>CP010925.1:0-681008 GCA_001010845.1 Sporisorium scitamineum
CCTAACCCTAACCTAACCCTAACCCTAACCCTAACCCTAACCCTAACCCTAACCCTAACCCTAACCCTAACCTAACCTACCCTAACCCTAACCCTTAACCCTAACCTTAACCCTTAACCCTAAGAAATTAAGAGGGGTGGCATTGCTCCTTTTTTTTAGTGTGTCGAATTGAGATCTCTTCAACGGGTACAAACCTAGAGCAACCAATGGCCCTTCCATATCATTGTTCTTTGGCTCCCAGAAGGCAATAAATTCACCCCCATACAAATTTGCCATCGGCGGATGATGTGTGATGAGGAAGGGTTGTTGATTGATGTTAATACCATAGATAGCCTTGCGTTTACTAAACGGCATAGACATCTGGTTTGAGAAATTTTGTATGGCCCAGTCGTCCAGCCGAATCTCTGGATAAGATTCTAAGACCCATTTAGTCTCTGACAGTTTGTTGGCCAGCCATTCCTGGAACATTGGCTGAAAATTGTCCTGGCGTCGGTAGGTAAAGGTTGTTGCCGCGACAGTGTGGGTATGAACAATTAACCGCTTTTTAGTCCGGAGTTGCCAAACTTCGCGAGTATAAATGTCTTTCCTGTCGCCCTTCTTGATCTCTAAAGCGAAGGTGCCACGGTATCCCTTGTGGCTGTGGACTATGTAGGAGTCTGTCCACTCGGCACCATCCACATATATCCAGTTGTTGTGGTTTACAACAAAGATGCCACGGCAATGCATGGCTGCATACGCACCCTCGGCCTTGAACTCCCAGATGGTAGTACTGTATGCTAGCTGCTTCAGCTTGAGCTCGTTGTTGGGACGAATAAACGAGATGAGATATCTCCTATTTTCAAAGATGATCTCCTTGAAGAGGCGGTTTGATGAACTGAGATAGTCATATATGCTAGAGTAAAAGTTCGGCATATCATCTTGCGATAAGGAGCGGGAGAATGGATACCTGCGGTTCGCTCTGGATATTTTCAACATGCCTTTGATCTTGTCTACCAGTGGGAAGAGTCCTTTGTCTGGACCGTACTTGATAATTAAAGGCCGGCCTGATAGAGCTAACGGCTCTGACCCAGGAATGAGGCCCGCTGGGTTGTGCGCAGTCGCCTGCCGCCGGTTGGAATTGTATTCTTCGTGCTGTGCTGGCTGCGCATGAAGGAGAGAAGCTTGTTCCGGCTGAGACCAACTTGCCACGTTCAAAGGGCCCCGTGAACTGCCACCAACCTCGAGGAGTGGGCCCTTACCCTTGTTGCCATAGACGACAGCCGTCAGATCATCAGGGTTTCGATCCTCAACATTGGGCCAATGTTCGATTGGACTGGGATCAAAGGGGACCAAGGGTGCAGGAGCGTGTGTTGCGTATTGCTGCGGCGCCGTATGCGGTTGGTAGATGTGGTTCCAGTGCGGATCAGGATAAAATTCGTTTGTAGCAGGAGGTTGGACGTTGCCCCGTTGCTGAGGAGCTGGAGGTTGAACGTGACCCCATTGCAGAGGAGCTGGAGGTTGAACATTGCCCCATTGCTGAGGAGCTGGAGGTTGAACATTGCCCCATTGCTGAGGAGCTGGAGGTTGAACATTGCCCATTGCTGAGGAGCTGGAGGTTGAACATTGTCCCATGTCCGAGGATACCCAGGTGCGTAATGAGCTTCGTGTGGATGTCCTGGCGGTCTGAAAGCCAATGTTGCCGAAGAAGATGGAGATTGCGGCGTACGGGCCACGTGAGGCTCTGAATGGCTGAATGTGTCGCTCCACTCGCTGAGATTCTCCAGTCCGCCAAAGATTGCGTCGTCGACTTGATTCCAGGGAGTCCTAGGTGCAAAGACCGATTGGATGAGAATGAAGAAGTGGACCGAGTATGCGATCAGCTTCATCTTTTACCATAAGTCGAAGCTCGAAAGCCATGCGGCGTCAAAGTCTATCTGGCGTCTTTGGGAGGCTTTGTGCGCTTTATGTAACGCGGGATCGATTTGACCGATGCCGCAGAGGAGCACGGCAGGGGCCAGTTGACGATGCATATCGTGCTCAGCATTCACTCTGTCCCACGCGGAAGCATTTTCCTATTCAACCGATGGGCATCGCTCGGCCGTTGCCCTTCATGGTGGGGAGTGGGACAGGGATGGGTCGCATAAGTGGATCGACCCTCTGCTCGTCTGAACAACTGCAATTGCGCCAACTTTTTTGTTTCAAGACGACGACGAAATGACTTTCCCCTCCCTCCCGCCGGTCGCTACAGTGCAACAAATATTTGTTGAGGAGCAAATACTCTTCGACCATGCATTTGAATGCCGGTTCATTTCTTGCAGATAAAACATTCATCATTGTAACCATCCCTGCAGCTTGCTGTCGCCAAAAAAGCCTGACAATCCCACTCAACGGTGGTGAAGAGTCCCACAGTTGACGTCTGGCTCACGTCTGCTTTCACACATGTTTTCGGTACCTGAGCTTCTTTCAGGAGCACGATCGAGTCCCACCTCTGAAGTGAGCTTGAGCATTGACCAAGTCGCGCACCCGAGCGGGAGTACGGCTTTGCAGTCGACTGGACTTACCAAGTGGTGGGAAAAGTCGCAAAGGAGCGAACTCGAGCGGATACGATCAAGTGTCTGAGCTCAAAAAACTTCACAAAGACGTGGGAAGCAGTCACTCATCTCTTGAACTGTTTGCCTCTATGCAAAGCTTCACGGTCTCTTTCGAGGTTCTATTGCTGTGCTACTTGACTTCGGAAAACATTCGCAATCTCTTCTAATAAACGAGGACGACTAGTCTGTAGAGACCGACGCAAACCATCTAGCGACCACGGTTCCACGTCCACGTTGAAGGCACCCGGGGGGCCTGATAGTTCTTCGATGGACGCTGCATGACGGGGCCCTGGTTCGTTACGACTGTCTGAAAGCTCGTACTCGGGACCTCGGCCCTAGTTAAGAGCATATCGTATGGCCACCTGTTCATTGGATACATCGCCACAGCGACCATGGAATTGCCCGTGCTATCCTGTTTGTATTTCCAGAAGGCAACGAAATTGGGCAGCCACTCCCATTCGTCTGGGGCCTTATGGTGCGTCATTATGTAGACTTGTTCACCAAACGCGATCACTTGTACTGTCCGACGGCGGTAGAATAAATAAGACATTCGTTGCGGAAATTCTTCCAAGGCCTTGTCAGACAGCTGTATAGGCACATTACTTTTTGGGTTCCACGTGGTGCCCACCAGAGTCTTGTCAACCCAGTTCTTGAAATGTGGCTGGACGTTTGCGTCGGACTGGTAGGAAAACCCCGTGGTAGGGACAATGCAGCCGGAATCGATAACCCCACGGACAACGTCACCGTTCGTGGCGACGCGTTTACCTTGAATCTGATGGTCGTAATGCACGTATTGATATTCTTGCTGAGGGGAAGGAGATTTCCTCACGTCCGAAAGATGCTTGTAGTCGGTGTCCGGAAAATCATACGGATCCTCAACCTTAGGCCAGCGCTGTCCAGGAGCGTATGGCGAGATGAGTTGTGGTGCCGGATCGTGCGGGAGAATGTCGGTCGAGTGCTGACCGTGATAAGCGCCGCTAGAAGCGCCAAAGCCAAAGTTAAAGCTGTCCGATCGCTGCATATCAGCTTCATTGGGATGCCAGTAGGGCCTGTGAGCCGACGAAGAGGAAGCCGAGCCCGTGTCCTGAGGAAGTCTGAAGACTTCGCTCACACCTTCGAGCTCCGACAGATCTTCGAAGAGTCTAGCGTCAGCCCAAGGAACCCTAGGAGCGACGATCCCTCTGATGAATACGACAAAGCCGACCGAGATTACAGCCAGCTTCATCTTGATCGTTAAGCGGCGGTCGGAAAGCTGTATGGCGTCTTTTGAAAGGTTGTGCGCGAAATTGAGTCGAACGATGTGGCAGCACGTCTGGGCAAGAGCTAGTTGAAGAGGGGGGGGGTCTTTTTATGTTGCAGGGGATGGGTATCGAAGACCAGCATCGGCTACTGTACGTCCCGCCCCCAGCAAACTTCATGCCGCCAACGGCCAATGCTCGGCCTTTCATCGTGGGACAGCAATGGGCGCACGTAAGGATCCCACCTCTCTCCGTCTGCAGTTGCGACTCTCAGCAATTTGGAATGGTGGTCCCAAAATATTAACGCCACCCTTGTAGCCCACCCCTTCCTGGTGATCACAACACAGCCACGATGAAGGGTTGTCGAGCAGAATCTTACCGAGGATCTTTTTTGTAAAAGGTTTCATGCTGCATGCTAAAGGCGGTGGAAGCATTCACCCACTTTCTGATCTGCTTGCCTCTTCATCTCAGCTCAGCGTCGCTCGGTTGATAATGTTGAGTGACAATGAGACTGCGGCTAGACCTGTGAGACCTGAGAGCTCTAGGAGGCTCTCAGCCCGTTGTAAAGGGGCCGGACGAGCGCAAAGACGAGCAACAGAGGGACACAGGAAGGGAAAACAAAAGAAACTACTAGGCTATGACTCGCTTAGCAACTATAAAGATGATGGTGAGAAGGAAGGAAGCGAACATAAACAAGCGAACATAAACAAGGTATAGGTAAATGAGGCATATAATTATGAAGTGGGAGAGTCGAGCTCCGCTTTCTCAGACGCTCTCGCCCTCTCACACGAGCTGCAAACAATCGCACGAAGCTGCCTCGCTTTCTGACCGAAAACCTCTAGATTGCAGATATCGACGAGAAGCTTTCTGTGATGGGAAAGCAGAAGTTTACATGTTACGCGAAAGAACCAACTTAAACTTTCGATTGAGGGCTTTGCTATGGAGTACGGCAGTGTTGAACTGAGTTCTTTTGATAGGATACAACCCTACAGCAACCAGATGATCTTGTTGGCCGTCGTTCTCGTGCTTCCATATGGCGGCGAAAGGGGTCGACGGCAGAGGCTTTCGTTTGTACCCAGGATGATGCGATAGGAAGTAGGTTTCCCCATCATATTCTACTTCTCGTAGAGCTGAACGTCGCATGAACGACTCAAACATCTGTTTTCCGAAAGACCTATGCCACTCTTCCGCCTGTTGTGAGTCCTCGGGTGGTCGGAGTTCTTGCCACAGGCTTGGATCATTTTTGTTCCTCTTCGGATATCGGCTGAGCCAGTCTGAGTACGCTTGCTCGATGCCTTCCTGGCGTAGATAGGAAAACTTCGCGGCTTGAACAGGGTCAGAGTCGACAATCTGTTTACTCTTCAGCACCCGTACCCTACGGGTTTCAAAAGGGATATGATCTTCGTCTACCTTTAACATGATCTCCAGCCTATTGGGCACTCCCTGTGGCAGTTTCTCTCTTTTTTGTTCAATGCGAACATTGTAAATGTGCTCCGTTTGGATACCTGCGAAATCTTTAAAGTAAGTAGTATCGATGCCGTAAAAGCCACGGCACAGCATGACTGTTTGCCTTCCATCGGTCGTGAACTCCCAGATGGATGCAGCATTCTTCACCTTCTTCAGCGTCAGTTCGGTTTGGGTTCGAAGAAATAGAACGAGGAACCTTCTGCCACCGAGGATGTATTCTTTGAAGGGGCGCCAGCGCCTGAGGAGGTCATTGAGGTTCGAAGTGGCGGTCTCCACCTCTGAGGGCAACAAGGCTCGAGGTGGTGGAGGACGGCCTTGCCTACGTATTTGCAAATCGTCTTTCAGCAGGACAATCACTTCGTCAGCTGCGGCGTCTTCCTGGTATACGACCTTGGCAGGCCGATTTGCTAGATGTAGTAGAGGATGTCCCTCGTACAGGCTTTTTGAAACGTGCACGAATGCCGGTGGCGAATCAGAATCGAACTCGTAGTACGATGCTGGCTGCACGGGATAATGAGGTTGTTCTGGCCCAGGTTGCCACGTGCTATGGATCGACGGTTCCTGCGACGAGCTACCGCTCCGAAAGACCAGACTCTTCCGCTTGTACTCCGAGACGACGGCCGACAGATCATCAGGACCACGATCCACAAGTTGCTGCGGAGCCGGATACGGTCGCGGAGAGTCGCTCCAGTGCTGATGCTGAAAGACGTCGGCAGTACCCGCAGGCTCGAACGGGTTCCAGTGCTTTTGCTGAGGTACGATCGCTGGAGTTGCAGGCTGGTTGCTCTGCCCCTGATAATGCTGATACTGATAACCGTGAGCTGAATTGGGAGGCTGATAGTTGTTCCAATGCGGTTGGTGAGGTATGATCGCAGGACCTGCAGACTGGACGTTCTGCCACTGATTGTGCTGAAGGACGTTCGCAGAAGCTGCACGTCGAGCGTCTTGCCACTGCTGATATGGGCTAGGAGCACCATGAGCCTGAACAGGCAGCCATTGCGGTCTAGAAGCAGACGTGTCCGAAAAAGAGGTAGCCGACGATGAAGGAGCCACATGCTGTTGGGGATGGTGTGTGAAGACATTCGCCGCCTCGCTTAAATCCGGCAAGCCTTCAAAGATCGCATCGTCGATGGGTTCCAACGGTGGGAGAGCCGCGAAAACACCTGTGATCAATACAACTAAGGAGAGCAACAGGTCGGTCGGCTTCATCTTTACCGACAAGCGAAGCTCGCTGAATGTGTGGCGTTTCGAAAAGGCGTCGTCGAGCTGTCGCCTCTTTGCGCCAGAATAGATCGGGTGATGTGACAGAGCGTCGAGAAAGGAGCAAGTTTGAGGTGTTCTTTATGAAGTGAGCCGTGAATGCCCGTGAATGACAAAGACCAGTATCCGTCATGTCCCACACAAAGGCCAAACCTCGTGTAGTCAACGGGCGTCTCTCGGCTGTCCATGGTGGGAGGGCGGGACAGCAACCCCCCCCCTCTGCTTGTCTGCAGTCCTGGCTGTTGTCTGGTAGAAGTGACGACCATACCTATTGAAGCGATTCGCCCACCGATAGCCTACGTCGTCCAGCCGATGGTCACAATGCAGCCAATCACTGCTGGTGGTCACAAGTGGGTTTGTGACTAGATCCGTTTACGAGGAATTCACACTCACCCACTCTCCTTTCTGACCACCATCCTCTTTTCTTTGCTGGCGCTCGCCACCTAAGGTTCTTGTAGTTTTTCCCACCCTTCCTTCCCCTTGTCTGTGTTTTTCCCCTTGCCCATCTGCGCTCATCCGCCCCCTCTACGGCGGACTGGGAGCCTCAGAGCCCTGGAGCCAAAAGCAATCGGCTCCATCTGCAATTCACCTTTTTCTTCTCTCTCGCTGTTCACGGTGAGAATTCTTAGAACGAAGATGTGAAAGGTTTCATTCACATGCCAGGCTTAAGGCTCATTTCGCGGATGCAGCATCAATGAGACCATGTCTGCGATAAAAAGCCTCCGGCGCAGAGAGTTGCCACACAATCCCACAGAGTCATTTGGGCGAACGTTGATGAAGAGTCCCACAGTGGATGTCCCGCCCACGGCTCGAGTCTGCAGGAGCCCAAATGCGTCCGACTCTCGATTGAACCTGAATCGGTCCCCATCCTAGTAACGCAAGATCTTGTTACTCGTGCCGAGCAAAACCCGATGCGGCCCATCAAATGAAGCTGTGGATACTGCATCGCAAGCCTTGATACCGTGCTTGTTGTTAACTCCAGCCCTGATACGTTTGTGGGTCGTGCAGCCTTGTTGCTTCTGACAAGCCGGTCAGGGGACCCACATGAAGTTGTTCCACACAATGGAGCTGGTCTCGAACCTGGCCATGAAAGCGATCGATGGGACCGTGGCATCGCGCTGTTTTTTTTTGCGAAAACATGTCAAGTACGGCCAACGATCATGTGGCTCCGCAGACACCCCCCGCATTGGAAGCACGTTTTTTGGTAGCTTGCAGCTCTCGAAGCGAGGCGAAAGCCAGACAGAGTCATGGGTCCTCGCGGCAACCTTCCACCTTGGAGCTGGCTGGCAAAGCAAGAGATGTTTCCCCAAGGCTGGAAATTACGGTTACTCACCTAGCATGGGCTCCGCCCCGAAAGGTCAGGAGACCTAAGCGCTTGTCCGGTGGCATACTGTTTTCGACTGGCTTCATCAGGATCGGGAAGCCGACCCGCTCGGTTAATGTTGCCCGTGCCACTGCCGTTGGCATTTATAAGCTCGATGCGTTGGAGAATGTGCTAGTTCATAAAGTCCAAACGACGCCCCTTCTACTCACCTTAGAAGCTACAAAACCAGAAAAACGAACAGATTTTTCCACCATGTCGATGCAAGAGACGGTTCAAAAAGTGCTCGACGCTGCTACAGCCGACGTCACGCTGCCCAACGCGGTCCCCAGAGCAGTCGTGTACATCGCCGACAAATCAGGCAAAGAAATCGCATGGGCATCTGCCGGCGTCAAACAGGCAGGCAAGTCGGAACCTATGACCAAAGACTCGATCTTCTGGATCGCCAGTTGCACCAAGCTCATCACCGCCATCGCATGCCTTCAGCTGGTCGAGCAAGGGAAGCTCGACCTGCAAGATCCCGTCACGCAGCACGTTGCCGAATTCGAGAGCGTAACGATGATGGATGGGGGGAAGCCGAAACGGGTGCCTACGGTGTGGAACTGTCTTACGCACACATGTGGGTTGGGATACTCGTTTTTCAACCCGAAGCTGAAAGACTTGGAGGCGGGAAAGGGTCGTAAGGTGATTGATAGCTTTGACGCTAGTAAGCAGAGCATCTTGGGGCCGTATGTTACCGAGCCGGGGACGGAGTGGGAGTACGGGCACGGGATCGATTGGGCAGGTCAAGTGGTTGAAAAAGTATCTGGACTTTCGCTCGACGAGTACTTTCAGAAGAACATCTTCCAACCGCTAGGCATCAGGCACGCCAGCTTCCTTCCCCAAGCAGCTGGTCTCTCGGACAAGCTCGTCGGATCGCACTACAGAAACCCTTCCGGTGTCATCTCAGCCAACGATCACTGGATGCAACGGGACGAATCCAAAATCCAAGTGCACTACGGAGGTGCTGGATTATGGGCCAACGCCGCTGAATACTGTCAAGTGCTCGTAGCCCTGCTCAACGGCGGCGTACATCCTAAAACAGGCTCCCGAATCCTCTCCACTCAAAGCGTCGATGAACTCATCAAAGAACAGCTTCAAGGTAAACTTGCCGACGACATGGATAGGGAGTTTCCCAACACCGATCCCAAGATGACCAACTGGTTCGAGGGTTGTACGGTCAAAGGCGTACCCAAAACGTGGACGTTGGGTGGCGTGCGTCTGCTCGTCCAACATCCGATGTTTCAACGAAGTGAAAAGAGTCTGTTTTGGTGTGGAATTCAAAATAGTTATTGGTGGGCTGATTTTAAGGATGGTACGTGTGGGATGGTTCAGACGCAGATCGGACCGTTTTTGGATATGGGCACGCTGGGTGTTTTGGCTCAGATCGAACCCCAGGTTCACGCTGCGTACGCTTCATAGTCGAGCTTTATCATCTTGATTCTCTCTTGGGTTTGTCTAGATGGTCGATCATAATGGAATCACAACCTCTAGGGAGAAGAAGCGGAGCTTCGGGTTGCGGATGATTCTCATCACCTGAGAACACATCCAGCAGACAACCACTATCCCCGAATCCACAGTTTGAGCTATGTGTACGGCTAGTAGCTATAAGGTGACACCGGGGGAATCGGAAACGCTACATAACAATCCAGTTTTCGGTCAGATCTAGAACTTGGCACGGGCAATGTTGCTCTTCTTGACATCAAAGCGGTCCAGGTTCATGACCTTGTTCCAGGCGACAACAAAGTCCTTGTTGAACTTGTCACCGTTGTCAGCCTGAGCGTAGATCTCGGCAAGAGCACGCAGCTCAGCCTGCGAACCAAACACGAGGTCGGCACGCGTGGCGGACCACTTCTTCTGGTCAGACTTGCGGTCGACACCGTCAAACAGGTCACCCCTGCCGTCAGCGACCTTCCATTCGATGCTCATGTCGAGCAAGTTGACAAAGAAGTCGTTGGTGAGCTGGCCGCGACGGTGCGTCAAGACACCGTGATCCGAGCCATCGTAGTTGAGACCAAGGGCACGGAGACCACCGATGAGCACAGTGAGCTCGGGAGGAGAAAGGGTGAGCAGGTTGGCCCTGTCGACGAGGTACTGCTCGGCACGGACACGGTCGGTGGACTTGCCGTAGTTGCGGAATCCATCGGCCTTGGGCTCGAGCCACTGAAAGGTGTCGGCCTCGGTCTGCTCCTGGGTGGCGTCGGTGCGACCAGGGGTGAAGGGAACGGGCAAGCCCGAAGCCTTCTCGAGAGCAGCGTTACCGGCAAGAACGATCAAGTCGGCGATCGAGATCTTCTTGCCACCCTGGTTGGACGAGTTGAACTGCTGCTGAACGCCCTCGAGCGCCGTGAGCACCTGGGCGAGCTGGGTGGGGTTGTTGACCTCCCAGTCCTTCATGGGCGCAAGGCGGATGCGGGCGCCGTTGGCACCACCACGCTTGTCCGAGTCACGGTAGCTGGCAGCGGAAGCCCAGGCGGTAGCAAGAAACTTGGTGGGCTCCACACCGGTGGCGAGGATGGCCTGCTTCAAGCCAGCAAGGTCGCGGTCATCGACGAGAGGGTGGTCGACGGCGGGGACAGGGTCCTCCCAGATGAGGACCTCCTTGGGAACCTCGGGACCGAGCCAGCGGGCGTGAGGACCCATGTCACGGTGGAGCAGCTTGAACCAAGCGCGGGCAAAGGCGTCGGCAAACTCGTCGTGGTTCTCGAGGTAACGACGCGAGATCTTCTCGTAAGCAGGGTCGTAGCGGAGCGAAAGATCGGTGGTGAGCATGGTGGGGCGGCGCTTCTTGGTGGGGTCGAAGGGATCGGGGATGATGGCGTCAGCATTCTTGGCCACGAACTGGTTAGCACCAGCGGGCGACTTGTCGTGCTCCCACTCGAACTCGAAGAGGTACTTGAGGTAGAGGTTGGTCCACTCGGTGGGCTTGCTGGTCCAAACGACCTCAGTACCGGAGGTGATAGCATCGCCAGCCTTACCGGAACCGTGCTTGCTGGCCCAGCCGAAGCCCTGGGCCTCAATGGGAGCACCGTTGGGCTCGGGACCAACAAGCTCAGGGTTACCAGCACCGTGAGTCTTACCGAAGGTGTGACCACCGGCAATGAGGGCGACGGTCTCCTCGTCGTTCATGGCCATGCGGCCAAAGGTGGTTCGGATGTCATTAGCAGCGGCAACCGGGTCAGGCTCACCGTTGGGGCCCTCAGGGTTGACGTAGATGAGACCCATGTGCGAGGCAGCGAGAGCTCCGTCGAGGTTGCGATTCTTGAGGTCGTTGGGGTTGCCACCCTTGTTGCCCTCCTCGTAACGGACGTCGTTGCCGAGCCAAGTGGTCTCACCACCCCAGTAGGTGGACTGGTCTGCCTCCCAGGTGTCAGGGCGGCCACCAGCGAAACCGAAGGTCTTGAAGCCCATCGATTCGAGGGCGACGTTACCGGTAAGGAGGAGCAAGTCAGCCCACGAGATCTTGTTACCGTACTTCTGCTTGATAGGCCACAAGAGACGACGGGCCTTGTCGAGGTTACCATTGTCTGGCCACGAGTTGAGAGGAGCGAATCGCTGCTGGCCCTCACCTCCACCACCGCGACCGTCCTGGACACGGTAGGTACCAGCGGCATGCCACGACATTCGGATGAAGAAGCCACCATAGTGACCGTAGTCGGCAGGCCACCAGTCCTGGGAGTCGGTCATGAGAGCGGTGAGATCCTTCTTGAGGGCATCATAGTCGAGGCTGTTGAAGGCGGCGGCATAGTCAAAGTCGGCGCCGAAAGGATCCGACTTGGCCTGGTGCTGACGAAGGACGTTGAGTCGCAACTCGTTGGGCCACCAGTCGCTGTTCTTGGTACCGAAACCAGCAGCGGGGATGCGCTTGCGGTCGATGTTGTGGGCAACTGGGCACTCTCCCATGATTGCTTTTTTAGCTATGAAAAGGGTAGGCAGATAAACGATAGAAAGAGATGACTGATGACAAACGTAGGCGAATTGGAATGGGAAGCACTACGCGAGCGGCAGAGGGAAAGAGTGTTTGTGGGTATCGGATATAAGAGGGGTGTGGCGTAAAGGATGACTGATGGAAGACATGGCCGCGGTATATATGGACCACGGCAGGGCGGGCACCGAGAGAGAGAGAGAGAATGGCCGGGCATTGCGGGGAAAGTGGCGGACAGCCAGAGTGTTGGATGTCGCGGCATCCGAGTGGCGAGCCATTTGTTGTTGGCTGAGCAATCGAGCAGAGCAACAGCGGCGAACCAAAAGAAGCATCATCGGAGGAAGCAAAGAAGCGAGGCAGCCCAGTACAGTAGGCAGTAGACAGAAAGAAAAGGAACATCGCCTGAGCCGAAACAGGGTGGCTGGTGCGCGCGCAAATTGAAAGCCGAAGAGAGAAAAAGACAAGGCGGCGGCGAGCGACTGCTGTAAAATTACAACACAGCACATCACAGCAGCAGCAAGCCGCGTCTCTGAATTGCAACAATTTCGATTGGCCACCCGGCTTTCTGGCTGAGCTTCGGTCGCCGCTCTGTTTGCCGCCGCCGCCGCCGCCGCCAACAAAGAAGCAGGAGAATTTGAAAATTGCCTCAAATGGGGCCGAAAATACGAAATTATTCTAGATTGGCCTGCTGTTGCTGCCCTGAATATCTTGATCATCGGCTTTCCCCGAAGCAGGCACACTGCACATTGTCAGTCGGTGGGATGCGCTATGTGACCTTACAGGTTGCGCGTTCTTTTGGCTCGTGTGAAACATGTGCTCGTGCAGCGTCGACTTCTTGGATTCTCAGATCGTCAGTGTTTGAAATCGCGAGAAGCGCCTTGCTCAGCTGCAAGTTCGGCGTTTCCTTACCACAAGAACAATGGATCGGATGCATCTCCGACATTGTGTCACGTCTGCGTGACTTTCTCTTACGATAACCATCCCCTCGTACGTGACTAGTCTATCGCACGACTAGATACTCGCCCTTTATTCACGTCCGCTAACGTCCGCTGCTGTATTGAATCCTTTCCTTTCGAGTTATAAAGCGCATACACTCGGCGCATGTAACACATTGTCTCTCGTTCGCCGAGTCGCCGTCGGTGAGCGCTTGCCCGACTAACTTTGCTTCGCATGACACCGAACCATCTCCGTACTGTACTGTACGCTCAGCTCAGTTCAAACACTGCCAAGTATACTACCATCGGGGACTCCCACGCCACCCCCCGATCGCCATTGTGAGACTGTCTAACATTGTGTGTTCATGAGTGCAGCTAGCGTGATAAGCTGTGCTTCGACGGCTAATGTACAAGTGGCCCCTCACACGTTGCTTCGGTAGCGCAACCAGCACACCGCAGGCACCACAAAGCTGCCCACCAAGAACACCGATGTATAGTTCATGTTGGCGCTCGTCACAGGCCACGTCGGCGGCAGCGACAGAAACACGCCCAACAGAACCGTAAAAACCGTGGTGAGCACGTTGGAGGAGGTGGTTAACCAAGTCGGCATCTTGAACGGTGGATTCCATGCACTAACGCACTCGGATCCCTCGGACGTCTTTTCGTCTTGGCTCGCCTTGTCCGTGCTTGCATCTCCATCATTGTGTCCAGCTTTACGTCTGGCCTTGTAAAGGCGACAATCGAATACGACACTGCCAACAGCAGCGTGGGAGCCGAGATGAGCGCATTGAAAGCCGCCGTGTTGCCAATGTAGGTCAAGCAGATCAGACTCTGCACCACCAGCGACAGCACTCCGGCACGCACCGGCGAGTCAAACTTGGTGCTGATCTTGCCAAAGTACTTGGAAAAGGGGAATCCGCTCTGGCGAGAAAAGCCATAGATGCATCGACTCGCTGCCCATGACCACGTCCGATACTGTGATGAGCATCGCGACCAGTGGAATCAGCAGCAGTACGATCGCTCCCTCTCGTGACGTCTTGATACGCAGCATCTCGGCAAAGGGAAACCCCGTCGGGGTCGAGATGATCTCGTCGAGTGATGGCATCGTGAACACGAGCACAAATGCGTGTGCCAATGTCACGATGACGCTCGTCCCAAACGAGCCAAAGATGGCGATCGGAACCTGTCTTGAAGGGTTGGCCATTTCTTCTGAAAAGTGGCACGCTGCATCCATAGCCGCCGTGGCGAGCGCAGCCTGAGACAAGCCCAGCACCCAAGGCACAAAGTTGTTGCCCCAACCAGAAACGTTGGTGATGTCGACCAGCGCAAATTCCACCGTGTTGTAGTTGCCCCTTGACTGGATGAGCAGCGTCAAGACCATCACCATCAGTCCCACCGTCGACCACACAAACGCAAATACGTTGAGGCGCGATACAAACTTGCATCCAAAGCTCGACACCAAAAAGACGAATGTGGCCGTAGCAATCATGCACACCGACACATGCCACTTTTCAATCACGTACGATGGGAAAGTCAGTTGGACCATGGCCAGCAGGATGGTCGTCACCATGACCTCACCAGCCACGCTGAGAAACACATAGCCCAACAATACGAGCCAAGAGGTGATATACGAGAGGAATCGTCCATGCAGGCGATACACCCAGGCTGCTTGACCCGATGCGCTGGGGAACTGCGATGCAGGTTCAGCGATCATGATTGATCCTGCCATGTTGCAGAACGCGACAATGACCAGACCCCACACATGCACGTTGGCCCCTCCGCTTGCTAGAGCCGTCGCCAAACTCGCCGAATACGCCACCCATGTTGCTAGAGTCGTGTATCCCAACGCAGCGGCGCCCAGAGTACTGAGCTTCTTGCCTAGCAGCGGCTCGCCATCAATGTGATGATGTACTTGCTCCTCGCTGCCATCACCGACATACCTGACGGGTGCTTGACGATCCATTTCGCTGACGGTGATTTCAGCCTTCGAGTACACGTCTTTTGAAGACAACTCCTTGCTTTCCGCTCCCATCCTGAAAGTCGGTCAGCCGGATGAGAAATTAAGTCGTTGATGTTGGAGCTGCAAAGGTGTAGTTGTGGTGGATTTGCGCCAATGCTACGAGGGCAAGAGAGTCAGCTTGTATAATTATATCGAACAAAGGGAGGCTAGGAACATGTTGCATGGACATCTGCAGTGATAAAGCGCACTGATCAGTGTCGTTGGCAAGAAAGCATCTCAACAGTCGTATCGAGATCAAGAAGGGAGGATGCACAGACGCGCTGCACCCTGTGGCGTAGAAGCGTGCTACTCTATCAAACAGCGTGGCAATCGAGCTTATCAACACGAGACGATGTCTAGTTTGGCCTCCGATGGCGAGACGGGAGGCGATAACCGATCCTCGCGCTCCAACTTGACTTATCTCGCTACGAAATGGTGTGCTCTGTCTAGACCATGTGGGGGAGAAGACAGGGTCAGGTAGAATAGCTCGAGGTACTGTACATGAACGCTTTTCGCTTCAGATTGCAATTCGTTATCTGGTGAAGAGGGATGTCAGGAGATCCGAATAGCTGCCGCCCACCTTTATGTTGCTACCTTGATAGGAAGATTACCCGCTTCAGCATGCACGCAAGAGTGTGCGGCCATGTGACACTTAGATGCAGACAGGTCCGCTCAACTCGGGAGTGCACACCTGATCTCCAAGACGGATTCATTTGGTTGATGCAAGCGACGCTATCCGATTGGCTGATTGTGCCCACTCGACAGTCTCGAATGTCTGTCGTGAGCGGCTCCATGGATGGTCTAGCTCTATGATGGCTCCTTCTGTAAAGGTGGGGGGCGAGATAGCGAGAGCGGTAGTCGCGCGTAAATGGACAAGCGAGCGAGCCAATCGGAAGCTGTCGCTTAAGCAACTCAGCTTTGGCGACGCTTAGATTACCGCTCTCGCCATTTCAGAATGATAAGGCTCTCTTACACGCTGCAGCTGCTGTGTTTGCTACTGCTCGCACACCTTGCCCTGTCTCGGCGTGAGATTGGCGGCAACAAGGCCGGCAAGTTTCCTGGTCTAGCGCTCCTCGCATTCCAAAGTGAAAGCGACACCCAATCGCTACTGTAGCAGGGTCTGAACTGTACTGCCTGCGTAAACGACATCTTCGATATCCTTCGTGGCGCTCTGATCGTCGAGCCAGTCTTCCAGCCCCCCGAACTTGCGCCAATTCTGCTCACCTGTAAATCATCTAGAGCCTTCGAGCTTGGACCAAGACCCACGCTCTTCTATTAAAAGCTCGTTACCTTTCGTGTTCCTCACGACTTCCACAGCACTTCTTCAAGCAAATATTCCTTGTGCTTGCAAACTTTGGCTCTGTTCATCATGGCGCCCACAGCAGTCGACGTGGTTGGCACCGGTATTCCCACTGGAGCTGCTTCAAAAGCCACCAAGCAGGTTTCTGGCGCCGAGATGCACCCTTTGGACGACATCACACCGGCAGAGAACAAGCTGGCGGTCGAGCTGATTCGCGACCTTCACCGAAACGACGGCTTCGAGCCTTGGTTCAAGATGATCCAGCGTCAGGAGCCTCGCAAAGCTGTTCTGCTTTCCTGGTTGGACGCCTATCACGCTGGTCAAAATCCACCTGCTCTGCCACGCAAGCTCGAGACCGTCTATATCGAGCCCGCAACGGCCAAGATCCACGAGGCCATCATTGACGTTGCATCTCAAAAGGTCGAATCGCATTCGATTGTGCCAGGCAACCATCGAACCAACCTCGACATTACGCAGCTCGAAGCGTTCGAGGCCGCGCTGATCAAGGAACCACTTGTTAAGCAAGCACTCGAGGAGCTCGGTCTGGAACCCGACACGCCCATTGTTTCTGATCCTTGGATCTACGGTGCCGACTCCTTCGAGGACCAGCCGTACCTGATGCAGTTCCTCATGTACCTCAAGTCTCCCAGAACCGGTCACGCTGGAGATACGTTCCACTACTCGTGGCCTCTTCCGTTTGTTCCTGTGGTGGATGTGCTCACTGGCAAGATCACCCGCGTCGACTGGTGCTACACGGGCGACTCTGCAGATGGCATGGTGCACACCTGGAAGCAAGGTTGGGCTCAAAGCAACATGGAGGAGCGCGAGTACATGCCACACCTTCAAAAGGATTTCCAACCTCGTGCCGGCCTCAAGCCTTTGATCGTCCAGCAGGCTGAAGGATCTTCGTTCACCGTCAAGGGTAAAAGCGTCGAATGGCAAGGATGGCAGTTCCGCATCTCGTGGACCGCACGAGAGGGTCTCACCCTGCACGATCTTCGCTTCAAGGACCGATCCGTCTTCCACAGGCTTTCCATGTCGGAGACGACCGTGCCCTACGGAGATCCTCGACCCCCACTGCACCGCAAGCAGGCTTTCGATGTAGGTGATGCATCCTGTGGTTTCACCGCAAACAGCCTCAGCCTTGGATGCGATTGTCTCGGTGCGATCCACTACTTTGACGGTCACCTTGCCCTACCCAGCGGAGAGCTTCTGCAGCAGCAAAACGTAGTGTGTATGCACGAAGTCGACGATGGACTGGGAATGAAGCACACCAACTACCGAACCAACAACCCGTACGTGGTGCGTCGGCGTACTCTGGTGCTGCAGACCATCATCACAGTGGCCAACTACGAGTACATCTTCCTGTGGCACTTTGACCAGACGGGCGCTATCTCGTTCGAGGTGCGTGCTACGGGTGTGCTTTCGGTGTCACCGATTGATGCAGGCAAGGCATCTCCCTATGGAAATGTAGTGTCTCGTGGCGTGCTGGGTACCAACCACCAGCACATCTTTTGCGTTCGTGTAGATCCGCGCATCGATGGCGATGGCAACACGGTGCACTATGAAGACAGCGTGACCATGCCCTTCACTACGGAGGAGGACAAGCTGGTCAACCCGCACGGTATCGGCTACACTGTGCAGAAAACAGTGCTTGAGCACGAGGGAGGTGTCAACCTGGACCCATTCAAGAATCGAACGTTCAAGATCACCAACCCGAACAAGATCAACGCCATCTCTCACAAGCCAGTCGGGTACAAGGTGCATCTGCCTGCGACGCAGCTGTTGTTGGCTCACCCCGACTCGGTGGCGTACGCTCGTGCCGAGTTTGCACGACACCACGTTTGGGTAACAAAGTACCGCGATGACGAGCTGTGGGCTGGAGGCAAATACACTAACCAGTCCAACGGTAAGCAGGGTGGATTGGCGACGTACAGCAAGGCCAAGGAGAGCACCGTCAACGAGGATATTGTGTTGTGGGCCGTGTTTGGGCTCACGCACAACCCGCGAGTTGAGGACTTCCCCGTGATGCCCATCGAGTCATTGATGATGTCGCTCAAGCCCAACGATTTCTGGGAGACTTGTCCGATCCTTGACATCCCCATGAGCACACAGGCGGTGAATCATTCAACATTGGTCTCGCACAACAAAGAGGCCGAGGCCAGTACGTGCTGTAAAAAAGTAGAATATTTCGCATCGTGATCGGAATGCAAACAAGCGTCATGGATCTTCTTGCGAGGTGTGTCTAGTCGCTGTGTTGTGTTGAGACCCAAAGCGCAGAGCAACAATCCTGCAAAAGCTGACAGCCAGTAGCCGCTTATAGCATGGTACTTGGTCTTCGCTATGTCCATCGTCGCCTTTTTTTTTTGGCATCAAATTTTTTTGGCTTCTGCAAAGCCCAGGTCACGCCCACTCAACCTTGTGCTGCCGCCACAAAGACAGCTTTCACTCACAATTGTGATGTCAAACCAGCTTCAATGGCTGCATCCTAGAACAGGACAAGACCATAACCGCAGCAAGTCCAGTGCATCTCATCTCGACGCTTCGTTCTTGCATGCTCTGATTATCGAATCGACTGTCAGCGTCTTAACGCGGGGGCGAGGTGGGGGTGGAGAAGGGTTTAATCTCGAGGCATGCATGTCGGAAGTTCCGCTGTTTCGCTGTTTGGCGGAGATGCGTACGTGTGCATCATGCGTATCAGCGTGACGGCAAGGCCGAAATAAAAATAATAATAAAGTTGCAAGTGATTTCGACGTGAATGGCTGAGTGTCTGTCGAGAATGCTGAGCAATCGGCGCTTTTCTTCTCTACTAAGTCACACGACAACCGTCTTGCGCAGTCACACGCTTCGGCGCTCTTCCGAATCATCGTCATCCATCGACACGATCATCACCATCCACCCCACCTCATACACCAACGATGGTGTTGGCAGGCGCGGCGCCTCACAAACGGATTCGGATCGACGATTCACTTCCATCCGACTCGGACGAGAACGACGACGACGACGACGACGACCAGGATGTCGACTCCTCTCGCTCGCCCTCTCCGGCAGCAGGGGCCCATGCAAGTGCGCACATGATCTCTTCCCAACGTCATCCGAACCATCAGAGCAAGGCTGGTGCTGCTCAGCTCACTCGAACTACGGAGAATTCGGCTGTCGCTTCATCTTGCTCTACCTCCTCGTCATCTTCCAAGCATCGATGCGATATTTGCTCCAAGACGTTTGCACGACACGAGCACATGCTCCGACATCGCGCTTCTCATACTGACGCCGCATCATACTCCTGCGACGATTGCGGCAAGCGTTTCCGCAGAAGCGACGTCTTGCAACGCCATCGTAGGTTACACGCTGCACGCAAGGAACTTTCCCTCGACATCAACAGCTGGAAGCTCACAAAGAGGCAACGATCCGCTCTCGCAAGAGTTGAAGCCGCCTGCTTACGCTGCTCCTCCAAAAAGCTCAAGTGTGATGCTGCAAAGCCGTCGTGCTCGCGCTGTCTCCGTCAACCAGTCGTTGCTTGCGTCTATCCAGTCTCAGCCGGCCCATCGCCCATCTCGTCGTCAAAGCCAGGTGGCAGTCGGTCCGACCCCATTGCAGATGATTCGTGGCTGCCAAACGCCAACAACCTCGATCTCACTACCAACGGTCCTTCTCCCATTCCCAGCTCAACGCCGTATCCAGCTCAGGCTCACTCCATCAGTCCAGCGAGCCTCCCGCCCATCGCTCCAACCATCGACCCTTCAGCCCCTCTCGCTAGCACAATACCATCGCACACCCTCCTTGCCTACCAGCAAGACTATTCAGATCAACGAGCGCATTTCGCACCTCCTATACCCGCCTCGATGCTATCCGATTCGTCCCACCTTGCCATGCCTAGCACGTCTGCTACACCCAGGTCCTTTCCCAACACTCCAAACTCAGCCTTGGACAACCATACCGTAAGCGTAACTCCAGGGCTGTTAGACATGATGCAACAGAACGCACCACGTTCTCTCGATCCAGCTATGATCGCCAACGACCGTACACTCGCCGACTTGCTCGGGTGGCTCGATGGGCCCAAGGCTAACGATCGCATGCCTACCGGTCAGTTCGACTGGATCTTTGGAGATAGTCCTGAAGCCCCTCAGCTGCTCGACTGGTCCCAAATGCAAGATTGGGCCAATTTTAATATCGCTGGCGTCGCTTCGAACCAAACACCGTCTGCCTCGACGCTTCCTAGTCAACAGCAGCAGCAGCAGCAGCAGCAGCAGCAGCAACAACAACAACAACAACAACAACAACAACAACAACAACAACAACAACAATCGCAGTATCAGCCCGCTCTGCTGCATCAGCGCCATGTTGCCAGTAGCGACCCCGACCACCATCCAAGCCCGCTCCTCGTGCTCAGTTCGGCTGCAGAGATGATCGAGTATCCTCAACGCACCCCGCAGATCCGATTACAACACCTTGCTCATCCATCCAGCCATGCTACATCCTCATCCGACCCTCATCTCGGCGTCGACTCGTCCCGTCACAGCATCTACATTCATCACCATGGCCCAGCATCCGACTCGAGAATCATTGCAGAAAGACGTTCTCGCTGGAACAGTCCGGATCCTGCCGACGACGAACTCAACACCAGTGATTCGGCCAAGTCGGATCCGCACCATCCAAAGCGAGATGCATTGACGATCGACACCGACGTCAGCAACACTTCGGGCCTCAATCCCAGTGCTGCACGCCGTGCCAAGTCATCTTCTTCGGGACGCAGAGCAGCTGCCATCGAAGCCTGGCCCAATCGATGGAATCCAGCCATCATGGTCAATTCTTTGCCCAGCTTCTCCTTCACCAGAGCCTCCGAGGAGCACCTCATGTCCGAAGACATGGCCCACGTCAAGAGCGTCAGTCACGCTGCTTTACTGCGTATGGCAGAACATCTCAACAACGCAGCAAGCAATCCACTCGAACGCCAACGCTTCGATGCCACGTTCGCCACCCTCGATGCCTCCACGCTCAACGTCTACCTCCAGCTCTTCTTCCACCACTGCTACTCGTACTTTCCCGCCATCCATCAGCCCACCTTCCATCCCGATCGATGCGACCCACGCCTGCTAGCCGCGCTCTGCACCATTGGCGCCTTCTTCTCCGAAGTGCCTGGTAGCCGCAACGCAGCGATCTATCTCGCCAGCGTCACTCAGATAAGCGTCAGTCGCGCCACCCTCGCCAACAACGCCTTTGCTCGCGTCACCTCCACCTTCCAGTCCATCCTGCTCATCTACATGGTTTGGCGCAGTGTGGGCGTCCCTTCGCGTCAGGAGTATGCCGAAGCGTTCAGAAACACCTACTGCACCATGGTCCGACGATGCAGACTGCTCGAGAACATGCCGCCTCCCAAATTGGCTGGAGATGCGACGCTCGACGACCGTTGGATGGCTTGGGTCGCATGGGAATCGGGACGCCGCACCGCTTGGTCTACGCTCGCTTCTGAGACCGAGCTGTCGATGCACTGGAGCTTGCCCGAAGCGTTTGCACCGGACGAGTTGACCGGCAAGCTTCCATGCGATGACCGACTGTGGGAAGCGCCCTCGGCGATCGAGTGGGCGCAGACGGCCATCTCGTTGTCGTCTTTTTACTCGGGCATGAACGGCGACGCTCTCTTGCCGCCACCTATCGTGGGTCAAGATACTATCGAAAACTTTACCTGGCCCGACAGCTCGTACCAGCTCGACGTGGGCCGAGTGTGCGACATCATCCAACGATCCGCTCAGCCTCTGCCTCCGACCCATCCATCTTCGGTCACAGAGCGAGAAAGAGAAATGGTGGCTCGGCTCTCACCCTTCAGCCGTCTGTGCATAGGATCTGCCGTGATGCTGTCGACGCATCACACGATGAGGATGGCACGATTCTGCATGATGCTGCTGGGCGACGAGGAGGAGGCCAAGCAACGCATGCGCAAGTATCTCGCTGCTGCTACGGACTTGTTGAGTACAAATCAGCCGAGAGACGCACGGGCGGATCTGCTGCTGCATGCGATTCAGCTGTTCGAGTTGGTGTCTCCAGAGATGCTGCAGGTGCTATCGTGCAGACGAGGTGTTGCGCGCATGCATGCTGCTCGACAGCAGCTCGCGAGGGAGCTCAATCAGGTCAAGCCGTGGATGACGGGTTCGATCGTCTATCATGCGGGGCAGATGCTGAGGTTGGCAAAGCAGAGTCTGCAGAGGGCACCAGTGGAGTGTTTGCATATTTTCTACGCTGCCATTGCGTTGCAGGCCGTGTCGCTGCTCGTGCTGAGGCAAGACGCACATGCGATTCCGGGCAGGATCGTGAGAATCCCGCTCGATGGTCCTGCCAGATTTGTCGCTGCTCAACCGTCGTTCCCAGCTTCACACGAGCAGGTGAGGTTAGCATCAAGCTGGAAAACCGACTCTTCGTCGTCAACATCGCCTTTGTCCGCCGGTGGTGCAGCAGCGCACACCTCCACCACCACCACCCCTACCGATCCACGCACCGCAGCGAGCGACACGATCCACACGACGACATACATCCTCGATTCGGTAGGCAACCTAGCCCATGTCACAGCGAGCGAGCGCGTGCTGCTGCTGGCATCCAAATGGTTGAGAGCCGACGACGGCGTAGGCGTATGGCCGATCGGTCAGTCGCTCGCTAAGATCTTGGACTCGTTGGCCGGGTTGACGTCAAGACCCTCCGATCGCCTTTAGCAGCAGATAGCAATGAGAATACTGTAAAATGAGAAGAACTTTCGATTCGGTCTGTCTTAGCAACACACATGCACGCACACACACTGTGTGTGTGTGTGTGGACGGGGGGGTTGGTGCAAAGTTGGGGTTCTTGCTGACAGTGATTGCTTTGGAGGATTTCGTTTGATGATGATGATGATGATTGAGGTGGCTCATCGAAGTGTGTAAAAGCGGTCGGTGAGCCAATTACGCTGATGGCTCAGACGAGGATGCAGAAGAGGTCTTGACGAGGGTCAACAACACCTACCTACCTCTCTCCCTCTGCAAACCATCTCGCACTCAAAAAAAAAAAAAAAAAAAAAACACCCTACTACCATTCCATTCCTCAATTCCCAATTCACACCACAGACTTAAAAGCAGCCAACATGTTGATTGGTGGACGCTTTAGTACAGAGCCTCGATAGGTATAGGTTTGGTAGCTGAAGTGAAGTGAACCCCAAATCATACCCACCCTTCAGCACCCCAGCCACCTGAAACGCCCACCCCATCCTCCCCACTCCGGCAAACCAACCGGTCAACCCCGGTCCCACCGCCTGCGCCACCGTCTGTACCGTACCCACCAACCCCAACACCCTCGTCCTTCGATCCTCCGGAACGAACGCACTTAAAAACGCAGCCCTAGGCGCTTGATCCATGCTCGATGTCGCCGCCCTCGCCACGATCAACGCCGAAGTGAGGTGGAGGGAGAAAGGGAGGGGGATGAGGGTGAGGAAGATGTTGGCGGGGAGGTGGGTGAGCTCCATGGTTGTTACGAGGCCGAGGTGGTGGGCGATGCGGGCGGAGAAGAGGTTGGAGGTGGCGGAGATGAGGAGGGCGGAGAGGATGGTTCCGAGCGAGGCGTTGAATTTGCGTGAGAGGTACCAGGAGGTGAGGGTTTGGGAGGCCATTCCGCTGCCTAGGGAGTCGATGGCGAAAAGCGTGCAGAGGAGGGCGAATCGGCTGTGGCTGAAGCCTGGTTCTTCTGGCTGTTGAACGTTTGGTACAGGAGCGGGAAGAAGTGGTTCCCGCTCGTTGGCTTCCGTCTGACCTTGAGAACGAGTAGATGCTGGCGGATTAGCACTTCGAGTCGACGCTTCACAGCGCTGACTGAGCGAAAGCGAGAGCAACAACTTGACCAACCCCATAACCGAATACACGACAAACACCCATCTATAATACGCCACCAGCTCCTCCCCTCATCCGCATCCACCAACTCATTCATCAACCCCCCTAGCCACGTCGCCAAACTCGCCGCAAAGGCACCCGTCACAACATACCACCCAAACAACCCCGGTCGATGCCGCTTCTCCACCAACGCTGCCAAAATGCTCTCCTCTACCGTTCTAAACGGACCGAGCTCACCACCTGACGGACTGGTGACATCAAAAATCGCCGCAGCAAGCAAGGAATTGACGTTGGTCGTCGTCGCAAACACGAGTCCCGAGATGAGCATGGATAGCGCGCCGAGACGAAGCGTGTTACGTCGACCGAGCAGCGAGTCGGCGACGAAGGTGAGTACGAGGGAAAGCAGAAAGTCTCCGGCCAGGGTTAGTGTTAGGAATCGACCGACTTGGACGGGTGTCTGGCCGAGAGCGGAGAGGAAGAGGGCTAGGATCAGCGAGGACGATCCAAAGGCGGTCATGCGCACAAACCGTGCTGCTAGCAAGAGCCACACATCGCGAGACCATTTGTCTGTCGCATCGTCGTTGGTGTCGACGAGCTGATTTGGTGGTTCTTCGACCTGATCTGAGCTGACTGGCATTGTCGAATGTGAATCTGGGAGGATGAAGCGAGAGAAGCGCTGATCGTGATCATAGTTCGTTGGTTTGAGTCGCTTTGCCAGGGTCCCATCTGCTCGCACAGACTTTGTCCGTTGCCGGCGGGAAGGAGTCACGTCCAAAAAAGAAAATCGCCGCGAAAATTGAGGCTTTGAAATTCGGCATCTTCCAAATCAATCGGCAATTGTGGTCGAGGTCAAGATCGGCGATATACAGTAGCTTCCTTGACGGACGTTTTCTCCACTTCATATACCCCGCTAGTGCAAACAATAACTTAGCATGAAAGCCCAATCCCGGTTGCAAGGCTCCGACCTGAGCTTGGCGAAGATCATTAGCGCCGATGATTGTTTGTCTTTGCCGCCGTCGCTGTCATAATCTAGCGTGTAGCAAAGGATTCCCCGCTCCCCCCCTTCGCACTGTCCGCGGAATACGAAGCTCGCTTGTGAACCCCCTGCAAGACCCTCGCTTAGGCCTTTTTGGATTGGTGGTGTATTCTTCAAAGTGCAAGTGCACGAGTTGAAAGCTAAGGTCACCTTCGGCAACAAGTCAAGCGGTGAGCTCGCAAGACCCGATCGGAAAGGCTAGAGAGTGTGTGATACGCTAGTCGTCGTGCAGGGTCACATTACACGGATGTCTAGTTTCGACCGCTGTGCAGTAGCTCGGATCGTCAGAGGAGCCACTCGCAAAGCGCGACAAGAAGAAAATTCGAGGGGCGCTGCAGAGGTGGTCGTAGCGAGCGGATCAGTGCTGCGCCCACCGTCTAGCCGAGATGCTTCGAAGAAATACGTTGGGTTCACCATCGATGACAGTTCGTGGAGCCGTGTGTTTGATGGTGGGCCGTATGCATCCACTTTGGACGTCTGTGCTGCGTCTCTGCTGCACAATGGTGCTATCGAGCACGACATCGCTTCCAAGCAACAGCCGGAAGGGCACTAGTTTCCCCTAGCTTGCTCTCCCTGAACGATCGTTCCTGTGGTGGTGTTTCAAGCAAGGAACCATCCTTAGCCGAGGTTGCGGTCCATAGACTCCGATGCAAGAAAAGATGAAGGAAAGAAAAAAAGACCCTTGTGCGAATATGCATGTTGCACATCCTGTGCGCTCCCTCCCCTTTACTTCCTCTCGTAGACCCCGTCGACGAGACCGCAATGTCTCAGGGTCTTTGATTCGATTCAAAGTGCATACCACTAAGTTCTAAGGCCTCATGCAGTCATGACCTCCTCTGCTACGTGCAGAGAGCTGCAGCGATTCGTACATCTTGCCTATCTCCCGGGAACTCGAGCCCTTTCGGGACCGATTGCGCATTATGGAGTCGGGATCTTCTAGCTCTGTCCGCCGCCCTTGGATGTTTTCGCATGCCTCTGCTCGAATGAACTCGCTTGGATCGCTGAAAAGTTCTGCCTGCACGTAGCTGTCTCGGCACATTAACGCTGGTCTGTCTGCTCTGCTTGACAGCCGGGTCCAAGTGCATCAGGCTCCTAATTCCCCGGATCAACGGCTGGAGAGAAGGCGTATATAAAGTGTTCCGTTTCGAGGATGGATAGCCGTCTCACCTCAACACCCTCACCCCCTACCTCCTCGCCCGCTGCCTAGCCTCTTCTTCATCCTTTGCCCGAGTGCAAGACTATCGAGATGAAGTTCTTTCCGCAAGCCGTCGTCGCGCTAGCAGCCGCAGCCACGGCAGCACTGGCTGTGCCCATGCAGAAGAGGGCGCAATACCCAGACCCGAACGACGATCCTTTCTACTCGGTGCCAGCCAACATTGGCTCGTACTCCAACGGTCAGGTGATCCAGTCGCGTTCGGCCACCACCGATATCGGTAACGCTAACAATGCGCTCTCGTTTCAGTTGCTCTACCGAACCACCAACACCTCGAACCAAGCCGACGCGACTGTAGCCACCGTGTGGATCCCCGCCAAGCCAGCGTCACCGCCCAAGATCTTCTCGTACCAGGTGTATGAAGACGCAACGCAGCTCGACTGTGCTCCATCGTACAACTACCTGTCTGGACTCGAACAGCCCGGCAAGGCCACCGTCATCCTCGATACGCCCATTATCATCGGCTGGGCGCTGCAGCAGGGCTACTACGTTGTCTCGGCCGACCACGAGGGTCCCAAGGCGGCGTTCATCGCTGGATACCAAGAGGGTAGGGCCATCCTGGACGGTATTCGTGCTCTGAGGAACTTTAAGGACCTGCCTTCGAGCAGCGCCGTCGGATTTTACGGCTACAGCGGTGGTGGACACGCTACTGGCTGGGCGGTCAACCTGGCCGACTCGTACGCTCCGGACGTCAACATTATCGGTGCTGCCTACGGCGGATTGCCTGCCAGCACGAGGGACATTTTCAACTTCCTCAACGGAGGTGTCTTTGCTGGTTTCGCGGTCGCTGGTGTCTCTGGCCTCGGACAGGCGTACCCTGAGCTGGAGGCTTTTGTCGAGCCTCGACTCAACGCCAAGGGTCAGGAGGCGCTCAAGAAGTTCCGTAGCCGTGGCTTCTGCATTGGACAAGTGGTGACCAACGAGAACTTTGTCGACATCTACACGCTCGTCAACGACAGCAACATCCTCAACCAGCCGATTCCGTCTGAGGTCTTGGCGAAAGAAACGCTGCTCCAGTCGCAGGCGAGCTACACGGTTCCGGTTCCCAAGTTCCCACGATTCATCTGGCATGCGCTCGAGGACGAGATCGTTCCCTTCATTCCTGCGCAGAAGTACGTGCAGGAGCAGTGTGCCAAGGGTGCCAACATCAATTGGAACGTGAGTAGCGTGGTAGCCAAGTCGAATCGAGTGTGCACGCCAACAGAGAAGCCGACCCTATTTAACCGATCCTACTCACCGTCTTGCTTCCATCTCTCTCCCTCTGCAGGTCTTCCCCATCGCTGAGCACCTTACTGCTGAAATCTTTGGCTTGGTGCCCGGTCTCTACTGGCTTAGCCAAGCGTACGCTGGTAAAGCACCCAAGGTGACGTGCGGTGGTGGTACTCCTGCCATCACGGGTGTCACGTCGCCGTCGGCACAGCAAGTGTTGGGAGCCGATCTGGCGAAGCAGCTGAGCAGTCTCAACGGCAAGCAGTCCGCTTTCGGCAAGCCATTTGGTTCCATCACGCCTCCGACATCGTAAGCATGGACCCAGTTAGCGAGCGGTCATCAGTGTAGTCGAGTCGAGGCAAGTCAAAAGAGTCGGCCGGTTGATCCGATTGATAGGAATCTCCCGTCTCATCTCCTCCTGCGGTGATCGTTGCTTTCGATCGTTCTGGCCGAGCTTACTGTTATCGTCAAAGGAAAAGTGCTGTTTTCAAGGAATATTGATATCGCTATTTGGATCGAAAGGTGATGGCGGTGCGGTGTGTGGATTGGTCTGTGTGTGAATATTGGGAGAAAGCGTAGCATCCGACGTTTTCGGGACCGTTCCGAAAGCCGACCAAGACGCGCTGTGTTTGACAGGCAGGGTGCAAGAGCAGCCAGGTTAGCTTGCTTGCCTGCCAGATCGCGGCGTGAATTATCGAGTCGGACTGTGACTGTGCGTGACTTGAAGGGGGCAGTTACGGCACTCTCCTGTGATGTTCAAACGAGCAAGTAGTCATCAAGCGAAACGATCCGTAGTAGAAGAGAGCTTGAATTTCGGAAAGGTGCCGAGTGGAAGTGGTTCGAAGGGCGAGCGCGTGTGCGTGTGCGCCTACTGCGCCTGTGTGCCTGCCTGTTTCTGCGAATGTCTCTATGCGTGCTAGAAAGTGTGAAAATGTGATGTGGCGCAGGGGCGTTGTTGTGTGAGCGACAAGAAGCATTTTGTTTGTAGCCGTCCCATCACTCTTCCACATGTGATCTCATGAAGAAGCACATTGCAGCACAGCTCATCTCAGCATCCGAAAGACTGCCGACACGCAGCCACCAGTTCACGAAGCGCAGACCTGAGAAAGCGTGGGTTTGTGCTGCTGCTGGCAAGTTGAAGCTCGCGCCCTTTGTTCACGCCTTTGCTTTTCTTTTTTGCACAGCTTCGACAAGAACAAAAGGGCCTGAGCGCACACGGTTCGGACGCCTTGCGCAAGAAAGCAGCAGCCAGAATCAGTCAAACTTAGGAACCGGATGGCAGAATGTTCATGTGCGTGTGGGGAATCGCCTCAGCTTTGCATGCGTGATGGCTTGGCAGCTCGGTCTATTTAAATGAAGCTGCTCAACCCAGCATCTTGCTTTCCTTCCTCTTTTGCTGCTTCCGGCGGTCGAGCATCTCGCTTTCGCTCGTCTCTTCTCGCACATATCGGTTGAAAACATCTTTGCCGCCGGATGGACAGCGACAACCACGACCTCATTGTCTCGCAAGATCTCTCCACTTCTGAACTCGACAGCCTCTACGACAGCCCCTCTGAAAGTTCTGTTGACTCAGACTGGTCACTCGACCGTGCTGCTGGTCACACCAGGGACGACGAAGACGAGTCCAACGACATCAGACTTCGGAACCTCCTTGCTGACGAACTCGAATCGGCACACCGAGCTGTTGAGGGCTTTGCATACTTCAACCAACTCGGTTCACCCCTTTGCCGGGTGTTGCCCGACGAATATTTCGACGGCTGCTACGGCGAATACTTTGGCTTTTTGCACGACGAAGGCGAAAGGCATATCGTGTTGAAGGCACTCCGCGATCAAATAGCGTGGACCAGCCAGTGCATCGAGGCTGCTCATCTCTATCGCCTTGCCACCAAGGAGCGCACCTGGCAGCCCGTCAAAGCAATGTCGGCCAGCAAGAAACTGGTCAAGATCGAGGAAGTTGCGCTCGACCTGGCCGCCACACTGCCGCTTATCCGAACATCTGCTAGGCCCACCTCCTTGCGCCAAGCGTGGGACCAAAACAATCACGAAGCCGTGATCAGTCTCGCATCCAGCTTGATCGAACAGCGCGCCAGTGCCATCGCTCATCACAATATCGACGGCATTCGAGAGCTATGTGCTGCCTTGCGCCATCGCTTCCTCGGATACGAGGCCCTGGGCCTTTCGACTCTGGCCGTGGCAGACGCCAAACGCATCCTCGCGCTCACGGGCAGGTTTGGTAGCGGCGTCGACGTCGAAGTGGACGAAGAACTTCTCCCCATCCTCGCCTCGATCGATGAGATCGCCGAGCAGCCCGACGCTGTTGTTTTGTCCTCGTTCGACGGCACCAACCTCTCGCGTGGTCTCAAGCGTGCTGCTGAAGATGCACTCGGCGGATCGCTGTTGAAGCGCACCAATGCTGGACCTGAGTCGCTCCTGCGCAAGTCGACCGGAATCATCCAGCTCCCTGTCGAGGTTATCCTGATGGTCGCCAAATACCTTCCCACGCCCGACCGCATCAAGCTGGCCAACACTCGTTACGACTGGCGAAGCATCCCCGAGCTTTGGCGATCGCTCGAGTTTGTCCGCATGAAAGGCATCGGTGGTAAAGGCTGGCAGCGCGACACGATCGATGCCTGTGTGACTGCCATCCAGACCTGTCAGCGAAGGAGCCACAACCAGCTAACCTCGGTCGTTCTTAAAGGTTACATGACCTCGTCGGGCGTGGCCCATATCCTGGAAGCGTTGCAGCCCAGCAGCACCAGTCTCAAGTACCTCGCCATCCCAACCTGCGACCAGAAGCAGTGCTACACGCATCTCTACAAGCGTTCCAGCAACTTGTCTGGTATTGACATTCGTTGCTTTATTGACCCTCCCGGACATACCAGCCCTGGGCAGGAGCAATCGAGTCTTTTCTGCGTAGGCAAGCTGCCGTTCAAGCTCAAGACATTTATCAGCACTCAGCTCATCGACTGCGGCGACATTGCTCCTCACATGGCTGGCCTCGAAGTGGTTCGAGGCGTCAAATTCATCAGGCAGAAGCAGCTCAACTTTATCGACGGTATCGTCCGTGCTGCGCCCACTCTGATCGAATGGGTCGATGTCGTCGACGATAGGTGGGACTGTACCCAGGTCGTGCTCGGCGATTATGGAGTTGGAGGCGAGCAGCTGCCCAAGAACGCCATCGTCTTTCCCAAGATGCGCAAGCTGTGCGCTCTGTGGGCCGAGCACTTTATCGAATGCGTCTTCCCCAAACTGGAGGAGGCACGTCTCAATGCAAACCGCGGCCTCAACTCGCTCAGCCGCGACGCTTCGGACGCCCCGTCGCGCGTGGCAGCCATCATCCTCAAGAGTCCTTGTCTCAAGAAGCTCGACATCCTGTTGCCTTTGAGCAGCACGGAACAGCGACAGATCTTTGCAGCCATCAGCACGCTTCCCGAGCTGGAAGAGCTTGGACTGTGGTCGGTGAGCTCACCGTCGCTGAGCGGACTGATCGAGATCCACAAGTCGTCGAACGAGAAGGAGTCGTTCCTCATCCTTCCTGCTCTCCACACGCTCCGACTGTGCAGCCGTACGCACGGGAACAACAAAGTTGTGGATCGCGAGCTGAGCGAGGTGCTGCTGCTCCGTTTCTATCTGAAACGAGGCTGCAAGTTTGGCAATGCCAAAACACGAACAGAAGCAGCCTTGCTTGCGTACGAGCCCAATACCTCGTACTGCGGAATGACCAAGACTCAACGGAAAAAGGCGATCAACGCCTCGGCCGACGCCGCGGTCAAGTCAGGCTACAAGGGCGACTATACGATGCTTGCAGACGGAAGCAAGCGCGAAAACTTCAAGGCGATCCTGCCCAACCTGGTGACTAGCCGCAACCTGTGCAAGACCGTGGACGATAGTACGTCGCTCCTCGGGCAGCTTGTTGGACGCGTGATCGAGCTGGATGCCACGAAACACTTTGACATGCATAGGCATTGATCAGGAGCAACGAGAATCAAGGCTGTGCTGTCGTGTGCCCAGCTCCGCTGTTGAGCGTCTTGACACTTTCTGACCATTGTTTGTCTGTTCGCCCGCTCTGAAACCAGCCCCTGTGTCGATTGGCTCGTTGTAAGCACCCATTCTTTTTGTCATGGCTCGAAGGTGACTTGTCTTGCTCGAAGCGAAGTGTGGAGTGTGATGGGCAAAGGAGAGCTGATTGAGACGAGGCTCTTCAAGAAACAATGCTGTCGAGGGTCTGGACAGGTCCCTGCATCGATGTAAGCTCAGGCTGAGAGGAGGCCAGGCGGTTTGTGGTGGCTGCTTGGCCGACATTTTTCTTGTCGACAATGTCGATCATGGGCACAGAAGACGTTCGTTCCATGACCCTTAACAAACCCCTCTCTACTGACACTATAAAAAAAAAAAAAAAAGAAAAGAAAAGAAAAGAAAACACTCTGACGCATACTCCCGTCCTCGTTGGAAAACCCTCATTCACCCACATCCCAAGCATAAATCCTTCCCCCCTTGTATCGACCCCACAACCGTCGCAATCCGCTGCTGGATCACGCTGGTCACCTCCGTCGGATCAGTAGCGTTTTGGACCCGTGCGGGGAGTTGGGAGAGGTGATGATTTTGTCGATTGTAGGGATGGTGAAGAGGTGGAGGTTATCGGTTAAGGTGCCGAGGTACTTTTGTGGGAGTTTTGATTGGCAACGATGGGCGAAGTTGAGGGGTTGAGGCGGCGGCGAGCGGGGGAGAGGGTGTGGTCGGAGATTGGAGGGAGAGGGGAGGGTAGAGGCAGTTCTTGAGGAGGACGGACGGAGAGGAGGGCGAGGAGGTTGGTCTTTCATTGTGCGAGGTGCTGAGGCGGCGAGTGGGATGGGTGTGTTGAGGTAGGGTGATCGTGATACGGTGTCGGGTCGTCCTTTTATACATTTGCCGACCAGCAAGCATTGCTATACAGACGCAGGACAGCTTCGCACCGCCTATCAAACCTTTCCACCGGCAATCCACAACAAATAGATCAATCAAAGCCCAAACGCTCACCCTGTCAGCCACGCACTTCTTATTGCCCCCCCGAAGGCACCGCTAACGAGCGTCGATTCCGGCCGCCTCAATACAGCACCGTCTTCCATCCCCCAACCCCCTGCTGCTGAATCACGTCGCCCTTCCGCATCGACCTCGACTCGCCACCCGCCAGACCGATCCTGGCAGCCTTTGTTACCACTGTTCTTCGCCCAACTTTGCTCATACCCCATTGAACGACCAACATGACCGAGGTTGTCTGGAGAAGAGAAAGAACGTTGTGCAGCAAGTACTGTACGGTCATGCCGGGGTTCTTTTTTTTCTTGCTCATTTTGACAGGCCAAAAAACGAGGTTCTTCGCGCGCCAAGAAAGATATCGCTTTCCTGCAGCCAACGTGCAGCAAAGAGCCCCGAGGGAAGAGTGGAAACCCAAAACGTCGGAAGTGCGATGGAAGGTTCGATACGAAACAGGAAGGTCGTTGAAGCGGGTGTGAGGATGAGGCATCAGTTAGTTGGCGCCATCGCAAAACCGGGGTCGGTTTAAGCGAGTCCATGGCGGCCAGCGAGGAGCTACCCTCTTGCATGCTGTTTCATGCACACCAATTTCGATGCTTCATGTTGGATGCAGAAAGCAAAACACGGCTGCTCTCGGTGTTGGTGGTTGAACGTTGTCATTGCAGTCATCTGGCTTCGTGAACGTCTCCGAGCTAAACTGTATTTTTCATTCTCCCACGCCCGTCAAAGGATCGGTTTCTAACGATGGACGTCCGCCGTTCATGACATTCGAAACGAGGAGGGGGCGGAAATGCAGGCTCACACGAGGAAACATTCGAGATTGCCAAACAGATACCGACCCTCCATCGCTACAACGGACTTCGGTTATGAGTTCTGTGATTGCCATTTCCTGCGTTTTGCTTTTTCTCGCTTCAGGCGGCTGTAGGGGGTCGTAACTGGGTCTTTGAACATCGACTCGATACGCATTCTCATCTCGTACTGCTCTTCTGAACACCACACACACACACAACCAGGTCCCTGTGCTTCATCAACCCCTCGATGCCTTACATGGACTACAAAACACGCGCAAAGCGACAAGACAGCTGCCTCATTCTACAATACCCTCGAGTGGAAACCGCAAACCTAAACCTAAAGCCAACCCTCAGCTCAGCTGCTTACCAGCCACCTCCTCAGCCCTCTTCTTCAACGCCTCACCAAACACCTCAAACCCATCCTTCGTCCTACTCCCCATCCCCAACCAGCTCATCAACGGCGTATACAGCACTCCACCGAACTCCTCTCTGTGCCTAAATATCGTCCCTCCCTCCCCACCTTCTTCTTCTTCCTCCTCCTCCAACAAAAACAGATGTTTCCCGTCTAACAACCCCGTCACGTTGGCCAGGTGACCTTGCCAGCCAAACCCTTTATCGTCCAGATGCACCACGTGCGGGGTTAACGCCATGGTTGATCCACCGGGTGGGTTGAGGGTGACGGTGAGCGGGGTGCCGATGGATAGCTCTGTAGAGGAGGAGGGTGGGGTGATGGAGGCGATGAAGCGAGACCAGGTCGGGTACGATTGGAAATCGAGTAGGATGGAGCGGATGGTGGGGAGGGGGGCCGAGATGTGGATGGTTGTTTCGATGACTCGTGATGGTGGATGTGATGGGTTCGACATGTTGTGTGTTCTCTCGCCTCGTTAAAGTTGATCTTTTGGGTGTGTGTGGGATGTGTAAGATGGAGTGAGAGAGAGGCATGGACAGACGAGAGTTGGGAATGGGTGGCTACTTATACCATGGGCATCGAACACATGAGGGCAAGGCGGTCTTGCTTCACAGGGGTCCATCCTGCCAAACCTCGAAAAATGCGATATTTATCTTCCTTGCACCGCTCATCTCCGTGGAGATCAACCACCGCACTGCCAGCTTGTCCTGCTTCTCGACCTAATGACATGTTGAGCGATTCATCTCGGTTGCTGCAGTGGCAGGTGACAACCAGTGGATGTCAGCATCGAATCAATTCAATGAAAGCTCGAGTCGCCTCATTGCGGTTTACCTGTAGAAAGGGTTGGCATCAACTAGCGCCGTTATCGCGTGCCAGCACCTCTCTCGCCATCTCACCTTCCTCATCCGTCTGTAACCCCCAAAGGTAAAAAAAAAAAAAACAACCAGACATCGTCAGCACGCTCTACCAACATCATCTCATCACCATCCACTCCACAATAAGCTTACTCACCTTGCAAACGAACCACGGGACCGCCTGACCCGCCTCCACCGTCCTCCTTGTCTCGCCCAATTCCAAATCCTCCCTCTTCAACTGCCAGCATTTGTCTCCCTGCTTCACGTTCACACGTTGACCGGACGCGCTCAAGCTGGACAGCTCCAACAGCTTCGCCAGCTCAACGTGCAGTTCGCGACTCGACTCGCCGATGCCACCGGAAAACACCACCGTGTCGACGCCGCCCTTGGCGCTCATCTTGATCGCATAGCTGCCGAGGTAGCCCACAATGCGATCTACGAAAATGTCGAACGCTAGTGCGGCGGTGGTTTGATCGCGTTCGCGTTCGTGTTCGGACTGGTTGGGGTTGGGGTTGGGGTGGATGAAGGCGGTTCTACGCGAAATGATTTCGCGAGAATCAGCTGTACCGGCAACCGCTTGGAAGCCGCTATGCTTGTTGAGCGTCAGTTCGGCGTGAGACACGCGGATCCCATCCGCAATCTCAACAGTGCTAAAAGGATCCTTGGTTTCGTCGGACTTGCCAAGTTGGGCAGAGGAGATGTGAAGGGGCAGGACGGGGTCGACGGATCCACTCCTCGTCGCTCCGGGTAAGCCTTCCAACGGCGTGAGTCCCATGGTGGTGTCGAAGCTTTGACCACCAACAATGCTGCAGATCGAGCTTCCACTGCCCAAGTGACAGACGATTACGTTCAGAGCGTTCGGTTCGCGTCCCAGTGTGTGGGAGAGGGTGGTCAAGATGGATGCGTAGGATAAGCCGTGGAAGCCGAATTTGCGCAACTCCATTCCTCCCGGTAGAGCTTCCCCCGCCAAAGTCGGGTCCACCATGTACCTGCTCCGCGGCTCGTCGATCGTGCGGTGGAAGGCCGTGTCAAAGCAACAAACGTTTTCGTGCTGCTCGTCCAACTCGTTTGCGTTCAAACACGCCTTGATCAACTGTACAGAGACCGCATTGTGCAGCGGTGCGAATTCAGCCAAGAATTGCAGCGTTTTCAGGTGGTGTTGATCCGCGCGAGTGATGGATACGCATTGGTCGAGGTGGGCACCGTGGACGATCCTGTGGACTACCCGGGTGATTTTGAGCGGTCTTTTGATGAGGGATGCAATGTGGGAGAGGAGGTAGGATAACACTTCGGGCGAAGCAATGTCGGTCCATGGCTTGGTTTCGTTGTGCGACTGACCGTCCTTGTGCGATATCTCCACCTTGGCGTGTTGATCGCTAGCGAGCTTCACCGATCCACTGATCAACGCTTCATCAATGGAAGTGAGATCGTAAAGTTTGAACTTGAGCGAGGAAGATCCAGCATTGAGGCACAACATTTGTGCGTCTTTGGTAGACCCGCCTGATGCTCCTTGATAGTGCTTGATGTTCTCCATGGCTGTTGACAGATGGTGGTAGACGATGGTGATGGTTGAGAGGGAAGCTTTGCAAGCAAGCGGTTGACACGCAGATCTCTACCAGCTCGATCAACGTCATCGACTTTCCCTTCCAGCTACAAACTAGTGACTCAGCATGCTCCTCGCACAGACCAACCTTGCTGCCAACTTCAGCATGACATTTCGCTCCGTCAGAGTCTCGATCGAAGCCATAGACACAGACTGTTCGCTGCAGACCGTATCAAAAGTGCTTGAAGAATGCGCTACAGTACAAAAGGACGATCAGGGGGCCAATTCAAATGCTCGAGACACAGGGATTCATGCCGACGATCACTCGCCGACCTCATCCGGATCCCTTCCGTTCTTATCTATAAACGCCTGCCACTCGTCCCTTTTCGCCTTGAAACCCCTCGCCAGCTCATCCAGCTGCTGACTCTCCACCAACTTCTGCAGCCTCTCGTTGACTCTGGCACCCCTATGCCTCTTGAGCTCGAAATCACGCTTTACGAGGTCAATAGCAGTGCACGCCACCGAGAAGCGATCGACGCCGTTGAGCTTGAGCATGTTCCACGCCGTCGTCGTGCTTCCTTCCTCGATGAAACCTAGCACGGCCATGGGTCGACGGCCCATCTCGCCCGACAGTCGATCGCCCACCAGGCTCTTGATCGCCGTGGTGTAGCCGTGAAAGTTGAACAGGATGGGCACGTCTCGAGTAAAGAGGCCGTCAAAGGCTTCGTCTGTAAGGGCGTGAGGATGCAGCGAGCCTTCGCTGAGAATCATGAGGTCGGTGATGTTGATGAAACGCACACGCAGGTTGTCCTTGGCTACTCCACCGTCGTCTGATTGGGAGCTATACTTGCGTTGCGAGCGCAGCAACTCGGTAGCTGCAATCGCTTCCGCTGTTGTCTCGGTTCCGATCCCGACAATCACCACGTCAGGATCTTTTCCTCCCTCGGTCGAATAGGCATGCAAAATGGATCCACCCGCTTTGCAGTGCGCATTCGCCTCGTCCTCGCCCAAATATACACGATTCTGATGTTTGCTGCCCACAACGAGGTTGACATAGTTGCGGCTGTTGAGGCAGTGCGACAACGTCGACACAGCACAGTTTGCATCGGGTGGCAGATAGACGCGTGCCACATTGTGCGGCAAGTCGAGCACCGAGTTGATGAGTCCCGGCTGCTGATGGCTGGCGCCATTGTGCTCCTGCCTCCACAGCGTCGAGCTCATGACGTAGGTAATCGACGGCACGGGTGGGCGGAATTCGGTCGCCTTGGCCACCTTGAGAAACTTGGCAAACTGCGCAATCATGGTGGTGACAATGCCCAAAAATGACTCGTAGCTCGGAAACAGACCGATGCGGCCCGTGAGCGCATAGCCCTGCGCAAAGCCCTGCAGCGTGTGCTCGCTGAGCATCTCAATGACGCGACCGGATCGGAGCCCCTGTTTGCGTTCTTCTGCCGTGACGAAGCTGAGCGATTCGTGTTCGAACTTGCGTGGCTTGAAGCCTTCCACTTTGAGGGTGGCATCCAGCTTGTTCGAGACAAGCTCGTCCGGTGAAAAGATGAGGAGTCGGTCCGGGTTCTCGGGCAACAAAGCGGCCAGATACTTTCCGCACTGCTCCATGGCCGAAGCGTGTGATGGTGATCCGCCCTGCTTGCCCGAGGACTCGGAGGGAACCATGAAGGGGCTGGTGCTGACGTCTTTCAGGCCGACACTCTCTTGGTAGATCTCGCGAATCTGGCCGAGTCGGAGCTCGTCGCGTGGGAGCATGCGTGTGACCAACGGATCGAGCGCGAGGTTGCCCGACTCGATCTTGAGCCAAGCGTGCGGTTCGTACGAACGCAGCCAGCTGTCGAGGATGTGGAGATGTTCGTCGCCGCCAGACGAAGGGTCGAGCTTGATGGGCACTTGATGACTACGGTAAGAACCCTCAATCTGCTGATCATCCACCTTGACAGGCCCACCCCAACCCTTGGGGTGAGACAGAATGATCATAGGCCAGCGCGGCTTCTTGATAGGTGCGCCCTGACGAGCTGCCCGTTGTATTTCTTGGATCTCGCCGGTTGCCCAGTCCAGACTGGCTGCCATGTCGAGGTCAAAAGCGGCAGTATCGCGATGTCCGGGGACAGTATGTCGAGTACCGAGGTGCTGATAATAGTCAACGAAGCGCACCTGATAGCCGTAGCCGGTGAAGAGGGCAAGCAGTTCGGTGCGATCCATGGTGCCAAAGATGGTCTTTTCGCTGATCTTGAATCGGTTGAGATGTAGGATAGGTAGCACCGCACCAGACTCGGCGGGATTGATAAACTTGTGTGCGTGCCACGCAGTGGCAGTGGGACCCGTCTCGGCCTCGCCGTCTCCAATCATAGCAAAGGCGATGAGATCGGGCTTGTCCATGACGGCGCCGTGGGCGACCGAGAGCGCGTAGCCGAGTTCACCGCCTTCGTGAATCGCACCTGGCGTGGTGGCCGTTACATGAGAAGGACGTACCGTGTTGGGCCAGCTGAAGTTCTTGACAAAGGCGTGCAGGCCCTGTTTGGAGAACGACTCTTTCGGGTAGAACCTGGAGATGGAACCTTCTAGGTAAAGACAGCCAAGAATGGCAGGTGCGCCGTGACCAGGACCGGTGACAAAGATGCCTCTGCGTTGCTGGTCCTTTGAGGCGGCTGCATTCTTTTCGATGCGCGCGAGAAGGGCGGAAGCGTGGGCATAGGCAAAGACGAGACCGGGGACCGTACCGAAATGGCCTAGCAGCCGCTTCTTGACGTGGGCCTGATAGTCGAGCGGCTTTTCGAGGAGCACATTGTCCTGCAAGTAGATCTGGGCTACGGCGAGATAGTTGGCCGCTTTTTGGAAAGCTTGGATCGAGTCGAGGTCGTATCGCTCACGGGCTTTGTCGGAATCGGGCAAATCGAGCTGGATCTCTTGATCTCGCAGCGGCTTGTTGGTGTCGATGCGAGAGGGAATGAAAGTCAGGCAGAGCTGACATTGTGGTCAAGGGGCTGCTCACTCGGTCGCAACGTCGAGATCGAGCAGAGAGCGGGAGGGAAAGAGACAAGTACGGGATCGCCGTCGAGGGCCGACGGGGGATTGGGAAAGGTGAGGTATATATACGGCTGAGCTCGACCTTTGATGACGGCCCTCTCGCCTTTGAGCTGCTTACGGCCTGCATTCTTGGCAGAAAAGCGCAGCGAATCGTGATTGCTCTCGAGAGAGAGAGAGAGTCGGAGCACAGGGTCGAGGTGATTCAGCTTGGCCCGGGTGACGGACCCTCTTCCGATTACTCACCTGTTCAGCTGCAGCTCGCTGACTGTTGTTTTTCCTGCAAGAAACGTCAGGCTGCGCTTGCTGCGACTGTCCAACAACGCAGACTGTTCGCGACGCACTCACGCGGCCGAGAAAAGAATATTCCCCACTGTGAGATTTTTCCGGGTCAGCTTGGGAGACACTTATGTTCGCTCATACACACGCTCTCCCTCGGCTCATGGTTGCAAACATTGACTGTGGGGACCTTGCTATTAAGTCGAACAAAATCTATCTCGAACAAACGCCCTATAATCTATCACTGCTTGGCCTCGAGGTACCTTTGTTTGACCTTTTCAAACTCCTTAGCACCACGCGTGTAGAAGAGCAGCTTATCGGCAAGCCAAGCCATGGCGAGTAGCCACCAGATGCTCAACGTGCCCAGCGCCTGACCCAAGGGATCAAAGAGGTACTTGAGGATCCACGCTCTCCTGCGCAGCCGCTCTGGCCTGTACTCGGGTACATCACCCAGTCTCAACCACGATGCCAACTGCTGCCAGTAGGTCCAGAAACTGCTGGGGCGTGTCTTTGGCGGTAGACCGGTGTAGTCGAGGTCAGCAGCGATGGGGTGGTCACTCCTCCAAGCGAAGGTAAGTTGAAATCCTGGGTACAGCGTCGACACTTTACCTTGGGCGTTGGTGTACCAACCCTTGCAGCCCGAGGTGTAGATGAGGTCGCGCATCTGGGTTTGGATCATGATGTCTTCCTTCTGCTGTGCGTCTGCTTTGACGTCCACCGTACGGCCTGCTGAGCGCTCGAGTGCTGGCACGTTGGATGGCCCAGCGAGGAAGATGGGTTTCAGCAGCGAGCACACGAAACGTACCGAGCTCTCGATAGTGAAGATGGCCGAGTAGTGACCTGTGACCGATCCGGGACCCCAGAGGAGCGCAAAGTTGGGCATGTCGTGGCACAGAACCGTACGATAAGCTTGAGGAGCTCCGTTCTTGGTCCACACCTCGTTGAGCTCTTTACCGTTTCGACCGGTGACACGCATCTGGATGTTGGTCTCTCCAGTCTTGAAGCCGGAAGCGAGGATGATCACATCAGCCTTGAGCTTCCTACCCGATTGAAGGATGACAGAGTCTTCGGTGATCTCGACGGCCTGATCTGTGGACAGCTCAACATTGGGGAGGTTAAGACAGGGGATATAGGCGTCGTCGAACACTCGACGCTTGCAGGCGACCTGGAGCTCTTTTTGTGTAGGCAGGAGAAGATCGTGATACTTTTCGGGCGCTACGGTTCGGACGTAGAGCTCAGAGTTGGCAGCGAAGCGATCGCGAGCACCCTTGCCTTCCTTGTTCCAAGCCTGGATGAAGTGGACGTCGAGGAAGAGGGTAAAGATGAAGCGTTCGACGCTGGTCCACCCGGGAACGTTGCATTGCATCCAATGGAACGCAGATCCGGCAAAGGGGTTCTGAGGAGTAGGAGCATACCAATGCTTTGCTCTTACCAACTGAGTCAAAGACTTGACTCGTCGAGCCACGCTGGGCACAACTTGTGTCCCACTGCAGCCGTTTCCAAGCACCACGACGTCTTTGCCGTCGAAGTCGACCGAGGTATCCCACTTGGCCGAGTGGAAGAGCGGGCCCTTGAACTTTTGCCAGCCAGGAACGTCGCAGTCTCGGGGTACGCTGAGGGCTCCAGAGCCGTTAATGAGCACTCGAGTGGTGACGACGCCATGATGGCTACCGTCGAGCAAACGGTACTTGACCTTCCAGTGGGTCTTTTCCTCGATCCACTCTGCAGAGTAAACTTCCGAGTTGAATTCGGCGAAGCGGTTCAGACCAAAGGCGCTGGCAACTTCTTGCAAGTACGATTCCATCTCCGGTTGCTTGGCCATAAAGTCCTTCCACGTTTTCTTCTGGTAAAAAGAGAGCGAGTAGAGACGAGGTGGAACATCGCAGGCAGCACCGGCGTAACGGTTGTGGTACCAGGTGCCGCCGAACTGGCTACCGCGTTCAAAGATCTTGAGCTTGGTCAGCCCGAGCTGGCGTTGGAGCTGACAAGCTGCTGCAATGCCAGAGGGGCCGCCACCGACGATGACGGCCTCGTAGTGAGTGTCGCTGCGCGCCATTTTGAAGGGGTCTGAGGGGGAAGATGGGGTGGTGGAGAGGTAGGCGTGGCGCAAAGAGTGCAAGAAGATATATATACTCACTCGCCAAGTCTGCGCTACATCGCCGAGAGGGAGCATGCGCCTTTGTCTCTCGTCTACCTGTGCACGCACAAGCGAACTCCGATTGAGCTCAAGCCTATCACAAGATATTGGTTTACAACGACGACCTCGACTTCGGTTGGCTCTAACCCTAACTCGAATCTCGAAACTCGCAACTGTGTGGCGCTGTGGATCCGCACTGCGCATTCGTTGCCTGTCTCTCCTGACGCCGGTTATGTAGCGCGACATGGCTTCCGCGGCTCAAAGAAGAATTATGCACATCACAATTATGGTACCTCCTTGTTGCCCCGCGGTCGCGCAAAGTTACGTCGTTGCGGCGGTGGACACCTTGCATATTCGCAGGTCGCCACCCTTGCACGGGCGATTGCTCTGTATCTGCGTTCGACAGTCGATTGGTCCCCCCCGCGCTGCTACCGCGCTTCCGTAAGCGCTGTGGGGGGTGGGGGTGAAGCTCAATACCGGATCGACGGTCGACTTACGTCTTAACACGAGTCGAGCGTCGACACATCTCGGCCGGAACCATTGCAGATTGAGAAAAAAGTCGCACGAAAGCTCATCGTACGCTGCAACGACCCTTAGATTACAAGATCGGAGCTTTCAGCGTCCGCCACCGCCAACAACGTGCAACAGCAGCTCTGCATATTTCAAAAGCTCTTCGTCCTTGTACTTCCTCCCGATGAGCTGCAACCCGACCGGCGCGCCGTCAAACACCTCCCGATGCTGTTCGTACTCCTCCGCGTTGTCCTTGTCAAACTCGCTCATCCATTTGTCCTTTTGCGCATAGCCGAACTCTGTTCCTGACGCCGCACTGGTTTCAAACTCCTTATCGAGCCGACTGTCCGCTTTGAATCCTGAGGGGAACACGACACCCGGATAGTCGACCAGATTGAAAACGCTCGTATAGCCCTAGTACTTGATCGTGCCCGGTCTTGGCGCCACATTGCACATAACAGGGCAGAGCAGAGCATCCAGCTCGACCTCGTTCCAGCGTTGGAGGAATTCCTTGCGAAACGCTTCGCGTGCCCAGACATTGGCGCACGATTCGAAATACGACAGTTCGTCGAGCTTGCGTGTCGTTGCTTGACCGGTAGCAGCAGCGGCAGTGTCAGCTTCGAGGTCTCCCAATGCTGGACGAACCAATGGCTCTGAGAGGATGAATTTGGTGAGAGGAAGGAAGGGCTCTCCGGTGGCTTTGGCGAGGAGGGAGAACATCTTGCCCGAGTCCATAAAGTAGAGCGAGCGGATAATGTCCCATGCGCGTCTGTGCAGGTCGCGCGGATTCCAGCGTCGTAGCACAATGCGAGGCAGGCTGCCTGTCTGAGAAGCAGCTTGCAGCCTGTCCACCCAATGGGAGAGCGCACGTCGGATGGGGGCGATAGGTCGCGCCACGCTGTCTTCCATCATCACGCCGATGACGATAGGCTTGCTTGACGAGCTGGCGAGAAGGCTGTCGAATTTACGCCAGGGAGTAGGCAAGACGGTGTGATCCCACTCCCACGGCCGCGTGCGATCGTTCATTAGACTCGACATGAACAGCTCGACGTCGCGCAGACTCGTTGCCATGGGACCGAGCGACGACCCCACGCCTTCGTTGCCGGGCATGGTGGAACGCACGCCTCCGTACGGCAGACGCTGTGTGGTGGGTCTGAGACCGTACAGCCCACACACGCCACACGGTTGTCGAACGGAGCCACCGATATCCGATCCAACACCCAACGCACTCCCCCCGCCCGCGATCAATGCACTCTCGCCACCGCTCGATTCGCCTGGGCTCAAAGCCAGGTTGTGAGGGTTCAGCGTCTGACCATACAGGTTGTTGGTAGTATCGAGATGCATGATTCCTTGAGGCATGGTGGTCTTGCCAAGGATGACGGCATCGTTCTGAAGGAGGAGCGAAGCGATGCTCGAGTTGACGGGATTTTCAGTGACATAGCCGCCCTGAGTGGAGACGACAAGTCGCAACTGCTCAGCGGTGAGGTTGCGTTGGACGAGCGGATGCGAGGCTGGATCTGGCAGCACATCGAATACGAAGCCGCGCTGACTGCCGTGTCGATTGTACATGAGGTGGCCCTTGATGCTCATAGGCAAACCAAACAGTAAGCCCAACTCGTCGAGCCGTCCTTGCTTTTCGAGCTCGGCACGCTTCTCGTCAAGTTGCTTGGCTCTCTCCATGACTTCCTGCGCAAAGAAGTGCGAAAGACAGTTGGTGGCTTGGTGAACAAGTGAGGCTCTGTGGAGGAAATGCTGCACAACATCTTGCACTGTCACTTTGCCAGACTGTGTGAGCTCGACAATGCCGGTAGCATCGAGTCCGTCCAAAATGGCGTAGAGCTTCGAAGACCAGATTTGCTTGGTTGCATCGTGATCGAGCAGACATTTGAGCGAAGGACCAGGCTTATCGTTCGAGGGAGAGCCGTAGCTCTCGTTGGCTTTTCGTTTCCATCCGGTCAAACGAGGGTCGTTTGAAACGGTGCCGCTGGGTAAGACAAGGCTCTTGCGATGTTGGGCAGCGATCTCCTGCCAAGTTTTGCAATCGTCGTACTTCGTCGAGGTGCTAGCGCTTCACGTACGACTGACCAGAGATGATAGGGTGTTGTGACTGAGAGGTGGGATCAGCTCGTGCAGCATATGAAAGCGAGTCCTCGAAGATACCAAGTTGTTGGTCCGTGAGTCGCGGCTAAAGGCCCGATGGTGCGCCGCGTAAGAAGCCGAGCATTGCCAGATCGAATCGGGGATGTTTTCAACTCGAAATCGGTGATGTGTTTTTTTTGCAGACAACGAAACGGAGCGCGTGCCTGTGACTGTTTCAAAGTGACTTTTTTGACGGATGCGCCTCGATTAGCTTACCCCGCATTCCGCCTTTTGAGCATGATCCCCTCTCTACGAGCAGAGAGAAGGAGCATGTTGAGACGCCAACGCATGTGGGACTAGTTGACAGCATAGAGAGACACATTTGCAGCCGCCGCAAAGGAGGGAGGCACCCTACGGTCAGTGACGGCATCGCTTTCCGTCGGTTTCTGCTCGAGCCAATGCGGGGCAAATTGAGCTAGCTTACACGATCAACCCCGAATTGATTTCCTATCAGACCCTGCTTTCTCATCTCTCCTTCGACATCGTGTGCCAGACGAGACAAGCCCTTGTGACGCCTAGATCGCGCTGCGTGACTGTCGCGTGCCAACTCCCGCCTCGACTCTCGGATCGCAGACCTTGATGGCCCAGATGCAAGCTGCGGTCAGGCCGTCAACGGGACGACATGGGGCATGCACAGCTAATTCGAGCTAGAGAGAGAGAGGCTCGTACTTGGTGCAGGAAGGGAGGCCATTTGCAGAACGAGAAGCGCGGCCCTCGAAGCAGCTTGCAGGAGGCGGCGAATCGCATTCGACCGCCTCTAGCAAGGTCAGACCCACCTCCATCAACTCGGAGCAGCGCCAAGCAACGTGTGTTATCAATGCTGCTCTCATCTGATATCGACGTGGAATGATAAGGATGGCGGAGATGGCAAAAGGGACCGTCTCATTGCCTTCGATGACTCGTAGAAAACGCTCCACGGAGGCTTTTAAGCGAAAAGGCAGTGTATATTGCTTTTTGGTTCTGCGCCCCTGTCGAGTCGAGTCGAGTCGAGTCGAGTCGATTCGCTGCAGCCACGTTTTTCCGATTCGCGTTGTGCATGCCAATCAGGCCACACAAACGATAACCTCTCCTGAATAGGATCACACAGCACACAGCACACAGCACAAGCCCACGAGCACAGCCTCTGTGATAAAGCAGAGAAGGGGGCGGGCAGTGCGACACGCCATCGGGACATAGCCTGACTGTGAAAGTGACTTTGGGCCGGAAGGGGATCCGCTGTTGGAATTAGTGTCTTTGCTTGGCGTCAAGCGGTGTGTGCGTATGAGTGATGCGATAACGCTCTCCCGAAACGACCCGGTGCATTTCGGACACGGTCCGACGCTGTCTCCCACCGACCCGCCAACACGGCCTCGTTCCACAATGACAGGCAGGCACCTCGTCTTCCAAAAAGGGATCGTCGAGTGGGACTCGCAAGGTGGGCTCACAATCTGCCACTAGTCGACGCAGCACTGCCACGCTGCGGATCTTCCGGGCCGGAGCATCGCCATATGCCCTTATTTTTTGCATTGTTGACTTTGCCCGACGCATTCCTTATAATCACACAGCGCTCGAAGATGACACTAGCAAAGTTGCATACGAAAGACCTCTCTGTTAAGCAGGGTCGTTTCTTAGACTCATCTCAGCGTCGCATACGGCGCTTCACGGATCTGCTTTGCTGCTTTGCTGCTTTGCTTTTTTTCTTGTTTTGTCCCCGAGTCTAGCCCTTTGTTTCCCTTGCTTCGGTTGAGTTTTAAGATTTTTAGTTTAAATACATTAATGCTACTGTACTGCTGCGCACTGTGGTGCACGTTTCTGTTTCCTCTTTTTCTGGTGGGCGAAATAGCACAGCCAAGTCAACAAGGTCGGATTTCAGGGTTCAATTTTCCCACCGACAACCAGGACAAAGGCCAGAGAGGAGGCGAGGCAAGGCAAGGCCAAGTGCACTCCCGTCTGTCTGACTTTGGAAAAAGAAAAATTATTTCCCGAATCAGCAGCCAGGCACGTTCTCACACACACGAGAGGTCCGTCGCTCGGCCTCGCTTGACTCCACACTTGCAACCGAGTCTTGCGCCTCTCTCACGCTCACTGTCACCCGCTTACTGGCTCGATCCCGTTTATGCCCATCGCGCTGCATCGACACAAAGCCCTTTCTCTTGGTCTCTCGCTCTTGCACCCTCCTTCTCTGCTATCATCTTGTCTCGATCCTATATATCAACGATCACTAGTCCTTTCTTCGACGCAAACAAGTCTCATCAACATCATCCACTCGTAGCGTCTGTGTAGACGGACGGACGCCTCTATACGATCCCTACCATCACCATCAAGCCCGCCCCGCACATTTGCTCGCAGCTTCAACCGCTCTACTCGCTCAACGACTCGAGGCTTCATCGTCTTGTTTCGATTCTGTTTCAAGACTTGGTGCGTCTCTTTTTGCCTTTCTGACTCAGTCGCCTCGCTCCCATCTCAAAGCATTTCGGCAAGCTCCGAACGAGCCTCGATCGTCCATTTCAAAAGGGTTTCGGATTCAGTCACTCCACGAACCACCGCCGATCAATCGCACACGTCTCTTCGGCAAAGCGTGGGAACCGATTCGAAACACTGCTGACATGCTGTCAACCACCAACGCCGCTCCTGTCTTGCATCACACCAACGAATTCAGTGTTCCGAAAGCCATTCGCTCCGCCTCTTCTCCTTCGGGCAGCTTCCCGACCGTACAGCATGCTCGCGTCACCAGCCTAGACATCGATCCACGCCCGGCCTCGGGCTCAACTTCGGGCCCAGCATCAGCTTCAGCCTCGCGGACACACAGCCTCTCGACCTCACCCTCAGTCTCGCAGCTCTATCCACGCTCCTCCATCCTCATCAACTCGCGCAAACGTCGATATTCGGGCGTCATCTACGCAAATCCCACCGTAGTGGCCGGATCATCCTCCCCAGCAGCTCCCGTCGTCACCCACATCCCCGCCGTACCTTCACGCAAGGAAAGAGAAAAGGAACGCGAACGCGCACGGGAACGAGAAAAGGAACGAGAGCGCGAACGTGAAAGGGCAAAGAGCAAGGATGAGGAAAAGATCTGGGGTATCCCCAAAAAGGCGCTGCTGCTTGGCCTCGGCGATCTCAACTTCAACGCACAGATGGCCATGATGGCCGGTTGGGGCCATGGCAGCGGAGGTGCCTCCATCCTTCCAAGCACAGCCATCCCCACCAGCAACGACCGCAAACGACTTCGACCTTCCTCCTCTGCAGAACTGCCAAGGTCATCCTCTTCCTCGCGCCGCTCTGCTAAACATAGCGACAGCGAGGATGACGACAACGATGGTGACAACACAGGCAAGCGCAGCAGCTCGTCTCGCCACGCCTCCCGCAGCGCCAGTGAGGGTGGCGCACACGACTCTTCCAATAGGAACGACGGTGGTGTCAGCTCCTCTCCCACCGAGGAGCCCATGGATCCAGAGGAACTCGCAGCGCTCAATGCCATCATCAACACTCGTCGCAGTATGGCTGCAGCGCAGGCACTCGTGAGCGGCTCCCTCAGCATGGGCCCGCGCGCTCTCCGCGCCTCGACCAACTTTGGCAGTTCGGCTCAGGATCTCTCACGTCCACCGCTCGAGGGGAAGCGTTTCGAGTCGCAAGACTCGGTCCCCAGCATGAGCTCCGTCGGCCATTCGTCGCTTAGCATCGGCAGCAGCAGCCAACCTCCCACCACCACCTCTGAACAAGCTCTGCAGCTTCCTGCCGCCAACGCCAGCTCCTCCGCCACAACGACGACAACAACGCTCGACGCTGCCGAGATCAAGTCGGCGCGCATTCGTTTCGCACCTCTTCCAACACCAACCTCGGCTCCAGCCATGTTGGGCAGAGGCTCGGATTCGCTCAACGGCGAGGCTGTTCTCGAGGATTCCGACGAGTCCGACCTCACCGACTCGGCCTACGACAGCGACGACGACGCCAAGTCGATGAAGGGCAAGTGGTACCTCATGGGCATGCCATCGGCCTACTTCAAGCCGCAATACTACACGGGCAAGAGCAGCAAGCGTCGTCTCAGCAAGAGCAACGCAGCCGCCGATGGTGACGACCGATCCGAGGATGGCAACAGCAGCCTTCGACGCAAGAGCACAGGGAGCTTGTCGGATGGCACCATGGGTCCGGACGCGGCGCGCAGGACAGCATCCGAGAACGACGAAGAGGAGCGCGGCAGAGGAGGCGCTTCGGGCTCCAAGGTCAAACGCAAGTCGTCACAGTCACGAAGACGCTCTCGCAGCCGTACGGGCGCCATCAGCTCAGGTGACGAAGACGAACGCGCGCGTCGCAGGGAGCTCATCCGCCTCGCTCGTCCAGGCGGCACGGGCATGGTTACTCTCCCCGATGGCACCAAGATTCGTGCTCGCCGCGTCAACGATCAACCCAGTCAGGACGAGCCCGAGTTTATCGAGTGGGGCTTTGCCGGTCTGGCTCGAGAGGCCTCCCGCCGCAGTCTCGGAGGCGGAAGCGGACCACCCTCGCTTGCCACCACGCCCAACGGCTCCGATTACAGGGGCCTCTCTGCCTACATGGAGGCGGAGGAGGAAGAGGAGGATGACGGCTCTGGAATGGCTTGGGTTCGCCGTCGACGACGAGAAAGAGAGGCAAAGGCGCGGATGGAACGCGAGCAGGCCGAAAAGGCAGCAGCCGAAGCAGCAGCTCAAGGAGGGCAACCAACGCAGATGGAATCGGCAACCGCTGAGCCCAAGGTTCAGGAATCGGTTGCTAGCGTGAGCGCGACCAAGCGCAGCACAGCGACTGCAGCACCCGAAGCGACGACGACCTCTATCCCCACCACAACTCTCGCCGACCCGGCCATCTCGATGACCAAAGATGCGACACCTGCTCCTTTGGACGACGAGCCCATGCCCTTGTCATCATCTGACGCCACAACACAGCCTGAGGCTATCGCGGCAACGCCCCATAAGGCGAAGCGCCAGTCGCAGCTGAGCACCATTGACACATCTCGTCCCGTGAGTGGCGGCATGTTTGCAGACGCCAGCACCCTGGTCGCCTCTCCGACCGCCGAGGAGTTGCCATCTGCAAGTCTCGAAGCGTCGATGCTGTCCGAGTCTTCGAAGGGTCAGCCCGCCTCACTGGGTGGAAGTCAAATTCTCAGCATGCCCAGCCGCACTGCTGCAGCCGAATCTGCTGGTGCTCCCGGTGACAGCACGCCTCGCCAGAACACGGGTCTCGGTCTCACCGCCGACAAGGCTGAAGAGATTCGACGAAGGCACGAAGACGAAGTGGCAGCGCTCGGTGCCGAAGTGCTAGCCCAGACACGACGCAACAACCAACGTCGACAGGCGAGCTCGTCGAGCCGTGGCGTCGCCACGCCACTGCTGGGCGGCGAAGAATCGGCTGCAGAGCAGCATCACCAGAACTCGCCGAGCAAGAGCAGCAGCAACCGCGCCGGCCAAGGACAAGTGACTTCGCCCGCATCCCTATCCAGCCCGACCATGCATTCCGAGACATCGCGCGAGTCTGGAGCCAGCGGGAAAAAGTCCATCTCGCGCGCTGTGGGCTCGATCATGCGAAAGGCGACCACAGACAGCGATAAGACGGTGCGCCAGCCTGGCCCCACCTCGCTCAAGCAGGAGGTTGTGTTCCCGCAGATGGCCGAACCTGCAGGGAGCAAGCGTTCGGACGAAGTGTCGCAGACGACCACTACAACAACGGCGAGCCAAAAGCACAAACGAGATGCATCCTCGGCTCGCAGCCCTTCACCAGAGAGCACGCTTTCGCGCCAGTCGTCGGCGGTGGATGGGTACACGGCGTCTGCGGCCAGCAAGTCGGCGTCTTCGTTGCACACTGTTGGTAGCTTGCATGCTGCCTCTTCGCCAATGTCGGCCAAACGCATGCTGCTGGACCCTTCGGTGAGCACGCCTGCGCCGTTGCCTTGGCTGCCTCGTCGACCGGATGCACGTGGAGTGGCCGTGGTTCCCTTGCCGCAGCTGGGAGTTCGACCTGAACGTCCACGAGAAGGGCGCGTGTGGCAGTGGGACGACAGCGATGCGTCGGATGCAGGCAAAGATGACTTGATGCGAGAGCGAAGGGAGGAAGAGGAGGAGGAAGAGGAAGGCTCGGATCTGGACGCGGAAGAGCTGCTGGAAGAGGAGCGCAAGACGGCGATGCAAAAGAAGCGAGCTACGACGCGTGCCGCGGGTCAAGAGGTGGTGCATGCGCGTCTTGGCAAGAAGGCGTCTGCACGAGCGCTTTCGGACCTGACGGCATCGTATGACGAAATGGCGATCGCCGCCGCCGGTTCGTCATCGACGTCGCCTCGTCCACGTGGTGACCGCAAGAGCCGCCGACGCAGCATGGATCCGCGCATGCCCAGCGGGCCTCGCAAAGCACCGCCCAAGTTGATGAGAAGTCGCCGTTCGTTGCAGTCGATGCAGGCGGGTGAAGGAGGCGAGGGTCAGGAAGAGGACGAACAGGATCTGTGGCCTGCAGTGTCGGCGACGAGCAAGTCGGGCACACCGCGACCTCGACACATTCTAGTCAACTTGCCTGGAGGACCGGGGATCTGGGACAGCAAGACGGGTGGCGGACGCAATGCGGTCGCAGCCATCAATACAGTAGCAGCAGCACGAGCCAAGGCGATTAAGAAACGAGCTCGGGATCGCCGCACGTCGTTTGAGCTGCCGCCTGACTGGGACGACGAGATAATGGACTATGGTTGGCCACGCAGTCTCAAAGGTTCGCTGTATTAATGCACCGAATCGCTGCTCTGCCAACAAGGATTGATCTTCAACAACACTTCATACCCTTTTTCAGCCTTTACTGCACCAGCATTGACCAACACTGCAAAGCAACATTGTTTTTCTCCCATCCCACTCTGTTACTCTGTGGTGACATGTGAAGCGTGTGAATGTGTGTTGGCGGACTCTGTTGTGTCTGGTGATTGGAATGGAGAGCCGAGCCGCGGGCTCAAATAGAAGACGCTGTGGTAGAGAAGCCTCGGCATGAAAGAAGCGAAATGAGTGCAAAAATGCAAAAAAAAAAAAAAAAAAAAAAAAAACAAAAACAAAAAAAAATCATTAATGAATGGTCATCGCGTAAAATGGAAGCGTGACAGAGCAGAGATTAATTAAATCTTTAATTTTCGACTGTCGCTTTTAAATTTATTTGCTTGATTCTTTCCTTTCTGCTCATCACCATCGCATCCTGCTCATTGATAGCATCGACAATACGACAGAGACAAAGGCAACACTGTCCTTTCCATTCCGACTCCTGAACATGCACTGATTTAAGGGCGCACCGCCGCCCCCTCATTGGCAGCCCTTCGTTCTCCACTAACCTATCGGCATCCCTGCGTCGAGCACCAACAAGCATGGATGTCAACAACCGGTCAGCGCCTCAGCAGGCGGGTCCCTCGTCTGAGTATTCTGGCTCAAGATCGGATGCAAGCCTCTCTCCTCTGGCATCAGGACCAGTCCCACTGCAACACAAACCTTCGCTGGCTACCCCTCGATCCACCAGCTCGGCATCCTCATCTTCGCATCGCAGCTTCCCTACACTCGCAGCACCGAGAGCACCATCAGCATCAGCATCAGCATCAGCATCACCATCTGCTCATGCTTCAGCCTCTCCATTACGCCAACCATCCTTCTCCGACACCGTACAAAGCCCAAAGACGCGCGCACACAAAAAGACGACGAAGCGGCTTCCCGTCTACGTCCGCATCGTGCCCAAGGACATTTGGTTACGCATCCACGTCAATCCGAGTCAGACGATCGGCTCCATCAAGGACACGGCTCTCTTTGCGGCTAACGCGCCCGACCAGGATCCCTCGCTCTCTTATCGCTTCTACCAGGATGCGGTCAATGCATCGGCGCATGCAAAGATTGCGCCCGTCGCGGGTCACGACAAAGTGGTCAAGCATCGCACCTATGCGCTGCCCAGATCTTTTCTCTGTCCGCCTCCGGATCTCACTGATGTCGTATCCTCGATAAGTGCCTCTCTTGCGCAGACCAGTCGGTCGAGCAAGTCTCCGCGGAGCGACCACAGCCAGTTCAGAGCTTTCCACGCCGCGCCACCGCCGCCCGTTCCGTTAATGCCTACCTTTGACAACGCATATAGTCCACGCCAAGCTCAGGAAGCATTACCGTCTGCCTCGACATCGCAGCAAACTCTGCAATATGCGCCCGCTTCTCCGCATTCTCGTTCTACAGCCTTGCCTATGTCGAGCGCGTTTGGCAGTGGAGGCGGAAGCAGCTCGTCAGCAAAGTCGACTAGCGACGATGCCCTCACTTCTTCATCGGCACAAATCGCTCGTCAGATATCTATTTCGACGCTTGCGACCTCGTCTCCTTCCACTCCATCCGACTGGGGAGCAGCAACTAGCAGCGGCAGCAACAATGCCGCATTCAGCTCGGATGCCAGCGCTGCCTCAGATACACCCCACTCGCAATCGCAGACCGTCAATGAGATTGCCATCCGCCTCGACGCCTCATTGATCACTGGGGACCGGAATGCAAAGCTCGAAGAGGACCAAGCGCGAACCAGGCTGTCTCAGTGGAATGCACGCAGAGAATCCACGGGCACTACCACCAGCACGATTCAGCGTGACGCGAATCTGTCCGTGAAGCAGTCGCAAAGCTCTCCTCGACGCAAAAGCTCGCCCGCTCACAGTTACACTTCTACGCCTACTATCGGCTCAAATAGAACGTTCAGCAGCGACATTGCGCCCTCTCCAAAGATGGCTGCATCGCCTTCCAGCAGCAACGCGCACGCTGGTGCTTCTTCGTCACCGCGTAGCGATGGCTTGCATGCTACAGCTGCCCCTCCGCCCCGGCGTCCAACGCGCTTGAACCCTGGCCCAGCTCCCGCCATCTTTTACACGCAGCCTGGTGCATGCGAATCGTTCAATTCGCTCGCATCGATTAGCTCGCCCTCGTCCGCTGAGCTCATGACCACGGCCAACGACGATGCGTTGGTCATGCAATGGGGCACGCAGGCCGAAGCATCGCCCTTGTCGGATGCGCAGTCCAGCCCGCCCTCGGCCGCCGCTTCGTTTGCACCACTGTCGAGCCCACTACAGCCTTCGACAGCGTTGTTGTCCGGCTCGCCATTGTCGGCGTCTTCGTCCGCAAGACCGCGCAGCAAGACGGTTACCGCCGCTGATATGCTACGATCGCGTGCGGCGAGGGATGAGATGTCGCATCCGCCGCCGCCGCCCATGCCTGATGGCGTCACTTCGCCGGCTCGCAACTCGTCGCTGCCAAGGCTTGCGGTCAAGAAACTTGTAGCCGAGTCGAGTCAACGTCGAGAAGGGCCGCAGTCGGACTTGCTGGAGCTGCTCAAAGGATCGGCTCGAGACGACTTTGATGATGATGATGACGACGACGACGACGATGGCGGCTTATCCACGATCAAGCAGCGAAGCATCAAGAAACCGACGCCCATCGCGGCATTGCGCAAGAAGTCGTCGGATGGCTCGACGTCTGCAACACCCGCCGCTGTTGACGATCGCGAGCAGTACATTGCGGGTATCCGATTGGACGAGATCTCGCGTGGGTGGAAGGGAGCTTCTCACCCGCTTTCGAGCAAGTATGCGGTGCTGTCCTCTGCCAACGGCTGCGAGTTGGAGGAATGGAAGACGGTAGCTGCTTCGCTGATTCGACCGTACGAGCTGCTCGAGTTGCAGTGGAACATCCCCACGGAACGCGTTTACATTCCTCCGATCAGCTTGCAAGATACCATCCGCGTCGCTGCTTCCGCTGCGCCTGCATCGAGCAGCAAGGGCCTGTTCAAGCAGACGTGGGGACAAGAGGCAGATGCAGGACCGGACGCCGACGCGCTGTGTCTCGAGCCGTACTTTGAAGGGTGGGTGTACGTTCTCAAAGGCGGAGCTGTAGCTAGCAAAGCGGACAAGTCTGCGAAAGGGTCGAGCAAAATGGGTAAATGGAAGCTGCATTGGATGACGGCGAAAGGATGGCGGATCGATTTGTACCGGAAGAAGCCGAGGGCGGGCGAAGCGGTGTTGCCCATAGCAGAGCAGGTTCGGTCGCTAAGGTCGATCGATTGGATAGCGGTGGATGCGGATCATCCGGTGCCTGTCAATGCAGCGTTGCCTGGGTTGGAGGCGATGCCTCGATGTAGCGTCACTGTGGCTTTCTCGCCGAAAAGCGGAGCAGCGACACCACCCAGCTGGATGACCTCCTCTCCGGGAAGTCTATCGGTCGATTTGGGATCGACGTTGACGCTGCGGTGCATCTCACACTTTGACCACCAAGCGCTGTCAACACTGCTGCTGCGAGCGTGGTATCGATGCAGTGCCACCGCCACATCGTGGTCATTGTCCTCCGGTGGGGTGGATAACTGGCGTCGAAAAGCCGTTTTCCGCGCGGTTGTGGCCGGACGAGGTGGGACCGTGGCAGCGGGACGCACTGGACGTGGGGCTGGTGGTGGTAGGAACGCACGAGCGAGGACGAGACTGCGACCGAGCGGGTGGCCAAAGGAGTGGGAGGATGCGGATCAGTGGTCGAGCGAGTCGGAACGGGAAGAGATTGCTCCACCGGCCGAGTTGGAGCATGCTTTAGCGAGACAGCAGCAGCAGGCACGACGAGATACGGTGACGCAAGCGAAAGCAGATCAGAATGCAGCTCAACGCAGCGGACGCAAGCAGGAGGTGGTGCCGGGTGGGATGTACGCTGCGCTGTCTGGGAAGACAATAATGGACACGAGCGAGAGTGGAGCTGGTGGATCGTCGTCGAAGCAAGAATCTTTGCTGTTCCATCGCGCTGGTGGTGCGGCAAGTGCGACTGTTCGACCTCGACACCTGGCCCAAAGCCCATCTCTTCCACACTTGGAACCCGGGCTGATGCTGGGCGGCACGAGCGCCCACTTCAACAACCCGGCAGCTCGTCGACGCCAAAGTGGCGGTAGCGGCTCAACATCGCGCTCGCCCGATGCTGTGGATCGCATCCCTAGCGCAACATCACTACGATCACGATCATTTACCGGCTCAAGCCCTGATGCTAAAGCAGGCGCAGGACGCGGTCGAAGCACACCAGCCAACTCGTCGCCCAGCAGTCGAAACGTTTCCCGCGAAGCTTCGCCTCTGCCGTCGAGTGGAGCGTCGTCGAGTAAAGGTAGCGCTAGCGGCACCAGTGGTGGGAACGTGTACAACGTCTCGCCCGCCATCGTGCCCGGATTCGTGGACGTCTTGCCTCCACCGTCGGTGATGCTGCTAAAAAAGTTCAAGGCGAGCCAGAAGGCCGCTCAAGCGGGGAGTTCCAATTCGACTGACAACAAGACGCCTTGAAGATCAGCGATGCGTTGTTACAGCAATGCAATGCAATGCAATCAAGTGTCTATTAGCTAAAGCTTGGACTGTGATGGCGATTGGTGACCGAGTTCGATATGCTGTTTGTGTCGTAAGAGGGTCCGATCTCGATTTCAGGATGTAACGATGCAGCACGATGCACGATGAGCGGGTGTCGGATGAGGTTTGCAGGCATCAGACGAGTGTGGGCGCATTGAAAACAGGGTCTTTTCTCTCTTGGGAGTAAAAATAAATAATAAATTGTGATTTTAGAGAGAAAATAAAGTGTTGGATTCAAATTTCAACTCTTGACAGCGCGTCGGAAGAGCGCCGTCTACCGTATTCTCGACTAGCATTCCTCAGAAAAGGGGCAGGAGAACAGCACAGCAACGGCACACCCGCACAGCACAGATCGGAAAGTGAAATGAACTTGTTGCTGCTGCTGCGCCCATCCAACGCCATCTCTCTTTCTCTCTTACTTCTCTTTTCCGTCACCAACAACACGACGGCAAGCTCCAATTTGAGGCTCAGTCATCATCATGGCTGATCCGTATCACTACGCTTCAGCAGCGGACGCGTATAGCAGCCATAACACTGCCCACCCTCAAACTGGCGCAGCGGCTGCTTCAGACTCGCCTTTTGACTATCCCGTTCGAGCCTCGCTCGATTCTCCTTATGCCAGCACTGGTACGGGTACAGGCGCATACGATGCACGCAACACCAACTCGTACGGTTACGCACGTGCTCCCGGCGACGACCACCACGACGATGAAGAGGAGGAGGAGGAGGATGAAGACTGGAACGTCTACGACGATTTCAACATGACCCGGCCAATGCCACATCGCAGCTCGACTTCGGGTCTTGCCAGTCAGAACGATGCCTATTGGGATGCGAGCAAGCCGTCGCTCGTTGAGACGCCGTATTCGGATGTTGCGCCGCTCGGCGGTAAGGCGAACAACCGCAAATCGTTGTTGCCCTCGGAAGCGTTTGGTTTCGACGTGCGCAATGCTGATCCACGACGATCCGTCATCCAACAGAATGGTAACAACCGCAACAGCTCCTACCCTGCTGCTACGGGCGGTGGTTTGGGCAACAGCAACACCATCAGCGGTATGGGTCCTCAACACGCCGACTCTGCTACGGGCATTGAACTCATCACCGTCCCCGCACTGGGCAACGAATACACAAAGGAAGAGCTGCGCGACATGACACGTTTGTCCAAACGCCGCAAGAAGCGCTCCCACCGACGCAAGCGCTACCAACTCTGGGTGTCTGGTCAAGACCACCTGTGGGGGTGGTTGAGTCCCCGAGTAGCCGTATTCATCGCCTTTTTCACGCTCGTCGCCTTAGGCGTCATGCTGTTCTTTGTCATCCCTCGCGTGCCTACATTTGCGATCCTGTCGACCAACCCTGTCGTAGCCATCCCCAACGGTGCCAGCATGAAAGTCAACCACTCCCCCACCAACTTTAGCATGCAGATGGGGTTCAACCTGCGCGCATCGAATCGCAACGCATGGATCCCCTCCCACGCCACCGATCTCACCCTCAAAGTCACCGACCTCAACACATACATCAAAGTCGGCGAAGGCCACATGGACTCGTACACCTTCGCCGCTAGAGCCAACACCCCGTTCGTCTTCCCCGTCCAGTTCAGCTACGTAAGCCTCAACTCCAGCGGCGATCAGACTTTCCAGGATTTCTACAAGGCTTGTGGCCCGCATTACGAGGGTACCACCAGGCCGACGTTGAATTTGGCGGTGGAGTTGGGGTTGAATGTGAGGGGGTTGTTGGGGAGGAAGAGGACGAGCAGTCAGGTGAATGATGTGGTGTGTCCGTTTGTTTTGCAGGCGTATCAGTGAGGGGGTTATGGCGTGTGGTGGTAATCTATGGACATTTTGGTTTTGTTTTGCGTAGATCGTGTTGTGTGTGGTTGGAGTGTATGTGTGTGGTTTTGAGGAGGAGCGGTTGAGGGGTGTGTGTGAGCGTGTGTGGAAGAGATGGGAGCGTGTCGAGGTGAGAGGTGGAAGACGCAGACCGAGTAGGAGGTGGTTGGAGGGGCAGCGAGAGTGTGCGTTGAGTTTAGATCATGACAAGAGGTTGTGTGCGTATGTGTCTTTCCACTCGTCACAGCGATGTGTGTTTGCTCGTCACTCGGAACAATCGCTGCTCTTTTCACCTCTTCGAAAACGGTAATCTTTCCACACACTCCAATTCACTCGTCAAAAACGGTTGTGTCAAACCCAACTCTTAAGATTGCTCATCAAACTACCGACATCCACTCACAGCGCTTCATCCTTCAACCCCCACACCCTATCCGCCTCCTCCACCACCTCCGCATTCCCTCCCCTCTTCAACTGGCACAACTCCCACAAAATCGTCTGCCCACTCTCCAACACTCCACTCGTATTCAAATTACCCCCTTCCTTGGCATAGCGACCGTTCCTGCTCCGATCCTCCAGATCCAACAGGGCCAACTGGCTGACGGAGGAGGTGGAGGTTGACTGGTGTGTGAGCAGATGCGCTACGATCCGGAGGACTTTTTTGGACGATTGGGGAGGTAGGTGGAGGGTGATGATCGAGAGGCGTTTTGCGAAGGATGCGAGGATGTGCGGTGGGAATCGTGTGCGGTTGCGGATGAGGATGGAGTAGAGTGAATCGAGTGCTAGGTCGACGACGGTGGAGGAGGAGGAAGAGGTGAAGGAGAGGTGGGATTCGTTGACGAAAGGTAAGAAGAAGAGGGCGTAGTAGAAGTGTCCCAATACGTCTGTTAGGTCGAGGTTGAGGATAGTTCCTTCGACTTGATTTAGGAAGAGGTCGAATGTGGTTTTGAGGGCGAGGATCATGTGTCGGATGGTCTTGGTGAGGGTGGTTTGGTCGAGTAGCACGTTGCGTGCGTCGCTGTCCGAATCGCTTCCCTCCTCTCCTTCCTCCTCGTCCGGGAGGGAAAGGGAAGATTTGTGCTCGTGGAGGAGGGCAGCGTTTACAGCAACGTGCTGCTTGAGCACGGCTAAGAGATCGCGGAAGAAATCCACATTGACCCGATGAGCATACATGCTCAACCCCTTCATCGTACTCTCCAACACTCCCAACCCCACCGTCCCCACCTCCCGCTTCAAAACGGTGAAATACAGCACAAACACCAACTTCAACGTCTCCGTCTGATTCCTCTCCCTCTCTTCCAAATCCACCGTCGCTTCCGCTTCCTTCATCTCATCCTCAATCGCCTTCAACTCCTTCTGCTTCTTCACCTGCTTCTTACTCAAATGCGTCGCCAAACCTTTCCTGACTTCCTTGGAGCTGAACTTGCCGCCGGCTTTACCCAGCTTCTCGCGTGCCTTCATGGCAGCACGTCGTTCGGCGTGCTCTCGTGCAGCACGCGCGGCGTCAGCGTCAGGGTCGGTGGATGTGGTGGTGGAGGAGCGTTTATTGCTCAATTCGTCGCGAAGGCGGAGGTGGAGGAGGAGGTCGAGGACTTGGGAGTTGACTTTGTAGCGACGTTCTTTGGTCATACGGTGGATGAGGCGGACGACTTCAAGCGAGATTTCGCCGGTTAGGTCGTCGAGGATGACGGTGCGGATGGCTTGGAAGCAGTCGTTTTCGTCTGGACCCCAGCGACGGCGTGACATTCTCGCTACGACTATGCCGAGGATGTTGGTGCGGAAGTTGAAGTGCACCGCGCGAACGGCGAGGGTGGTGAACACTTTTACCGCGGCTTTACCGAGTTTGCCCACTCCCGGCTCACCTTTTGAGGCGGCAGTGGTGGACTGAGCAGCAGCCGCAGCAGCAGCTTTGAGCTCAGCCTCGCACATCTCCAAGAAATCGCGATACACTCCCACCAACCCAGCCTCGAACTCTCTCCGCCTCGCCACCTCCTGCCCCACCTTCTCCTCCTGCTCCTTCTCGGTCAAACTTCGAATCCTGTACCCGGGCAACACATCGACAAACACAGCGAGCATCGACAGCATCGCCAGCTGTCTGACCGCCGGTGGAGCCTGCACCTTTACCGGTCTCGCTGTGTTTGCTTCACCACGCGCCTTTGCCGCGGCTTGCTCGGCGCGGATCTCGGGGATTTTTTCGGGTGGAGCGGTGATGGTAGCGGATGCAAAGACGGCGAGACGTTTGAGGAGGCCCAGGTTATTTTCCGGGTCGGCGACGATTTGGGAGGATAGAGAGGCGATCTGGTTGCGTGCGAGGAGGAGGGTTTGTTTGGTGGCGGTGGCGAGGTGGGATTTGTAGGTGAAGGTGGCTTTGCGGTTGGCGGTGGAGGTGGGGGTGGGGGAAGACGGCAGGGGTGAGAGGTGAGGAGGATCTCGTAGGGCGCGGTGAGGTTGAAGCGCGAGGAATGGGTGATGGACGAGAGCGGTGTGGTGGGAGCGGCAGGGGCAGGAACGTCGTTGTCGGAATCGCTGTCGGGTTGGACGGAGCGTGGGAGGGGCGCGTGGACTGCTCGACTTGGTTTGGTGGTGGAGGGCTCGTCGTCGTCTGATGACCCGAGTCCTTCGGGCTCGCTTTCTTGCCTGTATTCTCCCTCTTCCTCGTCATCATCGTCCATTTTGTCGTCCTCGTCCTCGTCGAGATCAACGTCCTCATCGCTGCTGTCGGCAGAAACCTCTCCATCGAGCTTGCGAACAGGCAATTTGGCATTGACCCTCTTCTGCCTTTCAACCTCATCCTCATACTGCTGTCTCGCTTTCCTCTTTCCCAGCCTCGCCAGATAAGCTGCTTCGGCATCCTCATCGTCCACCCTCTTGGTCTTTTGGCGCTTAACCGGTTCTTCGTCGTCGGAAGAGGCGCCCACCTCTTCACCTTCGGAAACGTCGCTGTACTCTTGGTAGTTTTTCTTCTCCCCTTTCCTCACCAGCTCCACCTCTTCTTTCTCGTCCTCTTTCATGTCTGCATCGCTGAAATCATCCTCTTCGTCGTCTGAAGGAGGCTGAGTCAGCCGAAGCTTCTTTTCGGCAGCAATCCGCTTCCTCGTCTCTTCAAACTCCTTTCGATCCGAGCGTTTCAGATCCTTTGCTTTCTGCTTAGCATCCTTCTGCGAGACGTCGATGGCCCTGTTCTTGTCCAATCCCGAAAGGAAAGCTAGGTTAGCAGTAGAGACGGTCCTGACTTTCCCACCTTCAGCATCGCTATCGGCGTCGGAGGCATCGTCGCCAGATGAGACGTACGAGGCTTCGTCGGATTCCGGCTCGTACTCTTGCTCTTGCTGAGCTGCGATGAGTTTGGACTTTGCGGATTGTTGCTTGGAGCTGGAGGATTCACCGGGTGCGTCGTCTTCGGATTCGTCCTCGTCGTCGGATCGGCGAATGTACATGTCGAGTTGAGCTGCGAGTTTGGGTCTTCGTGCTGGTTGTCTGGTTTTGGTTGACTTTTTGGCGGCGGGCCTGCTGGTGCTGCTGCCTGCTGATGGGGCGGTCTTGCGTTTGGGTGGCATGCTTTGCCTGTTGCTCGAATGGCTGAGCAAGAGGAGCAAGGTGTTGTTGATAGCGAGAGAGGAGGAAGGAAGATCCGAAGGACCCTTTTTTGGTCACAAGAAAAAAATCCGCTTTTCCAAAAATTTTGGGTGGAGCTGCCCAGTCATGCTTACCTAATACTGATTCTCACGAGCAGCGCCGAGTTGCGGAATGTGACAGACTTGCTCAAAAGACCCTTGCTTTGCCCTCACCAACACCCAACACCAACACCAACACTCTCTAGCTGTATCCATAGCAACGCTGATGTGCATTCGATCGCGGACGGGCACACGATGAAAGCGGATCTGCTGCAATTCGGATCGCTACTGACCTGGTGGTGGTTACCCTCGTTCGGCTCACAACTCCTCGTCCACTTTCTCTACTCTTCACACATCGCCACCCCTCCCCCTCCCTCTGCGCATCGTCTGCGCAACAACCACCTTCAACTCGCACGCGCCGTTGTCGTCATCGGCACGCTTCTATACCAACTCTTTCAATCAGCAACCACAGCGGCACCGAACTACTACCAGCTGCTAGCTCTACCGCTCCATGTGGACTCGGAAGGTGTGAAGCGGTCATTTCGCGCTCTGGCACGGCGGTACCATCCAGATAAAGTGGGAGAGCAGGGGGAGGCGTTTTTCATTGTATTGCGCAAAGCGCACGATGCGCTTTCGGATCCTGTTCGGCGGTTCGCGTACGATCGGTTTGGGCCGGCAGTGGTGGAGTGGAAGGACTGCGAATCCAGTAGAGATTTCATGCGACGTGGGCTGACGAGCCTGGTTGCGTTCTACACGATCAACCCGGCCATGTACGCTGCTGTGGGCTACATCTCCAGCAGTGGAACCCGATCGGACGGATTGAGCTTCTGGCGTCTCGCCTGTCTCTTCTCGCTACTCGCGTTCGAACTGCGCTTACTCGTCTCTCCAGAATACCCAACCTGGCTAACCCTCCTCCTCCCCAACACGACAATACACGACGTGCGACAGCTAGCCCATTCGCTATTCGTCAACTTCTTCTTTGCCTCTCTTCAGCTGAGCGCTGCATTGGACGTGCTAGAGTACGGTCAGGACGGCGCACCCGCAAGGGATAGGAAGAACAAAGCTGTACAGGCCGAGAGACAGTTGGCTGCGATCAAGGGTAGAGCTCAGGTGGTTGATACTGCGGCGGAGGCGATCAAGGCCAGAATGCTGCAGAAATTTGCGCTGGAGTTGCGACCATTGAGAGCGGATGTGGGAGAGAAGTTGGGAGGAGGAGGGAGGGAGGGAGGGAGATGGGTGAAGTGGAGGAGAGGGTGTTTGAACGGATTGATGCGGTGTTGTTGTGTAGGAGTTTGGTGCAGCAGCATCCATCGTTGGCGTTGATGGCGGAAAAACGGGTGGATGATGAGGTGGTGGAGAAGATGGAGAAGAAGGAAGAGGGGGAGGAAGAGCCGTTGATCAGGGCCAAAGAAAAACCGTTGGAGGAAGTGTTGCCGGAGCCAGAGACGACGGTGAAAGCGGAAGAAGCGACGAGTACGGTTCAAGATTGCCTGTCGAGTACTCAGGTCAAGACGGAAGCGGTTGATGAGGATCCTCTTGTCATCGGCACAGCTGATCAGACCGACGAAGCTGTCGTCGCCCCAGAAGCGAAATTGACCAACGAACAAGTTGTTGTACCAGCAACAATGGACCAAACTGAATCAGGGCCGCTTCTCCAGACCTCCCACCCAGCATCCGCCCCAGACCGAGCAACACAGGTTGAACTAACCCAGCAAGACGCAGCAGCAGCGTCAACGGAACCGTCCACAGCGGTACAACCAACAGTACAACAGTCGACCGAGGCCGAAGCTCCCACCACCGCACCCACCTCGAACGACGATTCAGCACAGGCAAACGCACCCAAGGACCGGCCCATCGCATCTGCATTATCTGATTCCAGCTGAATGCATAGCACAAACTTCAAATCTTGTATACCATTCGAAGCATATCGCATCTCTCTCTCTCTCTCTCTCTCTCTCTCTCTCTCTCTCTCTCTCTCTCTCTTTTTCTACCTTTCGTCTATGAGCCAGCCGCTTATGATCGTCTCGCCTCGTTCCTTAAAAATTCATACGTGTTAAGCCTGTCTCTCACACAACTCATCCTGGGCGTCGAAAATCCAAAAGCCGCTCACCCTCGTTTTTCCTGCTGCCCGCGCCAAGCACATTTTCGCACGTTAAAAAGGCTTGCTATCCGGCTTAGTTACCAATGTTGACCGAGCTCGCCTAAGATCGCTTGAGCTCTCGCTTGCACAATTTATCCTGCGCTCTCTCCGGTAGCGAGAGGGTTTTTGGGTGCCACCATCAAAATGCAAGGGTTGAGTGGGAGTCGCCGGTTGTGTGGCAGTTCTCTGCGAGTGATGGTGCCGTCGATGCCGAGAAGGTCGCCGCTCCGTACGGGAAGGTCAGGGGTGGCGCAGGGGAGAGAGAAAAGGTGTGAGATTTCGTAAGGACTTGTGGCGCACGCAGATGTTCCTCACCAACGCACTTCGACAGAACTCTTCTTCACGCCAGACAAAGCAAAGACAGATGGAATCAATGTTGCTTTCTTGATGCCGTCTTGGTTTGAATCGTTTTTCTTTTTCTTTTTCTTTTTTTCAGCAAGCCCAAGAACATGGCACGAACGGCTTCACAAGAGCAGACAGATGCTTTCCGTTGATCGACGAGGTTGATGCCGTAGAGGGGCAAGGTAGCGATACGTTTGACAAGTCGGCCTACGAAAAAGTATTAACTCAAGCTGCTCGTCCTCACCAACTCCGCTCCGACTCAAATGGGTCTCGGCTAGAACCTCCTTTTCCCGCCAGTCAAACCTCGTTGCTCCCTCTCGCTCAGCGTCGAACTGCTTCCGGTCGATTGAGATTCCACCATCGCCAATCCGAGGCAAGCACCGAGTCGCAGCAAGCCTCCTTGTCGAGCTCAACTGCAGTTGGTTTCCTGACACCTGGTCGCAGCGTGAAAACCAGTGGTATATGCATGAGGTGGATGGTCACGGCAGCCTACCTTGGGTCGGACTACAAAAAAAACGAGGCGATGCATGTGTGTTTGTTGATCGGTGTGGTATGCGCCTGTAGAGTCTGTTGTATCTGTTTGCGTCTAGAATCTGGCTCTCTTCTTATATATATATATATATTGAGTTGACCGACCAAAACGGAGTTGGAGAGCGCTATGTCTCTTCATTGGCCTTGCCAAACATGCGTCGCCTTTTTTTTCCCACCACGGGCTCGCTTGGGCTCAAACACCGCGTAACAGCCTGTGCAGGAAAAGCACCAAACGTGTGCACACGCGCATACAGAGTCCACCATGCAGTATGTACTGTACGCTGCCGTTGCATATCGCAAAAGACGAACCGGTCACAAATGAGATGCGATGCGTAGCGATGATATCCGCTTGATCCGCTTGATCCGCTTGATCCGCCAGGAAAAGCTGTACAACAATGTGATGGTTTCGGTATGTATCCGATGCTTAGCGGTGTGACTGTCACTGTCGATCTCAGATTGCCGCCTTGTATTATTTTCTTTCTCTTTTTCCATCTCAGTATTAACAATAACGAAACAGAAATGAAATTTGGCTTGGCAAGTTCAAATTTCAAATGGGACTTTCGCATCTGCCCGACAGCCCGAAATGTCTGAGATTTGAGAGTGAGCATGTGCTGTTGGGGTGCGCATTCTGTTAAATTATTTTTTTTTGCAGAGCGGGCTGGCCGACGCTGCTGCTGCGGCTGACTGACTAACAGAGTGGCTTGCTGACTGTGCTTTTCTGCCTCTCTTCCTCTCTCTCTTTCTCCTTGTGCCGCTGCGCTGTCTCTCTCTGGCTTTGCTCGTTCTGCCCTTTCTTCATCCACCAAACCACCATCCTCGTCGTCTGCTCATCGTCGTTGGTGTTGTCGTCGTCCTCGTCGACGCCATACACGCTCGCAACACCTCTCTGCACCACACATTCTCTACCTAACCACCAAACACCCCCACAATTTCAACCTGCGCGTATACTCATCTTGGCTGCAGCTAAAGTCGCCACTCTACGCCTTGTCTTGGATTCTCCACCCGCTCCCTCGTGCTCCTTCGCAACATACAGGCTTAAGGCTCCACCACTGCTACTTGCATCTGCATTCGCTTCATCCATCGCAACTCGAATCTTGTTTAGATGGCGACTTGCCGCTTCAGTCATTTTCGTGACTAATTTTCATTTATCGGCCAACCAGTTTTCGACAATTTGCTTTCTTGCACTATTCGTCTAATGCTACGCCGTACTAGCTAGATTCTAGAGGATCATCGTACCTTTCTACACGGTCCAGTACGTTGACAAGTGGATGTGATCAACCACACCACTCATCGCAACCACCATCGCTCGACGCCGTCTTTGCATGCATACCATCATCGCCTAGCTGCTGCCTTTGCCGCTGCTAACTCCCACCTCCTCGGTCGATCTCGTCTTCTCTCCCACACAACCACTACTTTGGTCAAGTAGCAACCAAACAATGAGTGCGGGCCCACTATATAAAGCCCACCCTTGGTGGTTCCACGCCGACGATCCTTCCGTGCGCATCATCGCCGCAAACAACACCACAAATGAGACAGACACCTTTCATCGCGAGAGCGTCGGCACCGTCGGCAACAACATCGACATGGCCATCTGCTGCCTCTCCTTTGTCGGTGCCATCGCCATCATCCTCCCCTATGCCCTCAATCGCAGAAGTCGCAAGCTTCGTCACGCACTCATCCTCGGCCTCGCCACCAGCGACTTGGCCACCTCGGTCGTCATCATTATCACCACCGCCTGTCTTATTGCCAACATCAACCTCGTACAGCACGATGCGCCCTGCACTTTCCTCGGCTACATTCTCATCAGTTCCATCTTTTCACAGCATCTTTGGAACTTGTCCATCGCCGTCATCACCTACATGATCCTCGTCTATCCGCTCTCCTCTTTTACCCTCACCGTAGAGAGGCGCGTACGTTGGCTCTGGCCCGTGTTTTGGCTCTTTTCCTTTGCCATCAACGCCATCGCCTTTGGATTGGGCGGCTATGGCTTCCGAGGCGGATACTGCGCTCTCACCACCGGCTTTTACTTTGCCAGCATCTTCCAGTTCGTCCCGCGAGCCATCGTGTTTATCGTCATCCTCTGCCTATACACGCATCTCTTCTTCTTTCTTCGTAGGACCAACTTGTTTAGCAAGGCAAACACCTCCAACTCGATCAGCAACAGTCGTCACCGCTCCCAAATCCAGCAAGCGGGCACTCGATCAAAGCAGCAGCAACAACGCGATGGCGATGCTTCTCAGCACTTGGCACAAAACGAGCAGCCGCTGTTGGCCAACATGACTTTCGCCGATGCGCTGGCTACACCTGCCGACGAAGCAAGTCCCACAGTGAAGGGCAGCCACAGCGGTCCTCCTTCGTCAGCTGCAGGAGGAGCGCACAGCAGGAAAACTTCGAATGGTAGCCGTGTCTCGCCGCACGTTCTCAATAAGAACGATGCGCGTCCCGCACAGCATCGACGCTCGTCGTCGCTCGTTGAGAGGGATGGCAGCGTCGAGATGGCCAACCTGGAGTCGTCCTTGTCCCGCCGCAAGAGTTCGGATGCCCAGGCTGATCCTGCGCTTTCGGGTCTATTGACGTACAACATGAGCCAGTCTGCTCAAGATGCGTCGGTCGCCGCGCCACTGGCTACCTACGGACTGTTGGATCCCAACTACAGCATGGCTCCGCGTCGTGCTGCTCCCAGCCACCTCGATATCCACAAGGTCAATGCGGTACGTGATGACGTGTCGAGCTTGAGTCAGCATTCGCCCTCGGACTCTTGGTATGCCGGAGGCGAAGGTGCGCCCACGCTCTCGACGATGGGATCGTCCGCGCCGCTCAATGGCTCGTTTGCAAGAGGCTCGGGCGAGTCGCTGAATGCACGTAGGATCAATGCGGCGTCGAAGCGTCCCGTCACTGCCGAAGCTGCTACTGCTGCTAGCACGGCGACAACGACATCCAAGCTGGGCGGTAACAGTCTAGGGCAGCGACGCGCATCGGCTGGCGATCCGCGCTACGTTGCCGCCACGCCTGGAAGCGATAGCGACGAGAGCGACGACTCGGACTTCCAACATATGCGTCCACGCAAAGACGCGGGTGACTTTGAAATGATCACGCCGCCCGTCGAGCATCTTAAGCATCAGCGGGCGCCGTTGACGATGCGAAACTACACGCGCATGGCCGATATCCTCGCTATGGGTGAGGACGAGATGGCGCGCGCGCGCAACGGTGGTGGAGGAGGAGGAATTGCAGGCGAACGCAGGGGCAGTGCGGTACAGGTCTTGCCGGGAGAGGTAGTGGTGGAGATGCCGAGCAAAGAAGCGTTTGAAGAGTCGTTGGGTAACGACTGGAAGTGGGGGATGAACGTCACCGCTGGCCCGCCTAAGCACGCACGCGCCCGCAACAACAACAAGGAGGATACAGGCTTAGCTACGGGTACATCATCCACCTCTTCCGTCGATGAAAACGGCGTAGAGGCCATCGGGTCTACACTCAACCGACAAGCGTCGCTTCTGCTGCTACTCTACCCCTTGGCCTACTGCCTTCTCTTTTCGATTTCGATCGGCAGACTGTCGGTGGATCTGGCAGACCCAGGTGCGTCGGTGCGCAACTCGCACGATTGGTTGCATCAGCTTTCGCGCTGGCTCATCTTCGCACAGGGCGCCATTGATGCGGTGATCTTCCAGTTCATCGAACGCCAGTTTAGACAGAGGATGAAGAGGAGGAGGAGGAAGGCGATGGGTGAGGATGTGGCGGATAGTTTTACGGCTAGGGTGGGGAAGAGGGCGGTGAATGGGTTGAAGAGGAGTTGGCAGCAGACGAGGAGTAGGGGTGCGACGGGTGCGGGTGAGGAGGGGGTGTCGTCGTCGGCGGCGGTGGTGGTGGTGGTGGGTAAGGAGAGGTGAGTTCAAGGTTGTATTTGTAGTCTGTTATGGAATGGTTTTTATTCTTCTTTCCATGCACCAGTATACAGTTGAGAGAAGGGTGTGTGTGGTATAGATAAACAGCTCAACTACAGTCTATGAGAATGGGGTTGGGGGGGGGGGGTTAGAAAAACTTGACCTTATTGGGCCTATTATCAGGCGCAACGAACCCAATCAACCCCACCGCACCAAAAACAGCCAAATAAACCCCTACCGAACCCAACATCGCCCCATCCAACCTACCGCTCGAATCTGCCTCCTGGACCACTCATCTGCCCTCCTACTCAATTGGTCGAAGTACGCCTTGAGAGCGAAAAAAGATGAAGGTGATTGTGTGTTGGTGGTGGTGGGGGGTGAGAGGAGGAAGGAGGTTATTTTGTCCCAACTAGGAATCGAGGTTGAAGAAGAGGAAGAGGGGGTGAAGAAGGTTGGGGGGATGGAGTTGATTTTGGACTGCAAGTTGTCGAGTCCGGTGTAGGAGGCAGCTTGAGCGAGGCGGGAACGGATGGAGGCGGGTGGGGGCGGGGAGCACCAATGGGGCTGAGGGTGATGAGCAGGATTGTCCAGCCAAAGATGATGCAGGCTGTGAGGAGTGGGATGGCGGTTGCTAGGTGAGGATCGCGACGCCAATCGACATAGTTGATCGTATACCCTCTCGCCGGTAGCAGGATGACGTAGGTGAAAATCACAACTGTTCCCAACAGCAGCCCCACCGACAAAGCCGCGAGCTTGGCCGGGTTCGATGAACCAACTCCTAGAGAGAGTGCGTCTGCGAGAAGCTGGTCGACTTGGAAATAGGTCGTGAGCACAAGGCCTATGGAAAGGTACTTGAGTTGCTTGCCCAGGTTGATGAGTGATTTAGGGTTCGGGTGCGAGTCGATGACGGTTGCTGTTGTAGAGGCGTTGGAGGTGGCGGAGAGTGCAGGGGATAGTGGGACGGCCATGTTGGTTGCGGATGGATCTGTCATTTTTTGAGGCAAGATGGTGGTGGTGGTGGTGGTGGTGAAGGGAGATATACGCATTGAGTGGTAAAATCAACAAATCGGCTCCCAAAAAGCGGCATTTTCTCTCGACAGGAGCCGCTTCGGGATCTAACATCTTGATGAATTTTTCGCTGGACACGCCAAAAATAATTATAAAAAAAGGCCACGAAAAAAATGTTTTTAGTCACACACACACCTTCCCCTTTTCTTCTTCTTATCCAACCATCAATCATCCTCCATCGTGCCGTCCCACTACACGATGGCAGAAAACGACCACCTCCTCCCGTCTCCCATCGAGATCCCCGGTCCCACCTCTCCCCAGTCCAGCCTGCTCGCCGGACGACAACGATACCTCCTCTTCCCACGCTTCACGCTCGAATCCGGCATCACGCTGACCAACGTCCCCGTCGCTTTCAAAACGTGGGGCAAGCTAGCTCCTACCAAGGATAACACGCTGGTGGTGTGTCATGCACTGACCGGCTCGGCGGATGTTGAGGATTGGTGGGGGCCGCTGTTGGGTGTCGATAAGGTGTTTGACTATTCGCGGTTTTTCATTGTTTGCTGCAATGTGTTGGGTAGTCCGTACGGTTCGGCGAGCAGTTGTACGCAGTCTGGAGGTGAATCTGAATGGGCACGGGCGGTGGAGGAAGGGAGTGTGGATTCGGTATCGCAGCACAAGAGACAGTGGAAGGGTGAGGGTTGGTGGGGGCCCGAATTCCCAGCTACAACAGTGAGGGACGACGTGCGAATCCAGAAGCTCGTGCTGGAGTACCTGGGTGTGGAGAGCATCGCCGCCGTTGTTGGAGGCAGTATGGGCGGCATGGCTGTTCTCGAATGGCCGCTGGTCTTCCCCACTCGTTGGCCCGGCTCTTCAACCACACGTTACATTCAAGCCATCGTTCCTCTCGCTACATCAGCACGTCACTCGGCATGGTGCATCTCATGGGCTGAAGCTCAACGTCAGTCGATTTACTCTGATCCTCTTTTCAAGCATGGATATTATGCGCCGGATGAGCCTCCCCGCAATGGGTTGAGCGCGGCAAGGATGGCGGCGTTGTTGACGTACAGGTCGAGAGACAGTTTCGAGTCACGGTTTGGCAGGAGGGTGGGTAAGGCGTTCAAGAGCGGTGGTGCTGCAGTGCAACAGGGTCTACCTGGCAAGCAGGAGGAGGAAAGCGCGAAGATGGCAGATGAGCAGAGGAGGATGTTGTTGGCTCAGGATGCAGCAGCAGCGCATAACGAGGGCAATCTCTCGCCCCGTGTCAAACTCTATGGAAGCAACAGCGTCAACGGTTCCGGTTACTTCAACACCGCCGCTACGGGTCCATCACTCTCTCCCACCGCCACCACCCCTCCCGTCCTGCCCACTCCACACCCGCCCACGGAGCTGTCGGACGAAGCCCTCCTCCCACCAGCCCAGCGACTAGTGGAACCATTCAGCCCCTCGACCGCACCCCAAATCTTCTCCGCCCAATCCTACCTCCGCTACCAAGGCGACAAATTCGTCAAACGCTTCGACGCCAACTGCTACATCCACCTTACACGTAAAATGGACTCGCACGACGTCGCACGTAATCGATGGGGCTGGTCCACCTCCCCCACCCTCACCCTCTCCCGCGGTACCAAACCCGAATCGCCGGAAGACGAGGACGAAGCCCTCATGAACGTCCTCTCCTTCCTATCCTCCCCTCAAAAGGGGGAGGAACGACCGCACCCCCCACAGGTGCTGGTAGTCTCGATTGAGAGCGACGGCCTGTTCGCCCCACCCGAACAGGTGCTCATCCACAAACTCATCGAAGGTAGCAGGTTTGTCAGCATCAAGAGCAGCGATGGACACGATGGGTTCTTGTTGGAGTTTGAACAGATTAATCGCGAGGTGGGGGGGTTTTTGAGGCAGGTGTTGCGGGTGATGTTTGAGAGGTCGCCGATCGATGTTGATGCGGAGCAGGAGGTTGGGGGTGAGGCGGAGGTGAAGGAGAGTGTGTTTGGGGAGGTGGAGGATGTGACTAGGTGGTAGAGGATAGAGGAGTGGTGCGCCACTCGGAAGACTTTCGCATCCAAGTGCGTCTCGAATGTAACCCGAACCCGCCCGCACAAAGCAGAACTCGCATCCGAAGTGCAACCCAAAACAAAGCGCATCCTACTGCGTCTCACGCTGCAAACTGATGGCTCTTGATAAGCGAAGTGCGTCCAGACCGCAATACTCGATAGCGCATCCAACTGCGTCCATTCAAAGAAAAGTGCATCCAACTGCATCCGTACAAAAGAGTGTATCCATACAACAACTGCTGCACCTCGCGCATCCAACTGCTATCTCTCTCAACGGCATCCAACTGCTGGTCTAAGAGCATTCCAACTGCTTGTCGGAATGGCATCCAACTGCCACCCAAACAACATCCAACCTTGTCTTACCTTTTTTTTTTTGGCGCACCCTCGAACAATCAATCAATGGCGCGCGCGCATCCCAACTGCATCTCTTAAAATCTTGCATCCAACTGCATCTCTATCAACCACACACATAGAGTTATATACTGTATACCCCTTCAACACGGAACCTTTTGTCATTTTTTTGTTGTTGTTTTTAATGTAGCATCCAACTGCTTCTTTCTCGTCACTCGATCGTGTGTTTTTAGTGTAGTGTGTGTGTGTGTGTGTTTTTCGTGTATACAGTAGCATCCAACTGTTTTTCTTTTTTTTGCGCTCCTTTTGTTCACTTTCTTTTCTGCGTTATGTAAAGCATCCCGACTGTCTTCCATTCTCGATTCGAACGTCTCGCAAGAGAGAGGGGGAGGGGGATGGAGATGTGTGGACGTTTACTTTTGTGTTTGAGGCGGCGTGTGTGTGTGTCTTCCTTTTGCCTTTGGGCGGCAGTGCGTCGGTTTTTGAACAGATGCAAAGAGACGGTTTTGTCAAAAGTTTCCGTCTCACAACCAGATCCTCCCCGCACATACAAAGCAGAACGATGTCCTCACACCCCTCCGACCACGATCGACTCCCCCGCACCAGACAACCCCCCGCGCATTCAAAGAAAGCCAACAAAACCCTCCTCGCTCAACCCTCGACGTTTCAACACCCATCTAACATTGCAAAGAGACACAAATACAAATCGGACCCCCCAACTGTGAGGTTAAGAGACTCACCTCCTACCCCTACTCGCACTTCTCGCCCGACCATTACTCGAACCATGCACCCCATTCACTGTTCCGCTCGACGCCTCTAAAACCCTATCCATAACCTTTCGTACGCCTTCCAACCTCTCACCCACCTTCAACCCCAACTTCTTTTTCTGGGCATCGTGCACCCTAGCAAAGTTGAACCTTTTCTCTCCATAAACGCCATTGTTGACCAGCAGTACCTTTTGCAGTTGATGCACCGCTAGATCCGGAAGCAGCTTGGGCGTGATTAAAAAGTACTGGCTTGCGTGCGGTTGGCATGTCAATCCGACGATATGGTTGTGCGTAACGCGTTCTGCTGTAGAGTCCATGCCCTGGTTGATCTCGTCGACCAACGTGAACGGCGATCGGGACAGTTGGAGCAGCGACATGATGTACATGATGGTGCTTAGTGTTCGTTCGCCTCCCGACTGGTGTTGTGCCGATAGTGGAGCGAGCTCTTCGGCGTTTCGGAACTTGACCATGATCTCCAGCTTCCATTTCTCGAAATCGGCATCTTCGACGATCCGTAGTTCACCGGCGAGACCCATGTCGTCAAATGCTTTGGAGAATTGCTTCGACACTTCGCCGATCACTTTGCGCAGTGTAGGCTCCCACTTGGCTCGTAATACGCTGATCTTGTCCGTGGTGCGCGTCTGCAGCTCGGTCAGATCAGCAATCTGGGAGGTCATGCTGGCAATCTCTTGCTGTCGAGCGCGGTACTGGTCGATCACCTCGGGTCGAACACCCTCTGCCAGCTCCAATTTGCTCTGCTCGGCGCGCAGTTCCGCGTTGAGCCGATCAACGTCGAGCAACGCCTCATCTTCCGCATCCACACCCTCGAGCAGCGAGCTGGCCTCGTCGACCAGCCTCTGCACTTCGGCTTTCAATTCAAGCGCGTGGCGACGCGCATCCGCGTGCGCTGCCACCGCTTCCTCCAGCGTTGCCGCAAGCTCGCGTTCCGTCTCTTGCAGGTCGCGCAGCTGGTTTTCGAGTCCAGCCGCAGTAGCGTCCCACTGCCATTTACTCAACGAAGCGACGTGCTTGCGACCCGCCACCTTGCTCATCTGCACTGTCTGCGCACACAGATCCTCCATCTTCTGACTGCGTTGCTTCGCGAGTTTGCTCACCTCCTTCATTAACCGTGCTCGCCTCGCCTCCGCCGAAGGCTTGCGCTCTTCATCACGCAGCTCTCGTCTACGCGCTTCGATCATGGAATTCTCTCGTTCCCACTGTCGCTGTGCACCAACGCAGTCGTGTATCTGCGTCTTGAGGTCCTTGATCTGCTGCTCGTAGCGTGCTATCTCGGCTTGGATGCCCTTATCCTCTTTGAGCAGTTGCGACGTCTTTGCTTCCAGTTCCTTTCTCTTTTCGGCGAGCTCCTGGATCTGTGTCGACAGCGAACGTTGTCGTTCTCGATCCACCGAGTTGACCAGACTGCGAGGATGACCGATGCGGCGCGAGACGGTCTGGTGCACATTGTTGCCATAGCGCGAGACATTGATCGTAAAATTCTCGCCGCCCGCGATGAACCTCCTGAACCTGCCAGACTGCTCGATGCGCTCCACGTCGACATTGGGGTTGAGCGTGACTGGAAGCCGATGCAGATGCGACTGTCGGCAGAGATGGACCAAAACATCTTTAGGTCCTTCGATCATGTCGATGATATAAGCTTCGAATCCGAGCGCTGCCAGCTGCTCGCGGGGAACGTCGGGCTGCATACTCTCGAGCGTAATACCTTCGACTTCGGCCACAGTGAGACGCAGCTTCATCCCGTCGACAAGCTCTCGAGTAAAGAGATCGTAGTCTTCTCGCGTCTGACAGACAAACGACTTTTGCACTGCAAACGGGATGCACGACTCGACGGCGGCAGCGTATCTTTGATCTTTGAGAGAGATCTCAAGTAGCACGGGCTCGTGCACTGGCTTGCGGAAGCGGTGTTGGTTCTGGCGCAGCCACATGACGGCCTTGTAGACGCCCTCGTCGACGGCCTGGATCTTTCTGAGTCGCTGCTGCGGCACATCGTCGAGCTGAGCCAGCTGCTGACGATATGAGTTGAGACCTCTGTCGATGGTTTGGCTTTCGACTCTGACATCCTGGATTTCGCGCTCAATGTCACCGCGTCGCGTGTGGCAATCGCCGAGCTTGTCCTGCTTGCTACGCTTCTCGGCTTCGATCTCGGCGGTATCTTGCGCACCAGGCTTTGGGCCAAGTTGAGCGGAACGGTCGACGATCTCCTTGCGCAGCTCCTGCACTCTACGTGCACGGTCTTGATCTTTGCGTGTCAGCGAGCCCACCTCTGTCAACTTGGTCTCAATCTCGCGTCCAATCTCTTCGACATTGGTGACCAGCTGTCGACGTTTCTTCTCGTCGCCGGTGTAGACGCTTTCGAGCCGCTGAAGTTCGAGCTTGATTTTCGCCGTCTTGTCTTCGAGATCCTTGCGCTTCTGCTTGACGGGCTCGCTTCGATTGATCGCGTCGGAAAGGTCCCGGCGCTTTCTTTCGCGCTCCTCTAGCAATTCAGCAACGTTGCGTTTGGTTTGGTTGTAGTTGGCCATGGCAATCATGACTTCGAGTCTTTCGATGCGCTGCTCGATCTCCTGTCGCTCTTCGAAACGCTCCACGTCGACCTCGAGTGCCTGATTACGCTGCTCGAGATGCGCTTTCTCTTCTTGCTTGGTCTTGAGCCGGTTTGCCATCTCGGCAGCCGCCTTGCCGTGCTCGTTGAGCTTCTCGTGCCATCGGACGAGTCGGTCGCCACCAACGGCCTTTTCTGTCTCAACGAGTCGCTTCGCATCGGTCATCTTGGCAAACTCGTGCACCTTGTCTTGGGGCAGGAAGGAGCAGAGGTTGCCAACATCGATGTTGTACTCGGAGACCATGGCGAGCACGTCGGTCCTGGTGGTGGAGCGGCCATCGATAAACCAGTCGCTCTTGTTACTGGAAGTGGTGAGGGTACGCCGGATGACCGGATTGGACGAGCCAGGCCACGACTGGAGCTCGATCTCGATCCAGCCGTCGGTCTCGCCGCGCTTGACAAAGGAACCGAGGTGAGAGGCACGACCCAGCAGACTGGGATGGCCACCCAAGCCGAGAGCAATGGCACATGCGATACTGCTCTTGCCGGTACCGTTGGGACCGCAGATAAGGTTGAGGTATGGACCCACACGGAACTCGACCGAGTCGTAGGTGAGAAACTTGGAGAGGGCGATGCGACGGATGGCGCCGGGAAGGAATTTGTCCGGTGAGCGACGTTTACGGTGATCTTGTTCGTCACTGCTGGCAGGCTCGGTGTCAGTTGGGACAAGACTCTCTGGAGCTGCATAAGCCAGACCGCCCTCATCTGCCTCTTGCTGCTCGTCGTCGTCGGCGCCGTCTCCTTCTCCTTCTTCTCCTTCTCCTTCTCCTTCTTCTTCTTCCTCTTCCTCCTCCCCTTCTTCATCTTCTTCCTCTTCTTCCTTTTCTTCTTCCTCTTCTTCGGAGTCAAGGACACGGTCGCGTGTACGCTGTCGCCTTGATGGTGATGCTCCGTTGGTCTCTTGGTGTGAATCTGTGAATGTAGCACGTCTGCGCTTGTACAGAGAGGTGGAGGGGTAGCGGTTGGATCGACGATGGCCGTTGGTGCCATTGGCGGCGATGCTGGGATCTCGCTGGGTGTGGCGCCTTGTTGCAGACGGCGAGGGAAGCTCTACCGACTCGGAAGGGGAACGTTTGAGCCGTCTTTGCTGGGACAGCTCCACCTGCGATCTGGATCGCTTCATGGCGGCGGTAGATTGCGAGTTGGTTTCCTCGGCAAGCGCTCTGCGGGCCGTCGTATCAGTGCTGGAGGAAGCAGTGGGACGAGACGAGCTGGCGGATGAACGCTGTGGTGGACTACGTGAAGCAAAAGGGTCGATATCCTGATCCTGCAACAACGAAAAGACTGCAGATGGGCGTCGAGTCTTGATCGGCATCTCGTCAACTTAGAAAAGCATGGCCGGCTTTCTTTCTCGGCTGATGTGCGCAAGATGCAAAATTGATGGTGAAGGCTGGGATCAGTAGTGAGCCCGAGTGAAGGAACAGCAGTGCATGACTTCTGGTTTGAATGCAGTGATGGCAGCGTCAACTTGCAGTGAGACGACGAGCTCGTTGTGGCGATGATGGATAGTGTATCGGATCGAGGTGGCGGAAAGGCCAAGGTGAGGATGATGTGGAGAGTGTCAAAGATGAACAGTGAGCGGGGAGCGCGACATCATCATCGTGTGGAAAAGTGACAAAGGCCTAATCAGCGCACGCCCGCACGCGTTTGCAGCGAGAAAGAAAAAGAGGGTGCAGAAACGCGCTCGGTTGGAAGGCGCCGATGAAGTGTTGGACTCGCGCAGTAGTGTTCGTGTCGGTAGAGGAAAAAAAAAAAAAAGCTGAGTTTTCTTCGAGAGAGTGGAGAGCAGGCACTAGGACAGTCATGATCACGAGCAGCGCAATGCCGCTTTCGACTCACGCGTAAAGAGCTGTGTGCATTTGCTGTGAGAAACGAGCGACCTGCATCATCGAGCACACACAACTTGATCTGTAGGAAGAGCCGATGTCCTGCCCGCTTTTCATCCCACGCTCTGAACAGAATTTGAGCAGTGATCGTCTGGTATCTCTGCGATTGACCTTTGATTCGAACAACAGCATAAGGTAGGCTTACAAAAAGCGTCTCGAGCCACTACCAAAACGGTCACCAAGCGCATTGGCATCAGCCATCATCTTTCCTCGCTTCTTTTCATCCATCAGCCTTCCACCGAAACTGAGCGCTGCGTCGCGATCCCAAATCATTGGAGCAGCCGCTTTGCCCGAACGCACCTCTTCCTCTTCCCTCTCTTTGCGTGTTTTTGTGCTTTTGCGTTCATCTTTATCTCGGCGACGATCCGATTTTTTTCTCCTTCTCCTTCGCTCGTCGTCGGAAGAGTCCGAATGTCGGTGGCGCGAGCTGGCGTGGGAACGGTGTGAATCGTCTCTTCGGGAGCTGCGATGATGGCGGTGGGAAGAAGACGAGGAGCCATGTCGATCCCTTGCTTCAGGCGACCTTGATCTGGATCGGTGTCGCCTCCGATGAGAATGTCGGTCACTGTGACTGTGTCGAGAGGATCGTTTGTCACGGTCGTCGTCGTCGTGCCGTCTGCGCTTGTCCCTTGACCTGTCGTGTCTCGCTTCATCGTCCAGCTTTCCCTTCAATTCTCTCCTTCTCCTTTCATTGTGTTCTTCCACCAAAGACTTTTTGCCACTCCTCTCACCAGCAACAGCCGCAGCAATACTCGAATCCCTTTTCGCGGACCTTTCCCTCTCCAGCGCCTCCCTGTCGCTCATAGCTGAAGCATCATGTGCTTTGACACCAGACACTTGATCCTGCATCCGCTTGAGCCTTTCCTCGGGCGTCTCGGTCCAAACACTTGTATCCGCATCCTCAGCCTTTGCACCACCACCGCCACGAGCAGATACGCGCGGCGTAGTTTGAGCAAACCCGCGTGATTTCAAGTTGAGTGGATCGCCCGCCACCGCTTGCAACGACGATGCATTCGAAAATGACGGGGGTAGAAGCATCCATTCCGGTCGTGAGTTGGCTGCTTTCTCTGCTGCGAGTTTTGCTTCGTCCTCAGCTGCCTTTCGACGTGCCTCTCGTTCTAGGAAGAGTTTGGCACCGTCGCTGATGCCATCGTTGCGTGTCATTGTGTCTATTGGCAGCGCAGGCCCAACAGATGGTCCCTGTTCGTCGTCTGACGACAACCTCTGCGAACGTGATCTCGAGCCGGAGCCGGAGCCGGAGCGAGAGCGGATGAAGTCGGCTGGAAGTTGAGGACCTGCGACTGGCCGTCGTGCTTGCTGGCGGAAAGAGACGTCGGAGCCGGATGGAGAAGGAGACCGTGACGAAGAAGCGTAGGGGGAGCGAGCCAAGCCCGATGCCGACCTGGATCGAGATCGCCTTGATGACGACCTTTCCTCCTTCGGAGGGAGCTGTGGTCCTATCGTTGCCATCCCGACTCTTCCCGGGTGAATGTGGTGGTAGCACACGAGGTTGAAAGCCCTTGTGCTGCACGGCGAACTTGGCCTCTAAGGTTGTGTGGAGTTTTCTATGGAAAAAGTCAACTCCGAATTCCGAACCCTTTCCGAACGTTCTTCTTTCTTGACCTCCTCCTTCACCCTTCTCTCACAATCATCCCCTAGCCGCGCAGCATCGCCCTTCACCACGTACAGCTGGTTCGATTACGATGGGCGACAATACCCTATCCATCGGCCAATCCTCACTCCTCCCACCAGGTTGGACATCTCACATCAGCCCAGCCGGCCGCACTTACTACCACAATGCTTCCTCCGGCGTCAGCACCTACGACCTTCCCAAACCCAAACAGCCCAAACGCGAGAAGCCTGTATCCAAAACCTTAATTTCCAACACTTCGGGATGGCTGAAAGTGACCACTAACAAGGGCAACGTGTTTTACTTTCATCCGGAGAGCAAGACGAGTCAGTGGCTACCCCCTCCTCAAGTTGCCGCTGCTTTAAAGCAGATCGAGGAGGATGAAGCGAGGGAAAGGGAGAGGAGGAGGAAGGAAGAGGATCAGAGGCTGAGGGAGGAGCGCGAGAGGTTGAGAAAGGAGAGGATGGAGAGGAAGAGAAAGTTGGAAGAGGGGTGTCGATTACTGAGTTCGACGCTTCGAAGCGAGCGCGTGCGGACGATGATGATGACGAAGAAGATGAGGAGGAATACGAAAGCGAAGCAGCTGAAGACGAGGAACCTTCAACATCTCGCGATAATGGCAACGGTGCTACGGGAGAAGCTCCAGATCCAGAAGGCGTACAAAAAAATACTGCCGACGTAGCGGATCCCAACGACGATGACGATGACGACCAAGAATGGCAACGGCAAATGGCCGAACAGATGGCTGCCGAGGCAGAAGCCGAAGCCACAGCCCATATGACTCAACCCACCGAAGGTCAAGCCTCCGATGAAGGCACTTCTACCCAACCGCCTCCTCCTGAAGCGACGCTCGAAGACCAAAAACGGGCCTTCACGGATCTACTCACATCCCTCAACGGCACACCCCAAGAAATCAATCCTATGGCACCATGGGACCTGGAGCAGTCCAAATTCTCACATCACCCATCCTTCCTCGCCCTACCCACGCGAGAAAGGGAAGATACCTTCAACGAATGGTGCAAGCTTCGGATTCGTGAGAAACGCGCTGCCAAAGCCGCCGCTTCAACCACCACCAAACCTTCTACCTCAAACCCATCTCGCACCGACCCGTTCTCATCCACCTCACATTCCGCCCTCCTCTCACTCCTCCGCACGGAAGTCCGATCCACACGTACCAAATACGCCGATTTCAAATCCACCTTCTCCCGCGACCCCCGTTTCACCTCCTACGGTAGATCCGACTCTGACCGCGAAAAGCTGTTCAAGCAGCACCTTGTCGAGTTGGGAGAAGAAAAGCGGGCGGCAGCACAGCGCGCCGAAGCAGATTTCTTGCAGCTGCTGTCGGATAGGCTGCCGGGTAATTATCGCGGTAAAGTTGTTGCTGCTAGTGGGAGTAAAGAGGGGTTGATGGAGGTTTGGATGGAAGCTAAACGCGGGTTGGTCGAGGATAGGCGATACGATGCTGTGGGTAGTTCCACGAGAAGGTCTGAGTTATTTGGTGTCTGGGCGCGGGGCGAACGTCGTGGCCCCGCCGGCGATTCTAGCTCTGCTCGAAGTAATAGCGCAGCGGTGGGGCCAGATACAGCTGAAGCAAGAGCGAAAGAGAAAGAAGCTGCGCGGGCAAAAGCCCTTCGTGAACGCGAGGAGAAAGTACGCCTCGAACGACAACGGATTCAACGCATCAATCGATCGGCTTTCTCCGCCGCCACTCGGGAAGAAAGCCTTCTCTCATTCCGACAGCTGCTCTTGGACGCCATTCACACACCACACACTTCCTACACTTCAGCTGTCACCCAGCTCTCGCGCGATCCACGCTTCGACTCGCCCGCCCTCACCGATACGGACAAACAGCAGCTCTTCCACGAACATCAATCGCGACTATCCAATCAGCAAGATTCGCGGATCGGCAGCGTTTTCGCACGCTACGCTCGCTCACTCGATACGCACCGCGACGACGTGCTGGCACGTACACTGCAGGACGACCAGCTTTCCCACCCGCCACTTTCCGTCTTTGCGGAGGATAGGAAAAAGTTGGAGGAGGCATACGATAGGTGGGATGCTGTACGGAAGAGCGAAGCGGAAAAGGCGTTCAAGGAGATGCTTGGCGAAAGCGCGTTTGTTGAGTTTTGGGGTCGGTTGAAGAAACAGGCCTCCTCCGCTCCTGAACAAAGAACACAGAAGCAAGAGGAGGATGAGGAGGGGGAAGGGACGACGTTGGTCGAGATGGCCAAGAAGGTCGATTTGGACGAGATTGAATCGGTGCTGCGAAACGATGCCAGATTCAGAGCTTGGAGACACGACTCTGAACAGAGGAGGAGATGGATCCGGCAGCATTTGCAGAGCTTGGCTGCTCCCGCTAATAGTGTACATCGTTGAGAGAGAAACGATCACAATCCACTCGATCCGTTGGTCGAAAGACAGAGCATCGTATGATTGATCCATTGGTTCGCTTACTGAGTCGACTTTGCGACAAAGTGGTGCACAAAGTTCGGATGCGTGATCATGAAACCTTATTCACAAGCAGGCACAGACAGACACGGACCAACGTCCGAGAGAAGTAGACTGTATGGAACCATCATGTATTCACAACTCTTTTCTACGTTGTTTTTTCTTAGTTTTTCAGCTGAGCCTGGTTGGCCTCTTCAATCCTCTGACCCAGCTTTGCACCCAAGCAAGCATAGTCGCGTGGACGCACGGGCAGCAGCCATTGCCTGATCGTCGTAAAAGTGCCCAACTTGAGATCAATGTCTTGCAACGTGTCGTCGATCGAGTGGAGACTGAAGGGGACCAAGTTGGTGCCGTGTGCGTGCTTTCCGTTACTTCGTGCATCGAGCCATTCGAGCTTGATCTTGGCCGCTTCGAGCATCTCGTCCTCTGGTGGCAGGTGCGTCAGACCGGCGAGGTGGGCCGAGATCCAGAGCGCAGCAGCTTCGGAAGAAGTAGGGCAGAAGAGGGACGAGTTGTAGCCGTTGAAGGTGAGGTTGGGGACGCCGATGGGGAGAATGTGTTTGTGGAGCAAAAAGTTGTCGTTCTCGTCGAGGAACTTCTTCTGGATGTTGACGGGCAGGAAGGGAACGTCTTGGTGGAAACCCGTTGCGCAGACCAAAAGATCGCAGGGCAAGGTGGAGCCGTCCTTGAGCACGGCGATGGGTTCGCCTTGCGCATCCTTGGCCAAGCGCAAGATCTCGGCGTCGCGTCGAACACGCACTTTACCGGCTTCAATGTTCTTGTAGAGACCCTCGGTGGAGAGCGAGATGGTGCTGCGTGCAATTTCCTCGAAGGGCCCTTCTGGGACGAGACCGAGACGGTTGAGCTTGAGCTGGCCCGTGATGACCCATTGCAACGAGTTGAGCATGCCGTTGCGGATGAAGCGGCCGGAACCCGAGTTGAACCACTTCTCGAAAGCAGAGGGAGTAATGTACTCGAAGAGCGATTCACCCAAGCGTGTCAAGAGGAGATATTGGTACGGAAGACCGCGGATGACTCTTGGCACCTTCCAAATCAAGCGACGTGCGACGAGCGTGGTGCTCTTTGCGTGGGCCGAAACGGCGTTAGCGACATCGCACGAACTTTTGCCGTATCCGATGACGAGTACCTCCTTGCCCTCGATGGTCTTGGGGTCCAGACCGAGGTCGGAAGAATGGCAAATGTGACCGCCTGCGGCTTTCCATTCGTCGACGCCGGCGTACTCTGGGATCTTGCCCCGGGAGAAAGTGCCGGTGGCGACGACAAGGTGGTCAAAGTGGTTGGTCTCGGTGGTGGAGCCCTTCTTCGTGGTGATCTCCCAGCCGTTGTCGGTAGGGTCTGCGCGCTCGACGCGGGTGCCGAAACGCATGAGACGACGGAGGTCGTGCTTGTCGGTGTATACATCGAGGTAGTCCTGCACCTGTTGGGCAGCAGGCCATGTAGGGTAGTGGCGGGGCATGTCCATGTCGGAAAGACTGTATGTCTCCTTTGAGTTTTGGGTGGCGAGACCGGGGTAGCGACGAGCCTTGGACCAGACGCCTCCGACATCGTCGCAAGCTTCGAATACGGTGACATCGTGACCGTACTGCTTGAGGTATTTGGCGGTGGAGATGCCGGCAAAGCCTGCACCTACGATGGCGACCTTCATATTGTTGTTGTTGTTGTTGTTGTTGGTGGTGGTGGTGGTGGTGGTGGTGGTGGTGGTAGCGACGAATGGATGGAAAGAGAATTCTGCGAGTGAGCGGTGTCTAGGGAATGCGCAGCAGGAGTGTTGACAAAGAGTCGGTTGTGTCGTATCGGAAAGGGCGAGATCAAAAGCGACGGCTTAGTGGAAGAAGAGGGAGAGGAAAAGGATGGTGAACGCGCAAAGAAGGGGCGGCTATATACAATTGATCGCAGGAAAGATAGCTCGGGCAAGGGCCGACAAGGGCGAGGTAGCGTCGTGGGAATGGGGGAACGGCAAGAGCGGAAGTGGTAGCGCAAGCAGGGCAACGGGCAACGGGGCGACGGGGCGACGGGGCGACGGGGCGACGGGGCGACGGACAACAAGCGGAGATGAGGCGGCGACGGCTTGTGGCAAAGACGAGGTCGAGCGTGGGATATGGAAGCCACGCTCGGAGGCGAAGTCGAAGTCTCTCTTTCTCACACTCGACTCAGCGTGTGACTGCCTCTCGAACACGGACGCTCTTTCTCCTCGGAAAGCCACGAGTGCGGGAGCGGGATGGACTCAATGAAGGCACAAACAGCGGGAGAGAGAGCTCTTCGTGCATTGTCCGCGCACTCTGCCGAACATGAGATCCGCGAGGGGGTGAAGTGATAACAGAGAGAGCATATCTTCAAGCGTTTGCTCTGCCTCAAAGCAAAGCAGCGACGAAGCGGGCGAGTGACTGGTATCTTATCGCTCAGAGTCACTCGTTGGCGGACCAGCCGATTCCACCTGAACCAAGGCACTTGGCCAGTGTCGTGCCGTAGAAAATTGGCCATTTTTATTTAATACCCGTTTATGCAGTTTTGAGACCCTTTTCTTATGGCATTTTTTCTCTTTCTTTTCTCTCTTGTTGATTTCTTCTTGATAAGAGTGAGTGCGGGGAACTAACTCTGGCAGCGTGCCGGATTATCGGGCACGCCGCTCGCCAAGACGGCCAGACTGCAAAGAATACCGCTAATCTTTATTCTACAGTATTTGATTTTTGTCTTTCATTTGCGAGGCTTGGCCAATCACAGCCAGTCCTTTTCTGCCTCACTGCAGCCTCAGTCGCTCTTTTTGCCGCCACGAGATCGAGTTTGAGCTTGAGCTACACCAGACCACGATGCCGCTATGAAAATCCGGCTCTCCCCACCGTGTCGAGAACCGCCAAGCCCTCTCCCCCATGGACGACACGTTGTCCATGTTCTTCATTTCGTTCGTTCATCGATCAGGAGCAGGATCGGACGAGCTCGGTGCCAGCAAAGTGCTTGCACTCAAAGCTTGTCACCGGCTATACCAAAAGGCCATCATCCGTGAGAGATTCTCTTGTCAAAAAAGGTGGACTACACCAACGGCATGGATTCCGAAGCCTTATCGAACAAGGGTCACGAGGTCTTGCTGCTTGCTAGTGATGAAGCTGGCGCATGCTTTTGCATCACATCGCATCGGATGCAGCACCCCGTCCAATAGATAGAGAAGGAACAATGCCACAGGCGGACCTTGACCGATGACCAGGTCTTGACACATGCACGCCCCCGAGGTCAAGTGCCATGACAACAATGCGGGGAGAAAGCAGCACAGCCAATCGTTCCTCGAGAGATAAGCGACAAAGTGAGACGAGTCGGTGCACGCTAATGATGGACAGGGACGGAGCAGCTTGACGAGCAACTTTCTTGTTGGATACAGAGGCGGCGGCAGCAATGGCAGTGGCAGTCGTATAAAGAACGCGTGGACAGGATCCGGTCCGCGGGCTCTGCCATTTCTCTGACCTAAGTTATTGTCCCAACTCTCATATAGCCCTGTGTGACAAGGAAAGGCCGGAATTGTTTGCTCATAATAATAATAAAGTTTAGGCACGGACCAAGGCCGTTTAGGCGAAACAAGGTTGGCGGAAGGCACTTTTGTTTGCTCGCTCGTTGGCTCGTTGCTTCGTTCTGCAGCCGCGGAGTCGTCAGTCGGATCTTCCAACAAGCAGGCGGGAATTGGAGCAACAAAGACCCTTTATTAGACTCGCCTGCTCTTTGCGTTCGACCCGGTCATCAGTCCTTTCCCTCCCCTTCTGACCATCATCCATCCATCTAGGCTCCTCGTATCGCATCGCACAACACTTGGTCGTGCAGCCTATTCAATCAACCGATCAACTAAACAAACCTTCAATCTACCAGCAAAGAAAAATCGCAAGTCGTCGTTGTCATCATGGCAGTCGTCCGACCCAAAGTCACCGACGATGGTGTTTGGCACTTTTTCGATGGTGCGCTCCAGACCTACTTTGTCTCGGCGGACAAAGACTCTTTCACATCCGGACAGATCTTTCGCGCCAAAGACCCACACTCGGGTGTAGGCAGAAGCAGTACCGCTACGCCGCCGTACCACATCCACCTGTACCAGACCGAGACATTCGACGTCAAGGAAGGAACGCTGTGCTACCTCATCGACGGCAAAGAGGGCAAGCTTCAGGCGGGTCAGAGGGTCAACATCCCACCTTACCGACCCCACACGTTCTGGTCTGATCCAGAGAGTGGCAAGGATCTGCGTGTTCACATTACCGTCCGTGGCGGTCCCAACCCTGGGTAAGTGTTGCCACTTTTTGGTGTTGCCGACTGGTTTAGACTCACAGATGCTGACTGCCTTGTGTTGTTCTTTCTCCTGTATGCAGATTCGATGAAGACTTTGTACACAACTTTTACGGCTATCTCAGCTCGCGCACCATGGCAGGAAAGGGACCGAACCCATTCCAGATGCTGCGCTTCCTCGACGATGCCGATGTGATCCTCGTACCACCTCTTCCATTCTCCGGTCTCTGGCGTGGAGTCGGCCTGCTGTGGCCCATAGGTAGAGCGATCAACATTGTTTTCGGACGCATCATCGGTGGCTGGATCCTCGGATTCCCTACACGATACAAGCAGTTTGACGACGAGGTTTCAAAGTAAAGACACGCATTTGCTCGCAGCTCCCTGATGCTCATAGTCTCGTTGATGCATTGAAATATCGATAGTATAAGCGTCCTCACATGATATGTGCTTCGAGACTAAGGATGGACGTTGCTTGAGAAGAGACAGTGGCAGGCAAGAGTATCTGACCCTGCATCTTGTTGAACATAGATCGGAAATGTTGAAAATCGAGATCGTTTGCCTCCCGATTGGAGACCGATGTGTCCTTTCTGCAGCCTGAGGAATTTCTTAAATATAATGTGCGATTTTTTTAATATTTTGCCGACGACGCTTCTTCTTCCATCGGCAGTTGGGTGGTCATGCACTGTCGATCTTGATCCCGATCTAGAAATTTAGAGCAAAGTGTTGGTCTTGATCACACTTGTTCTCAGCACGGGACGGAGTGTCGGCTTCCGTACGGCGAATTTGTGCGTGCAATCGCTTCGTTCGGCATCGCATCGCACAGATACATACAGTAGTGCGAGCATATGAGTTCACCGACGCCGTGCTCGCACTGCTCAGTGATCAGTGTCAGGGCAGGGGCTAGGCAAAGAAAGCGCCCACCATGCAAGCCAACACTCTAACTCTGCTATGCGGATCAGGGGCAATAGCTTGGGCTCTCTGTCGACGTCGTGGGGCCTGAATCAACGGCCGGTATACAAATTTGGTCTTGCTTCGTTCTTCTCTTGTTCTGTGCGCGCATTGCACTTCCAAAGCCGAACGAATGCAAGCAGGAAAGAAGGAGGCAGGCTTGTGCGACGAAAGCAGCGGCATGTGTGACTGACCGAGAGGGTGTGTGTGATCTTGAGATCGGTGCTCGGTGGCTAGTTAGGACTGCATGGGGCAGTCAATTTCAGGGGCGGACAAGAAGAAATTGCAGAAGAAAAGCAGAAAAGCGAAAGCTGTGATACGCTCGCTGCTGTTGTTGTTACAGTATTCGTTCACAAAGTGGGTTTTCCAAAATCTCAAAGCCGAAAATCGAATAATGTGTGACAATTCAAAGTGAGCCAGAGAGACAGACACACAGACAGGCACAATAACTTTTTTCGGTGCTTGCGAAAACGTGTGTCCGTCTCAGCGTGTGTGTGTGTGTGAGCAAGTGTGCAACTGTGCCTGTCTCTTCTGGTCGGATCAGTGCCGGTCTGTGCCTGTCAAGTGAGTTAGTTGACTTGGAATCGGTTGGATTCTGTGCTGCTCCAACTCGACTCGATTCGCACTCCTCCACCAACTCGACCAATCCTCCATCTTTCTCCTTTCCTCCTCTCTCTCTCTCTCTCTCGCAACCTCAAGCAAGCTCTGTCGGATACTTATCTCCCCCCCTTTCCTATTTGCTTCTAGGAACTGGAAGAGATACTGTGGAAGCCGAGTTACGTTGCACTGCCATCACTACCATCATCAACGCCATAACGACCTCCGCCTCGACAGCAAAGTGCCAACATCGGCCTTGCTTGCGACCATCGCTGAACGCCAGTGCCATTCATTCTGGCCTGATTGCTCCCCAACCACCTTTTCAAGCATAGCTCAGCCCCCGACCTCCCTCTGGCGAGCTCATCTCCTGGGTAAGTGTCTTTTGTCCTACCCTTGCTCGCCTGCCTTTTCTCCCTTTCCTTCTCTCGCAATGGCCCCACGACGTCTCGACCAGCTCCAAGCTACGAGATCCGTCGCACACCAGCTTGACGCTTTGCCGCACTAACTCCGTCGCCACACGGCATATAGCACAAAGGTCTCAGCACATCCCCGCGACCCACTCACATAGCATCAAAAAAATTCCGTTCTCCCCCCTTGTACGAGTTACTGACCTTGTTCTTTTCTCTCTTCATTTTATTACGAACCTGCTCGTGCCATTTTGCCGCCATCAGCATCCACGTGTTGCTTTGGGTTCCCACCACCTTCCTCTTTTCACGCATTGTAACACTACTCCATCATCCTCATCAAGGGCGGACATACCTTCCTGCGTCAATCATCGGCAAGCTGCGGTTCCCAACAACAGCTCTACTTCTGATTGCATTCCCTTTTTCGCATGGACTCCTGCATCTGATCATCATTATTCCCCTCGCACCGTAAGTCTCTCTTTACCCCAATCCCGATCACACGCATCAGCTTGATTTGATCCTGTCAACGGGCACTGACCCTTCTACATCTTCACCTGCCTCGCTGTCTTACGCTGCCATTCAACAGTCTCGTCCTGGCATACCTTGTACAATTCTTGTAACATCACCTTTGCAAAACCCTACACTCAAGCACCGCCCACAGCCACCGCATTAGACGATCCTTTCTTTGTCCACTTCCTCGCAAAGCATCGTCAAGCCCACCCAACTCATCCACTTTGGTACGTCCTTCTTCCCCTCGCTTGCCCCACGCACCCGCTGTTCTCAAGCCAGACGCCAGTGGCTCATCTCTGCTTCCGTTCTTGGTCCCCTTTCCTCCGACATCCATCATCGCATCGTCCGCTCAGTCAAACTCGTTCCCCGACGCTCGCAGCTACCTTCTAGAACAGCTTCTGTGATCACCCGGACGCAACCACACTGCTCTGCGACAAAAGCTCTGTACACACACAATGTCGACCAAGGATCGAGCCGGCTCGGATAAGGACACCACAGCCACCGCTGCGACCGAGTCCAACCCGGGCTCTGCCTCGCTCTCCGAGTCCACTCCCTCCATTCTCCAAGCTTCTGGCACAGAGACCGCCGTCACATCATCCTCACAGTCGCCTGTTCAGCGTGCTACGGATGCCGACGACGCCAAAGTCGACAAAGACCATGCCTCTGAAGCCGACATTCAGGCTCGCATCGAAAAGAAGAGGCTAGAGCACGAGCAGCAACGCGCCATGCACCAAAAGGCTTTCGAGCAACAGATGGCCCTTTTGGAAAAGCAGCAACGCGAGGAAGAGCAGCACCTCCTCCTTCAGCGACTGCCCAACAGCAACTCCAGTACCACTGCTGCTGCTGCTGCTTCCGCTCCCACTACACCGCTCAATGAAGCTGCCACAGTTGACCCCAAGGCCGCCGCTGCTCAGAATGACAAGGACACAGGTGCCGGACAAAAGCCGCTCTCCCACCTCTATCGATCCATGCCCTCTTCTCGACGCCAGTCTGACGAGGTGCAGCGTTCGGCCGACGAACTTGCCTCGGCTGTCGGTGCCATGTCCATCACCGCAAAGGCTGGCGACCAGGCCGCTGTCAAGGGCGACCGCGCTAACGAAAAGGGCGAAAATTTTACTCCCAACTTCAACGAGCAGTTCCTCTTTGACGACGAGCTCGACAACGAGGACTCAGCCTTTGTCAAAAAGTATAACCTCAAGGCCAACGATGGCCAATTCCCCGTCCTCGTGCAGCACGACGCCGCTGAATGGCCCAAGTTTGGTGGTGCCGCTTCGGACGTTGCCGGCAACGCAGCAGGCGATACTACTGCCTCCTCGTTGCGTGGCTCCGTCACCAGCAAGTCGCCCCCTCCCGCTCAAGGCACGCCTAGCATGGCTGCCTCGTTTGGCACCAGCGCCGGCCGCCAGCAGAGCCGCTTCCCTTTGCCCTCGCCCTCGCCGCGTCTCTCGCAGACCGGACGATCTTCGCCCGCCATCAACGCCGCCACCTTTGCCGGAGTCGCCTCTCGACAGGTCAGTGGTCCTGCCTCACCCTCGCCCGGCCTCGGTGGACTCAGTGGCGATATGGGTCGATCCGGCGGTGGATCGCGTTTTGTCAACACTGCCGTGTCCATCCCTGCTGCAGCCGCTGCTAACCTCAAGAGCCACAATGTCACCGCTGCCAACGCTGCTGCCGGAAGCGGAGCCGCCGGTGCGTTCCCCAGCTTCAACCTTGGCGCCTTCTCTGGTGCCTCGACCGGCAGCGAAAGCCCCAGCCGTTTCGGGCCTTACTCTCCCAACAGCTTCGACACCGCCGCCGCCGATGCTCGACGTGGCAGCCGACCCTCGTCCGGCTTTTTTGATGCCTTCAACCCAACCGCTGGTGCTAATGCGCCTGGCTCGCTCTTCCCCGCCGACAAGTACTCGATGGGCATGGTTGGACCCGACGATCATGCCAAGCTCGGCGGCTTGGGCCCTCACGGTGCCGGTGGTGCTGCCAACGCCGCGCTCGCCAAGCACGCTCGCAAAGGCGAGCTGGATGCCACCACGCAGCTCGAGGATCTGCAGGGCGACATCTTTGCGCTGTGCAAGGACCAGCACGGATGTCGCTTCCTGCAAAAGAAGCTTGAGGAGAGCAACCCTGCTCACCGCGACATGATCTTTTCCGAGACTTTCACCCACTTTGCCGAGCTCATGACGGATCCTTTCGGCAACTACCTTTGCCAAAAGATGCTCGAGTACTGCACCGACGAGCAGAGGAACTTGATCGTCGAGCTGGTGGCACCCGAGCTGGTGACCATCTCGCTCAACATGCACGGCACGCGCGCTGTGCAAAAGATGATCGACTTCCTCTCGACGCCGCGACAGATCCACTCGATCATCGTCGCGCTCTCGATGAACGTCGTCACGCTCATCAAGGATCTCAACGGCAACCACGTGGTGCAAAAGTGCCTCAACCGACTTGGAGCCGAGGACAACCAGTTCATCTACAATGCGGTTGCTGCGCACTGCGTCGAGGTGGCCACGCACCGCCATGGCTGCTGTGTGCTGCAGCGCTGCATCGACCACGCCTCCGAGGCGCAGCGTGTCCAGCTGGTGGCCGAGATCACGTACAATGCGCTAACGCTGGTGCAGGATCCCTTCGGCAACTACGTGGTGCAGTACGTGCTTGACCTGAGCGTCCCGCGTTTCACCGATGCGGTAGTGCGTCAGTTTGTCGGCAACGTCTGTCTGCTCTCGGTGCAAAAGTTCAGCAGCAACGTGATCGAAAAGTGCATCCGCGTCTCCGAGCCCGGTGTCCGTAAGCAGCTGATTGAAGAGCTGCTCAACCGGACCCGCCTGGAAAAGCTGCTGCGCGATTCGTTTGCCAACTACGTGGTGCAGACGAGTCTGGACTATGCTGATCCCGTGCAGCGTATGCGATTGGTGGAATGCATCCGACCCATCCTGCCCGTGATCCGCAACACGCCATACGGCAAGCGCATCCAGAGCAAGCTGCAGCGCGACAACCTGGATCTGGGACCGCCCAACGGCGTGCCTTACTCGGTGCTTCACGCTGCTCATCAGCAGCAGCTGCACGCTATGGCCGCCATGGCTGGAGGTGGTGCCGGTGGAGCGCGAGGCAATGTTGGCTACATGGGCATGAACGCCTATGGCCCCCCTCCGCCCGGTGGACCGATGGGCCAGGGACACCAGATGGCGCCTCCGCCTCCGCACATGCACCACGCGCCGCACCACCTTGCTCACCAGCAGCAAATGTACGGTGGCGGAGAAGCTGGTGGCAGCCCGCACATGCGTGGTGGAGGTCCTGGTGGTCGACACGGCGGTCACAACCTGCCTCCGCCCAACTTTGGACAGGGCGGTGGATATGGCAATGGCGGATTTAACGGATCGCTGCCGCCTCCGATGGGCATGCAGCAAGGAGGAGGAGGGCGTGCTCCCGGAAACTTTGCCAACAATGGTGGTGCTGGCGCCGGTGCCGCTGGTGGAGGATACGGAAACTACTAAAGGCACTACCACGCCCGCTAGGATGGATGCCTTGATCCGCCTTGACGTCACGGCGCGATGACCGGATACTTTCTCAACATGATCTCTTTTCTTCCGATCGATCGATATACAAACCAAAACAAAGTTTCTCTCTCTACAAGAACAACAGCAAATTCATCTGTACAATGCTCATTCAACATCATCAATCACTTGTCCGCTGTCAACGACCCTGTACGGTTTTTTTCACTCGCCGTTGTCATTATTATTTTATGTCGTCTCAATTTGTTCTATACATGTCGTTTCTTTCAACACTTTGTTCTGTGTTGGTGTGTGTGTGTTTGGACGGGGATGCTGTGAGGCAGTCAGTGGTGGTTATGATGGTGAGCGGCGATTTGAGAGGGCATTTTTGGTGACGGAATTTTCCGGTGGAATTTTTGTTTGGAGCGGAGAGATTGGGAAAGAGGAGCTTTTCGAGGAATGTCTGTGCACGCTAACTTAGCGGTCACTTCTCGCACGCATGACCTTCAGGGTCCAAATCTTGAAGGCTCCGAAAGGGGAACGCCGAAACGGACCGAGTATGATGAAGACAAAAACATCGGTTGGTTGATGCAAGGATGTGCAGTGCAGTAAACTTTGTTCAGTCTTTGGGCATTCCTCCGCGATCCCCTTTTGCTGCCCTTGTTGTTGATCGATCCAGATGCCCTTGAATACTTTGGCCAGACCGCACGCCCTTTCGTCCACATTTCTTTTGAATTACACCTCAATGCGCGCAGGCACTTTTCTACTGCAGTGAAGCCAAGCTTGGAAATTGTTTCACTTCCTCGCGTCACATCAACACCGACTGACGCTAAAACACGGAGTTTTTGTGGCGCTTTGCTTGTTTCCATCAAACTCGGAATCTCTTTGCCAGTCTCCCACGCTCATTGCAGTCAACGTTTCGACGATCGGTTGAGAATATGGGATAAAGCTCAATCAGAGGACGGAGGGGTATCAGGGATGAAACATACGGGTGGAAAGGGTACAACATGTAGCAACACACACAGCCGCTGCAAAACGGCAAAGCTGAAGCAAGCCAATTTCCGATTATTTTGGCTTCTGGCTCTGCTCTCGCCTTTTGAATTTTGACGTTCAAAACCTGCACGGCGGCACAGCGCAGCTTGGGTTGGAAGCGAGTGAGCGTGAGGGGGAAAGGGCGCAATCTCCCACCTTTGCTCGCTCGCTCGCTAGTTAGTCTCCGGTGTCCGTTTATCGCGGTTGTCCCTCGTCGGTTGTCAGCGAGTCAGTCAGAGAGAGTCGAGTTTCAGTGTCAGTTGTGCATTATACCCGGCCCACATCTCGACACTGCCATACTGCACCCTGCAACCTCAAACACTCTGCAGTTGCCTTGGTCTGCTTCGCCATCTGCCTTCTGCCATCTGCCATCAACGCCGCCGCCAACGACGCCGACGTCTCTCACACTAGTCTCGATTGCACGGTAGCTTCTACTCTCTTTGCTCCTTCTGTTCGACGTTACCGTCGTCGACGATACGAATTCGAAGCTCGTCATCCTGATACCCAGTCCCCGCCAACCCCCACCACACCGCTCACTCAGCCCTGGTGACAGCCAGCAAACAAAGTCGGAAGAGCCGACCATCAGATTGGCCACACATCATCAGTCCACGCAGAAAGCAGCGCCGTGCTGACTCTCCCCCCTTGAGATCACCCGAAGGCAACCAACGTCCAAGTCGGATTCGCCGCTAAGAAGTCACATTCGAGGTCAGCTGTCTCTCCAAAGTCACTTTGAGGGAAAGAAAGGATTTCCCCTTCTTCTCGTCCCTCATCCTTCGATTCTCCCTCCTCACTCCTAGAACCTGCAAGACGACCATCATCATCGCCTAGCTAGCGGATCTTGGCCAACTCTCCATGACCGCCAGCACACAACCAACAACACTCACAAGATGACCAGTCGTCCATCAGCAGCAGCAGCGTCGTCGTCGTCGTCATCGACATCTGCAACAGCTTCACCCTCCCTCGGTGCCCCACCAATACGACTTCGACACCCGCTCCCCGCACCACCACTACAGTGTGCACCTCCACCACCAAGCAGGACTCGATCCCTCAAGTCACCTCGCCCCCACCCTCTTCCTCCTCATCTTCGACATACTCGACACTGCGAACCTCTCCACGCTACAGCTACCCCACGAATACCTCTTCAGCCTCCCCTTCCACCTCGCCCTACTATTCGAGCTCTCACCCGAGTCCAGCTCCCAGCAACACCAGCTCGGCAGGCGGCAGCAGTGGCAGTGCAACTAGCAGTCTCCGCACTCCACCGGATCTGTTGATCAATGGAAGCAGTGTAGCGCACAAGGGTGCACACCAGTTGGCGGTGAATACCTGGAATGGGTTGGCGGTCAAACCGAGGCAAGCGAGGAATTTGCGCCAGGAAGAGATCAAGAAGAGGCAGTCGCTGTTGGCTGGGTTGCCTAACTTGTCGGTGTTGCAGCTGCCTAGTCCGCCGCCCAGTCCCAAGCTCGTAGCGGCGGATAGGACCGACAGGAAGAGGAGGCGGGCGTCTGTCGACGATCAGGCTGACCCTCTCCCATCTGCACCGCAACGACAGTCTCGTCCATCCACCGTTGCACAACACCCACCCAGCACCCTGGCATCGGCCTACCGCACAGCAGCCCGCTCACTCAAACACGCCGCCGACGCTCGAGCATCCACCCTCTCCGCCACCCACCCGTCCTACCTCGCCGCCCGCCCCACCCACATATCCGCACTCGAACAGCTCGATGCAGCGCTGCTGTTCTGCTACGCCTTCTGGTTAGACGATCTCTCCTCCTCTTCCGGCTGCATAACCAAGAACTGGACCAGCCTCTTTGGGCTGTTGCGCTATGCGACCAATGCGCATTCCGATCTGGGTAACGATGTGTGTCTGGGAGTGTGTCGGTTGGTCGAAGCTGCAGTGTTGCGCAAACTGCACGCTCACGACACGACCCTGCTACTCCGGATGCTGGATAAGCAACCCAGCGTGGAAGAGTTGGCGCAGATGATCCACCGTCAAACAGCCGATTTAGAACGCTCCGATCGGTTAGCCGCACAAGCCCGCAACCTTCTTTCTGTCAATACCCTCTCCGCTACACACCCGGAGTTGCTCGCAAAAGCATTGGCTTCGACAGTGGGTAATACAGAGGCAGGTGCGAGGGCGGTGGATCCGAGTAGCGAGCAAAGTTGTGCGAGTTGTTTTGCCTGGCCGTTGGATAGTTGCTCTGCTATGCCGCATTTGGTTGCTTTCGGGAGGTGTGCTGTGGGCGAGCAGGCGAGGAGGTTGCGGGTTGGGTTTGAGGTGAGGACGGTGGTGGTTGATGAGTAGCCTTTCCCCGCTGCTACCACTACTACTTCTTTGGCAACTCCTCATCTGCTGGATTTCTGCTCCACGTTTGCTGCATTCGATCCATCCTTCGCCCCATGCTCCATCTCCATTCACCCCCAATGACAACGCATCCTCCCCTCTCTCACAACCATACAAGTCCGTACTCTACATCCGCTCCGATTACCCTTTTTCGCATCCCTCGCATCACATACATCTCCCCCGCCCTCTCTCTTTTCTCTCTCTTTTTCTTTACATATAACTTGCTTGCTTTGCTATCATAACTCTAGTCGACGCTTCAATTGGCTCCTCCCCCCCTCTCTTTTTGGCTCTCGCCTCACCGACACACACGCCATGTCGTTCATCTCTGCTCTGTTTTTTTGTTTTTTTCTTTTTGCAATGTCGATTCGTCCATCGTTAAGTTGTGCATCACGCTTGTGCTGTGGTTTGTTTGTCATCAACATAGATTTGGGGGCGGTGTCACGCCGATTGGGAAGGGTAATGTGCATGGTGGAGATTGTGACGACGGGAAGGGTTGGGGATTGGAAAACGAAGGAGGAGCGTTGTTTGAAGCGCGAAAGAGGCATTTGGTGTGTGGAGAGGGGATCACTTTTTGCCAGCTTTGGCTTTTGTCTTACCCTTGCCCGCGGCTGAGGCTTTGGGCTTCTTAACCAGCTTATCCTTGCTCAAATCGTCCTTTTCCTCCTTCTCATCCTCCTCCTCCTCGGCATCTGCCGCAGGTTCCTCCTCTTCCTCCACCACATCTTCCAAATCGGGCACTTCGCTCTTCGCAATCTTGGTCTTACTGGCGCTACTGCTCAAATCGGTAGCCTTGTTAAACGCAATCGGGTGGTTGGTCGCGTTGTACTTCCTCGTGAATCCCGCTTTCACTGTGCTGGGGATCTTCTTCATGACCGCATCGGCATTGTTGGGTTCCAATCCGAGTTCCAAGATGGCTTCCCTGTCTTCGATGCCCAAGTAGTAGTGGTCCATGAGCTGGATCACGTCCTCGACACCCTCGGCGCCGTGCTCGACCATAGGCTGGATAAGCATCGACCACATGGACGGCAAATAGTGCTGTCGAAGATCGTGCCTCGATCCGGAACAGACGAGTCGCATCTTGGCTTGCAAATCCATCACGGCACGTGTTAGACGTTGCTGCTTCGAATTTTGGCCCAGCCAAGCAGGGAAGCTGGGGAACCCGCCTTCGGTGCCGCCGTAGATGTAGGAGCACGGACGTACCGACGAAGCGATGGCATGGAGCGGCATCAACGACCAATGTTGCTCTCCACCGTGGATCATCCTATCCACTAGGTCACCGTCGGAAATACTCTCCGAGGCCTTCTTGAGCAACTCGAGATGCTTGACCTGCTGGCGGGGACCCGTCTCCCTCGATGCCAGCACGGGTCTTGCTTTAGCATAGTTCTCGGCAACCATGAGCGGGACAAAGCTGTGATCTTGAAAGTACAGGTCGGCCTTGTCGTTCAACGTCTTTTTCGAGTTGGCATTAAACATCCCAGGTGCGGAGAGATCGCTATACAGCGAGAAGGGAGTATGCAGACCCGGTTTGGCGTTTTCGGCACCCAAGGACTTGGACTCATCAAAGTCCATGCTGTTCTTGGACAGTTTCCAGGTGCTGAGCATGTTGATGACGGAGCGAATATCGCTCTGCGCAGCTTCGATGAGCTGGGCCATGACTTCGCCGGGAATCTTGAGCTTCTCCCTAAAGGCGATGGAGAGCATCCTCGACTTGACCTGGTTGGCATCAGGTTTCCTGAACGAGAGATTGTAGGTAGTGTGTTCAAAGGGACGCATCTTTTGATTGCGTCGGTCGTTGCAGATGCAAATGATGGGCACCTTTGTCTTTTTGATGAGCGCATTGATGGCGCCGACACCACCCCTGTCACCACCGGACATGCCGTCGACCTCGTCCATGATCAAGACGGTACGCTCGTGGATGCGCGGGAGGTCGGTGGAGGAAGACGATTGCTTTACCGTCTTGCTGTACCAGCTGTCGAGCGATTTGCTGTTGATGGTGTCTTGGAGCATGCCTTCGATGAGCTTTTTGCTTCGTGTGTCACTCGCGTTAAACTCGAGGGGCGAATAGCCTTCCATCTTGGCGACAAGATGCGCCGAGGTGGTCTTGCCGATACCCGGCGGGCCTGAAATGAGCACGGCACGAAAGACGTTCATGCCAGTAGGGCCAGGTTTCTTAAAGTTGCTTCTGTACGAGTCGGGCCAAGCTTTGAGCCAGCCAGCGAGCTTTTCGACGGCAGCCTTATTGCCGACAAGGTCTTTCATCTGGATAGGGGCGTACTTGGTGGTCCAAAGCATGTTGGAAAGATCGGCTGGATTAACGTTGGCGTCTTTGGGTGGACCCATGCTTCTGGCGACCTCCTTGATCTTTTCCTCTTCTGCCTTGATTTTTTGTTTGGCCCTTTCGTCGAGTTCGCCGGCGCCACGAGTGCGGATGAGATCGAGGAAGCCGTCTTCGTCGAGGGTCTTGATCTTGTTTTTCTTGATTGAGTCGAGCTTCTTGGGACCAGCACCCTCTCCGACGACGACATACGACGTCTTTGAGGATGGCGCACCTGTGATTCGCGCGCCGTACCGCTTTGCGAGATCGGTGGCTTCATCACGGCTGATAGAGGTGAGTTCTCCGGTAAAGACTAGAGTGAGACCGGCAAGACAGTTGGGCTGACCCTGAGGAATATCTTTGGAGCCGGGATTGGATGGACCTGCGGCACAACGAGCGGCCATCTCTCTCCAGTTAGGTTTCTTGTCAGCTGCTGGGGCTGAGGCTGGTGCGGGCTCAAAGTCATCATCCACCTTCTTGACTGGGGACGCTTTGGCAGGAGGCGCCTTGTTTCTGCCATTGGTGGCTGCCTTCTTAGGCTGCGCGGGAGCATCTTCAAAGTCGTCGTCGTCATCGGAATCGTCGATTTTGATGGACTTGGCATTCGCTGCGGCGCGACGAGTAGGTTGGGTAGTGGCAGTGGTTTTGGCTCTGGAGGACGTTGTTGCGGGTCGTTTAGGGGCTGGAGCAAAGTCATCATCATCATCATCATCATACTCGTCGTCATTGCCATCATCGTCGTCATCGGAAGAATCTGCATGTGCTTTGCGCTTGGTCGTTGACTTTCTTGGACTCGCTTTCGCCGTGCTTCCACCGTTGGACTTGGCTTTTGGCTTGGAAGCAGGCTTCGCGTCCCGAACGTCGTCGTCTGAGTCGTCGATGATCATGGGGTCAGCTTTGGTAGCGGTTGCAGAGCGTCGAGTGGAGGATGTGTCTGTTTTGGAGGCAAAGTACTTTGAAGAGGTGCTGCTGGTTGCTGCGGAGACGTTCCTCGTTGGAGAAGTTGTTGAAGCGTCACGAGAAGTGGTGCGAGCTTCTTGAGAGGAAGCGAGACTGGAGCCAGCGCCCTTGCCTGCACCGAAAAAGTTGGAGAGGGATGCCTGACCCTTTGGCAAAGGGGTGGAAGGCTTTTTTGGCGGCATAATGAAGAGCAAGTGGATTGTATGTGCGATGCTCCGCGTTCCTCTCCAAGTGAGGCGGACTCAGCTTTCCGGGAAAGTAAGATGGGAGAAGAAGAAGGAGGTGAGCAAGCTTGCTCATCTCTGGTGCGGTGCGTTGAATATGCTCAGTCTTGGCCAAAATGTGACTTTAGCGTAACTTACGAGCCAAGAGTGTGTCGACCAACAGTCAGTCAGCCACTTTGTCTGTCTGTCACTGTGACAGTCTCGAACAAAAGTGGAGAAAAATCGAGTAAATTAGTCAGTGAGAGGCGTATCGCGTTTCGGTCGAGCGCGTGTCACAGCACCGCAATTTTTCAAAAGTGTTGCAATTCATGGCATAACATTGCGATTTTTTCGCGGCAAAGATGCCCTGTGCGAGTGTGAGTCGCTGTGCTTGGGAGGACGAGACCCTGAACCAGCTTTCGACTGCTTCTTGGCTTGCATTCTAACCACCGACTTCCTACACATATACCCCGTGCTGTTATCAGCCACACACAACAGCATGTCTGATTCTGCAGGGCGGCATCGCTCTGCACTAAAGGTTTCGATTCGACCTTTACAGTCGTCTTTCTTTGCTGGCGAAGATTTCATCTGCCAAATCACCTTTACAAACACGAATCCACACGTCGCGCATACACAGCCTCTGCTTCAGGGCGAATTCCCATCGTCTTCATCGTCAGCAACGCAATCATCTCCATTCCATCATGATTCGCACGGTCGACCCTCCTTCGATGAAAAATCGACCGCACGCCGCGTCGTCTCATCGATACCCACTCACTCGAAATCTCGTAGTGTCGATGTGAGAGCCCTAGGACGAGAACACGACCAAGCTGCTGCTTCCACAGGCTCTTCTGGCTCCGCGCGAACAAAGAAGCTGCTCCGGCATCTCAACGGCGATGTGATGCCAGATCGAAGGAACTTGATTGGCAAGAGCATCCCGTCATCCTCCGGCTCTCACTTCATTCACCCCTGGTCCGTATCCTCCCAACTCGGCAATTCCAAGGCGACGCACCGCTCCACCCAGTCTACCTCATTCCCGTCACATCGCAATAGGAACGAGCTTAGTATGGGTCATCCCACGCTTCCCCAGACCACCCCCACGAAAACATCGGCTACGCCTTCACGCGCCGAGTCGGATCGACTCTCGCCCAACCCACCCTCCAGAGTCTCTTCTCTGCCAGGCCTGGCCACAAAGAGAACGCCCTCCGCCCCAATCTCACCCAACCATTCTCATTCACGCAAGAAATCTGTCGCACAGGTCCAAGCTGAGGATCTCACCGAAGCTTTCGAGCTCGACTCGCCATCTGCAACATCGCCTTCGCCCTCCCGCGTCCCCAACTCTTGGCTTGGTGCTCACAACGAGCAGAATGCCACTTCTAGTTTCTACGCTATGGGTCGCAACGACACCATGGAAAGCGTCTTTTGCGAGTCCATGACAGATTGGTCGCAATCAAAACGTCGTCCCTCTATCTCCAAAAGCTCTCTCCACAGTCCAATCTATCCTCCACCTGACGCTCTGGCTCCAGGAACCGAAAAAATTCTCTGGTCCTTTGCACAGATTGCAGGCACCATCGAGATCGACGAAAGCCTCATCAAGCCAAGCGATTTCGAAAACCTCAAAAGAAGACTCGCCTATGGCGATCTTACCGGTGCCAATGCCTCTCCTCATTCGGTCCCCGGCACACCCAGAACACTTGGCGGAGGTGATCTCGGTCAGACACCTGACGCGCTGCCAAGCCCCTCAGGATGGAGCAGCTATCTACGCAGCCCTTTTGCTGGTCGATCTCAGCAGCATCGTCGCACTGGCTCCACTTTGCAAGATGCGCAGGAGCGAACTTTGCAGAGTCGAAGCGTGCCTACCTTTTCCACTCCACCCAGCATCGTCGCTGTTGACCTCATTCTTGCTCCAGGAGAGAGCAAGACTTTCCAGTTCAAGCTCCGCCTTCCTGTAGACCTTCCTCCTTCATACCAGGGCAAAGCCATCCGTCTCAAGTATGTTCTGACCTTGGGTACCAATCGTTCCGACGCCTACGCCGCTGCGACCCGTGCTCAGACTAGTCGACTCATCCAGATCCCTATTCGCATCTACAACCACGTGGGTGCGTCAGGCTTCCGGCCTTTCTTCGATCTCATGAACCCGGTCATTCTGACCAAGGAAGAGGCTTCTGTCGCACTTCTGGGTCAGGACGAAGAGCCTCTCGTCAGTACATCGTCAAGAGCCAACGTGCAATCCGAAAGTTCGAGAGCCAGGGCGTCATCATCCAAAAGAGGTCCGCAAATAGGCAGGAAAGACTTGCAGGACTACACCAAGCAGCTCCTCGTCAGTCAAGCGTCTATCGACGGCTCGCCCGTCCCACACGTCCCTGAAATCGCTGCATCGGCCACTTCAGCAACCGCTCAGACCAGCAGCACCTGCAGAGCAGCTATCGAGGCACTCGCACGTACATCGAGCAAAGTCACCTACGATATCTCCAAAGATGGCAAAGTCGCTGCCGTCCTCACCCTCGTCAGATCCAGGTACCGACTCGGCGAGACCATCACGGGCGTCATCAACATCAACAACAGCCAATCTCTCGCACGCATCGCACGCATGAGTGCCACGCTCGAGACGTTTGAAGAGGTGCAGCCGAGCATTGCCACGCTTCCACCGGGGCGGTTGCAGCGCGCGACGAGGATTGTTCACGCTGAACATCACGAGAGCGTGCTTGATAAGGGAAGAGCTAGCTTCAGTCTGTGCATCCCCAGCGGCGCCTCGCCTGAGTTTGTTACCAGTGGAGTCAAGCTCAATTGGTTGGTCCGGCTATCTTTTCTCACCATCTCGGCTATCAAAGTTGATGCCACAAAGGACGATCCAAGGGCACAGAACAAGTTGTTGCCCCCACCGCATCTGTTACCCGCTTCGAGCGACGGCTTCTCGCGCTACCACGTCAGCGTTAGAGCGCTAGACAGCCTGGCAGGTGCGCCAACTGCGCCCGGCACAGCGCTAGCAAAGGCCCTCGCTCACCTCGGCTGTGCAGCAGAGACAAAGCTCGAAACGGTCGAGTGCGCAGTTCCCGTCTCCATCCTCCCCAACAGTACGAGGTATAAGGTCGGAGACGCCGAATTTTACGCTTAGATCGTCACCCACTCTTCTGTCCTCCGTCATCTCATCTTTGGTCGGAATGCACACATGGATTCGGCGCGAATTTCGTCTGAACTGAAGCAGATTCTGACATTCCATGGAGCAGAGATCGCACGCTTGAGAAGTGGGGGAAACAACGCTGGCTGAAAGAGCGCGGAGAGTGAGTGACGAGAGTTTGATGTCAAGAGGAGCCAAAAAGGACGTCAGATGAAAGCAATTTTCTGGGACCGTGGATGGGTTGAGGTAAGTTATCCGACAAAGTACAATAGTGAAAAAAAAAGATATCGTCGCTCGAACTAGCGAGGGTGATGACAGAATTACACAGGCATAAAGAGGAAAGAAACGAGAAAGGACAGTAGCAGTGGGATCGTGATGAGCAAGGATGAGTGACGAGTTCGGGGCTAGGGCTAGTAGCGACCGCCTCGCTCGGACATCTCAGGGGCCATGTCCTCGGGGTCAACGGTCTGCATGATGGTGTCCTTGATGCCAGGGAACACTGTTCGGAAAGCATCGACGCCAAAGATGACGTCGAGATGCTCGTAGTTTTGCAACTCGACCGTGTGGATCATTTCGACGTTGCTCTCGTAACGCTGAATGCGCTGTACCAGAGGCTTGCCGAGCACGAGGTAGTCAATGTCTCCGTAAAAGATGGTGTGAGGAGGGAAGGTTCGGGGGAACCAAGGTTCAGTGATGCGTGGGTCAAAGATGCAACCTCGGTGGGAGAAGCCGGACATGTACCAGTAGAGGAGCTCGGACGAGGTGGGGACGGGCACGGTTCGGAAGATCTTGGGCTTGTGTCGTGCGAGCCAGTTGTGGTCGTGGAAGCCAAAGAGGAAAGCAAAGATGACGTAGGCGATGTGACCGAACCAGAAGGCGGGGAGGAAGGCTTGTGCGATACCGATGGCGGGCATGAACTCTCGCACACCAAAGACAAGACCCCACCACTTTCTGGAGCGGAACTGACGAAGGAGAGAGAAGGGGAACTTTCGCAAGACGGAACCGGCGTAGACAGAAGGACAGAGGGCGATGAAGCAGCTGAGCTTGTTGCCGATCTCGGGGCAGATACCTGGACTCAGGGCAAGGTACATGGAGCCGGAACCCTGAGAGTGGCCGACGAAAGCGAGTTGGGGATAACCAGTGGCGGCAGTGACGTAGTCGACGATATCGCGGAGATCAAAGGCGAGTTCCTTGAGACCCCAAGCCCAGAAGCGAGGGTCGCTTCGAGTGTACTCGGTATGGCCAGCTTTGAAGTTGGAGCGGATGTTGGTGATCCACACGTCGAAGCCTTGGTCGACAAGCCAGAAGGCCATGGAGCGCTCCTCGCTGACGATGAAATGAGAGGAATTGCAGAGAATACCGTGTTGAAGGACGACAGGGTAGCCAACGCCGCCGGCGCGACGAGGGTCTGAGATTCGGTGTGCTTTGAGGATCCAGCCACCCTCGGTGACGATTTCGTGCTCGTCACATTGGTAGCCCCAGAACTCGGCATAGTAGGCGGGTCTGCCGGAGCCACGCTCGCCGGTGATTCTGCGTTCGTATTCGCGGTCTGTCTTTGATTTTGGGGGAGATTTTTTAAATGGGTTGAAGTAGGCAAAGTAGGCGGCGACGAGGACGGTGCCTAGAGCAGTAGTGCTGATGAGGAAAGAGATAGCCTGGCGAAAGTTGAGTCGTAGGCGTTGGAAGAGTCCATAGTGACCATAGTCGGCAACGACGTGGTCGAAGAAGGGCATCTCAAGGGGAGCCTCTGCCTGGTAGTTGGGAAAGGTGGGGTCGAAGAAGGGACGTTCGTCACGATGCGGGTAGTCGCCACCGCGAGCACCTGGGTCCCTCATGATTTCGACACGAGAAGGGCGAGAAGGCTGGACTGGACGACCATCGAGCTCGTCGGAGGCATCCTCGTAGGCACCATCAGCTTCGCTGGCTTCAGAACGACGAGGAGCGCGAGGGTCCAATTCTGAATTAGACTCAAGGTCGGGTTGTCGGCGAGCGTTTTTCTCGTCGAAAGGATCGTCTGCGCTAGTCTCTGATGCAGCAGCATCAGGCGCACGACGGCGCTTGCTGTAATCGATGAATCCAGCCATGTCGAAGTGAGTCGAGGGAAATGAGTGGGGCGGATGTGTATTGAAAGAGAATTGAAAGAGCCCTCGATAGAATCGACGAGCGGCCACCTTGCTGTCGAACAAGCAGGTCCCAAGCTCGAGCGAGGTGAAAGGTGATGCGGAAAAAGAGGCGAGACTAGGTTGAGGAGACAGTCGCTGAGGCAGGAAGATGGAGGTGAGAGACAAGGATTATGGTGGTCATCAAACAGCAAGGACGAGGTATGAAGCCAAAAGAGGTTCAAACGGCGCTCTTTCTTTCTCTCTTTCTCTCTCTTTGGCAGCAAGAGGCGCAAGAGGCACAAGAAGAGCACAATAGGCGAAAAAGACCCATTTGCACCTCAAGTCACACTAGCACAGCCACAAGCGGCATGCAAACGCAACAAATGCCTTTGTACATGCGGGGAAAATCCCCCGATTGTCCATGCCATCCGCCTTTGCGTCTCAGCCAGTCTGTGTGTGCTCTTGTGCAGCTGCTCTTATTACACTCGCCGCCGCCCGGTTCTCTCTTTCATCTGTCCTAAATTGTCCTGGACAAGGCACAGTCCACCCACCTTGCTTGGTTGCGCTCAGCTTGGCGCAAAGTGTAGCACCCACAATCATTTTCATGTCGAAATGCGGGGTGCTCTGACCTCAACAAACCAGCGCCTCCAAGCCTCACGCGGTGAATTGGGGCAAGACCAGTCAAGGAGCGTACAATACAGTACGTTGTGTTTGCCACCTTTCACGCAGGCGCGGCCTCTGAGTATATTTATTAATAGAGAGCGAGCATGGCAAAACTCTGTGTCTGCACTGCACTCTCTGCAATGCCAACTTGACTTGGAGCAGCTGCATACTGTACAGTTAACAGTACTGTACTGTACAGTAGCGAGCGGGGCTGATTTTTTTTGTTTTTGCAGTTTGATTTGGATGCGGATGCTCAAGCGAAATTTCCTAGCAGCGCTGCGCCTGTGTAGCTGCGGAGTTGCAATCAGATTTTCGCTAAGCGAGCCCTGACGAGTTTCGGCCACCCCGCCCTGCACCTGATCGACACGCCGCTGCTGGTCTACCTCGACGGGCAAAGCAGACTTCACCGCCCTTCGAATTTTTCCTCGTCTGTTAGACTGTCACAACGCTTGCTGCCAGCATCACAAGACTCGTCCTCCTTGTCCTTTTATTTACAAGCTAGTCAGTCGAATCCGTCACACGCTTCCAATGCGCGCAGGCACGCTCCCATCTCGCATCGTCTGTGTATCATCTTGGTGTTACAATTGCGCACGCGCTAGTACAAAACGCACGCTCGCCTCTCCTGCCTGTCTCTCTTCAACGCTCGAGCCCAACCAGCGGTCCAAGCTCGTGCCCGCATATCAACAATCGCCCGTCTCTTAACCTCGTCCGCAAGACTACCTAGCATCAGCCTCAGCATCCGTGCTTGCTTCAATCCGAGTCCGAGTCCGATCCGCTCTCGTCCGACGAGCTTTCCGAGTGCACCAGGTCGTCGTGTCCACCCGCCGCTCCGCCTGCACCCACAGCCTCCGGATTGCCAAATTGCTCCAGCTGCTGCTGAAGTCGCGCAATCCTCTCGGCCTCCTCCCCTTCGTCCAAGTTCTTCTTCTTGATCCCTCCCGTACCACGCTTTCGTCCGTCCAGTGGCGCCGACTTGCTGTTCTTGTTCGCAACCGGCGCTGGCTTCTTGGGTCGCACCACGTACTTGTACAGCTTGTACAGCGTCCTTGGCGACAACTCGTCAATGTCCAGCTCAATCTCCTCTTCGTCATTCTGGTTCGGCGGCTTGTCCTCGTTGATGATCCGGATCGCACCGTCCAGACGCTCCTCGGACAGCTCTGTGATCTTGGCCGCCAGCTCCTCCTTTTGCTCGTACGTCACCGTGCGAATGTCTTCGTCGCTGTTGTCGTCTCGGCGGCTCGAGCTCGCCTTCTTGTTGCTCGACGCCGGCTTCTTCTTGGCTGCCGCCGCCTTGGCCTTCTTGGCCGGAACGTAGTCGGCAGCCGCCGCCGAGGGACTGCTCCCCGCCTTGGCCTTGCTCTTCTTCTTGTTGGCTCCACCGCTCTCGGATGCCTTTCTCTTGGAGCCAGCGCCTTTGCTCTTGCTCTTCTTTGATCCCCCCGAGCTGGCGTAGCTCTCCTGCAACGATGCCAGCATGGCTTTAGTGTTGGCAATCAGTCCTGCATTCTGATTCTTGGCGCCCTCAAGCATTGCAAGCGTAGACGACAGCTGCGATATTTGGTCTTGCAGCGTCGCCAAGAACGCTGGATCCACATTGTCTTCGTCGTCGTCGCCATCCTCGTCATCGTCCACGTCGCTCTCCTCGTAGTCGGGCAGAGGAGCCGGAGCCGGCTTACGCGCCATTTTCTCCTCATAAACCGACTTGAGCTGCTCCCCCATCGTGTATACATCCGAGCCCGGCGGGTTGAAGGTGAAGCAGTTCTGGAAGAGCAGCTGCATGTCTGCGTCGAATTCCTCGGCGTCGGCGTACTCGCCCGACCTGATCTTCTTCTGGACGTCGCGCAGAGCGATTGGCTTCTTGATCATCTGGAAGTAGGCAGGCGCCCAATCGAAGTCCATGGTGGGCTGGTCGTAAAACACCCAAGCGACGTTCGAGTAGGTCGGTTTGAGCAGATCATCGATGATGCGAGTGCAGAAACGCAGTTCGTCTTGAGCCACCTTTGCGTAATGGGCCTGTTCGCGTGCCGACAGACCGCCCTTCTTGGCAGCCTTGCGGCGTGCAGCTTTGCGCATCTCGGAGGAAGACGCGCTCTGAGGTTCGTTGGCCCACGGAAGATCCTTGGGAGGGGGCGGGTGGATCTCCCTCTTTGGTCGGCCGCCAACGTCGGAGGAGGAACGCCGGATGGTAGGCACGGGGTTGGATGGACGACGCGCCCGTGCAGCGGGGGAATCGGAGGCCTGAGCAGAGGGAGGCGTAGCTGCTGGAACATCCTTCATGTACTTGTTAAAGGCCGCCTCAAGGACGCGCGCGTTTTGAGTGTAAGGGCTCTCGGGCCCGTTGAAGGTGGCACAGTTGTAAAAGACGAGGCGGACGTCGTTCTCGAAATCATCCATACGACGATAGGCGTCTTTGGAAGGATCGAGACCCCATTGGGGCGCTTGTTTTGCCTTGTCGCCCGGCTTTGAGTTGGGCTTAAGCACAAGAGCGGTGAGAGCGAGCTTGATGTCGATTGTGCCAAAGTCCATGGGGTTGGTGATAATCTGCGGGTACTGAGGGATGCCTAGGGCGACGGGGTCGACGGGGGCGAGGAAAGCAATGGCCTCGCGTCGGCTTTTGAGCGATTTGAGCGTGCTCTGTGCGAACTTAAGCTGGGCTGCTGTCATTTCCAAGGGGCCGTCGTACGGTTTGGACGGAGCAGACGCAGGACCGGTGTGCTGCGGGGCGGATGGGGTTGCGGAGGGAGCGTGTTGAGAATGCGCCTGTGCTTCCGAGACGAGGGTGGCTGGTTGAATGCCTACGCTGGAGATGGGTTCTGCGGTGGGTGGCACGAGAGGTGCACTGCTCGTCTCGGGCTTGAGCGGCGTCGACTGAAAGCTCGTGGCGGGTTCATGATTGGACTCCACTTTGGGTGCAGGAACAGGAGCAGGACCGGCGGCATCAGAGGGAGGTGCTGCATAGTCGTGACCGTTGACGGGTGCGCTGGTGAAGTAAGCGTCAGACATGTCGAGTGGAGAATGCGGATGGTCTGAAGAAACGCGGAGATGATGAGGAGAAGCAATCAGCGGTTATTGCTGCCGTGCTTGGCGACGAGTATGCGGAAGACGAAAGAGTGGCGGGCGGATGGGTTTGTTCACAGACGCGTAGATCTGAGAATCAGAGATGGCCGAACAGCTGGTGATGACGGAATCAAAGCTGTGTGGATGACCAAGACCCGTGAGTTGGATCGGATGAATGCGCAGTCGATGAAGCGGACCGAGGGACGAAAGAGGTGATGATGATGGTGATGGCGATGAAGTGGATGGATTCGATCGATCCAAGCCAAAATTGGTGCGTGCTGAAGCAAAGAAGAAATCGATTCGCTCGATGGCGTGCCGACGTGTCTTTATTTAAAGGGGTTTTTGAGAAGAAAGCAGAGGAGCGACAAATTAGGAGGGAAGGGGCATCTTGCCAAACGCGTCGTCTTGAAATACTCTTCCAGCCAACTTGGATTTTCCACCAATTTTCCGCTCTCTCTCTCTCGAGGCTCGGTCTTCTCTCTCTCTCCTCATGCGCGCGGAGCGACACGCTCACTCACCGCCCGTCACGCGCAGTTCCTAAAGTGCGAAATCGTGATCACGAGCGCCCGATCCAGGTTGGTTTCGGCTCAGCTTTTAGCGCGCAGGAATGTCACATGCTGGGATATAACAGCTTACAAAATTGGAAAATGTGAAAGCCTTCCTTTCAGTCGATTGATTCACTGCCTTGCTGGCGCCTGTCCAACCACCTGTACCGGTTCTCCACGCTTCATCGCGAGATGCAGCTTGCACAAGGCAGGACAGGGTCCGATTCGCCTCGATTGACGCACGGACTGAGACCGCTGTGATGGAGACCGGATCGAAAGAGGCTATGGGCACTCACTTAGTACAGCTGTCGCTCGGAGTCAGCCCGGACATGACCCTGATGGAATTTTTGACTGTTTGGAATGCATTCTTCTTTTTGCGATTTTTCTGCTCGTTCGCGATTACTCTGTCTCTGAAATTTTTCGCGCTCTGCTGGCTCGGACTAACCGAAAGTGCAAAACCAAAAGGCTGAGAGAGCAGACTGTAATAGTAATAATGTGACTGGAACTGTAGCTGAGTCGGATTCTCTTTGCCGTGACAAGCGACATTTCATGCTTTTTGACTTTGCTTCTTGACTTTCACCTTTTCACCTTGTTCACCTGTTTTGTCACTCACTCGCCTTTCGGAGCAGCTTCGCACATTTGCGCCGCTGCTGATCAACTCAGCAAACAGGTCTCAGTGGCTGTGTATCTCTGCAGCAGCACTCGGACCTGTACCCAGTCGCAGCAATTTGCCAGCCAGCCAACCACGATCACCCTGCTCAGCACGTCGTCTTGCTCTTCTGCTTTTGCGCCTGCATGAGCAGTCTAGCATCCGACCCTCTTCTCTCTTGATATGGGCGTGAGTGCCGCCATTCGAGGGGGCTTTGGCTTCCTCCTCGACCGCCAACAACATGTAAACCCCCTATCAGGCACTACCAACATCAACGTCACTCCCGCCAATGCTTTTCAATCTCTCTTTCATCGTCATAAGGACCACCCTCTCCCCATCACTCCCGTCTCCATATTCCGATCCATGCTTCAACTTGACGATCTCCAGGCTCTCCTCTGGGCCTGGACCCTCGTCGGTATCCTCCTCCTCTTTGCCTTCGGGACCAATCCGAGCGAGGCCTCCTTCAAGCCCTTCCTCATCGACCTCGTCTTTCGTGAGCGCCTTAGGCTTCTCAACCACGATCAGGATGCCGCCGAGTCGCACTTGACCAATGGCCAGGACGCGGATGGCGCTTCCACTCAGCCCTCGCCCGCGCGCAAATCGGATCCCAACACCTTCTCTTCTTTACTCTCCACCGCACCTTACTCTTCCGGTCCTTTTGCTCTCACCTTTGGCTCCAAAGTGGCTCTCTCCCTGCGCACTCCGCCTTTCCATCGCAAGGATCTCGGTTTGCTTTCCATCGTCACCATCGCACAAAGCACTCCCGTTCGCACCGCTCAGGACCAACAGAAAGCGCCGTCACACCACAGCACCAATCATAGCGATCGCTCATCTGCAAAGTCTGATGGCACTACGGATTGTACGTCCATCTTTATCGGCGCTTTTGGCAAGTGGTGGATCCTTGGGTATGCTATTCCAGATCTACCACCCTCAGCTTCTTCCAACCAATCACATCAGACCAAGACTGGCCGCCCGGAGCTCGAAGAAAACTTGACAGACGTCCCAGACTGGGGCATCATTGAGATGCGCTCCGTTGATCCCGCCCCCGAGTCACGACGCTCTTCGATACAAGCCTCCAACAGTGGCGTCCAGGAAAGTACACTCCAGCCTGCGTCTCGACAGCCATCCGGCACCGAGCCTTCCGCTCGCATTGCATCTCCGACACCGCCTCCTTCCATCACCGCAACCACCAAGGAACATCCCTCCGAGGCCGAAGCTCAAGATTGTCTCAGCATCACCGCATTGGTCTCCAGGTCACAAAGCGATATTGCTGAACTTCAGGAACAGCTTATTCAGGTCAAAAATGCCTCTACCCGCGCCTGCGAAGCGCTCGAGGTCGATTTAGAGGAAGTACGCACCAAGAAAAAGGAAGAGGAAAGGCTACGTTTCGAGATCAAAACCAGAACAAAAGCGTTGGATGACAGTAAGAGGCAGGTTGAAAGCACTCGACGTGAGGCGGAAAGGCGGTTGAAGACCGCCAACGCAGCTCGCGCCCTCAAGCAGGCCAGCATTCAGCAAAGGAAGGATCAGGTGGAAATGCTTCACAAGCGCAGAGCTGCTTTGGCAACCAAAAAGGCTGCACACGCCGACAAGCGTCAGCAACGCTCGGAAGAGCTCTCCTCCCTCATCACTCAGGCCAAGGACAAAACAGACAAGCTCCGCACCGAAATCGATGCACTCCGCAACGACGTACAAGCTGCTCAGGATCAGTTGCAGCTCGAAAAGGTCATCGCTCGTAATGCCCAGGAGTGCGACCACCGGGATCAGGGCCGCATCGACTCCTCGCCATACATGTGGAATCTAGCCATGGACTACAGTCACATGGGAGGACATGACGCCATTTATGCCCATCTTGCTTCCACTCCGGATCCACTCGTGGATAGCTTGGCTCGCATGGAAGAGCGCGCCCTTGCTGCGAAACGTTTCACACCCAGCCCTTTCGATGCAGACCCTAACAGCTTACCGATCAACCAGATGCCCAATGCCCATTCAGATGGATATGATGATCTCGGCACCAGCGTCCTGCGTAACGCCTTTCGACGCGCCAACGCTGCTTCCGTAGCGGATGGGAGCGAGATGCTACCCAACTCTTCGCAGGGCAGCGCCAATCCCTCTTTGCAGAACGCCTCTAACTTTGAGGCTATCAAGCAAGCTTTCCAGCCTACTCTTGCCACCGAGGATGGGCGCCGATCTTGGTCCACATTCGACGTTTGGCAGTCTGACCTTCGTGGCGATAGTCTCAACCCAATGCAGTGGCCCACGAGCGGAGCGAATGCGAGCGCCGATTCGTTGCCCCAATTTAGCTCAAGCAGCGGATTCTTACCCCTCGACCGTAGTACCAGTGCCGAGCATACCGGTCTGCACAACCTTCAAGGCCAAGCCGATGCAGAGCAGACTCGCAACGCCTCAAAGGTCAAGAGAGCCTTTCGCTGGCCTTTCCGACCCAGCCAAGTCCAGGACGACCTTGTCTAGCTCGACCGCTCGCTCTCTCTCCTCTTGTCTCTCGGCCCTCGGTCACCGACTTCATGGAATGCTTGCTATGCTGTGTAACTCTGCTCATCGGATACTACCGCTGCATTTGGAATTGTGAATCGTATACATTTCCCGGCTCCTGTAGCCGCTCTTCTCTGACCTCGTGACTGTGATCCCGCTCTACTCCTCACCATCAGCCCGACCCGGCTGACCTGAGCTCGGATGTGTATCATCAACGTGAGACTCGATAAAAGTGACTTTGACCACGTCTCTCATCTCTCGTTTATTCTAGAGCATGGAACGAGAACAAAATGGATTCGAATGACCTTGTCGATCGACGAAGGCACATTATACGCTCAGTATGACGACTCGATTGAATTGATGAAAGCGTTCTGGGGTGCACCGCATCGTATTCGTTGGGCCATGTGAGACGATCAAGATGGTTGAAAGGTCTTTTTAAGATGTCTCTACATTCAAGTACAAAATTTGTGCTGCGCAGAAGAAGCGCAGCACGATCAACGCGCGGATTTGGTAATGTTGACGTTAGGCAGCAAGTTCAACTGCTGATCAGAGAATTTGTTTTCAGGAGACAATCGGTGCTGTCTGTGACCTCGTACCGCTTGGAGCGAATAACTTTTGGGATATTTGCGGAGGTGGGTAATGAACAGGTGGGAAATGGGCGGAGATTGCGAACATCGCACGTTCTATGGCTACTACTTTGTACTAGGTTTTAGGTGCGGGTGGGCAGAGTGCGTCCCATTCTGGCAAATGCCTCCTTGACTTCATCAGCATCACAGAACAAAAAGTCCTGTCCCATCAGATGTTGGCTGAGGAAGCGGATGAGACTGTGGGGCGCCAAGCGCAAGCTGGCCACCTGAAGTTTGTTGAAGTAGCCAGGGATGATCACTGGCTTATCACAGGCATCCAGGGCAGCCAAAGTGGTGGCACACACGTGCTCCTTTGTACCTACTGGCAGAACGAGTGACTTCTCGCTGGCTCTGCCCTTACTCCAGATTTCAGCCTTGGTTGTGCCAGGGCAGCTGACCACGACATGAAGGTTGCATCCCTTGTTGTGCTGTTCGGCATACACGCTCTTGGTGAGCAACAGCACAAAAGCCTTGGAAGCGGTGTAGAGTGCCATCGAAGGGATCAGCATGAAGCCAGACATGGACGAGATATTGATGATGCCCGCAAGCGTGTACTCGGATGCCTTTTGCTTTTCGCTGAGCTTCTTGTGCTGCTGCTTGATCCTTCGCAGGAAGATGTGGAACAGCTCTGTGAGTGCCACCACGTTGATTGAGACGAGGGTCTGGACGTCCTGGTATTCCATGTCCTCAAAGGGACTGCAAAGGCCACACCGGCATTGTTGATCAACAGGGCCACGTCCAGATTGCGCGTATCCTGGTCCAGCTTCTCTGCCACTCCTGCAACCGAGAGGTCAGACTTGATCACTTTGCACTGTACCTGGTCTGATACTGCTTGAGCAATGGCATCCAGCTTGTCCTTACTTCGGGCCACCAGGATCAGATTGTGCGTCTTGCGTTGGGCTAGCTGTACAGCGAATTCTTTGCCAAGGCCCTCCGAAGCGCCCGTAATCAAGGCCCATGGGCGTGGAGAGTCAGATGGAGTAGCCATGATACACAGCGATAAAGATTATTTGCGATAGAGGACAGTTGATCGAGAAAGGCGGTTGATACGAGTATGATGGTCGTTGTTGATGAAGACTGCACTGTTTAGTCCGGGTGATTACGGGCTATACTTATACTGTGCTTCTGGCGGGATGGCGGCGACCGTCTCCACAATAATTTCACAGATTTCGCACTCCGCACCCTCGGCGTCGAGGTTACCGCCTCTATCACCTGGGGTAATCTGATCTGTGGTCGAGCCATTTTGAGTCAAGAAGGCAGCACGGCCTCTCAGAAATTTAGTCGTGATTCAGAACGGGGCAACATCGTCACCACTCACTTGTCTGTCGGGTATGCACGTTCCTGGAAATTGTCGCTGAACGCCCAGCCCTTGATACAATACATCCTTGAGTCTTCAAACGGTTGGATTTGCTATCACGATGACGTCCGAGCATGAAATTTGCTAGGGCGGCGAACAAGCTCGTTAAGACTGCTTTGCCGCCTTGGATGGTCAGGACCACTCAGACCACCTGCGACTATCGGCAGGCCAGTCTGAAGCTGTTGACACTCGCTTTGGTCGATCTATTAGATTGCGGGGGTGATATACACATTTGTGGCCTGGGAGATGCTTCTTCCTGAATGTGAGTAGTACACCTGGAAGGTATTTCACAATTATAGGAGTATGTTGGATAACTGTTTTGTTGGACAAGGTACACCACAATGTGTGGGAACCTCTCAAGTATGTATATATACATGAGCATGTACTAATCCTGTCTATGTGAAGATGTTCCTGCACAGTGCTTCTCCCCCTTGGGGTGAGTCATGTCTTTCTGCTATCTTCCCAGTATCATCCTTCCTTACTAGTTATACTAGAATCTAATTGGTTCCCCTTGAGTGTGTTTGGGAAGATAGTCTTGTGCCTCATCATGATTGGTTCTTGAGTAGAGGACCTTCTACACAAGATGTTCTGGTTCAGCTACACTTGTGTGTGCTTTTATTCTGGAATATCTGTGTAATGATTGGGAACAAGGTGGTCATGTGATTAGATCAGGTGATGCAACCTTTATTGCCGATATTATGAATTATGAATTTCTAACACGATCCGGCACTGTCCGCCGCCGTCTACCAGGCTGTGCAGAGCAGCAGCGTTTCGTAGCAGGCGCTAGCACGCACTGCTCCTCTCGCACTTGCTGCTTCTAACTGACCTCAGGCGAAACCAGAGGTCCAGACTTACCTAGCCTTCGTGTGGTGTGAGCGTGCGAGTCGCCCGATAAGTACTGTTGAGCAGAAGCCGCAGTCAAGGACAGCGATTGGCAGCAGACAGCTCACACTTGGTTCAGCTTTGTCCAACAGACAGTTGCTCTGGCCGAGCAGCCTACTAGCCTTGATGGCTGACCTACCTCGACTCGTTCGCGTTCGTTCTGTTGCAATGAGTTAATACGTTCAAAAGTCATTAGCGGTGGTGGGGGTCGAGTGTTGATACGAAATACATCTTAGCTCAGATCACAAGCCCGGTTTATTCAAAAATAACTGATCAGGTATACTCAATCTAGGAGTGATCTCGAAAGAAATGGGGACGAGTAATTATCATGAAGCCGTGTAACGTGAGTGGCCCATCAAAGAATCAATTTTTTAACAAAACAGCGCAAAAATTGTATTGCTGATTCCTTAATGGGCCTGATTCTTTGATGGGCCACTCACGTTATGCTGCGAATCACTGAAAGGCTTTCTCAAATTTCAACACGTTGGGACACAGCATCGCGATTAAGAACCACCTAAATCATTGCTCCTAGCCGTTGCGATGTGGAACTCCTCTAACCTCTTCACAGTGAAATATAACTTGAGCCAAGTGAGAGCATCACAAATCACGAAGTCGACGAAAAAAAGTGTGCTTAGCCATCATTTAACTCATACGAAAATAGGTTTGAACTGGTAACAAAGCAGGACTTCCAATGTTTACGAGAAAACACACTCTTTCTTCATGAGCATTCGACCGCCCATTCTCTGCGATAACGCCATTGTCTTGTTACTCAAGGTCTGACGAAGTCAACGTTGTAAAGTTTCATGCGAACGTCAAGGTAGTTAAATGTGCATCGTCGATAGGCAGCCAGGCTCAAATTAACAAGAAGGGCCAAGATTTACACTTTCATGAATTTCCAAAGAAACGACGAAAGTCTCTTGGTAACTTATCATAGGCTTGGGTGTTCAATCTGAATTTCAAGGCATTTGTTGATGAGAAAACATGAAAATACGGACCTCAACAATTCACACATTTCTATTTACGAATCATATCGTGAAAAAAGGAAAAAAAAATCTGTTCTCGCAGCCACCCCCTGAGCCATCCGGGATGGTTGCTATGCCGCAGCCACCCTCCGAAGGCACACTCGATTTTCTGGCTCCGCTGGGCGGCTGCGGCATAGCAACCATCCCGGATGACTCAGGGGGGTGGCTGCGAGGACAGATTTTTTCCTTTTTCACGATATGATTCTGTGAGTGCGTAGTCGTGCATGCATCGTGACAAGTGACGTGCATGATGTGTTAAAGAAAAAGGCCGTGCGAGAATTTCATGCGGATAACTTCTGACTGCCTCGTCGCCGACCCGTCTCGAGGACTTTCTCACACCACTACCATGAAGCACCGGGCTCGATGATCACAAATCCAAGATACACAGCGATCAACGTACTTCAACGTATCTGATCGCATAGTGGAGGGATCGAGGCACCCTCCTTCCTGTACAGCAACCACACAAGATGGCGCTCGACAAGACGCTCGAATCGATCCTGCGGAGCGAGTGCTCCCATCTCGGCTCTTACTTCACACCACGCGGAGCTTCGTGCGTGCTAGCACAACCAAGCGGCAGAAGCTTGTTCGCAAAGATTGACAGCTCGGTAGAGCAGACTCTGGGCGAGGCGGAAAGCCTCAAGGCTATGGACTCCGCTCTGAGCAGCAGCGATAACAAAGGCGATGCCGTGGCGAGACTTACACCTGAAGTGCATGCGTCTGGAGAGGCCGCCGACGGACGAGCATACCTGGTCACAGACTATCTCGAGCTGAAGCCATACGTCAACAGGGCCGCGCAGAAGGTGCTTGGCAAAAGACTACCGGAAATGCACCAGAGAGGCACCAGCCAGGACGGACGGTTTGGTTTTGGCGTCGCTACCTACTGCGGCGTGACAGTATGTTGATCACTCTCTTCCCCTTGTTCATTTGGCCTACTCGCCCTTACGATTGCTGACTCTGTTGCTTCTCTCGAAACCTTCCCCTTTCTGTCAGCGGCAAGACAATAGTTGGAACACATCGTGGCCCAGATTTTGGGCGGACCAACGGATTGGTGACCTGGTCAATCGAATCAATTCGGAACAAGGCGAATCCGAGCTGAAGGATCTGGAGAAACTCATGCGCAACAAGTGGGTAAACGGAACACCGCGTATCTTTGATGGATGCCCTGCACGAACCTGTACTCACCATGAACATCTGCTCTCACACAGGGTCTATCCCGTACTGCTGGCACCACTCGAAGGAAAAGTCAAGCCGAGTATTCTGCACGGAGACTTGTGGTAAGTTTTTTTGGTGCAGAGACGTGGTCTGCTGGCCACGAGAATGTACTGATGGATCCTTATGCGTGCTTGGTATAGGGCCGGCAATGCTGGTACAGTTGTCGACTCTGGCGAGCCAGCGATCTTCGAGTAAGTCGCGCCCTCTCTTCGCAAGCAATGTTCGAGCGCTTCTGCGTCAGAATCCACATAGCTGACTCCAATCGATCCACAAATGTCCGGAGGCTTCATGTAAGACTTTTTCGACGCCTACCACCAGGTTATCCCACGAACAGAGCCGTACTACAACGAAAGACTGCGTCTTTACGAGCTCTATCACCAGTAAGTCTCATCTTACCTTCTGCTCGCCGCACCGTGATGGCGAACTGTAATGCTCACACAATCACACTGCTCTCCAACTCTGAACTGCACATGTCTCAAACGCAGCCTAAATCGTGAGTCTGCTCACCCTATCTCGCGGCGAGTCGTTGCCTCGCTCAACGCCGACACTCATCAGTCACAGACACAAACCATTCTGACAGATCGCTTATCTTGCATGCACGTTACATTGACAACAGATCTGCTCATGTTCAGGGGAGGCTACAGATCCGGAGCCGTCTCGATCATGCGTTCGCTGATCAAGTTTTGCGACGTGGACGACGGAAAATGAGATTCGCCGTTTGTACGTCTAAGCGAATCCGAAACCTTCACCACCTTCGTTCATGGCGAGCAAGAGTGAAGAGCGTAGCTTGTCGTACGACTCGTACTGAGGCAGGTCGAGTTGGTTGAAGCATGTATGCGCTGCTGGCAGTCGATCGGCTCCATAGGCCTTATGAATGTTGAACCTCTGCGTGCCCTGCACACCTTGGAGGTGGGCGAATCCTTCGAGCGGCACCTTGCTTGTGCCAGTGATAAATTGAAGAAGTTTGGCCTTCTCGGTCTGATCGAACGACCGAACGGCACGCCACCACCACTGGATGACGGCATCTCCCGAGCTGTAGCCGTGTAACTCTGTGTTGTTCTTCCAGGCATCGACGTCGATGTCGGGCAGGCCCGAGATGAGAAGCTCGAGCTCCTGCTCGGAAAAGATGCGGATGAGTTCGGAGGGAATGATTTCGTTGAAGCCGCCGAGGAAGGCGTCGATCTGAGACTTGATCGAGTTGGTGAGCCTCTGTTCGGTGACGAGACGCACGTACTCCTGCTTGTTGGCTTCGGTGACGGCGATGGTGGTGCCATTAGGCTTGAGTTCGATGACCTTTGTCTCGCCAAACTCCTCGTCGTCGACGCTGAAGGTGAGATCGAGGATATCGGTAATGTCGTTGTTGAGCATCCATTCGAGACTCTTGAAGTACTCGGGATCGATGGACTCCAAATCTCGGTAATCGACTGGCTTGCCGAGAATGTGCTTGTAAAAGCTACGAGTAAAGTAAGCGTCGAGCAGCCTACCGTCGTAGATGGCTTTGCCGATGATGCGCCCGACAAACTTGAAGAAGGAGAGGTGATCTGGGTTGACATAGGACATGCGATTTGGCTGATACGTGGTTCGATCCGCCGCGCAAGGCTGGAAGAGGGCATAGTCTGGGTTGAACATGGCTCTGGCCAAGACCTGGAACCACTCTCTGGTGACACCTCCTGCGTCGACACCCTCTTCGTTGTTGAAGCGGACGTTGAGCTTGCCGTGCTTGACCTCTGGACCCGTCTTTCTGGAAAAGTAACGGAAGCTGTCTTCAAAGACCGAGTTTCTTCGGACAGAGAGGGAAAGAGGCGTGTAGTGATCTCGTCGACCTTTGTGAAGCTGCTGTGTAAAGTAATTTTTCTTGTTGTCAAAGTCGAGCACTTTTGGGTTACGGACGAGCAAAGCAAAAGAGCCGGACATGAGCGAAGGGTTCTGGCGGACCATGATGTTGAGGATCTTGCGATGCTTTTCTGTAAAGGCGAAGAAGTTATCTTCGATGTTTTCTCTTGGAGACTTAGGACCACCCTGGGTAGACGAGCGGCTGTGTGGTGGACGGGCTTCGGTGGGAGCGCTGGAAGAGGATTCTGCTTCGGGACTGGCTACATGCTGAGAGACGACCATCATGCTCTCAATCAAGGGTAGCAAGATCTGAGCCGCACCGGGATCGTTCTTCATTCTCGACAAGACGTCGCTGAGCTTGGACCACAAGGTGTCGAACTCGAACGACTCGTAGATCTTTGCGAGCTCGGCCTCGTCTTGCTCACGCTTCTTCTTCTGCGCTTCGCTTTGAGCTGCATCTGGCTTGTGGCGACCTGGAAGACTGGAGCGAGAATCGGGATGGTCATGAGGATAAGGCTGGTTGAGGATAGCGTTGAGGATCTGGATTTCAGAATCGCCTTGGGAGAGATCCATGTGGTGCATTCCTGCTTGCATCGGAATAGCTCTGTGAATCACCGTCAGAGGATGGTTGTCTGATGACTCGGGCATGGCTGCACGAAGCGCTCAATCCGTGCGCTGTTGTGTGGATGGCCCTTACGCGACGATGCCCACCCCGAGGGAATAGAAAGCTCGGCGGCGACGCGGAACCAGTCGCAGTGACGTTAAGGAGCTCTGGGCTGAGTCGAATATACCGCTTTGGATGTCAGCTGCTGCTGCTTAGCGTCGGATCGAGAGATGCGCGAGTAGAGTGGTTGAGTGCAATGATAGTGGTGTTGGTGAGCGGAAGAGCGAAACGGTGCGAATTCAACACAAAAGCCAAAGAAAAGTGGAGCGCAAGGACCGAGACGAAGTTCAATCGGAAGCCGATCGTACAGTATGCACCCGATCGGTATCGGTTCATCCTCCACGTAAAAAAGTGAATTTGGACTCAGCTTTCAAAAAGTGTCTCGAAATGCACAGACAAAGTTCGAGGCTCAATTTCGGCTTCCCCGCATCGATGGCTCGTTCCGCTTGCAATCCACCAACCAATCTCATTCATACCCGATCACACTTCCAATCACAAGCACCAAGCAGCACTCGAAGCGCTCAAACAGGTGCGTTGGCACTGCATCTACGACAGTGGTAGCCATGCGGATCGCTACGAAGCGTCTTCAAAAAGAGCTGTAAGTCCCGCTTGCGCCTGTTACTCTCGAGAGTACGAACACCTGTTGACTGACACGTTGATTCCGCTGTGTATCGACAGCTCCGAGATCAGGGTCAAGGGTGCGCCAGAGGGATGCGCGGTCATCAAGGCCGATGACTTGCAAGAGTGGCAGTTCTCCATACAAGTGCTAGGAAACAGCCTCTATCAAGACCAAAAGTTCGGCCTTCGCTTCCGCTTCTCTGACAACTACCCCATGGAGAGCCCCGAAGTGGTGTTTATGACCACAGACGGCTTCCAAGCTCCCATAGTAAGTCCCTCCACACATGAACCCAGGGCGATCATCTATGCAGCTTGGCTTACATCTTCATTGCTGGAATCGCCTCCGTATGACAAACAGCATCCGCACGTCTACAGCAACGGCCACATTTGCGCATCCATCTTGGGCAACGAATGGTCGCCCGTACTCACCATCAGCTCGGTGCTGCTCACACTGCAAAGCATGCTAGCCAGCTGTAAACAGCTTCAGAGACCGGTGGATAACGACAGCTACGTCAAACGCGCGCCTCTCTCGCCCAAAGATAGCCAATTCGTGTACCACGACGACACAGTCTAAGGGCATATTTCATCGCAGCAATGCTAAACAATGATGGGTTTCCGGCTTTCTTTTTGCAAGATGCACACACACTCGCACATAACGTTACTGGACTGAGCTGTGACCAAATTGTTGTTTTGTTTGTTCGGGAGTGTGTTCCAACATGACTTTTGTTTGGCATCTACTGCGAGGTGCGGCCGAAGAAAGCCTTTTGCTCACCGCACACCGCGTTGACGCAACCGGGACATCGCAGCAGCATCTGCTTACTCGTGTAACCTTGGCTCCACACATTCTCTCCGCGCCTCTCGTCCGGGATTCGACTGGGCGTGCCCTCGACGGCCGACAGATGCGAAGCGCAGATCTCGGCCATGGCACGGATGAAAGTGGGTTCGTCGTTGAGCGATTCGGCGCGCTTGAGCGTGATGCCGTGCTCTTCGGCCTCCTCTTGGAGCTCAATGTCAATCTCGTAGAGCGTCTCAATGTGGTCGCTGGTGAAAGCGATGGGTACGACGATGGCGTCCTTGTGGCCCTGCTTGGCCCAACCCTTGATCGTGTCGCTCGTCTGCGGGCCCAGCCAAGCAGCAGGTCCCACTTGCGACTGCCACGTGACTCGGTATGGGTTGCTCCACTTCAAGCGCGTCATGACGGCAGCGACGGTAGCAGCCACCTCGGCGGGGTAGGGATCGCCGCGGCCCGAAACAATCTGCATGGGAAGCGAGTGGCGCTAAACAGGATGGGCACCTTGTTGCGCTTCTCCTCTGGGTACGTGTCGAGCACGGCTTGAATGCGGTTGGTGAAAGCTTCTACGAGCAAAGGATGGGTGGGCCATCGGTCGATGAGGGACCACGAGATGTTGGCCTCGGGTGCACCGCGTTCTTTACGCCTCTGGATCTCGCGGTAGAGCTCGTTGAGGTTGCTGCCGGTGGTACTGCAGCTGTACTGAGGATACTGAGTGAATCCAACTGCGCGAGTGACACCGTCTTCTGCCATCTCGTCGAGCGCCTCTTCGGTCAAGGGTCGTGCGTATCGGAAAGCGACGTAGACCTTGTGAGGTGCGGTCTCGGGGTGAAGCTCGTCGAGCAACTCGGTCATGGCCTTGCCCTGCGTCCTGGTCCAGCGCAAGATGGGCGATCCACCACCGATCTTTTCGTACTGATCAACGATCTTGGGTGTTCTCCTACGTGCGATGAGGGGAGCAAGACGAGACTGGAATGGCAGCTGGATGAGCTCGCGATCGTGAAAGAGGCGTGAGAGAAAGTCGCCCACCTCTTCGTTAGTCGATGTGGAGGGACCACCCATGTTCATGAGCAGGATACCAGTGGGTGGCTTGTTCGAGTTCTTGGCGACGGTGGCGAGTGTGCGTTGCAGAGGCTTAGTTCGAACGAGCTGAGCTGCGGCGGAAGTATCGACCGCCAGCCGCGCTCGGCTTGAAGCGGTCAACATGGTTCTTGAAGAGCTCGAGATCATTGTGACGGTCGACAGCGGCAGCGACTCCGACTCTGATCGAAGCTGGTGATTGTCTACGAAGAGAGGAGGAGGCCGTAAGAGGTGACGTGGATGATGATGGTGGTGGATGAATAGACTAGGACACACAGAGATTTCAGAAGAAAGGAGCAGCTTAAATTCCAAAGCGAGCAGCTCCAACCCTGCATCGCTCTGCCGTATCGCGTAATCTCGAAATCCAGAAGCTGCGCCCAATCCTGTCGGCTGGAATTGTTTCAATTTTGGAATCGGATTTCGGGATTCAAAGCTGGCCAGATTTGGGCGGCGCTAGACTCAATCGTAACGGAACCCTTGCGAGGTCGTCTCATTGTTCTGTTGCGGGAAGCATCCTGAACGCAAGGCTGAATGTCTGGGCCGGCTGGCAGGAAGCTGAAGAGGATCCGAGCGAAGTCGTGGTGGAGAAGCCCAGGAACAGGAACGAGACTGAGGGCAACCTTGCCATATACAGTAGAAAGGAGTCTAACACGGCGGCTGCTTTGTACGGTCCGAAGCCGATCAAGCTGTCAATCATAAACGGATGCTTCGCAAAGACATGAGCGTCGTAAGGGGTATTGTACAGAAGCAAACAGCATACAAGAACGAGCCTTTTGGTCAAGGCCGAGACTAGATCGATGTTGCGTTTGGTGATCGCACTCAGTGTTTGACGACGATGGGGACTGTAGTGACAGGTACAGATGCAGGAGCTATGAGTCAATGATCAAGTTCCGGAGTCGCTTTTCTTGCAGCCAGAGGAAAGTGCTGCAACGTTGGTGTGTACTTACTGATGATAACGCAGAGCAGGATGACGATGCCGACTGTCAAGGCGGATTGAAGAGAAGGTCGTTGCGATATATGGACTCGGATCAGCGTCGATCGCATAGTTGAGAAGGCAGAACCGTAGGTTCGGTCGCTAATACTTACTGCCAATGATGACTGTTGCAGGTTGAGGTAGAGTTGTAATGAGCATGTCCAAATGTTGAGTGGGCGCGATTAGCAAGTGTTCTTTAATGAAAAGCAACGAGGGTGCCTGTATACAAAACTTACTTCGCATCTTCATGTCCTTCCACCACATCTGTTTGCGTACGCGGTTGGCACCTCGTCGGAAGCCTTGGGCGGATACGGCGAGGTTATCTATGTTCGAAAGCAAGCAAACGAGTCGAGAGAATTGCCAAGGAATGTTAAAACTGCCTGAATCTCTTCGATTCATCAAGTGGTAGCGCTAAGCTCATTTTGAGACTGCAGCCTGCCATGATTTGTCACGCACCAGTCTTGTCCTGAAGGCTGTTGAGGTTTTCGCCACGCTCGTTGACTAGAGTTCGTCGCAATTGCGTTGCATGGGATCGAGTTGATCAAAACAGAGGTACAAGTCAGCTTTCTTGGTCTAATCGACACGTGCTTCGTCATATCGGACAGCGTCAAAGCTCACCCTTGTTGATGTTGTCGCGCATGATCGAGATGGTGTTGTCAACCTCCGAGTGGATACGGGCCGTCTTGGAGTTGGAAAAGTTGGCACCGCCGCCCGAGGGATCGGAGCTGGCATTTCCCGAAGGAATGTAAGGATCGTATCGGCTGTCGTTCTGTGCAGACATTTTGATCGAGGTGTGTGATGATGATGATAAAAGATGGACCTGCGGATGGTGGTTGCCAGGAATCAAGAAGACAGTTGCAGCGACCGAGTGGTGAGATTATTGCAGCTGGAAATTAAGCGCACAGCCCTCTGTCTGCTGAGAGTAGTGTGTGCAGTTGCTGCAGCATCGCGGAATTCCAGAGCCGCGCCACGCCACGCCGCTTGCTGCTCGCTCTCTTGGCTTGGGTCGCGCCTCAGACTGTCAAGATTTCTGCCATTATTGCGGTGAAATTGCTGGGAAATGGTCCCCGCCGTGTCCCCTTTTTATGGCATTTCAGGGGGGAACAGCTCACTCATTCTACCGTGCGTGTGAAATGGCGACTACTGTAGTCTGAATGTGAATGGCACGTGCATTTTGGCCTCACCACCTCCACTCTCGCTCTCTCAGCTGTTTGGCCCGCTTGGCCCGCGCAGAGTGGAATGAAGGCATCGTCATACAGAGTCGCTTTGTCGTGTCTGTGAATCGAGCCCAATGGCGTCGTTGAAAAGTCATTTCGCAATCGTGTATACGTGGGTGGCATTCCGCATCGTCTTGCTCACCCTGCTACCACTATCGCATCTACGCAATCATTGTCTGTATTCCATCAACAGCTCCTCCTCAATCACAATGCCTCTCTTCGTTCTCAGCCCTGTAAGTTGTTGCTTCTGCGCGCGATGCTCCCCCGCAACTGGCACCAACTGACCTCGTCCATCTTGCCTCTACGTGTTGGATTCCTTACAGGCCTCTCTGGCACACTCGGCCCTCTTCGCCGGCTACTACTCGTACCTCTCGGCCAACGTGATCGTCAACCGACTCAGCACCAACGTCTACCTTGGCTCTGGCGACTCAGACAAGGTGCAGCACGGTCCCGGTGACAAGAAGGTCAACAGCCCCGCCGACCTTGCCAAGCTGCAGCGTGCCGTTCGTGCCCACGGCAACTTTTCCGAATCTGCCCCCTTCGCCTTCTTCCTCATCTTCCTCGCTGAACTCAACGGTGCCCCCACTTCGCTCGTTCACGCCGCCTACACCACCTTGTTCGCCGCTCGTGTCGCTCACGCCAACCTCGGCATCCAGGCCCAAAGCTCGGCTGCCATCGGTCGTCCCATCGGCGCCGTCGTCACCCTCGCCGTCACCATCGGTGCTGGTCTCTACAACCTCAACCTCGGTTGGGAGCCCCTCAAGTCCTTCCTCGGCTTCAAGTGAGCTCGTTTCCTGACGTGGCTCCTTAAACCACGCTCAATCTAGTTCAAGTGTACCACCGTGCAATACTCACAAAGCAGATGCACACGCTACAAGCAAGTAATCAAACCAATTTTTCACTGGTATTAGTATACAAATTCCTGCCTTCCAAGAAGCCCAAGGCCGAGTGCGTGGAACAAGCTCAACTCTTGGCCAAATACCGGCGGGGAGCGGCAACCTGAATCAACTTGAATCTGAGTCGGCGCGATCGTTTCCGAAAGCCGATCCGCATGCTTTTGTAAGCGAGTTGATGTATCGAATCAGGTCAAGTTCGAAATCACGCCGTCGTCGAGATCAGAATAGGCCGACTCTGGAAATAGCAAAGGCGTCCCGGCAGCTGGTTGTGCATCGAGCAACGCGCCAAGCTGTCCTGCTTCCGAGCCAGAAGATGATGGGAACGCTAGAGGCTCGTGAAGTCGCAGAATGTCGGCGTGTACTGCTTTGGTCGCTCCCTCGGCGTCCTCGAGCACGGCCAGCGCAAGTTGCTGCATGTCCTGTGGCACCCCAAGCGACGATGGCGGAGCAGCGGTCTCGAAAGAAGCCCGCGAGGACGCGTCCACCTCATCTTCCTCTGCGCTATCCTCAGCCTGGTCCGACCGATCGCTGGCTTCGTCATTGTACCGAGAAGAGGTGGCAAAGCACTCAATCGATGCATCGTCCAGGCTGGTGAGTGGCGAGCTTTCCCTGCTACTGGCAACGCTCGTTGTGCCATGCCTTTGAAGCAGCGAAGCTGCAAAGATCTGTCTGCGCCCTTCCTCAAATACAGTTTCGCCTGCGTAAACCCCTCCTTGCGCATCGTCTTCTTCTTGCGCGTCCTCCGACTCCGCCTCTTGCATGTCTCTGTCCGTAAGGTCTCCAGCCTCGGACTCGGATGTGCTTAAGTCGGCAGCGCTACGCACCCATACGTCCTTCTCCCAGTCGTGATAGTTGGGTACCTTCCTCTTCTTCTGGACAATGCTGTCAGCCACCGCAAACGTCCGAATTGGTCGCAAAGTACGCGGCGGTATCCTGAGTTTGACCACCAGCCTGGGTCTTGGCGCAGCATCGACCGTCGGAGCAGCTGTTGAACCAGCAGCCTGCTGCTGCTTGGCTGCTATCAGCTTCAGAACGCGACGAGCCACAGACAGTCTTCCCAGCACGTATTCCTCCAGTGGACTGAATACCTCGCCCTCGGCTACTTGGTCTGACAGGTCGAGTTCGAGCTTGATCGGCTTCCAGACTTGCTCGCCTTCTCGCTTCTTGGGCAGGCGTCCGCGTCGCTTAGGCGGACCAGAAACCGGCGTGTCGGGATCAAGGCGCTCGTGTTTGATCACCCTGCGATTGGCTCTGCGTCTCTTGGGTGTTGACTCATCCTCGTCTAGTGCGACTGTTTGCGCGAGGAGAGTGCCAATGTTGTCCTTGACGCTGTCAGGTCCATCTTGTTCCGCTTCGGTTGCGAGCTTTCTGAGCTGGCCCGAGAAGGCCAATACGTGTTTCCTGCCCTTTTGAACCAAATCGCCATAGCCTGAGCGTCGGAGACAAATGGAACAGTTGCAGAAGCCTAGACACCTGGGACAGGTAAAATTGGTAGCGAAGGGATCAAAGTGCATGTTGTCGTAACGGACAGTAATGCAGCGTTCGCAGTACGAGAGTGTACAGCTGCCTCGGCTGCATCGCATCTTGAGACCAGGCGTCTTGCGCCTGCACTGGTGGCAGGAGGTCAAAACGGTACCGTCAGGGAGCATGTCCGGCTGATACCTCTTACGCCTCGTCTTGATGCGACCAATCGCATCGTAGCCTGGTATGGCCCCATCTGAATCAAGCTCGTCCTGCTCGCCAGCATCAGCATCGGCATCTTCTTCCTCTTCGTCCTCGCTCCACGAGACCAGGTCCTCGGGGCGAATATCTGGTACATCCTTGATGAACACGTACTCGTTTCGAGCACGATTTCGAAGTGGGGGGATTTCGATGTAGGCAAGGTCGAAAGTCTCGCCGGGGAGAGGTGCAGATTTGGTGGTGCCATCCTCTGCGAACTTGACTTTACGATCATACTTTTTCTTCTTATTGCTGGCGCGAGACTCTTGAGCAGATTCTGAAGGGCGTGCCGAGTCAGAACGGCCGCGCTTCTTGGGTCGACCGCGACCTCGAGAAGGGGCATCGTGCGTTTGTTCGAGCTGCTCGTCAGCGTCATGGTCCTTTGCGTTTTCAAAGTCTGTCGCCTCGGTTGTTCCAGGGTTCTGAGAGCCGCTGGTACCAGCAAGGCCTAGCTGAGCTAAAAGAGCGTCGTTTGCACGAAGCTTGCGCAGACGGCGCTGCTCGTAGTCCTCGTCATCATCGTCTGCGTCGCTTGCCTGCTCAGTCTCGAGCAGCGCCTTGAGCTCATCGTAGAGCGGCTGCATTTCGAGATCCTCTGGATTAAAAAGGGGCCGTTGACTGGCGAGAGGATCTGGTGGCGGATCTGGTGGAGAGGAGGGTCCTGGTGTATGATCTGGACTGAGCCGAACTTCGGTGCTGGTGATAACTGACTCTGCTTCCACAATGCTTTGTGTCGAAGTTGGCTCAGGCGTCGCCACTGAGTCCAAGAGAGAGTCGGGAAGTGGTGGTGCGGAAGCATCCGCTGGAGGAAGTTCGGGTGTTACAACGTCATCCAGATCGTCGTAGTCTGCCGGGAGCTGCTGCTGTGTTTGCGATGGTGTGGGATGTAAAGGCGCCTCATCCTCGCTGCTGTCGAGCAGCTCAATGATACGCTGATTTGCCTTTGACGTGCGGAAAGTGCGGGACGATGAGAGGAGATCACCAAGCGTGGCTTGGTCAGTGTGTCCATTTGTGGCGGATGAGGAGCTCGCAACAGCCGAATGGTCACCATTGGTACGGCGTGATGTTGGGGCGTGTGATCTTGAGCGTGAGCTGGACTCGCGCGAGAAGACATTCCTCCTCAATGGCATGTCCGCTGACGAGCCTGTTGGCTTAGCGGAGCGCTATGATAGAATAGCGCCGCGCGGATGTCGACATAGGAGGTAGAGTCGGATCAATCGAGTTTCCAGCGACGGGTCGAGTCGACTGTGCGCAGGCAGTGAAGTGATGGATATAAAGGATGGATGGGGTGAGAAACAGTCACGGGGTCCGTGACGGTTGGTTGTAGGATGGCTGTGCAAAGAGGCTGCAGGCTGCGGACCGACGACTGCGTAGCGCGGATGTCGCTAAGTGAATAAGAATGAAGCGATCGCGCAAGTTGCTGCTGCTTCGGATCGCAAGATGCGACAGCCACAAAGCGTGGGAAGGCAGAAGGCGAGAGCGAGGGTGATGACTGAAAGGAGCGGAGAAGCCGAAGGCTGGAATACGAAACTTGGCTGCGGAAAGTACAAAGTTGTGACGGAGAGGAAAGGGTCCAATCGACTCGACTAGCTTTTTGGCTAGAAAATCTGGCTCGAGCTGAGCAGTGGCCATTATTTCTTCGCGTGGAGGAGCAGCAAAGTGCATTCAACTGAGTGAAAAGGCGAGTTGCGAACGCGTTTCTGTCGTGTGTCTGCGACTCATCTTTCAAGTTCAATTTTCTGCCTTGCGCCTGATCATCGCCACTGCCGCCGTTTCGTTTCGGGGCTACCCGAAATGCAATGCTCTGGCAGTCGAATGCACAGCAAATGCTCACACAGTTTGCAGCTTGCAAACGGATTCACCGATCACCATTTCCGACGGAAGGGCTGAGAGACCGGGATCGAACCGGATCAAAAGGCTCACAACGCCTGAGAGGCGAACCAAGGATTAAAGCGTATCATATTGTAGAAAAGGAAGCACTTCAGAGTCGCATCGCTATATTGACGGCACGAAGAAAGTGCGCCCTATAGCGACGCTGCTGATGGGTACAACAAGCAACGGCAATCGTAATCAAATTCGTCAAGGTCATGGTGAGGTCACATCAAGGCAATGTCTTTAGATGGTGGCGAGTGCAAGGCTGGGCGGATCAGAACATGGTGGCAAAGGCGTCCGAGGCATCCTTGGACGTGGATGGAGGGAACAGAGGCTTGCCGTTGGCGCCCAGATGGTTCTTGCCAAAAGTGAAGCCGACCCACAAGGCCCTTCCACCGGCACCCGAGCCAGTCTCTCGCACCGCCTCGACGTTTTTCTGCTTCTCGTGAACATCCTTGTAGCGTGCCATGTCGGCGGGATCGTCAAAGTTGTCAAAGTAGCCCGTGTCCTCCTCGTTTTCGAGTTCCGGGATGAAAGGTGCCTTGAGCTCGCGCAGTCGGCCCAAATCCAAGGAGCGGAAGAAGGGATGCGCCTGCACAGGCTCGAGGCTGCTGTAGCGTCGCTCGGGCGTGTCGACGAGCTTGGTGATGGCGTCCCACGCAACATCGCTCAAGTTGAACTGCATGTTTTCGGGCGTGTCGTAGACGGGACGCTGCAGCACCTTTTGCCAGTTCTTGAGGTTGGCAAATGTCTCGTCCGGGTTGCTACCGCTGAAGGGAGGGAAGCCGCATAGGAACTCGTAGAGGATGCATCCCAAGCTCCAGTAGTCGACGCCGAAGCTATACTGTCTCCCGCGAAGCATCTCGGGAGCAATGTAGTCGGGGCTGCCTACGATCGAGTTGGCGCGATGTTGGGTGTGCTGGATCATCTTTTTGTACATGGAACCACGCTCGGCAGGCGTACGGTAGACAAAGTCGGTGTCCTTGACAGCATCGAGCCTGGCCTTCATCGACTCAATCTTACCGGGACTGAGAGCACCCGAGGCGAGACCAAAGTCGGTGAGCTTGACGTGACCGGTGGAATCGACGAGGAAGTTTTCAGGTTTGAGGTCACGGTGGATGTAACCAAGACGGTGGAGTTCGTTGACAGAAACGATCATTTCGGCCATGTAGAATCGAGCGTACTCTTCCTTGAGAGCACCGTTGTTGCAGAGCAGCGTGCGGAAGTCTCCGCCAGGAACGTATTCCATGGCGAGGAAGACGTGGTCAGGATCCTGGAAGGCGTAGAGCAATCGAACGAGCCAAGGCGTCTTGGTGGCGGTCAAGATATCCCTCTCTGTGAGAACGTGGCGCACCTCGTCCATCTTGACGAGGATGCGCTTCTTGAGCCGCTTGAGCGCGCAGATCTCGCCTGTGTCGCGCTTTCGAGCGAGGAAGACCTCACCGTAGCCACCAGCACCCACTTGGGTGATGATGTGGAACTGGTCGACACGCAGCTTGGTCCTCCTCTTGCGGAGCAGAACACGTTCACGGCCAAAGTAGGAACTACGCTCCTTGAGGTATTCGGATGAAGGCTCGGCATCTGGGTCGTCTGGCAGCAGGCCGCGGGCGCGTGTAGATTCGTGGAAGCGAGCATGTCTGGCTTTGCGATCAGCAAGGTAACGGAGGTTGTCAAAGTAGTGGTTGAGGAAGTAGAGCTGAGCTACATTTGCTTTGCGCTGGACTTCGGTGCTGCGAACGATCTCGTTTTCCCAGGGCTGGAGACCATCGCCTCGCCTCCAACTCCTCCAGCTGCCCTTTGGATCGGGTTGCGAGTCGTTGGAGGATTCGTTGATTCGCGAGAGCTCTTGGTTCTTGGGAGGCTTGATCTGCTCGTTGACGGCCGAGTGGTGCGAGTGAGTGTTTTCCTTTTTAGAAGGAGTGAGGGGTGAAGCGACCAAAGTGCTTGCGTCGATCGCTGAGACTGGCGCCATGGTTGGCAAAAGAGAGGACAGAGATGATGTTGTGCTATGAAGGGCGGTAGTAGGGAGCCAATGTATACCGTATGAAGTGGTGACAGAGGGAGGATGTTGGCAAGAAGCAGTTAGGTGTAAAGGGAATCAGTGTCCACTGTGCAGAACGACACAACACTAGAGATGACAGCTGACAGCCGGAGAACAAGACCGACCAAGCTCACTCAACATGAACAAGACCGACAGCAGCAACCGAGAGACGACAAGAGACGTGTAAGTTAGTCGACTGCAGCTGCAGCTCGAGCTTGTTATGCAGAAATTACATGTTGCAAACCAACACACACGCCAAAAATACACAGACTCATCAGCGCTCACAAAGATTATCTGCTCAAGACCAGACAATAGACACTGCAGTCACTCTCAGTCTACAGAGATGTTGATCAAGCCCTGGCTGGTGTCCGGTTCAGGCCGCCGCCTTCTGAATGAGGGACGTTGCCTTGTTTTCATGCTTCCTGTCGAATAGATGATACTGTACCTCGAAAGGAGCTGCCATACAAGCTCACCTCCACGCACAGGACGGCACAGTGGGCTGGATAGGCTCAAGGATAGGTGCTGCCTTGATGGGAAACCAGACGTTTGTGTGTGTCCGTGTTGTAAGGCAGAGCAAGCCTTTGATTTTCGAAAAAGTGTTAAGTTTTTGGCGCAACGCGGTCACGTGCAGAGACGCTGGTTTGGCTGATTTTGACTTGTCGCTCATTAAACACAACCGCCGCGAGAGGCGTCACGCGCTGCAGCTAAGAACAACACTTTTTTCTCTCTTGCTTTCTCGGGTGCTGTTGCAAGATTGACACTTGATCTTGACCACCATCATCATTCTAATGCTGCACGGCGACAATCGACTTTGATCATCATCTATATTCAGCATCGCCGTCGCTACTGTTGTGCTCTCACAGCAACAAACCAATTCAACCCAAACCTTTACTCCCCACCGCCACACCTACCTTGCAGATACGATCATGGCAGCTGCACCACGTCCCTCGGTCCTTGCGACACCGCGCAGACCTTTCGGCACAGCGACACACTCCAACGCAGAAATGCGCAAAGTCTACGCCGATCTCGACAACAATGCCGTTTTTAACTTTTCCAGCATCGTATCGGCAGTCAAGACCTTTTCTACACGCTTCCGTGCCTACACCGAGAATGCCATCTCCAACATCCACGATGACAAGGCCGAATTCGATGCCAACCGAATGGAGCATCGCAACCAGCTGAGGACACTCGAACGCGAGATCGAGGATGCAAAGGCGAGCCAGGGAGAGCTGTGGGATACGATCGCACACGAGCGCGAGCAGGACGCCAGCCTTCGTGCCAGACAGCAGACACTTCAGGCACAAAAGGCATCCGTGACACAGAGATGCAACGAACTCCAAGCCGAAATCACAGAGTTGAAACAGAACCTCGAAAACAAGAAGCAGGCCAAGGAAGCACAGAGGGAAAAGCTCAAGGAACAGATCGACAAGAACGGACCCGAGCTGCGTCTGCTTGAAGCAAAGACTGGTTGCTCAGTCGTGCCTACCAAAGTGGGCGATCAGCTTAAGTTCACCTTCAACCTCATGAACGCCGACGATTGGTCCAAAGAGTGCCACTTCACCATCGACGTCAGCAGCAGCAAATACAAGCTCACGTCGGTATCACCAAAGCTCGAGACTGGCCTTCAGGAGTCGTTGCTGCAGGAGCTCAACTCTACACGCAAGTTTTACACGTTTGTCAAAAAGATGCGCGCTGCTCTACGCGCTCAGGTCGAGAAGGAGCGTCTCGAAGCTCGCGATGCTGCTCGTCGTGGAGGTCGCTGAACCACTTGGTCGTCGTGATCATCTTTTGCATTCTCTTTGCTTCCCCTTGCCCCTCGTTGATATGTCTCTGTTAGCTACCTCTTGTGATACCTCTTTGTATTTGTACTTGTATTCGGCCGAGTTTACTATCCATGAAACTGCCATGCAGCAGCATGCTTCTCGTCGTGTGCTATCACTGATACAGCTCATGACTCAGCTTGAACCCACACTCACGGAGAAGGACGATGAGGCAGCATCTCCTGTGAGTAACGAGTCGATCAAGTGCGGAGAACCCGCTTTTTTATTTAAATATGGGCCGTGATCCGAAAATTGATTTTTCAGCATTCGGCCAATTTCTTGAGCGTTTTGTGACGCATTTCCGCATCGAGTTGTTGCCTTAGCACCTTCAGCCTCAAGCGCTACCTCAAGCTTGACGGCCACCGTCGACCACCATCTCCAATAGCGGCGCCCTGTCAAAGACAGCTGCGGCAGCGAGAGAGCAAGCAAGCAGCCATGGTGGCGCCCCGCATGTCGATCAAGTTCTTGGGCACCTCGTCCATGCCCAACTCGACGCGGAACTATTCGTCTCTCGTCTTCAAGCTGGACAATCATACTGTCATGGTCGACTGTGGCGAAGGCACACAACGTCAACTTCGCTCACGATGTGTCGGTGTCGACGAACGCCTCGCCAATCTCAGAACCATCCTCGTGACACACCTCCACGCCGATCATGTCCTCGGTCTCGTGCCTCTGCTCATGTCCATGATGGGTCCCACGGGCGTCGCCCCTGCAACAGAGCCTACAACACCGCGCGTCGAAATATATGGCCCACCAGGTCTGCGCGCATTGATCCGAACCACGCTTTCCTTGTGCTATTCGCAGCTCAGTGCCAAGTATGTCGTGCACGAGTTTGTATGGCCCATGCTTGACCAACTGCCAGACGGCTCGCCTCACGCTCTCACAGACCAGCCCGAACGCACCATCCCCAATCTGCCACTACACGAAGGCGAGTCAAGCGCAGGACGCAACCTGGACATGGATCCACGCTCCTTCAGCTGGCCTAACTTTCTCTCACTCAAGACTTCGAGCCAAGGTTCAAGCGTGCGCATCAGTGCTGCGCCCATCTCGCATCGATGTCCGACTCTCGCATACGTGTTTGAGGAAGAGGCAAGAGCACCGCCCTTGGATCCAAGTGTCGCCGAGGCACTCAAACGCAACGGGCCAGCTCTGCTCGAGCAAAGGGGCATCAGGCATCCTCTTTCGCTTCTATCCACCCTCACCACTCAACGTCGCTCAATCCACCTTCCTGATGACACCGTGCTCGATCCACCGCCATTGAGTTTGCCGGGGCGCAAGGTGACTGTCATGGGCGACACGAGCGATGGCACTGGCGGCTTTTCAGAGATGCAACTCAGAGCCGGCTATGGCCTGCCCGCTCTTGCTTACGGTTCCGACGTGCTGGTGCACGAGAGCACCAACATCGCACTTCCCTCGCATCTCAACAAGAATGGCAAAGCGGAATCGCTCCAAGACGTGGCAGCAAAAGCAAAGTCCCGCGGTCACTCTGTTCCTCAGGTGGCTGGCCAGTTCGCTGCGCTGGTGAATGCGAAACGCTTGATCCTCAATCACTTTTCCACAAAGTACCCGAGTCCGCCACACTACCTTCTTGATAGCGCCGGCACCCATGCCGAGTCGGCTCAAAGGCAAAGCGAAAGCCAGCAAGCATCACAAGATCTACAGCTTGGAGATCCAGAGAGAAAGGCACTGATCATGAAAGAGTTTGAAGTACAGGCCTACCACGCCTGGCAGCAAGCAACCCACGAGGAAGACGTACAGCTCGAGACGTATTCGGCGTTTGATGGGTTTCATTTCGAAGTACCGGCGCGATCTGAGCAAGATGCTTCGGCGCCCACAAGCGAGGCTGACGCCTTTGCCAGGCCATGGGAGCAGGAATCTACAGCAGAAAATGGGAATGGACTCAAGAGAAAGCTCGACGAGCAAGGCGCCAAGGTGGTGGAAGACGCCATGGTCTGGGACCCTTCGCCTTTGCTTGTGCCATCGTCGCAAGAAAACGTACCGCGCTATGCGATGGTACTGCTCAACTCGCCCATCGATTCACGCCAGATCGGACACTTTCGACGCTTGTGGGACTCGGCGTCTCTACGCTTGTGCGCTGATGGCGCGGCAAATCGACTTCTGGATACTTTTGGCGCAGCAGCATTCGAAGTGCAAAATGGACAATCGGCGGTGCCGCTACCCAACGCCATCGTTGGCGACCTCGATTCGATCCGACCCAACACGCAAAGGTTTTTCGAGTCCAAGGGAGTAGCTGTGCATGTCCGTCCTTCGCAATACGCCACAGATCTGCAAAAGACGATACAGGAAATCGAGGACCAGGAAGTAGAGTCAGGTAACGGGGAAGAGCACACGCTCGTCATCTACGGAGGGCTGGCGGGTCGATTGGACCAGAGCGTGCATACGCTGCACGTACTATGGCAGCTGGCACCCGGAACACCAGACCTCGGCAGCGTCATGGATCCTGGGGGTGTCAGTGAGAGGGGCAATCGAATCAAGAAACGACAACGTACGTTTGCGATTGGAGATGGCAGTGTGGCATGGCTGCTGCCCAAGGGCAAGCATGTTTTGCACATGTCACGCCATGTGATGGGCAAGACGTGCGGGATCTTGCCGCTGGGTGTAGGAAATAGCGGAGCCAAAGTATCGACAAAAGGATTGGAGTGGAATCTGGACGGCGACTCGACAACGCTCGGTGGATTCCTGTCCACCTCGAATCATCTGTACGACGAGCAAGGTGTTGTTCGAGTGGAGAACGACGAGCCGGTGTATTGGACCGTCGAGCTTCGTCCAGACGACGAATGCAATCGCTGATTGTGCCATCGCATCTTCATAACGCACACTTGCCAATCAAGCATTGGGTCTGCTCATCACTATGTCTGCGCTCTCGTTAGCGACATCGTCTAACGGTGTGGGTGATTGGGCGACTTTTATATATACATATATATATATATAGCTGTTAGACCGTTGGAGGGTTATGCGTGCAGTCTTTGTGAAAGAATTGAATTCGATGCTGCGAGGAGAAGGTTGGGTTTGAAATACAATTTGAATTGAGCCACTTGAAAGTGTAATGCAAGTGAGCTTGCGTGGTGCGTGTCGCAGCTGCGAAATGCGCGAAGGGCAGCGCGAAAGCAGGCAGAAGTACAGACAGACGAGCTGGCAATCACCAAAAAAAAGGGTGCTCGTGCGCGACCTCGCTGCTCTGCTCCAACACTGAGACTCTCATTGACACACGCAGCGCCAGGAAAGCCGCACCCGCACCCTTTGAGAAGCACGTCCCTCTTGCCGCTCTTCTCGCTTTCATTTCTACGTCATCACCATCACTCGATCATTGCCCTACTTGGCGATCTTCAGCGGCCACACTCTTTCGAGCAGGACTCGCACCATCTCCCCATTCAGAACACGCTCAGCTCGCTACCCATCACTCTCTAGGCCTGGAACCTAGAAGCCTCGCAAAGGCCGCACTCAGCCCATCTCTTTCCACCCCCGCACAAACCGCCACCATTTCGTCCGTAATCAACTCGAGCATGGCCGCGCGACGTCGCGCGGCCAAGAAGGGTGTCTCCTTCTGCCTCATGGTCGTCGGTGCATCGGGCACGGGCAAGACCACCTTTGTCAACACCCTGTGCGAATCCGAAGTCATCGGCCACAAGATCAGCGACAACCCCGAGACGGCTCACATTGAAGAGGGTATCCGCATCAAACCAGTTCACGTCGAACTCGAAGAGGATGGCATGCGTATCGGTCTCACCATCGTTGACACGCCTGGATTTGGCGACAACATCGACAACGAATATGCGTGAGTGTTTCTACCCTGCAGGGCAAGCCAAGGCGATTTTTATAAGAGCAAATTACTGACCTCCCACTTGTCTTACCTTGCTTTCGACAGCTTCTCCGAGATCGTTGGCTTCCTCGAGCGACAGTACGACGACATTCTTGCCGAGGAATCGCGAATCAAGCGTAACCCCCGTTTCCGCGACAACCGTGTTCACGCCCTCCTTTACTTTATCACTCCTACCGGCCACTCGTTGCGCGAGATCGACATTGAGCTCATGCGTCGCCTCTCGCCTCGTGTCAACGTCATCCCCGTTATCGGCAAGGCCGACTCAATGACGCTCACAGAGAAGCAAGAGTTCAAGAAGCGTATCATGGAGGACATTGAGCACTATGGCATTCCTGTCTACAATTTCCCTTACGACGTCGAGGAGGACGACGAGGAGACCATCGCTGACAACTCGGAGCTGCGCGGCTTGATGCCGTTTGCCATTGTCGGCTCCGAGGAGGATGTGGTGGTCAACGGCGAGCCCATCCGTGCACGAAAGTACCCCTGGGGTATCGTCGAGGTTGACAACCCCAAGCACTCGGACTTTGCCCGCTTGCGATCCGCCCTGCTCAACACACATCTCACCGACCTCAAGGAGATCACCCACGACTTCCTCTACGAAAATTACCGTACCGAAAAGCTCTCGAGGACCGTGCACAGCGACTATGCCGACACGTCCATCCCCGGCGAAGAGTTGGCCAACCAATCGGTCAGGCTCAAGGAGGAGCAGCTCAAGCGCGAAGAGGACAAGCTCAAGGAGATCGAACTCAGAGTGCAGCGAGAGATCCAGGAAAAGAGGCAGGAGCTGCTCGCAAAGGAAGAGAGCCTCAGGAACCTCGAATCGCGTCTGCAGGCTCAGAACCTCAACGAGTGAAGAGCTCCTACGCGGCCAGTACTCGTGTGCTCCTTCCTGTTATGGTTTTACCCAGAACAAAACTGTGTTTGCTTTCTTACCGTTGCTGCTGAATGTTTCTTACCGTTGCATCTCTGCTGAGGATGAGATGCGGTGAGACGTGTTGTGACTTTGTGCTTTGATCAGTGCTGCACAGAGGTCTCGAGTTGCGGTGAAGATCGTTCAAACATTGTCATTTGAGTCGGTCAATTGTTCAAATCGAAGACTGGCTTGCGTACAGAGGTATCGGTGGGGATGTTTTGCGCGTGCGTGCGTTTGAACCGTCGCTAAAATCGTGGACGATGAGGTGGGCCATTCATTCAAGACCACGAGCCTGCCTCCACGCATGAATCCACTGAATGATCCTATCGACGTTTTCTTCCACGTCTCCCGACTCTTGACTGTTGAGTTCGACGATGGCTTCTGCGGGGTACGACTCGCGTGCGTCGTCAGCGACCACACCCATGATTTCGGCTTCGTTGTTCTCTTGGATCTTTTTCAATGGGTATCCTCTGTGTTTCGAACGAAAGAGCAAAACTCGTCAGTATATCTTGAGCTGTTGTAGGCGAATGGATCCACTTTGAGCGAGACGTACCTCTTTTCCAAACGTTGCCAAAGCACGCTATGATCGCACCTCAACACAACAACCAAGTCCACCCATCTTTCAGGCCAAACATCACACGTATGCCAATCCAGCACCAACCCACCCCTCTCCTCCGCGTCTTCACCCTGCTCCTTCGCCAGCGCCAACTCCCGTGGGTCGAAATCATCCGAATCCACCGGTTCCGGGGCTTTTGTTCCCGTCAATGGCTCAAGATGATCCAGCAGTTGATCTTCGTTCACTTCGTAACTCTGCCATTCTTCCAAGTAATCCGTGTAGAAGCCTTCTTTTTTCACGACGACTCCGACGTCGATCTGTCGCAGGGGATGTGATGAAGAGGAGGAGGGAGAGTAGGTCGATACGAGCAGCGAAGAGTGCGTGGATTTGCCGGTACCTGGCGTACCTGTGATGACGATGTTGGGGAACGAGCGCACCATATTGATGGACTGCAGGTCGAAAGATGAAGATGTAAATAGATCTCGTAGGTGATGCGGTTCGATCCTGTGCTAGTCGCTGTTGGTGTGCGTCGAGGATGTAGGTGATGACAAGAAAGCTGGATGAAAAGAAGGAAAAAAAAAAAGGTTTCGGACCAGAAAAAATTGATGTGTGGAGTACAGAAAAGGTTAGAAATTCCAGTGCAGAAACATCTGCAGTTCCGCTGCCCTTCACCATGACAGCTCGACAATTGCTACCAAGATATACACCTTCCTTGCGCCTGCAGGTCAAGACGTATCGAGTGTAGAGCTTTTGACGTTCACATCAGGATCACAAACCGATGACAGAAGAGAAATTCTAGTATCTAAACACATAGATTGCTTATTCAGAGTGCTAGTGACTAGCTACGACGACCACCATCGGCACTCAGAGACGCGCACCGCTTCCAACGAGCAACTGGCTACCGTTCTTCAACGTCGCCACAGCCTCATTGACCATCTCGTCGACAATCTCCTTGGCGGGCTTGATGTCATTGATAACCGAGGCGCACTTGCCGAGCAAGAACCTCTGTCTAGCACCGGCCTCCTTGGTACCTTGCTCATCGTCATTCTCCAAATCGTGGTAGACGGGGATGATACCTTGATCCGTGAGCTTCTTGATCTCGTCCGGGCGCGATTCCCAGTCCATAATGTAGGGCGTCTTGAACAGTCGCAGTGGACGACCGGTGAAGATGATGGTTCGCACGTCGGTTTCGTGGGTCGACTTGAGGACGGCTTCCTTGTGAGCCTTGGGAGCGCCCGATTCGGTCGAGGCGACAAAACGGGTTCCGACCCAGACACCGTCGGCGCCGTAGCAGATGGAAGCGGCGAGACCACGACCGTTAAAGATACCACCGGCAGCGACGGTGATGATGGGCTTTCCCGTGAGGGGAGACTTGTGACCGCGGCAAATGTCGACAACGCGAGGAGCAATGATCGACAGAGGAACATCACCAGTGTGTCCACCACCTTCACCGCCTTGGAAGATGATCATATCGACACCGACCTCGAGCACCTTGGGTACGTGCTTGGGGTGGCCGATGATTCCTGCCACAAGAATCTTGGCAGAGTGAAGCTTCCTGACCACATGGACGGGGGGAACACCGACGGCCGAAACGAATAGCTTTGCTCCCGACTCAATGATGATGTCAATCAGCTCAGGGAGCTGCCCTTTTGTGTAGTCCGTGTTGGTCTTTCGAGCACCACCGCCAACTTTGGGAAGGAGCAAGTCGACGCCGAAGGGAGCATTCTTGTCCTCCAAGTACGACTTCAGTTCGGCGATCTGCTTGCGCAGCCAATCTGGTGTCCAGCCAACGCCGCCCACGATGCCGATGCCTCCGGCGTTAGTGACGGCGGCAGCGAGTTCAGGACCAGCAGCGACGTTCCTATGACGAAGAAAGTAAGAGAAAAGAAGGTGTTGTGTCAATGTTGTACCCAAACAGCGCGGTGTATTGACTGAAATCTGAGAACTCACATGCCTGCGAGCATGATGGGATGCGAAATGCCGAAAGCCTCGGTGAGCGGAGTCTTGATCTGCTGTGGGGATGCCATAATGAGGACGTGTCTCTGTAGATAGTTGTGCGGTAAGAGATGAAGAAGGTAGGACAAGAAGGGTAGTGGCGAACAGGATCGTTTATTTAGAAAACACAAAAATGCGGGGCAAGGATCGTTCGCAGGACAAGAGGGACGGGCACCAGACCAGTCGCGGAAGCAACGATCCGTGACCGGTTCATGTGGCTTGCCACCGATGGCAGAGGGTGCTGTATAACCGGAAGCTGTCTAGCCGGTCTGCCCGGCCAACAAGCGGAGACGAACAGATAAGGTACCGCCTCTCTCCCACACTCAACGCGCTTGGGGGATTATCTGATCAATTCACCGCTCACCTCTCGTACCGCACGGATCCCGGACTTTACCTTCCGATGGAGCCCTGACTCGCTTCGATCCTCGACACGCCGACCTGCACAGCTACCTCCACGACCCACGTCGCGTTCGTCAAAGCGGGACATCTGCGACAATGAACGACATCGCAACACCATCATCACCTTCTACAGCAGCGGCAGCAACGATCGAAGCCAATTTTGTCGGTCGCACGAGCATCGTCCACATCCCCGACGGTCGTGCGTTTTGCGGCACGTTTGTCTGCGTCGACTCTGGCAAGAACATCATCCTAGCCAACACGGACGAAACGAGGCTCACACCAGAGGGACGAACATCCACTAGGAATGTGGGCATGGTCATGATCCCCGGCGACCACGTCATCAAAGTCGAGGTACAGCAGGATGCGCCAGAGACACGTTCCGCGCCCTTCGAATCTTCGCTAGCACAGGCGGGTTGGCCAGACGACGACTCGATGTATGCCTGATCAGTTCATTTCAATGCCTGCGTTCAAATGGGCTGCCCATGGAGTGCCTTGTCACAGATGTCATAGAGCATCGTCGCAACCTTATCGAGCTCTGCCGTGTGCTCGTCAGCAGGAGCTTCGATGGTTCGCTCGAGCAAACGGCTCAGCAAACAAGAAAGCGGTTCGAACAATGCGTTTGCAATGTAGCCGATCGTATCCTCGTAGCAAGATTCGAGCATCATGCCAAGACAGTCCCGAAAGATGGCCGTGACGGACACGAGCGGGCCAGCATTCTGGAAATCGATATCGTCGCCACGACATTCGATCTCGAGGGAAAGCCCGGACAGAATAGCGGAGGCGGTGTCGGCAGCCAAGATCCACGTAAACGATGCGTCTCGTGCGACGATTCGGTTGAGGATCCCAATCGCCACCTTGACCAATTCGTGATCGCGCCAGATCGAATTCACCAGCAGTCGCACTGCGCGTCCAACCAGGTTTGTCCCGTTCTCGCCTCCCGCAGCCTGCCACTTGAACTCTGCAAAAGAGTCGATAAGGATGCCCAACAAGACAAGGATGTCAAGTCGCTGTAACGAGCCGACAATGGAATTCCCGGCCGCTCGATCGAGAGCCTCAATGAGGAGACGCGCGACTTTGTCGACCTCCTTGACGCAAGTTTCGCCGTCGGTGTGAAGCACCATCAACAGGACTAACAGGCGACTCGTCAGTTCGAATGGGCCATTCCAGACTTCGGCATACGCGTCCAGCCCTTGATCGAGCGCGGCGCGTTCAGAAGCGGAAGAGAGCTCGATCCATCTGCGCGTACTGTCGATGGTATGGCGTGCATCGATCGCGCCCTCTTCTGCAAACACAAGCTCGTTAGCAATCGTTGTCAGCAAGCTTGCTCGGAGCTGCAGTCCGCTCACGATGCCATAGACTCACTATGCCTCCACTGCGACACGAGGACGAAAAAATCGCGATACGTCGCGACGGGAAAGGGCAGAGGCTGCTCTGGAAAACGCCGCATGGATCGAAGGAACAGCTGTACGTCTCGCTTGAGAGCATCTCGCGGATCGATGCTTGGGTCAGATGGAACTTGCGCATGATACAGGACGATCTGCTCTTTATCCGCGCCGGTGTAGATGGGTCGACGGTTAGCGTACTCAGCGTCATGGCCAATAGTGGGAAAGACCAAGATCGGACTCAGCTTACCACCGCTGCTTTCACCAGTGTCTGCATCGTCATGTTTCAGACGGTTCTCACGGAAGTATTCTGGTGGACATCGGTCAGCTGGTCCGTGATCCAAGAGCGGGGCTGACAGAAGCAATCTCTCGCAGCGCACTTTATATATTCGCGAGCCCTCATGAGATTCCAGAGACAACCCGAGTATCCACGAATCAAATTTGCCCGTTGTTTCCCCCGAACAGGAGTGAGCGTCGGGATCTCCGCTTCGAAGCAGGACTGAGTGTGACGTAGGGCTATTTCAGAGACAACATTCGGATCGAGCGTGAGAAAGACTTATCGATGCATCTGAGATTAAGAGTCCAGGCTTCCGGATGGTCCGAGGCCGAACCCGAGTCACGAGAAGAATTGATAGCAATGGTAGAAATCGCGGAAATTCGCGCTGCTGTTGAGTTTGGCAAATCCGATATACAGAGTGTGCGTGGACAGGCTGCAGAGGCGAAGGAGTCATTCATGATCTCTTTCGCAAGGTATAAAGCCGACACCTTGTCGGATCCTCTCCGAGACTCGTCTTCCCTAAAACCAATCCCACCTACTCATCCCCACCTTTCGCAGCATCATCTGAAGCATCGAGAACGATAACCAGCTCCAACGACGAAGTCATCCTCTGCTGCGTGCAGGACAGCCCCGTGTCGTTCGATCTGCAGGCGTCGCTCGACAAGCTCACCAAACTTGCACGAGAAGCAGTAACCAAAGCTCGTGCAGCCGCATCTTCGGCCTCTACGCCCATTGTCGTTCTCTTCCCAGAAGCTTTCTTGAGCGCCTATCCTCGTGGGTTGGACTTTGGCGCCAAGATCGGAGATCGTACCGCCGAGGGACGAAGCTGGTTTGCGCGCTACCATGGCTCGTCTGTGCCGATTTGCGATACAGAAGGGCCGGAGATGACCGTCATCAGAAACGCAGCCAGGGAGAATAGGATCACGTTGGTCGTGGGTGTGATCGAGCGATGCGGTGCACCCGAGACGGGCAAAAAGAGACAGGAGTATGGCAGCAGCGTCGCAGGTGGTGCAGGGACCATCTACTGTACCGCTCTCACTATTTCAGAGACGGGCGAGGTTTTGGCTTCGCACAGGAAGCTCATGCCTACCGGTACCGAACGACTGGTCTGGGGCCAAGGCGATGGACAGGGTATTCGAGTGGTGCCTACTCGAGCTGGAGCCGTCGGCAGCGTCATTTGCTGGGAGAACTACATGCCCCTCCTACGAAGCGCTATGTACGAACGCGGTGTTGAGATCTATTGCGCTCCCACGGCCGACAGCAGACCGACATGGACGTCGAGCATGCAGCACGTCGCCATGGAAGGTCGATGCTACGTCATCTCGTGCAACCAGTTCAACACGCGCTCCGACTTTCCGCAAGACTACCCGGCGCTCAACGACCTCAAGCCCGATGAGGTGGTCACGCGAGGTGGCAGTGTCATTATCGGTCCTCTTGGCGACATTCTTGCCGGACCGCTGTTTGACGAAGCGGGTATCTTGGTGGCCAAGGTGAACAAGAGCGAGCTGATCGAGGCCAAGATGGACTTTGACGTGGCAGGACACTATGCACGCAACGACGTGTTTAGCTTGCAAGTCAACGACAAGAGCAGCTAACTTGATGGCGTGCTGCAACACAGCATACAGTTTGAAGAACAATGGGCAATCTCCTCACAAGAAAGAAACGCGGCTAAAATTTGAATTGCATCGAGTCCGACTATGATTAACCGGTCATGTCGGTCAAGTCTTGATTGAGCTTTGACATTCATGAGCTACTAAATTGTCCATCGAAGAAGACGAGACCACCTACTGCTGTGGGTTGTAGGCTGTCAAAGAACGTAGGTCTCAAGCCTTCTTGGCCTACGCCATCTTGTGATCTGAGTCTTGGCAGTCTCAAAAGTGGGAGTGCCAAACAATTCCGAGACCATCGGGTCCGCGGAATTTTGGTGGGTTTGATTCTTACGCGAAATGCAAAACCGGCCACTAAGTACTGTAGGCAGCCTAGAGTAGCACGTTCGCATCAAGCCTCTTTCATGCAAACTATTATACAGTAGTAGAGCTGTCCTCTCGAGTAAGCAGGGCCGAAGTCGATAAGGTCGGACGGACCAGGTGGTGGCTCGGAAGTCGGGTGGACGATTCTGTTCCGATAGCCACGGCCACTAACCTTGGCCGGAGAGACTAACGGCGTCTGAGAAATCTTAGCTAAAAGCTCGGCTTTGCAAGAGTTGGATCGACACACTTCCGATGCAGAAAATTTCCATGTGATTTGAAAGCCATCTCCTGTCTCCTCGTTGGTTCCGCGGAGCAAGTGATTCAGCTGAAAATGAACCCTTGTTGTCGTCGGAAGCATCCGATCTGTGAACATTCACCGCATGATTACTGGCGCCGAGACTGCAGCACCGCTTCTGGTTCTGTGACTGTTCGCTCTGCTCTGCCTTGGACGACCTTAGCGGCCTTTTCACACACGGCTTTCCGCCGACTTGCAACCATGCACTGCCCGTTGTGTCCTGCTCGTAGGTCAACCCGTTATCGATTCTACGGATGAACCGATCCTGCCTCTTATAAGTCTTGGTGATTGGCGCCCTGCTTTGCATCGGAGACGTTTCGACTCCTTTGTTGAGCGTTTTTCCCCTCCTCAAGCGCTGTCAAGATCGCTGCCTCTCAGGACCACGACCATGATCGCATAGCGACAGCCTCCTCAACGCCTTATCCAGAGCAAATGAGCAAGTCGACGCTGGTCGCAGCGACGCCCATCACGGCTACCACCAGCAAGGAGGATCGTACTTCTGCTCTATCTCTCTCGCTGGATCGTGTCGACGCAAGCAGTGAACCAAATCTGTCATCGTTCGCCATCCAACGCAACCAGTTCATCGCACTCACAAAGAAGAACTGGATCGTGCTGCGCTCCTACTGGTTCATCAACCTCTTGCGGTGCTTGATCGTTCCCATCGCCTATTACGTCTTCCTCGGCGAAGCAAAGAACTTCTTCAACACTGCCAATGACCTCGGCCTTGGTCAACCAGCTCCCGTCCGACTTCTATCTGCAAGCCTCAACGGTAAGCCTTTCTACTGGCTCGACACGCGCACATCCACGGCTGGGTCCAAATTCTCGGCGCAGCAGATTATCGATGTCGTCCTCGACGGCTTGCAGCCCGGTCAGCGCTCGCTGGTTAGACAGGCTGCCAACGATGAGGAGCTCGGATTCGCCTGTCCACAATCTTTCAACGGTCTCAGTCCTTGCTTTGGCGCCATCTCGTTTTCCAACATCACAGCACAGGGTAGTGTCAGCTATGTGTTGAGGCAAGACCCGGGCCTGACCCGTGTCAAGGTCAGCTCCAACCGTGGAGATGCCGAGACCAGGACCTTTCCCATGCAATTCGCCATAGACTCTGCTATCCTCCAGCTCAACGGCGCCACTTCCTCGTTCTACGCCCAAACACCACTCGAGCAGCCCTATACGCTGCAGACCAATGCCCAGCAATCCGAGAGCCAACGTAGAGACTTTCTCGGCGGTGTCGACCAGCTCACCGTGCTCGTCTTCTTCATCGCCATGCTTGGCATCGTCTGGCATCTTCCATCCTCCGTCAGCGAAGAGCGAGGCTCAGGCATGACGGCCCTCCTCACCACCATGGGATGCACACAGCTGCCCCGCCTCCTCTCTTGGCTTTGTGGTCCGGGTGCTGCCTATCTCCCTGCCTGGCTCGTTATGGGAGGCTCGCTCTCAGCGACACTTTGGACGACGAGTAACAAGGCTCTCTGCATCTTTGCTCACGTTCTACCCGGCTTGGCCCTTGCAAGCTGGTCGCTATTCGTGGCCACCTTCTTTGCACGCGCAAACGTGTCGAGTATCCTCACCACTGCTCTGGCCATCTTGATGGCCATTGTTGCTCTCATCACAAAACACATCGGAGAAGGAGGCGGCGTCGTCATCGGTTTGCTTTTCCCTTCGGCGTCGTTCGTGTACGAGTTCATCGCCATCTCTGCTTACGAGCATGAAGGGTTGGCTGCCAACGTGACTGCTTTGCACAATGGCATCAACAAAGGTCCTTCCATTCTCGGCCAGATCATTGTCCAGATCGTTGCCATCTTTCTCTTCCCAGCCCTTACCATCTTGCTAGAGCGGAAGCTGTTTTTCGCAGAGCCCTTCTTCCAGTGGCTTCTCCGTCGTCGCTCTTCCTCCTCCTCCTCGTCGATCGATGGCGCGCACTACTCCGAGAAGGCAAACTCCGTCAACGGAGTGACTCCCGCGTTGAAGATCACCAACCTGGTCAAAAGGTACGGCAAGAAGCAAGGCAGTACGGCTGTCGACGGTCTGGATCTCGAAGTGCCGCGTGGCAGTATCACTTGTTTGCTCGGCTCAAATGGTTCCGGCAAGTCGACCACGATCGGTATTGTTGGTGGAACAATCCGCAAGACTTCGGGCGAGGTTTACATCGATGGCTTTGAACGTGGTGCTGCTCCCCCCGGCCTGGTAGGCGTCTGCCCGCAGAAGGATGTTCTCTTCAGCCAACTCACGTGCCTGCAACATGTCGAGCTCTTTAGGGCCATCAAGCATCGTCGTAGCGCCCGGGAGGACGCTGCCGACCTACTTGCTCAATGTGAGCTCTCGCACAAACTCAAGTCGAAACCTGGGCAGCTTTCGGGTGGACAAAAGCGACGCCTCCAGACCGCAGCTGCGTTGGTGGGTCAGTCGACGTTCCTCATGTTTGACGAAGCGACGTCTGGCTTGGATCCCTTGTCTCGTCGTGCCATCTGGAAGATCCTGCTTAACGAAAGGAGGAGACGATCGATCCTGCTGACGAGTCATTTCTTGGACGAGGCGGATTTGCTGGGTGATCACATTCTTATCCTGGCAGCGCCGGGCAAGAAGCTTTGCCAAGGTACACCGATTGAGCTCAAGACGCAGTTTGGTCAGGGAAGTACGATTCATGTCTCCCCACCCGGATGCAGCGTTTTGCCGCTTTTGAACGAGGTGTGTCCAGGAAGCAAGCAGATCGAGGCGATTGAAGCAAGCCAGGATTCGTTCTTGATCCCGACCACCGAGCAAGCACAGGTAGCCAAGGCGCTCAAGGCAATCCAGGAGCGGAAAGCTTCGCTTAGCATTGAAAGCTATGATGTGGCAGGACCTTCTCTCTCGAGAGTTTTTCTCTCGTTGAACTCGCAACATGCCCGATCGATTGGCCGACACGAAGAGGTCGATGAAATGGAAGGAAATGTCGGTCATCGCCAGGGTAAATCCGGACTGTCGGACGGCGCTGTCGCCAGCGTCTTTGCCTTGACGCTAGCACAGTTGGGCAAGCGTATGGTGTTGTACCGCCGCATCTTCCTCCCCGCCGTCTTTGCGATGCTCGTTGCGATCCTTGGCTCGATCGTCCCGCTGGCGTTCTTCTCGAATCGAGACTCGTCGTGCAGTCGTGGATTCACGGACCGCGAGATCAGCGTTGGCGCAACGTATTGGCGCAATGCTTCTTATACGACTGAGCTGCTCTACGCTGCGCCTGAAGCCAACGCACAGGTGGTGTTTGGCAATGGGTTCGAACTCTCCTCGATTGCCTTTGACCGAGTCCCACTCGATCAGTACAATGCAACGGTTGCGAGACTGTGGAACGAAGACCAGAGAGGTGCAGGAGGTATCGTGCTGCCTGGTAATACGGCTAGTGGCAGGAACCAGTTCTCGTACGTGGCCGACCAGGGACCTGTCAATCCCATCCGAGCGCTCAACCTCGTCAGCAATGCCGGCCTCGCCAACGTTCGTGATGCCACCGCCGCCGCGGATGGATCGCCAACCATCACGGCGTCCTACCGTCCACTCAGCGATCTGACCCTCTCCAACGGTCTCGGCTCAGCTCTCAAGTGGACCGTAGTCTTCGGCCTCGCCCAAGCCGTCTGGCCCGCTTTCGCCGCCTTGTACCCTTCAGCCGAGCGCAACAACCGCGTCAAGGCTATGGCGCTCACCAACGGCATGCGTGCGACCCCACTCTGGTTGGGCCACCTCCTCGCCGAGCTGCCCGTCATCGTCATTAGCACCGTACCTGTCGCCGTGGTCTACACAAGCGCTTCCGACCAGTTCGCCGGCGGAGGCGTGTTGTGGGTCGTCCTCTTCCTGTATGGTGTTGCCTCGACGCTGCAGAGTTTCGTAGTGTCGCTGTTCGCACCGAACCAGCTGGCTGCGTTTGCGATCGTGGCAGCGTGGAATGTGCTTGCGTTCCTCATTTACTTTGCGACGACCATGCTTACTGTGACGTACTACGTGGGTAATGGGCTGGTTGGAGCGCTCAACGCGGCGTACTATGTGGAAGCGATCCTTGCACCTAGCGTCAGCATGACTCGGGCTGGGTTTGTCAGTGTCAACCTGTTCAATCTGCTGTGCAACGGTCGAGGAGGGTATAAAACGGGCGGAATTGCAGCGATCGATCTGCTGGGTGCGCCTATTGTGTACACGATCGCATGGGCGATTGTCTGCTTTGCGATACTGGTTGCGCACGATTCGGGATACCCGCTCATGCCGGCTTGGCTCGGCTTGCTGCGTAGGAAGCATCGTAAATCGACCAACATTGCGGATGAAGAGTCGAAAGTGCAACCGGTGGGACAAGGTGTGCGCGAAGAAGCGCTGCGATTGGATTCGCCCAGTTGCGATGATTTGCTGCAGGCCAAGCACTTGCACAAGCCGTACGGCAAGCTGCTTGCTGTGGACGACGTGTCGCTGGGCGTGAGGCGAGAGGAGACGGTGGCGCTGTTGGGTATCAATGGAGGAGGCAAGACGACGACGCATGCGTTGATCCGTGGCGAGCTGACGCCTGATTCGGGCAGCGTTACGATTGCGGGTATCGATGTAGGACAGCAACGTACGCTCGCACGTTCGCACATTGCTTCTGTGCCGCAGTTCGATGGGTTGGATCCGTTGATGACGGTTCATGAGCATCTTTGTACGTATGCGCGCGTCAAAGGTGTGCCACGTACACAGCGAAAGGAGAATGTCGCGGCGGTGATGCATCTGACCAACCTCACGCAGTACGCGGACCGTTGTGCGGGGGCGTTGTCGGGCGGAAACATGCGCAAGCTTTCGCTGGCGATCGCGCTGTTGGGAAACCCGGCGGTGCTGTTGCTCGATGAGCTGTCTTCGGGTGTAGATTCGTGGACTAAGAGAGGTCTATGGCAGACGCTCCGTCGAGCAGGTCAAGGAAGAGCGACGCTCATCACCTCGCACAGCATGGAAGAGGCTGCAGCGCTCGCATCGCGCGTCGCCATCCAGGCGTCTCGCATCTTGGCCATCGATACGATCGGAAACCTGCGTAGAACGCATCCGAGCTACGAGCTTCAGCTAGATATTGCACAGCATCATCGTGGGTCGGCCGAAGTGTATGCGAAGGTGGAACGATTTGTGAAGACGTTGTTCCCACAGGCGACTACGTCGGACGAGGCGAGTGCCAGATTCGAGATCCCGCTTGGTGGGGTGGAGAGCGTAGCTGTGCTGTTTAGGAAGCTGGAGCGAGCGGAGGTGGAGAGGGAGGAGGCGGGTGTGGTGGGTTATCAGATCAGTCCCGTGTCGTTGGAGAGTTTGTTCTTGCAGATTGTCAGAAAGGCACAGTCGGATGCTGCTCGAGACGAGATTGGAAAGCATCACAGGTGAGGAACTTTGGTTTGATTTTATACATTGCTCATATAGATATGTTTCTTTAGAGGATGGAATCTGTAGAATATATGCTTTGCCTGCCTGAGAAGATCGGAGTGGAGCGGGAACGATGTTTAAGATGATGTTCGTGACGTTGTTCCGCGGAGCATGGACGCGTCAGCTAACAAAGAAAGGAGTGTGCATTGCCGCGGCTCAGCGAACGTGCTGCACCTGAAACGCTGCTGCATATTCCTCCACCCTGACCGCCGCCCTATCAATTCTTATCTTGCTCCCCCCCTCTTCACCCTCTCTTCCATCCCTTTCCTCCTCCCACTCCCATCCATCGAAACCCTACACTCCCCATCATCACGGAAAGAAATGCCAGCGTCGACGGTCCACCTCGTAATCATCCACCACGGCCTCTGGGGCACCCCTGCCAACACCGAGCACCTCACAACAACCCTAGCCAAACATCACGGCGGAACAGTCTCCCCCGTCACGAAACTCACCCCACCCGAATCGACCTCCACCATCGCTGTTCACGCGGAAACGCACCCGAACGCTCAACGCCAAGATGTGCGCATGGTGGTGTTGAACAGCGAGGTGAATTCAGGCGATCATACGTACGACGGTGTAGACTGGTGCGGTGAGCGTCTCGTGAAGGATGTTTATCGGGAAGTGGGGAGGATTGAAAGTGAGGAGGAGGCGGAAGTGGGGAAGGTGAGTTTGGTAGGGTATAGTTTGGGTGGGTTGGTGGTTAGGTATGCTGCGGGTGTGATGTATGCTGATGGATTCTTTGCGGGAGGGGAGAAGGGGAAGGGGGGAAGGAGTTGGAGTTTAGGTCGAAACCGGTGGCTGCGAGCTTGTCGACGATTGCTACGCCGCATTTGGGGTTACGTTGACGGGGTCGACGTTTAGTAAGGTTGCGGCTAGCGTGGGGAGCTCGAATTTGGGGAGGACAGGGAAGCAGCTGTATTTGGCGGATAGGGGGTGGGTTCCTCCCTCCACCTCTACAGTCAAGGACAATGGAAGGGGAGAGGATGAAGGGTTGTGTTTGATCGAAGCCCTCTCCGATCCACGGTTCATATTCATCACCGCGCTGCGTCTCTTCCACCGCATCGATATCTACGCCAACGCTGTCGCCGACCTCACCGTATCCTACCGAACCGCAGCTTTCGAACCGCACGACCCCTTCGTCCTTCCCGACCGTCTCTCGCTCGTACGCGACCCAGAACACCCCCACTCCTCATCTCCTACTCCGCTGTCACCATCCCACCTCCCAACAAATCCTCCTGGAAACAAATGGCGGCCAAATTGTCGCCGAACAACTTACCTTGGATGCTCAATCCGCAACGGTTCCCCTTTCGATTCCCGCTCAACTACGTGGCACTGGTATGCCTGCCCGTGCTGCTGCCGGTGATGGTCGGGCTGGTGCTGCACAAGTTGAAGTCGGATAGTAAAGTGTCGAATAAGAGGGTAGAGGAGTTTGAGCGGTTGTGGGCCGATGAGAATGGGTTGCTGTCTTCGCACGGGGTGAATGGAGGTGAGGGGGAGGACGTAGATTCGGTTGCGTCGAGCAAGCTGAAATTGGGACGGAAGAAAGATGCCAAGTCGAAGGGAGCGGTGGCGAAGGTGGATAGCGCAACGAGGAGCGACTGGGAGCGCAAGCGGGTGAGCAACTTTTTAGCTACGGTAGAAGCTGAGGCGGAAGAAGCGCTCAGAGAGGTTGGAGAAGATTTTGTCGCCACCAACTCTACCACTCCCTCCCCCTCCACTACCAACGAAGAAGGACGATACACACTCAAACCCAACACCCCCACCCGTTGTCTTTCCGACACAAACTCCCTCCCCATCTCACCCGACGAACACCCACTCCTAGACATCCAACATCGCATCATCGCCAACCTCAACAACCGCACCCTCCTACCCCAAGTCGCAAAACACCTAGCTCACTTCGACGACGTTCTCAACGCTCATGCCGTCATCATCGTGCGCACCGTCACGATGGATATGCACAAGAAGGGCATCCCGCTCATCAAGGCTTTCGTACAGCGCTTTGACCTCTAACACAGCCAATCAATAATCACCCTTTCTCTCTCCTTCCATCCCCGTCTCTGTCAAAGAAAATGGCATCGGAACATTTGAAAGCGTAAAACTCGGCGAGAGGGGGTGTCAATTTTCGTGTTGCTGTGCTTGCTTTCGGCCGACGTCTCTCGCCCAAGTTCACGAGAAAAAACGCACTGAATCCCCCCCTGGATGGCAAAGCATCACTTGGCCCGCTTCGGTGCGTTTCTGTTTCACACACACACGAAGACGCTTGCAAGACAGGGTGTGATTACAGAGAGCAACCCCTTCCACGTTGTCCAGAGGATTGGGATCGGTTGACAGTTAAAAGTACAGTGACTAGGAGATGGGGCTATCGGTAAGAGTGAATATGAGTAAGCCAGGTATGTTGCGATGATTTGCGATGGGAAGCAACAAGAAGAGAGTGAGAAAGCGAGAAAGAAGGATCCCCTCAAAAGGTGGACTCCTTGCCAAAGTTGCAGAGGTAGGTCTCCCAGTGGCCAAAGTAGTCTTTAGTGCGACGGGAGTCGGAAGAAGGGCCGGTGGCGGCGACGGAACGACGAGGTGCGATGCGGAGAGGTGCATGGGCTGCCAAGTCGGGTTTGCTGCTTTTCACGGTAGCGGTGACTTGGGGTGGGCTGGGTGGCGAGTAAACCAGCTGACCGTAAGCGTTGCGTACCGGCTCGGCTGCGTCCCGCTGCTGCTGCTGCTGCTGCTGCTGCTGCTCTTTGTGGCTCGCCTGAGCACGAGTAAAGTCAATGACCGCAGACAGGGTAGCAGCTGGCGAGAGCGAGATCGTTGACTTGCGGCGTGACTCGTTGGCGACCGCATCGCGTGCGTATTGAGAAGCTCGACGAGGTAGCGATCGGCTCTGAATGGGTGCATCTGGTGTCAAGGGCAAAGAATCCTCATCCGAGGAGCCCATGGGTTGTGAATATACTGGCAAGCCCGATTTGGGAGAGACAGGCGGGTCAAACAGGGACTTGGCGCCTGAATGTGTGGCAGGGTGCGAGGGGGCCAGCGAACGATACGACGAGTTGGAAAGCAAGAGCATGCGTGCGCCCGTGTAATCGAGCTGGTGATCAATGATGGGCCAGAAGCGCTGACGTTCGGGTGCCCGCTTGGCAGCGCGCTCGTCATATACCTCAACCATGTGGGGCACAAAGGCCTTGTTGGCTCCAGCGAAATGTGACCAGCCGATGGGGGCGGTGCGGGTGGCTGAGAGCAGTCGAAGCTCTGGAAGTGGATCCGACTTGATCAATGTCGGCTCTGCGTCGGTGGTGGCAGCCGAGCGAGATGGCTTTCTCAAAGTCGAGGCTGCTGCTGCTCGCTTGAGACTGGCAGCGTGAAGCCTGCTCTTGCTCTTTGCGAGATGGCGCTGGCGACGCTGCTCGCAAGCCATGCGCCATGAAGTGATAGCGGTCACACTTGGCAAGAAGGAAGAAGCAGAGTGGAGAGCATCGCAGGATTGCTTGCGAAGGGTGGGACTGGAAGGCATGCGACTCCTCTTTGCAGGTCGAGGAAGGATGACTTGACCTTCGGACAGAACTCTCTTGTTTGCCAGGCCTGGCCTAGTGCGGGCAGGAGGGTGTGCATGAAGAGCAAAGGTGGAGCAGGCTGTTGCTTGGCGGCGGAAGGCATCGGTGCGGATGGAGGTGCTACTGCTGCTGGCACTCGAGTCGGTAGCCAAGGTCAGGGGAGTGTTGGATGCTGATGGCTGATCGGCATAATTGCCCGACTCGGTGGCGGGTGGTGAAGGGCTGCAAGTGCTCTGTCTGCGTGACTGCGGATAGGATGCTGCAGCAGCGGACAAAGCGAGTTGCTTATTGGCGGGAGAGGGTGCGAGATCTGGTGGAGTGGAGAGCGCCTGCATTCTGGACCGGATCTGCTGAAAGGCAGCTGACTGATACGGCTCCAGCCGGAAGGCTCTCGAGGGCGAAGCTTCGGCGAGCCGATGAGTATGGTAGACATGTTGGAGTGAGATTGGCGTGCTCAAAAGTGTTGGTGGTATAGTGGTCGAGAGCGCGTCGTCACCAACCGTCGAGTGACGAGGCTTGTTCGAATGAGTATGGTTGAACAGAGTTGCTTTTGCGAGATGTCGACAATGGTGGGAGAAGTGGGCAATGGAGAGCCTCGTCTCTCTGGCGGGTGATGTGATGAAAGTCAAAAGGGTGGGAGTGAGGAAGGGGCAAATATGAGCAAGTGCTTTATCCAGGTGGACGACAAGGGTAGGTCGTGCGCGGTGATGATCCCACATGAACAGCAGCAGCCTCCGACGTCTAATTGTGAGCGATTGAGCCAAAAGTCGTCACGATCAAGAGGGCTTGCTACATGCACATCCGAGCAAGGATGAACAAATAGGGTTGCAGAGCAGAGACAGAGCAAAGCGAGAGCAAAGCGAGAGCAAGACCGACTGCGCATCGAATCTACTATTCGGTCGCAGCTACAACCTGGATCAAAACCCAAGTGAGGGAAAGACAGCCTAGGCCGAGCCTATTGGTGCCACAAAGGGAGGTTCGAAGTGTATCTGCTCGACGAGGCAGGCCGATGTCAGTCGGGATCGTCCTCGAGAACGATGGCTAGAGAGAGAGCAACCATCGCCGTGGAAAGCATGAAAAAAGCAGCGGCTCGATCTCGGAGAGCATCGCGGGCGAAAGCGGCATCAGATGACTCTTGAGCCTTAACTTTATCAGCATGGCATCCGTGTCATCGATGCGCATCGTGAGCTGAAACAAGAAAAAAAAAAAAAAAAGAGAGCGCTTGACGCTGGTTTCTGGGTGTGCAGTCAGTCAGTCACACACTCGCCATGTCCAGCCAGCCCCCCGTCCTCTTTTGTTTGTACTGTACGGTAAATAATTAAGTGCACGCTTGCGCCTCCCGCCAGTCTGCAGAGAGTGGTGATGGAAGCAAAACCTTCGAGCCGTGAGACCTCAACGCAACTGCAATTCGCAGGGGTAGAGTACGTCAGTGCAACAGTTGCAGTCGCAAACAGCTTTGTGACGGCCGATGTTAATTCGACACGTTGGGCAGCCGGGATCGAGTGATGGTGGTGGTCATGACTGGTCACGCCCATAATCACATTGACTTCACTTTCTCTCTCTGGCACTCGATTACACACACACCCTCTCTCTACCTCTTGCTGCAAGTGCTGTCTGTTTCCACGCGTATCCGAGTGATGACAAGTGTGTATCGGCTTGACCGACGCCGATTGGTTGTCCTGCAGCACACATTGACAATGACGAGTGGAAAAAAAGGGCAACTGCGTCACGAAGATCCAAACGTCGAGCCGATCAGCCCGTCGTGCATCAGAGCCAAGAAAAAAAGTCTTGTTTTTCTGCTTTAAGATAATAATAAAAAAAACAAGTGTCACCGTTTAGCAAGCAACCTCGGGCTTCATCACGATGCGTTTTTCGGAGACTTTCCGTCGGGCAGCCCGAGTGCAAAGTCATCGAGCATTTTCTTTCCAACGCTTGCCTCTTTAGGGTCAGGTCTGATCCTTGGCTCAGAGGCTCTCGAGTGCGGCTGGCGCGTGATTGTTGCTGGACTGCAACAATGCAATGCAGCATAAAGGGGGCAGCTCGCCAACCAAATTAAGTTTTGGTGACACTGCCGCTAAGCAGATCAGTCGGGACCAAGCGCGGCTGCAGACCAAAGATGCAGCCAGCATCTCGAGAAATCGTTTGATCGCGTGTTCTTGCTTGCACAGCCAATCCTCTGTCTCAGCGCGAGCATCGTTGCAGTGTTCCTGTGCGCCGAGGCTCAAACAGAAAGAGGCGCTACAAACAAAGCATCAGATCGCATGTCTCAGAACAACAAAAAGAGGAGCAAAAGAAAAAGCGTTGGGTTTTGGCACAAATGCCTCCGGTCACCTACACACACGCTGAAGTCACTCTTTCGTCACTCATGGCTAGCACCGCGATCAACTGACGTTGAGCGATGTCGTCCACTCACTATGATGTCGAAAACATACGCAAGAGGCGCTCACATCGACGCAGCAGAAGCACGTCTCTCCTCATCCAGTTCGCCCTTTGCACTGCTCGAGCCGGGCGAACTTTAGAGGGTTTTGCTGGCATGACTCGAGATCACAGCAAGAGGGAGCGGTGATCTCCGGCTTCCTCTCTCCAGTTCACCCGACGGAGTGGTTGGACCTGTGAGGTGTAGAAGCGAATGATGATCGCAGGCGACGTTTTGTTCCAGGAGGCACTGCAACTGTCTGCTCTGCTGACTGGCGCCGTGCATTTCCAATAATTTACCGCTCTCTAGGCATGTTCCCTGTGACGATCGCGAGATTTCTTTTCTTTTCTTTTTTTTCTCATTTTTCTCTCGCTGTGTACTTGGCTGGCTGGCCGATCTCCACGGCAGCTGACAGCAATCATCATCGTCACCGTCACCCTCGTTGTCCCCGCCATCGGGAAGCCTAAATCATAGGCTTCATCCCGATCTCGACGACACACTCGCCCTCCTGCACACTCCGTTCTTTGCTTGTTGCCCGAGTCATCCGTCCATCGAGATCGTCTTGAATCGCCTCCTACAAGGCCTGGCAGTGACGCACGGCAGCTAAGTCCTTGGCTCGGTAATGGCATTTGACTCGTTCACCGTCGACGATGAATCCCTTGTCGAGAACCGACATTGTCAGCCTCGATGAGATCAGAGGCATCCAATGGCCTGCACCGATGGCGGCCTGCAGCGCTCAAGAGTTCTTTGCTCTGAGTGAAAGCGCCTTGCCGACACCACCGAGCTGGGGCATGCAATTTGTCCACTAGCGTGCGACCAGTTTGCCAGGAATGCGGTGCCGAGGCTGCAATATCGGGTTTTTGGCGAGGCTCGAAACAACAACACGCATCCGACCCGAGGCTTACAGGGCAGTACGGTATCTTGCCTCGTTGACCATCTCACGACCAAGAGCCGAGCAGCAGAGTCTTGAATAGGTGTTGGGCCTTGAGTGCTTTCGTCTCTCGTGTGCAGGGGTGCGCGGATCTAAAGACAGGATCGGCCTCTTGTTCGGGAAGCGCTCTCCGCATGGCCAAACAAGATGCACCTTCCGATCAGAACGCGGCCTTTCAAGTGTTTGGACAACCTGGGTCCGATTCAGGGCCGCATGTTTTCGCGCTAAATAACGACGCATCCTCACAGCACGACAGGTCTGGGCAAAGCGATTCGCCCTTTCATCGACCCATAGAAGCTACACCAATCTCACCTGCGAATGGGGGGTCGATGCGATTGCAGATGCGCGGGGGTGCCTGTAAATGTGCAGCGGGAGAGCGGGCGCAAAGCAGGCGCAGATGGAATCGGGAGTTGAACTTGGTTAACGACCCCTTTGGATGATTTCAGACCTGCGCCGATGCTCGTTCTTACCGCTCTGGGCGCGCGCGCGATCCAATCCGCCATACGACTCCGCTCCGCTCACACAGAAACAGTCTGTATCGGCTCACGAGCCGGAGCTGTGCAGCTTTAAGCTACGAAAGCACATGCATTTAGGTAGGGCTCGTGTTCGCGCACGCTGCTTGGCCCCATGCTCGGTTCCTTGCATCTTTGTCGCATCAACGTCGCTGGCGCCAATCGTGATCGAGACATTTCTTTGCTCGGACTTGGCTTGTTGCTGTGTGTAAGGATGCAACGCCTCTTTCTGGTGGTCTTGGCCCTCATCAACGACCTTTCTGCCGTCCGACTCACGGTTCCCCTGTCCTTACCCTGCCCAGCTAGGCACATCGGAGTCAAAGACAACCAGACGCTCAGCCCAGAGTCCACCATACCGGCTTCGAACGAGGGAGCGGAGCTATGTCCGCAAGCGAGCGAATGCACCCAAGGCGGCGGATCTGAGCTCTAAAAATCAAACATCGAAAAGTTGCCGCCCATGCATGGAGGCATGCCAAAAAGGGCTCCTGCAGAGATTTTTTTCAAGTTCCGAAGATCATAGCAAAGTTTATGCCCCGACTTTGCTTCGGCAGCCGCCCGTTTTCCATAGCTCGTACGGGGGTCCAACCCATCAGATCCTCATGCATGTTCGATGGTTTTTTTTTTTTTTTTTTTTTTTTGCACCCAATCGCGATCGACCAAACATCAAATTCAACGGCGGGGCGGGGGACCAATGATCTATCTGATCGTGAGCAGACCCAAAGCGTAAAAACGAACGACGAATGCTGAATCGCAACAACCTAGTGATTTTGCCATTGTTCGATTCTAAGCCATGCAAGAAGTGCAGCCCGGAAACTCTACCGAGACACACTCGACAATGGATCTCGAAAAGAATAGATTCACAACCCAGTGAAACAGAGTGCACACTTCAGAACCATATCGATGCTGGGAATGATTTTCGCGATCAACTACGACAACAGCCCCTCTCTACGCAGGAACGCAATTTCGGACTCACTCAGTCCATCCACCGCCTTTTCCTGGGCCAGTTCCCTCGGCGCTATCTCTGCACCCCTCGATCGCGGGCCGACAGCAAATCTCGACTTGACCACATTCATCTTTGTCCTACACTCGATCGAGGAGATGGTTTCGAGTTTGGCGCGGATGCCCAGCGGGTCGTTCTTCCTGGCCATCCCTTCTTGACCGTTTGCAGTGGAATCGAGAAGGAGAAATGGTACGTCGTCTAGCAGTCGTGCGTATAACCGTCGACGGAGGCGCGGTTGTGAAAAATCCTTTGGATGAGATGTCCATCCGTGCATCCGTAAAGCGCGTCCGCGATGTGCACTCGAGTGGAAATCGGATCGATAGTGTTGCACGTTTTTCGTTGCGCTGGCTAGCCACGATGGTCGTTCGACGTTGCGCTTTGCGACAGGATCGGACGTGCCGCGGCTGACAGTGCCAAATCGCCGCGGATAGCATGCGATGTGCTCCTTCGGCGGTCGAGCTTTCGACTCCAAATGAGCATACAAGCTCCCTTCCCCCCCATCGCCAGAGCTGACCACATCAACCGGAACCAACACCTTTTTCAAGTACGCCTTGACGAACCTCCCATTTGCATTCAGCACCCTCCTCCTGCCCACCGCCTTGCCAAAGAACTTGACGAGTGGATCGTCCTCTGTCGGCAAAAACGGCGGTGGAGGTCGACCGTTAAGATGATCGCGACTCTTGACTTTGGCACCGCTCATGCTCATGGCGCTTGTGAGCAGTGTCTGCAGCACTGGCGAGACAACTTTCTTCCTCAACTTCTTTTCGTACTTCTGTTCTTTCGCACTTGAGGAAGCGATGGGTGAAAGGTCCGAAAGAGCATCGCGTCGCAGTTTGCCTTTACGCGCATAGGCGAGCCAGAGTGCACGGTGCACGCTGTGCTCCCAGCCAAAGTTCGCATCTGCTAGGTGACGACGATGCATTTGCGCGCGCACGATTCGTTTCGTCGCTGTTGAAGGTGTCCATTCGCGCTGAGCCTCGGTAGATGTGGGGGGAGAGGAGAGAAGAGGTTCGAGATTCTTGCGTGCCAGAAAGCGATGCGAGGAGAAAACGATTGGATCGTCCAAAGTGCATGAGAGGAGTCGCGCTTGCTGTAGGATGGTTCGATAAAGGTGTTTGAGCCCCTCGCTTCTTGTGGATGAGAGTAAGGTGGTGGATGCTGTTGATGTTGACGCCAACATCGTTGCTGGCGGGACTGCGTGAGAAAGGAGATGTGACAAATGACCAAGAAGCAGACCAAAAAAAAAAGTTGGACGCTGGGCGTTGGACCCTGAATTCCCACTCGTCGCCGACTTCCGAGAAACTGAGATCCAAGAAGAACACGCAACACCAAAACCGACCCTGCTTCCATCCTTTCCTCTTCCTCCTCACTCACCCTCTTTCACTCAACCCTACGACCCCCTCACAATGTCGCCCTCAACCGAATCGTCAGCATCCACCTCCCAACCCAACCCTCATTCTGGGAAGCCCTCTTCCACTCGGTCTTTACACCCGAATACAACACCATCCCACAACGAATCATGAATTTCTCCTTCTACGGTCTCTTCGTCGTCCTCTTCATCCTCGTCTTCCTGACCAGTTACAACCCGCACGTCATTGCGCTTCTCACACTTGCAGTCGGGTTGTGGATGAGCGTCAATTGGTAAGCGCTCCACTCCCAACACGCGCACTGCTCGATACTGTAGTTGGGTTTTGTTTACTAACGATGCTTTGGTTGTTTGTTTTCGATTTGGGTAGGTTCCTGAAGGAGCTCGCCAAGCTCCCAGCTTCCAGCAAGCAAGTTCAACAGATGCCTGCTTCGGAAGAGAGCAAAAAGAACTCGTAATTCACACCATTCATCAAGCTCACAATTACTCGATACCCTCACATCACCCGATCAATCACAACCAATCTCACATTGACATTTTCTCCTACACCATTACCTATTCGCCCCTGGCTCTCTCCTCGGCGTCCCCGTCGACGCACCTCTATTCAACCTGTCCACCTTTGGCGAGCCGACACTGGAACCTTTATCCTTGAGCAGCGACTGGAAAAAGCTATGAAGCACCTCTGACTGTTTCGGCGCACCGGGCGATGTTGCACCTGAAGCAACAGCGGGGCTGGTGGGGCGACTGGATCTCTCACCGCCTGTCATGGCTGCGACGGCTGCTGCTGCTGCTGCCGACATCGATTCTCGCCTCGAAGTTTCCAGACGCGGTCTCACCGCAGGTGTGGAACTTGCTTCAGACTGACCGAGCGACGGCGTTGTGTCGGGTTTAGTCTCGCGCGACATGTACTTCTCCACCGAAGGCAGCCCGGCACTCGACCCAGTCATAGGCCCCACCACCCCGCGCTTGCTAAACGTGCTTCTCAAATCAGGTTCTTTCTGCAGCGTTGCATGGTGCTGACCCAAAAACGCCTGTTCGTCCGGAATGCGCACCTTGTTCGCCGCGTCTTTACCCACAGGCGCAGCTTCCCAATCGGAGACAATGTCCTCGTACAGCTTCATCGCCGACTGCACTTCGTCCCCTCCCTCTTCTCCCCTTCGATCGGCTTGAACTTCCTTCTCGAGCTGATCTTCGACTTGCTTTGTTTTGGCGAGACCGCGCGCGCGACGTAGCGTTTCAATCTCGCAGTCGTTCTCCCAGCCTCGCGCCATGCTGCGACAGTCAAAAGGTTCACGAAGCGCTTTGATCTTGCCCCAGCTGTCCCAGCCGGCGGGGACGAGCAGTGTATCGCGGTCGGTGGTGGAGGCGCGATAGGGAAAGCCAAACACGGCCACTCCCCCCGCCGCAGCACTGTTTTGTGCTGAAGTGGTGGAGGTGTTTCCCTCCACCGCCGCCGGTTGCTGCTGTTGCTGCTGCTGCGATGAAACAGTCGAAGGAGTAAACAGGCGGTGCAGTAGGTACGACCGCAAAATATCGATGGACTGTGAGCGCAGAGATGAGGTATAAAACAACGCAGCTCCATACTTCATACAGATGGTTCGAAGCACCTGCTGGATATAGTCGAACTGCTCCTCTTTAAAGTTCTTGTCGCGTTCCAGGCGCGAAATAGCATCTGCCTTTGTGCAGACGACGACGATGGGGATGCCAATGTTGTCGGTGAGGGTGCCCTCGGCGAGCGGGTTCGCGTCTGCGCCGTCCAACTGCACGCTGACGGTGGTGATGGGAGCGGGGAAGGCGTCCAAGCTGCTCGGGGCCGGCTGTTGGGCAGTTGTGGAGCCATTTGGCTGGTCGCTCGACTCGGTCGACTTTTGCGATGGCTCGACATAGGCCCTGATGTATGCTTCGAGACGTTCCTTCATCTCGTCGAGGGCGACTCGGGTTCTGGACCATTTTGCGTCGCGTTGCTGTTGAGCTGAAAGGGCACCATCAGCAGCACCATCGACAAGCTCGCGAAGGATGCTGAGCCAGTTGCGGAGCTGTTCGAGGAAGGTCCATGGTTGCTCCCAGTCGAGGAGAATGACGACGATGGAATCTTTGAGCGAGTCGATGGATAGCTTGGAGGCAAAGGAAGAGATGGATGCAGAGAAGGTGGCCGATGCTAGCGCTGCCATGGTAGCAGATGTGTCATTTTCGGTGGAGCTGAGGTTGGGTTCGGGAAAGGCAAAGGGGAGGAGCGAGGTGTAGGCAGGCTCGGATGAATGGAGGGTATAGGCGCCAACACGAGCCACGATCTCGTCCCTGTCCTTTTCGTCACCGACATCAAAGTAGGCGTATGCGAGGCCTAGATCGCTGGCCGTCGTTGCAAACTTCGAGGTGGAGGCTGCTGAAGCTGCGGTGGGCTTGTCGTCGATTCGAGCGTTGGTAGCGGCGGCGGCCAGAGACGATCTGCCGCTGATGAGACCTTGAGGTGATGTGGAAGCGAGAGCAGATAGGAGTGAAGTCTTGCCAGATTTTGGCTCGCCGAGAAGGACGATGTTTTTGGTTGAAATGGCCTTGGAGCTCTTGACGCTGTTCAAGATGCTGGACCATAAATCTTGTTGTTGCTGTGGTTGAATGTAATTCGATGCGTCGTGGTTCGCGGCTGCTGTTGACTTGATTGGCGAGTCGGTCGAGTGACCCAGTACGGAGGTGGACGCACTGGCCTGCGGCCGCACTGGAGATGCGATGGCGTCCATGTTTGGTCGGTCGACGAAGACGAAACCAAGATCAATATGGAGATCGAGATGCAAAAAGCAAGGAGTGACAAAGAGCGATTAGACGAAAGAGCAACACTTTGAAACAGCGCGCGTGTCGCTTCGAAAAAGTAACACGTCCTGTGTGAAGATCGGGACCCCGATTGTGACAAATCTCTACTTTCTAAAAGTATAATTTTGACTGTTGTGATGCTCGATAGCTTTGTCTTGAAGCCCGATGTTGAGGCACGGCGAGAGAGAGAGAGAGGCTGTGATTCCGCCTTGGAGCCTTCTCCGCACTTTGACGGCGCTGCTGCTGCTGCTGAGGCTGAGTTGGCCGTGCTCACTCACGGACCCATTTCGCCTCCCACTCAACAAGAGGCGGCTAACGGCTCTCTGTCTTTCTCTCCTCACGACACCGCTCAAACACACGATCTCGAGCTTGAAACGCATCACCACCACAAGACACATTCAACTCGCTTCGATATAAACTCAGTGCTCTCTGCGATCATGTCAAGCCCACGTCACTCGCCGCCTCGCTCGGCCGCAGCTCCTAAGCCCAAAGGTATCCTCAAAAATGCTGGCGAGCGCAGACCATCCCAAGGAGAAGCTCTTGGTCAAGACGACGATGCTGCCAACAGGTGAGTTTCAACGGCCTATCAAGGAACAATGAGACAACTCACTGACACCATATCTGACTCCTTACTTTTTTGCTCATAGACTGCAATGGGACGAGACCAATCTGACACTGCACGAGATCGAGCGCGAGCAACAAGAGGCTCGCATGAAGATTGACGAGCCCAAGACGCCCTTTGTTCACGGCACATCGCTCAATCCTGTTGGAGATGACGAACGTCAGTATGCAGTTTGATCTAACCATTCATCATCGAAGCTCTGACTGACAACTGACTTGATCGCTCTCTTTGCTTGCTTGCCACACAGTATTTGACCTTGACGGTGCTGCTCCCAGTGCCAGCTCAGCAAGCAGTCGACGCGGATCGGCAGCGGAACAGCTCGCAGCCAATACTTCGGCCAACGCAGGTCGCGCACCGGGTGAAGGTCTCGCACTTGATTCCGCCGACTTGGCCAAAGGGGCTCAAGGCTCAACATCCATCGATAGTCAAGCAGCTCCCACCTCGGCAAGATCGACGTCGCGCTCGCCTTCGTTCTCGCTGCCTCCCAAGAGTCCCTCTTCGCGCCGATCCAGCTCGCGATCTGCTTCAGCGGCTGCAGCCGACGACCAGAGGAGCGACATTCGACAGCAGGCACACGACATGGAAGTGGACGAGGCGGATGACGGCGAAGTGGAAGAGGAGGATCCGGATCCGGAAAGTGAGTATTCATACACAGCCTATGGTGCTCCACTCTGAGCGATATACTTATACTGACTTGGTGTATGCATTTCTTGCCTCTTTGCAAACACACAGCTCAAGCCAAACATGCCGCTTTTGCTGCCAAGAGGAATCAGCACTACGGTAACGAGGCTGAGGCGATGAAGATCGCTGCTGCCCTCGCTGCACAGGACGACGACGAGGACGAAGAGGAGTAGGATGTGCCTCCTGTTCCTTCTGTCCCCAACGGTGCTGCGACGAGGTGAATTCGCAGTGGTCTCTCAATACCCTAGCTTCCAGTCACACAGCTAAGCGTGTGGGCTTTCGTTCTATCTGCATCTGCGTTGTCGTTTTGTGCTGTGCTTGTATTACCCAGTAGCCGTCATGTGCAATACGCTGTTGACCTCTTCATCACTGTCAGTGTTATGTGTTACTTGGTGCCATTCACATATCGCTGTGATTGCCAGCGTGAGGCGGGCTTTCCGAGGAGAATGTGGAGGAAAATCGAGCAAAAGTGACAACACAGCGAGGGTGTGATACAAAAAAGGAGCTTGGCAACGTGCTGAGCAGTTGCGTGCGCGAGCAACACAGCGCAGCACTCTGTGACTGTGGCCAATCAAAGGCCCTTTTTGCAGTCGTATTTTTGGATTTTTTTTTTTTTTTTTTTTGAAAAGCGAGTCAAACTGACCGCCATCACCGCACTCGCCCACTCTCTCTCCTATCAACACCATCATCACTGCCGCATCTCCCTATACCCTAAACACACAGCAACAACGCTCTACTTTAACGACACACTTCACATATAAAATTCATTCACGACCAATATCGACGGCCCAACTGAACAATCGAGCGTTGATCTTCACGCAAACAGTCTCTTTCCAAACCGGACAGCTAACGGGCAACCCGTTCGGCAAGCTATGGATCTTTCCAACCTCCGCACGAGTCTACGTGAGGAGGAAGTGTCGGGCCAACGGCGCACAGCGCACTTGCGAGCTGCGGAAGATGAGCTCAATGCCTTTTTCCGCTCGTCTGCGCTGGGACTCACCACGCTGTATCGTCAGGGTGTAGCAGCGACCAAAGCGAGTTATGAAAAGGGCTACGCGCATGCATTGGCGCATGTACTGGAGCTATGGGATAAGGATCAAGATTGGCTGAAGGGGTATCTGCAAAGAAGGATCGAGGCGATCGAGGCTACGGATGCCGAAGATGATGGCGAAGAGGTTCAGCTGGATCAGCCGCAACCACGACAGCAATCGCAACAGCAGCAGCAACAGCCGCAGCAACAGCCGCAGCAGCCATCTGAAGCGAGCACGAGTTTCACCCGCGCCAACAACACTCATATGGCTGCAACGAGACCAGTACAGACAGCTACAGACTCGTCAAGGCAGACCAACAAACGTTCGCGCAACGCATTCAGCGATGCCTCGACTTCGAGCTCGCATCGCGACCACGACGACGCCTCTTCAGAGCGGAGATCACTTCATCGCATGCCGCAGCACAGCAGCTCCGCACCTTCTTCGCGATTCCCGGCATCGCCTGCGGCAAACTTTGCATCGAACTCGTTCAACTTTTCCGCTCCCCTAGCCTATCCTTCCTCCTCTTCCAACGCTGCCAACCCCTCCACTTCCTCCAGCTCGCCCAGCAAGACAGGACCACCCCGCTCCGCCGACGCGCCGGTGATCAAAACTTCAAACCCGGCAACATCAAGACGTCGACTGCAAAAGCTGAAAGGCTTGCGTGCAGGTAGAGACCGAATCGTCGAGATCGAGCAAGCGGATGAAGACGAAATCCTTCCGGACGGCGCTGCGGCTGCGGAGGACGCAGATGCATGGACAGACGACGAAGACGCTGCCAATGGATTCGACAACGCTTCCCCGACGAAAGGCGCAAAGAGCGGCAATGGCGGGAGGGGCAAGAAGGTGGTCGTGTGGGCGGAGAGGTCTGGGAGCAACTCGACGCATGGAGCGCACATTCCGCAAGTGGCCGAGGGGAAAATTTTGGAGCGTTTGGATCGAAGGAAGAGACGTAGGTCGAATAAGCCGGAGGATGCGATGATGGCGGATGAGGAGGTGAGCTCGGCAGAGGTGTCGAGGGAGGAAGAGGGTGCGGTGTATAGGTATCATTCGTAGGTCATGACGGTTCGAACGGAGATAGGCAAGTTTGAGGGGCTGGGATTGGGCGGTGTAGTGTATTGGATTACGGGATGTTGCGGGAAAAATCGCGAAGATGAAAAATATGGAACGTGGTTCGAACGAGACGGGATGGAGAGGGATGTCAGCTCTCGTCGAAAGAGACGTCAGTCGGTCCACTCGTATGCACTAGGCACCACTGGAAGAGACGATACACCCTTGCATTCCTCACAGCAGCAACAAACCGTCACCGTTCGTAGAGCAGACTTTCTTCCAACCTGTACGAAGCTCAATCCCAACCACCTTCCCCCCCCCTCCCCCCGTTTGGACGAAGCAAGATTTTAAGCGTGTACACACTTTTGGTTCGAGGTCGAGTCGAGCGCGTGTTCCCGTGACATGAAAAAGTCATCACATGACTCAACCTCGGTGAGTGTGAGTGTGAGTGTGTGAGTGTCGGTTGGAAGTCGAGATGTGTATGTGTGTGCTGCGTGAAGAGCGTTTGGGGGAAAAGTGTGTGGAGTGGGACAGTAGACACCGGACTGAGCAAGCGACTTGTCTCTTTCACTTGCGAACGGTCTGGCTTCACACAATGCGCACGTTTGAAAACACAAGACAGTTAACCAATCTCACCGAGATTCAACAACCTTTTCTTCAATGAAGATACAAACCAAGTGTCCCCATTGATGCACGTATTGAGAGTGACAAAAGTCGTAAGACAAGAAAGGCCGGATCTAACCTTTCCACTCAAACCTGATCTCACCCGTCTCCAGCAGCGGATCGTCATCCTCCTCCTCTTCCTCTTCCTCCTCTTCCTCCTCCTCCTCTCCCTCCTCGTCATTAAACGCCTCATCCTCGCTCGGCCTAGTCGCACTAACCTGTCTCTGCAAAACCTTCCTCCCACTCGTGACCCCCACCCCTCCATCCAGATCAAAACTATCCACCCTACTCCTACCCCCCAAACTAGACACATCGTCATCCGCCTCTTCAGAATCATAAAACTCATCCTCACCTCCTTCGTCCTCGCTCTCCATCTCTGGTTCCGCTGTGATCACCGGCCCCACAAGCGGCGAGGTGGCTCTCTGCTGGTACGACGCGTCCACATCAGGACTAGCAGCTCTCCTCCTCCAAGGCGCAGTCCAAGAAGATCCACTAGCCGACGCGGTCATCTCCAACGCTGGCTCAGCAGACGTCGTCCTCACCTTCCTCTCCCTCCCACCATCGTTCACCTCGGGTCCGATCGTATTCGCATGTTCCGGTCTACCCCCCGACTGCGATCCTTTCCTCGACAACCCCAACGATCCCAATCCAAACCGCGACAATCTACCCGGCTTATCCTCCACCCCCACCCCCGCACCCGCACCTGCACCCTTCCCATCCCCAGCTGAATCCGAGGTTACACTCCTAACACTCTGCAAACTCCTACCCGACCTCGCCGACAACGCAGGACTGACCGGTGGCGTACCCAACAACTCGTCATCATTCGGCAAATCGATATCAGCGATCGCCGGCCTCCAGTAGTTGAAATCGTTAAACTCCGGTTTGCGAGGTTCCTTTTCTTCCTTGGCCGTGATCGGGGGAACATCTGATCGACTAGATCCGTCATGTGGATGTAGGACGATTTGTATCCAGCCAATTCGAGCAGTTCCATCTTGACTTCGCCGTTGGTGTCGATGGTGAAGATGCGCGAGGAGGGGATGTTGACACTGCGATAGGATAGCGCGTCGGTGATCCGGTTACCGAAGCCGGCGTAGAAGGGTGTTGGGTGTTCTTCTTTTTTGACCGGCGGCTGCGGGTCGAGGGGCGGGATGGACGCTAGTGTGGGCGAAGACAAGGTGGAAGGACTCGGACTAAGTCGACCCGATCTGACGCTATTAGCATCCGACGTCGCCGACTCTTCCTCCGCCGTCACAGAGCCAGCAGCAGTAGCAGCCCCACCACCCGGACTCTCATCTCCACCCATCCCCTTCTGCTCCTTCTCCCCTCTTCCAACTTAATATCCCCACCAGGCTGACTACTAGCCGTCCTCGGATCACTCCCAAACAACCTCGCAATATCCCTCAAACACGCCATCTTAAACACCTCTGGCTTCCTCAAAATAACCTCCCTATGCAAACTAGCAATCAGCCGATCCGGCGACATAATCACCGGCCCATCCGGCAACTGATATCCATTCTGCCTGATCCCCTTCAAATAATCCCTCGTTGAATCGGCCTGACCGATCGCCCTCGATGTCAAGTACATGATGCGGTACCCGTTCCTCGCGATATCCGTATACAGCTTCGCCACACCGATATGCGTCCAGTCGCGTCCGATCATGGTGAACACATGGCCGAGCGCATCCGACTTGGTGATGGTTCCATCGATGTCTGAGACGACGATCTTGTGATTCGACTCCCACAAGAAGATTCGTGCAGAACACGTGGCGACGCCGGAGTAGGATGAGGTGACGGAGAACGTGATGCTGTTGGAGCCCTTGCGCAGGTTGAGCGATTTGAGCTGGTCCGAGGTGAGACGGAGCGTTTTAGCGTAGGTCTTACCTGCTCTCTTCTGAGCTGCGGCATCTGCTGCGGCCGATTTGGTCGACGATTCTTTGGCAAGCTTCTCCGCCTCGGCCTTGTCCGCCTCCAGCAGCACCGAGTCCGTATTCGACCTCTCCAGCAACGTCTCGGACGCTTCACCACCAGCAGGACCAGCCTTCTTTGACTGAGCAGCACCCTCTACATCGCCAGTAGCCGAAGTTTGTGCATCAGCCACCTGCTTGAGATCAGGAATACTCTTGCTGCTCCTCGTAAACCAGCGCGACCAATAACTCGACCTCGACGACGCCTCACCTCCATCCACCTCCCCATCCAAATTGCTCGCAGCCGTAGACCCCGAAAGCGTCCGGCGGTACAGCGACAACGTCGCCAGCACGGCAGACGCATTCTCCCACGTCAAAAACCGATCATGATACCGAATCACCAATCGCTCGTCATTGACCACATCCTGATCGTGCGCGAATCGCTCAAACGAAACGCGATTCTCCAGAAACTCGTACTCGTCCGCCTCCTGATCCTGGCCAAACGTATCGCTGTAGCAAAGACTCAGCTCAAAAGAGTGCGACGAGCCTTCGAGCTGCAGCAGGAATGTATAAGGCTCGGACTCGGAACTCGTCAGCTTACCCGCCACCTCTCCCCCCTCGGTATGGCGACGCAGCGCTTCGAGCGCCGAAGCATCCGGCGAACGAGCTGCCTCGTAACCGTCACTACTCGCAAAGCGCGTACGTCGACGCACATTCGGCGGACCCGTCGGTGTAGACGCGGACGAATCGCCCGCAGGATCACCCCACTGCCAGCGACTGTTACTCGACAGACCCAGATGCGCAGCACTTGTGTCATCCAAATACACCGGCGTCGCCTCCTCGCTTGGCAATCGCAAATCTCGCAAGCTCGAGACCACCTCAGACACGGCATACGACGCAGTCGGTCCATCCGTCGCGTTGTCGATCGAGTTGTGTCCCGACGCCGACTTGGCATGCGGCACCTCTGCCTCGGTATCGGACAGCGAAAACTCGTGCGTGTGACGCGAGTTGGAACCGGTGCCACCGCGCCTGTTGCCCGCTCGCGACTTGTCCTCTCTCTGCTTATTGCGGTTGTTGAGCGAAACATGTCGACGCAGCGACTCTGAACCTTTGGGCTGACGTCGACCTCTGACTCGCGGATCCGCCTCCGACGCTCTGTTCATCCGAGCGAGTCGTGCCAGATCGCGGGAGAGCTCGATCTCGTCCTGATGCCCGCTCTGCACGGGGACGCCACCAAGATGTGGCGAACCGTACTGCAAGTTGAACGTGGACAGATTGGCGGCGGCCGTGTCGTCCAAGCTCTCACGATGCGCCTCGCGTTCCCGGCTTTGGGAATGGGAGGAACGGTGAGCACGGTAGTCGACTGAGAAGCTGGGTCGGTGGGAGCGCGAACCTGAACCGCGTCGCATAGCAGCTGTGGAGGAGGTTGGCAGGGACACCTTGTGTTGATGGCCCGGTCCGTTAAGACGGTCTGAATGTCCATGGCGTCCGTTGCCGCCATGACGCCGCCCGAGAGGCATTTCGTCAGCGAAACGGTGCCCTTCGCGATAAGCTAGGTCCTCGCCGTCCGGAGTCATCTTGTATCCGTCCATGTCGAGCATGTACTGCAGATCTTCCTTGCGCTGCTTGAACTTGACAGCTCCCACAATGTCATCGTCGTCTGCATTTTCCTGAGCTGAGCGGTCCCGCTTTTCATGGTCGTCGTTGTCGTTGTCGTCGTCTTCGTCTACTGCTGTATCTTCATCGTCGTCATCGACGTCACCGCTGTTTTTCCGCTGCTGTTGTCGCTGCTTGTGCCTGTAGATGTGGGTCGAGGCGTCGGTCATGGCAGGATCCAAAGTTCTGTTGCCATCACCAATGGGTACAGGCTTGAGACGCTTCCCACCGAGGTATTCAGAATGACGGCTGGACGCGACCGACTTGGTCTTGCTCTTTGCCGCAGCGTCGCTGCTAGCACCAAACGGAGCGGGATAGGCTTCTTCAGCCGAATCGATGCTGAGGATGCTTTCGTTGTCGTGATCGCTCTGTACCTCGTCCTCGACCACCTCCATGGTTTTTTGTTGAAGCTGTCTCTCGAGCGTTTCCGTTTCGTTCGTTGGCTGCTTCTGTGTTGAGGAACCGCCTGCCTCATCCTGAGCCTCTTGGCGCTTCTTACCCTGTGGTCCACCCTGTTCAGGCTCGTAGTGATGGGCATCTTCGCGATCCTCGTCGACGGGGGCGCCCGTGATGTTATCGGTGCCATCGGAGCGCTGCGCCTTTTCGGCGGTCTTGTCGAGACGAGGGTTGCTGCCGCTCATGACGGCTCTTCCTGCCGCGCCGAGAACGCCGCTTGCCTTTGAGGCTGCTGAGCCGACCTTGTCGAGTAGCGAGTCAGAGCCCGCGGCACTGCCGGATCCGGTCTTGGTAGAGTCGTCAGGAACGTTGAGGTCGCCCTGATCGTCGGGCTGACCACTCTGCTTGTTCTCCTTGAGCTTGGAGGTGGTGTTGGTGTGCTCGTCCTGATTTGTGCTGCTCAAACCGGATTTTGGTGAAGATGCTGGAAGCTGTTCGGCGTCTCCGAGCTCGAGAGGTTCCACTTCGGCTGACGCGTTGTTTGCATCGGCGTCGCCACCATCTTCTGGAGAGGTGATGGGACTGGACGCTGCACTGAGAATGGGACTTGTGACCAGATCGTCGGGGATGTTATTACGCTCATCCTCGTCGTCAATCTCGAGCACAAAGAACGCCTCGCCCGAATCGCCGACCTTCATGGCGAAGGGAAGAGGGTCGGTGGAATTGTTGAGGTGCAATGTCACTTTTCTCTCTCCTGGACGAAGCACGCTCATCTTGCCGAAACGGACGTGGAAGGGAGTGCTGGCGAGCTCGGTGGTCTGACGCTTGACGGTCTTGTACTTGCGCTCGTGTTCGGGCAGTTTGCCCCGTTCGGACTCGGAAAGCACATTGCCCTGTCCATCGACCTCGACCTGTTCCTCGACATTGATGGTGCGCTCTACGACGACGACATCGATCGCACCGCTGAGGGTGGCAGGGTTGATGTTGGGTGTGATGGTGTTGTACACCGTGGAGACAAGTTTCCCGACGTACTGCATGATGTCGGTTTAGATGGCGGTGGTGGTGACAATGGCTGGAGCGAGATGCGGGAGAGCGATGCTAATTCAGCGTGATGCAACTAGGCTAGACCAATGAGAGATGGATCTGTCGCTGCCTCGAGCGATGGTTTACAGCTGTTGCTTGCTCGACATTCGAGTTTGGCGATCCGTGCTCAGCTCGTTTACGCCCAAGGACACAGCGCTCGCTCGCTCGTCTGTATGAGAGAGCGACAGAGTTTCGAGCTCGAGCTCGATGAGACGAAAGACGGCGAAAAGGGAGATGCTATGGTACAGGGGAGAGCGTAAAGGGAGGCAGATAGACGAGGAGAGAGGGAGAAAGGAGAGGGGAAAGCGTGAAAAAAGAGGGGTCCACTGCTAAGAGCGTCCGCCGACCCTTTCTGTGACGAAAGCATCGGAGCAGCTAACTAAAAAGCTGAAACGCGGCCCGAGCGGCTGCAGAGAGAATTAACAGCGAAAAATAGAGCGAAAAATAGAGCGAAAACCCTCTGACTGACCAGCAAGCTCTTTTTTTTATTTATTTATTTTATTTATTTTATATTTACCTCTCGCTTTTTCACGCTCCGAACACTGGGACAGCTGCTGTCCCTTTTCTCGTCGGTGACGTCGGATGTGCTAACGTCAGGGCTGCCTTACAACTCAGCCAACAGAAGCAACTCGGTGGATCCGAGACCAGCGGCATCACACACGTCAAGCGAGCCCTTTCCTTGTTGTTTGTTCATAAGTTGCACTCACATTGCGAACCCTTGAATGGCCTGGTCGTCGGGAGAATCGACGGTCTTCTCCGGGTGCGTCCTTGCTGCAGCGCGCGAATCGATTCTAACAAGCCACGCGATACGCTTTTTTCTACACGGATCTGCTGACTGACGCACGGCAATGAAGAGCCGGTAATTTAGCCGGGCTGTCATTCTTACTTTCTATTCCGCTCGGGCCACATCCCGATGATACACATATGGTCCTCGGCCCCTTCCGATCCTGCCTTGCTCGATCATTGACACTCTCCTCGCTATCAGCAGATCAGATCCTGCTTTCGGAGTCGATCCGACATGACTTCCAACACGGCGAGCATCGAATTCATAGGCGGATTTTCATCGGATACTCCGCATCGTGGCGCACTTGCCTCACCTAGACCATTGCAAACCGACGCGGGCGAAGTCAAAGATGCGCTGATCCACATTGCTGTAGCCCAAGTGCTTCCGGATGAATCCGGGCTGCATGCAGATGAACAAGCGGTCGACGACGGACAGGCTGGGTTGGACAAGTTGGAACAGTGGGCTTCCGCGGCCGCTGACAAGGGGGCCGATGTGGTGGTGTTTCCGGAGTACTTCTTGAGCGGAGCGACACACGAGCTGTGGCGGAGGGTGAGAGAGGCTCAGCGGAAGGGGCTGGTCGAGCACAGCAGCAGGGAGGTGATGTGCAAGGTGGAGGAGAGGAAGTGGACTCGAAGGATGCACAGAAGGAGGCTGAGGGGAATGAAAAGGCGTGGATCGAGGTCATCATTCACGTCGCGCGCAAGTACGATGTGGATGTCGCAGCGGGGACGGTTGTGGAGCTCGGTACGCAGCCTCATGCCGATATCCTTGCCGACCACCCTGTTTCTCAGATCGACACTCCCGCGCCGCCTGTCAAGAGTAACGATCATGACAAGATCCCGCACCGTCCGTCTAAACAAGCTAAAGTAGGATCGAACGCAGAGGACCACGAAAACGAGCTCTTCAACACGTCCTACTACATCTCTCGTCACGGCCAAGTCCTCCACCGCTACACCAAGCAAAACCTCTGGCATCCCGAACGAGAAACCCTCTTGCATTCACAACAGCACACACATCCAGAACAGCACACTGGTTCATCGACGTTTATCATCGAAACCAAACGCGGCACACGTTTGCGCGCTGCCATGGCCATCTGCTGGGACCTAGCCTGGTATTCTCGATTCTACCAGATGATCGCCCCACCTTACGCTGCCGGTCAGGTGTCTGATCTAGACAAACAGGGACAAGCACCCGGTCCAGACCTCATCTTCGCCCCAACGTGCTGGTACGCTTCCGATGGCGGGCCCAAGGCGCTCCTCTGGAACGGCGTCGGCGAAGCACAGATGTTGGACACTCTGTGTCTAGCAAGAGCGGTGGAACTGGAAGCTGTGCTCGTCATGTGCAATGTGTCAGGTCCCACATTAAACGCCAAAGCGATTGAAGAGGTAAGGTCGCAGTTGAGGGAGCAGCATCAGAAAGGCGTGAGCGATGACGAGCTGGAAACGCCGCTCATTGGGTTGGGTAGGAGCAGAATCTGTGCTCCCTTCTTGAATGTCGTCGCCGAGGTTCCAGACGAGAGGGAAGCAATGTTGTTGCAATCGGTCGACTTGAACCTGCTCACAGACGCAAGAGAGGTGTACCGTATGCGATACGATCATGCACAGCGATAGTGCTTTGCAACATTTTCTCAAATCACCTTTCAGATTGCGTACAGTCTCGACGTTCCGTGTAAAAAGAAAGAATGTATTGTTGACGGCAAGATTCCTTGTTTCAACGCTGTGGACCAGCACGTTGATGCTTACCGACGCCCACATCCGTGTCGCTATTGCTATCACTGAGATCTTCTTCTCCCACATCAAAGACCGCCTCTTCCACGTCATCATCGTCTTCGGCGTGCTTGCCACCAACGAGGCGTTCCAGCTCGTGATTGTCGCCATTGCCCGCAGGAGTCGAGTCAGGGGAAGCGCCTCCAAACTCGGTAGTGGTTGCAAGGCGCAGTGCTCCACCTCGACCGATACGGTTTCTATCCATGCGACGTCTCTTGCGAGAGCGCAGCAACAACCAGGTGCCCACGCCGACAGCAATGACGAGAATCATAAGCGCAAACGAGCCAGCGTCGTAGTAGGCCCTCCATCGTGCTTCCTCTGCCACCTGCTCTTCCGTCTTGCCCGAACCAGGAATGACGCGAGAACCGTCCTTGCCGATCTCAGCGACTCCACCACCACCGCCCGTGACGAGGATTCGATCCGGTTCGTCGCCTACGCGCGAAGGGATGAGTGCGTTGGGCCCAGCCACCTTCATATAGTCGATCCCCATGAAGCGAACCATCATGTCATGGCTTTCGATCGGCTTGTCCACGCCGACCATGTGGCTTCCTCCCTTGATGCCGACATAGGTGAGATTCCTGGCTGTACGCCACGAACCGGCCAAACTTCCATTGACGTACCAGTCTTTTGCAGGATGGTCGTCGCCGAATCCTTTGCTGCCATTCCACTCGAGGTTGTCCGCTGCGCGTTGTACACCGATCGCATTGCAGATGAGATCCTCTTCGCCGGCAAACAGCAGCACTTTGACTCCGCTCTCTAGCAGTTCCGGCAGCAGCTGCACCGACGGCGGTGAAGTGGTGTCGGTGCGCATGGCCGAGCCGACGTTGGCATTGCACTCGACCCATGCCTCGGGTTTGTGATGCTCGTCGACGTGGAGCGCTTTGCGCACATCCGGGCGGCGAAGGTAGTCATACATGGCCGAGAGCGTTGTTGGCCAGTTCATACCACATGCTGGAGCAGAGTCGCTGAGACGTACGTCGTATACGTTGATGCAGGTGTAGCCTGATGAGCCGGGCTGTTTGGCTGTTGTGCTCGCAATGATGGTCTGGAGGATCTCTTCGCACCTGCCAATCTCGCGATGGCCACCTTTTTCGAGATCCTTGTGACAGTCTTGGACGATCTTGGCGACGCGTTTGTACTCGTCGGATGAAGTGGACCAGATGTTTTTCTGCACCATGGTCTCGAGTTCAGTGCCGTACTGACTTTTTGGGTCGATGAAACCGTTTCCGATGGCGATACCTTTAAGCGAGACTGGCGGTTTGGACGCCTTGACAATGGCTTTGGCGGTGTAAGGGATGTATTGTCCTGCGAAGCTCTCTCCGGCCAAAAACACGTCGACTCCGCCGGCTTGACTGCCGTACTGAAGCTCGACGTCACGCGAGTACTCGGGAAATACTTGAACGAATTGTTGCAGGAAGTGGACCACCTCATCTGCAGCTTGTGGTAGCGAGGTGGTGTACGAGTTGGTGTTGACGTAGCTGAACCCTGTGCCCACGGGTTGGTCGAGAAAGAGAATGTCGGCGTATTCGTTCCAACTAGCACCATCCTTGACCCACACGAGACCTCCTTTGCCGTCCATTCTCCAGGCACCTACTTCCATCATGGCACCATCAAAGGAAGAGCAGCCGGGACCTCCGTTGAACCAGACGATGAGTTTGCGCTTTGCAGGAACATGGCGTGCTCGAAGCAGGAGAAAGAAGAGATGTGCATTGTCCTTAGCTTCGCCGTTGGCTGCTGCGGGACGAGCTGGCAGATAGCCTGCTGACATTTGCAGCGGATGTGCGAGAGCGGTCGAGGAGGAGGAGGATTCAGCATGCAGATCCGGAAGGCCAGGGACGTGGAAGGAGGCGGCAGCTGGAATGGGGATGCCACGCCGCAACAGCACCTCGCGGGGATCCAGAAGCGGCATCTTTTCAAGGCGCAATCAATGCTGCGGCGATTGTTTTGCAGCCGTCCGTTGATGTTGGTGATGATGGTGAAGAAGCAAGAGTGACACGCCAGAGGTGAAAGAGGCTTAGCAAGGAAACGACTCCTTGCAGAGTGTTGCTGTGCTGTGCTGTGCTGTGCCAAAATCTTCGCAGACAATCACACGTCTGTCCGTTTCTGTGCGTGTTTCTCTCAGAGACATCTTTGCCCGCGTGTCCCGTGGCTTTTTTCGTGTATTTGTTAGATTTACCAGCTGCAATCAGGGTCCACCTCGCCAACGACGACATGCTCCCCTTTGCCATCCGCACACCTCCTGTCGATGCAAAGCGCTTCTTCAAACAAGGCATGCGCCACTGTGATCGGCTCACACCGCCAGCATGGACGGTCCATCGACCAGGTCCGACTCCAATCCAGATCCGCAATTGGTCCTCCGTCAACTCATAAGGCAAGCGCAAGCCAGTTCCTCCTTATCCACGCAACCCGAAGACGAATCGATTTCCACCGATGACGACGATGACAACAACTCAGATAGCTCAGAGACCAACTCAGATGATTCCGCTGCTGGTCAAGCGTCCGAAGAAGATCCATCTTTGCCCCCACCGCTAGCGTCGGGAGATCACAGCAGCATCTTGCTTCCATACCACCAGATCTCTGCCACGCTAGCATCCATCACAGCCGATCGACGCGAACTCACCACACTCGTTCAGCAAAAGAAGAACATTTCCACGGCTCAGAAACGCAATATCAGACACCAACTCTCGCTGCAAAGGTCGCTTCAACTCCTCTCCAAGATCCGTGACGAGCTCAAGTCGGTCCTTGCCTCGCTCGACACTGCCGACATTGTCGATGCCGAAGATCAGTCTCTCGAGGTCATCCGCACGCGCAAACATGCCGAGGATGCAGCAGCCACATGCCCCTTCCCAGCCTCGATGGTGCAACAGATCCCCTTGTTGCGTCTGCAATCAACCGAACGCGCAGAGTACGATTACGCCCTTGGTGCCAGGATGTGGCTCGAGGCCGAAGACTCGCAGCTTCGAACAGCTGTCAAAGCCGCTGCGATGAAGGCGCAGACTATCGCGCTAAGTACCGACCCTAGCTTTCGGGGTGACGCGCTGGCAGAAGCGGCAAAGATGGACGAGGCGACGGCATTGCGCCTTGCCGAGCAGATCGATGCGAATCGCAACCATCCTCAGTGGCCGTCCTCGTCGAGTCAAGGCAGAAACGCCGATAGAGGGCTCGACTGGTCTACCATCGCAGCCCGTGTGCCTACTCGAAGCATAGAAGAAGTCAAGACACGCTGGTACGGTCACCTTCGGCCCAGCCTCAACACCTCTGCTTGGGGTCAAGACGAGGTCGAACATTTGATCCGCATCGCAACACCATTCTTGGCCGAATACCTCGCAAAATCACTTTCGAAAGACGCACAGGACGCAGCACAAGGATCCACGACTTTGCAACCAAAGCCAATTCGATCTTCAACTCCATCGCAAGCTCCCGTGCCTTGGCAAAGCGTCGCTCAGCAACTCGGTACGGGTCGCACAGCACACGCATGCTTTGTCGCCTACTGCAGCGCAATTGTACAACACGACCAGCCCGATATGACTCCCGCCGAAGATGAAAACGTCCGCGAGCTCTTTTCGCTCTTTCGTGGATCTTGGCGTATCATGGCTTTACACGCCACCTCCTCTCCAAATTTGTCAATATCCTCTCTCGTCACCACATCGAGCTCGGAATCCGATGATAAAGCTCGACAAGACCGCCCCGCTTCGCTCCTTGGCAAAGTCGGCCGCGACGCACAGACGCTGTACCGTCGGTTTCGCAACACCACCGATCCCGCTCTGGCCACGGGTTCGTGGTCGCTCGAAGAAGACCTCTCGCTTGTCAAGGCGGTGCACGAGCTGGGATCCGACAACTGGGCCGCTGTAGCAGCGCGTCTTATGGCCGGCCGTAACTCGTCTCAGTGTCGCGAGCGCTGGAATCGTCGGCTCAAGCAGGCGCTTGCTGAAGCTGGAGCAGCGACAACGGATGCAGAAGGACGGTTGAACGAGCAGGTGATTGCCGAGATTATTGAGAACAAGAAAGTGGTCAGATGGAACAAGACTATGGACGATCTGTTGCTGCCCTGTGTGGATGATGATTTCAAGGCTAAGGATGGCAAGACTTTTGCGGATATCGCGAAGTATTTGACGGGCAAGATTGGGACGCCGCTTTCGGATAAGAATGTACGGGATCGAGTGGCTGTTTTGCGCCAGAAGAAGCAAAGACCGACGCAAGGGGGCAGTTCAGAGGTGGGCAAGGGAAAGCGAAAGGGGAAAGACCAGGATACGGGAAGCAACGGCGTCCCTGAACAGCAGCAAGAGCAAATGTCGCCGTCTCACGCTAAGCAGGAGTGCGGTATACCGGCTGGAGCGAATCCTGCCACGACTGCAGACCAGCAAGACTCGAAGCCACAGCCGCGTCCACGTACTGCTATCATACCCGGTGATAAGCGTCGCAAGCTTTGATCCATGACCGCCTGTTCCATTCTGTTCTCCCCAAATAGGCTGCCCCGTCAGAATCTGATTCGATTCCCCTTCACGGTGTAGCATTTTGTATACGTAGCCCCGATTTGTCACTTTGTATTTTTTTACCCCGATTCCAAAAATATTCCCGATTTTCTTGACATAGCATCACGTGAAGCGAGCTGGAAGAAGGTGGACTTTTTTTCTTCCGTCTCGGCCTCACCTTTCTTCGCAACGCCTCGGATCAAGCTGCGTCTGAATCTGCAACCACCACTGACTGCGACCACGACGCTCCACCAACTCTCCTCGCTCATTTCAGCATCGGTGCAACACAACACGTCGGGCACTCGTCAACCTCTGCATTACATTAAAAACGATGGTGTCGTCACTCATCCGTACAGCCATCGCACGAACGGCCGTCTCGGCGGGGACTGTAGCTGGACCATCCAAGGCTGTAACGACGTTCTCTACGTCCACACGTCGCTTGATCGCGGATAACAAGAACGACGCCTCTCCAGCACGCGATCATCGACCACGATCCGCTGTGGGACCCAACGGTGCGGGTCAGCTATCTTCCGTTCAGCACAGCAAAGAGGAAAACCTCGGCGTGGAGCCAACCCCCACCGTCGGGGTAAAACGCAACGCGATGCGATCAACTCTGCCATGGGAGTTCTCGATAACCTCGCACGCGATGTCGCCGCCTCTGGAGAGAACGTAGAGTCGATATCCATCACCACCCCCTCCGCACCTTCACTCTCCTCGGTGCACGATACCATCACCGGTCCCATCTACACCCCGACCACGCTGCCACCGAAAACAGACCCTACCCTGGAATTCCTCACAAACCTGCTCATGAAGGACGGTAAAAAAGCCCAAGCCCAACGCTTCACCACCCGCACCCTCTCGCTCATCGCAAACATTACCAACTCCAACCCCCTCCCCCTGATCCACGACGCCATCCACCGTACCGCCCCCCTGGTCAAACTGCAGAGCAAGAAGCAAGGTGGTAAGAGTCTCCAAGTGCCGGTGGTGTTGACGCAGCGTCAGTCGACGAGGAAGGCGCTTACGTGGATCATCGATGCGAGCAAGAAGAGGCCGGATCGGGAGTTGGAGAGGAGGTTGGCTGCCGAGTTTTTGGCGGTGGTCGAGGGGACGAGTAGTGCGATTGCGAAGAAGGAGGAACAGCATAGGATTGCGACGGTGAATAGGGCGAATGCTGCGGTTAGGATCTGAAATTAGGGTTGTTGCTACTTATTTTTTTTGAGGGGGGGGGGGGGTTCGTTCGGCACCAATCATCAGAAAAAGTTACTCCTCCAGAGAGCGGCTTTACTCTTAAGAACCGATTGTGTTGAGCAATGGTGCTTCCTCGAGAGCGTGTTTTGACGAAAGTGTGTGAGGATACTTTTCTCCTTCTTGGTTCGAACGACACAGCTCCATTTCGCATCGGATGGGCCGTTACCCCGACGCTTATTCACTTGGTGTGATGATTGAAACAACTCAGAGAAGCAAAGAGAGAAGGTGCGAGTGATGTTCGGACACCCCCGATGAGAAAACCTTCCCTGACATCGGCATCCCCGATCCCACCCTCTCGCTCGCGTCTTGCTTTCTGCGCCGTGCGGAATGCACAGCCACACATTTTTTTTTCTCTACGCGAGTAGTTAACGTTAGCGAGCAGAAAAAAAGACTTTTCTCGCAGCGGCCAAGAGAGAGCTATTTTGGGGGGCACTTCGGCGGTAGACACACCTTTTTTTGTCTTTGTGACGGCGAGCCCGCGACTTCTCGCTTGGCCAAGACATGGGCGTGCATGTTTATTTATTTATTTATTTTTGAAAGTCAGACAGACAACTGTAGAGCGTGTTGGTCTTTTGAGTCAAGGATTTGAACTCGGACCGCGCCGAAATTGAGAGGGCAAGTGCTTATGATGAGTGGTCGTTGACAAGGCAAGGTGGGAGAGAGAGGGAGAGGGAGAGAAAGCGTAGGATTAGGGTGCATGCGTTGGGTTGATGCAGTGGGAAAACAACGCTTTGTCATTGCGGCGTCTTTACTATTGTTTGCCCCCTCCCCCCACGACTTCTTTCCTCACCACCACCACCACCACCACCACCATCATCACCCGTCGTCATCAAACGACAACCCCCCTACCTTCATCAACAATGACAAAACGCTACCTAATCCCCGCCCTCACCCTCTCATCCATCTCCGCCATCCTCCTCGTCCTCATCACCATATCCACCCCTACCACCCTCTCCGACTCTACCCCCTTCGACTTTGTCCGATCCACCCACCTTGGCGGCATCATCGACCTCTCCCCCTCCAGCAACCCAAACCGTCTCATCTCCAACGTCAAATTCGGCACCTGGGGCTACTGCACCTCCCCCTCCCCCCAACACCACCACCACCACCAGCACTAGCACTAATTACGCGTGTTTTAAACACTCTCACGGATACTCTGTTCGGTTCGGTATCAACCCGGACGCTAAGGAAAGTGCGGCGAGGGAGAGCGTGGTGATCGGGTCGAGTTGGACGAGGGGTTGGCGGTGCATGTGGTGGCGTTTGTGGTGGCGTTGGTTGGGTTGGCGTTGGTCGGGGTGAGTAGGAAGCAGGTGGTTAGGTTGGCTGCGTTGGTGGTGAACGGGGTGGCGGCGCTGTTGGCTTTGGTTGGGTTTGCGGTGGATGTGGCGTTGCTTGTGTATGTTCAGCGTCAGATGGGGAAGGTGAGTGAGGAGGGGGGGAAGACGATGCCGGGCCCGGCGTTTTATATGGCGTTGGTGGAGGTGTTTGTTGCGGTGTGTGCCGCTGTGATGGCGGGGTTGAATTGGAGGAGTGAGCGGTTGGATAGGGTGGTGGTGGGCGGGTATGATTATCCGCAGGAGGGGGGGAAGGGGGTTGGAGGAGGTATGAGGGTCATCAGATGCAGCCTACTAGTGCGAGTAGCGAGTTGGGGAGTGCTAGTGCGCAAAAGGTGTTGGATGCTTATGAGGAGTCGAAGCATACTTGAAGCGTCCCTCTCTCTCGGTCGGCGCATGCTTTTTCGTTGTCTTTGAGTGCTTGGTCACTCGCTTTTGTGTCACTTTTGTTCAACCTGTCGCTTCTAATGGTTTGATATCAGTTCTCGCAGTCGGTCGTGTGTGGTGGTTGTCGCAATCCAAGACAGAGCCCTTTTGAACATTGAATGTTTCTCTCAAGAGAGAGAGATGTGGTTGTAACACTAAGCAAATTCACTTCCAAAAATCCTATTCACCTTATTCCCCGTCTGCCAAGCCGCCACCACCACCCCCACCCCACCACCTGCCCAACCACCGCCTGCACCGCTGCCAACATAAACCTCGGCGTCCACACTTTGAACAGCATCAGATGCCTTCTAAACAGCACCCCTCCCAAAAACGCTGTACTCATCAGCAGCACCAACGTGTAGATCGCGGTCGTTAGGAGGGCAGAGAGAAGTTGGCGTGGGGTGGGCATGCGGCGACCGCTACCGCGGGGTTGCGGGGTGGCGTTCCATAGGACGCTGAGGGTGGTGAATAAGGGTGGGAGGAGGGTGAGGTGGCCGAAGGAGTTGAGGGAGACGAGGAGGGGTGAGAGGGGGTAGGTGAGGGTAGGGGAGGTGAGGAAGGCGATTCGCCATTGGATGGTGGGGAGGGTGGCTTGGTGACCGGTGGAGAAGAAGCAGTGGTGGGCGAGGAGGGTGTATGTGCTTATCTCTACCGGGCTAAGATGAACCGGTCCCGAAAGTGAGCTCGTCGGGATGTCCTCAGAGGAAGATCGCTGTCGATGCAGAACCACCACATCTCTCTCCGCATCACCCAACTCTACACACGCCATCCCCGCCACCCAAACCACACCCAACCCCAACTGTCCCATCGGCTGCGTAACCACCCACAACACCCCACCACCACCCCCACCACCAAAGCCCAACTACTACCCAAACTATTCGCATACCCTAAAACCCTCACCTTCTGCTCCCCCTCCCCGCCTCCACTCGACTCGCGTCGGATCTCCAAACACAACGGCGCAAAAACCCACACAACCACCGCCAACCCCAACACCACCAAATCCCCCTTCACAACCCACACTTTCACCCTCTCCAACGTCCCACCCCACCCACCACGCTGCACACCCTCCAAAGGACTAGCCCAATCCATCGCCCAATACCCGGCACCGGACATCAACACGGGTCGCAAGATCCATTTGATAAACACCCGTGCTACACCCGCGTTGCTCTTGTTGTGCTCTAGGAATTGGCCGATGATTCCGGGGAGAAAGTAGGCAAAGATGTAGGCGAGGGCGATGGTGTAAGGGCTATTGAGCGCTCCTGTGTTGTCCGAGGAAGAGGAGGTGAAGAAGGTGCTTTTGCAGTGAGGGGCTTGTTCTTCCCTGCATACGCGAGGGATGGCTGCAAGTCGAACGCAGATGAGGCGAGAGCGCAGAGTAGGCCCGCGCGCAGCTTGGAGCGGGTGGTGGGCGAGCTTCCGATGAGCAGTAGGCCTCGGATGAAGAGGAGGGTTGTGAGAGCGAGTAGGATGAAGCGGTCTTCAAAGACGAGGAATGAGTTGGAGGCGAAGAGGGAGGCGTGGATGAGGAGGACGAGCCAGCCTGCTTTGTTCAGTAGAGTTGTTGTCGCCGGCACAGTTCCCTGGTCATCTTGAGGTGATCGTTGGAGAATGTGTGGGAGATGCGTGGAGAGTAGCGAAAATTGAGAGGTGATTGTGGCGCCCGTGAGGATGCTGTCGAGGAGTGTCAGTGGCGATAGGATGGAATTGATGATCGCTGGCAGGGGTAGCAGAGTTGTATAGTTCAAAGCCGCTCCTACAGCCGCACCAACGAGCATCGGCCGAGAGACGCTCTTCCACACAACTGCGTACAGCTCGTGCGTCGTCTCCGTTCGCCTCCTCACCACCGTCTCCGCTTCACCCTGCCCGCCATCTCCCACCGGTAACACCCCAACCAACCCGTCCACCGCTCCACCCCTCACCACCCACGCACACACCAACGCCAACGCCAACACCACCAACCCCGTCACAATCCTCACCATATCAAACTGCGCCCACACCTCCTTCGCCCTGCCCAAACTCACCCTATTAAAAACATGATACGCCTGTGCCGCCCTCCTCAACGCCGCCTCCACCTCTTCCCCTCCACCCTTCTCCACCCCATACAAAACCCGCGCCAGCTCAGCATCCGCCCTTACAGCGTCCAACCAACGCGCGTCAAACTCCGGCTGGAACGCGGCCAAGTCAGGCGACTGCTTCGAATACGCCGTGACGTAGGTACGCATCTGCGTGGCTGTGATGCGCAGGGCTCGGAGGAGGGTGTGCGGGTGAGGGAAGAGGTCGGGTATGACGCTGCCTAGGTTGTTGTAGGGGATGGGCAGGCCGAGTAGGATCGAGATTGTGGGGACGAGGTCGATTTGTGGGATGCTCCTGTGACCTTGGGTTGGGTAGGGTGGGAAAGGGAGGGGGCTGAATGGGATTCTACCGGGAGAGATGGACTCGACATGCGGGGTGGAAAGGTACTCTGCTGGGTCTAGACGAAGATCTTTGCGCCGACCAGTGTAGCCGAATCCGCCTTTGGAGTATATCCACAGACCGGCACCGACTTCCAATTCGGTATCGCCACCGTGATCCCCGCGCTCATCCATGCCGTGATCGCCCATGACTACCACCAGCGTCTCATCGTCCACTGCGTCGGTGATGTTTTTGAAGAGCAACTGCATCTCTTGCAACTTGACCTTCATCTTAGCATGACTGGCCCCGAATCGATGCCCGACATGGTCAACGCCCAGCGTATGCCCCACAAGCAAGCGCCATGAATCGTGCACGCCAGCCTTGCGTTCCGGGTGACCTTGTTGAAGGAAAGGTAAGAGTTTGGATTCGACTCCACGATCCACAGTGTCGAGGTCTTCGACGTTGAACGAGTCGTAGGTCCATGTTGCGTTTGCATCGAACAGGTCGGGAAAGACTGTACTCCATGTGTCGTCGCCTGCGAACACCAGACCTGCGCCGCTTGCACTGGAGGGCGAGGAAGAGAAGATAGATCGTTTGAACTGAGCAATCCAGTTGTCCTCGTTGACCCGGCCGACACCTGTGCCTGCAGAGCCGAAGTTGGCACCTGCCTCGAAGAATGTCGGCAGGGTTCCCGTCGTAAGTCCTTTGAGCCGTTGCAGGGTTGTTGTGGGTGGATCGGCGGTAAAGTGTGTCAAGAACGATGCGGGGCCTGGTCCGTCGGCGAACGCTGGTAGACCGTGCTTAACCGTCAACTCTGCCGGCAGCGTGAGCACGTTGTGGTAGTGAGGATTTGCTTTCCACTCGCTCCCGTTCGTCGCAAAGCTAGCAGAAGGAGGAGGAGGGGCGATGAAATCATACCGCAGCGCATCAACAATCAGCACTACCGCCTTCCTATGCGTCGGCGCCAACCTACACTCGCCCTGGCCCGTGGTCGGATCCAATGCCTGCGCCCAGCTCAACAGCGCTGCATCATCCATCGACTCTGGCGGGCTCGGTAGTGTCCAATGCCGATCAAACGTTTTACTGCACTCGTTGACGCCCGTCAATTCATGCCTTTTCAACAAGAACCCTTTGACAAACAGCCATACTCCCACCAGCGTGTACACCAGCACCAACGCGAGCAACCCAACCGCGCTGAGAAACGCCTTGTTCGGCGAAGCTGCCTTTTGCGGCACTCGGTCTGGATGCCTCGCTGCATACGACGAGTGCGAAGAGTGGGAAGAGTCTGAGCCGTGTGAATCGTGTGAGCCGTGCGAAGAGTGCGAAGATCGACGTCGTCGGCAGAGCGAATCACCGAATGCTGGGTGCTGCGTGGAAAGCGTGGGCGTCGGGTTGAGCGCCGAAGTCGACGGCGGTGTTGATGTCGCCATCTTGAGAGTTGCAGCAAAGCGATAGAGCTGTCAACTGTGATGGTGACGGTGATGGATGGTGAGAAGAAAGGAAGAGCAGAAAGTGGAGAAGAAAATAATCGGCGTTGAAATCCGACGTCCGTGCTCAGCTCGCCGTTTTCCGTTTCTCTGTTCGACAGCAAACCGGCGACATTCAACCCGACACCGCCATTGCCTGCCTCGACCAGTTCAAACTCTCGCACACTTCGCCGCGCAAACATCTGGTTCAACTAACTGATGAGGACTATCTAACCTTGTTACAATATATACAAGATGGCTGCGTTGACCATCATCTGTGCGTGACTATGAGAGAGAGCGTATTTACAATGTGCATCGCCCAATTGAGCAATCGCACTATTTACAGGTTTTGTTGCGCTATGGTTCTTATTTACAGAGTTGCGGGGGTATAGGTATACTTTCAGAGCGACGCGAGGCACCGCTCTTGAGCCTCCTCAAGAGGTCATCGTCGTCCTTGGTTTCAGGATGGAAGGTAATCTTGCCATCCTTGTACAGCGTTACCGTGTCAACGGGTGGCTCGCTCGACACCGGCTGCTGCTGCTGGGCGGCCTTGGGCTTGCCTCGCTTACCCTCGCTGCCGTTCTCCGAAGGCTCAGAGCGCCAGTTGCCACCAATGCTGGCCACCACGAATCCTGGAACCATGGCAAGAATGCTCTGGTGGTGGAAGTTGGCCGACTTGAGCTGGCGTTCGCGCGACTCGTAGATGCGAGGCGTGGCGCGGATACGGCCACCGCGAATGCTGCGGAACGAGTTGAGCTGTTTGCCAACCTGGCCGACAACAGGCAGCCATTCCGAGAAGGTGCGGGCACGCGCGCCCTTGCCATCCTCCGAGCCAGACTCGCTGACAGGAGGTGGTAGCGCGTTGGGGTCGTCCATGAGCTTGTACTTGATCAGCATGTTCTCGATCGGCTGTGTAGGCAGCAAACGGATCAAAACAGCCAAAGGCCACGACAGGGCACCAATCACAATGGATACGGCCCAGTCGCGTCCCGTCAGGCGGATCACCGAGAAAGCCGCACCGCCGACAAACATGATGAGCACCTGGAACCCAATCTCGAGCGCGAGGATGCCCAGGAACCACGGGTTCTTGTGCAGGTTGCTGAATATGTTGAGCTTGCGCGTCAACGAACGCGAGTTGACCTGGTTGAACAGCTGGCACCACACGAAAGTGTTGAAGACGATCGCAGACAGCTCCGTGTCGCTGCGCTCCTGTTCGTACGGCGTGCCCGTCGCCATGTTGAGAATCGACTTGCCGGCAAAGTTGAGCACCAAGATCACGGCAAACTGGTAGATCGACTGGCCCACGATCATCTTCCACATGTCGGTCGAGATCAGTGGGGCAGTGCGGCGGTCCGGCTTCCGATCCAGCAGGTCAGGGGTAGCAGGGTCAGTGGCCAGCGCAAGAGCGGCGAGAGTGTCCATGATCAGGTTGATCCAGAGCAGCTGCACAGCCTTGAGCGCCGAGGTGCCCTCTTCGGATGCAACCGCCGTAACAAAGGTGACAATCACCGCCGAAATGTTGACAGAGAGCTGGAACTGCAAGAACTTGCGCACTGCGTCATTGACACAGCGCCCCCACATGATGGCGCTGACAATCGACGCAAAGTTGTCGTCCATCAAGATAATGTCGGAAGCCTCCTTGGCCACCTCGGTACCAGCGATACCCATCGAGAAACCCACGTTGGCCGTCTTGAGCGCAGGTCCGTCGTTGGTGCCGTCACCAGTAACACCAACCACCTCACCGAGACTCTTGAGCGTCTCGACGAGGATCTTCTTGTCTTCGGGCGAGGATCGCGCGAGCACCTGCAGCCTGGGAACCACCTCCATCATATCGGTGCGGCTGAGTTTGCGGAACACGGGACCTTCCATGACAATACCACCAGGCGTGTAGATACCACACTGAGTAGCGATCGACTTGGCCGTCAAGACGTTGTCACCAGTGCACATCTTGACCTGCACACCGGCACGTCGGCAGGCTTCCACAGCCTCGGTGACACCATGTCGCAGAGGATCCTCGATAGCAGCAATGGCCACCAGAGTCAAATCCTGAGCGAGCGAAGTGTACTCAACCTCACCGGACTCGTCGATCTTGGCATCTTTGGGAGGGAACGATTCGAGATCACGGTAGACGAGAGCGAGCGTTCGGAGCGTCTGGTTGGCGAATCCTGTGATGGTCGAGTTGACTTTGTCGAGCTTGGCAGCGTCGAGCTGCTCAATCTGAATTTGATCGGTATCGGTTCCAGTGACTTCGACGTGGCGAGTGCAGAGACGGGTGAGCACCTCACTGGCACCCTTGAGGTAGATGCGGAAACCACCCTCGGGGCGCTTGACGACGACACCCATGGCCTTGCGTTCGGAGCTGAAGGGGATCATCTGGACCACCTCGGCACGTTCTCGCGAAGCACGATAGTCTTCCCACTTGAGCTCCTTGGCCATCTTGAGCAGCGCCGTCTCGGTCTTGGAGCCGACAAAGCCGGACTCCTTTTTCTTTTCCTCAGTGGCGGCCTTCTTGCTCGACTTCCACTTGACAAGACCGGAGAGACCGTGCTTCTTAACAGCGACGACAGGGTTGGCAACTTCGTCCTTGGCATCACCGACCTCCTCGGCCTCCTCGAAGGCGGTCGAGTTGATGGCGATGCTGTCGTTGAGGAGCTTTTGGAGGGGAGTGCTGATCGACTGGTTTAGTTCGCCCTGCTCGACAATGCGGGTCTGAGAGGCAGAGGTGGCATCGTGCTCGGTCTCGACACGCTTGCGATTGGCCTCGAGACGGTCGGCAAACTTGAAGCTGACACCGATACTGCCGGCAACGACGCTCATCTCGTTCTGTGTCAAGGTACCGGTCTTGTCGGTGCAGACGACGCTGGCGTTGGCCATGGTTTCACAGGCGCCGAGCAGACGCACGAGCAGGTTCATGTTGGTCATACGTTTGGTGGCGAATGCAAGAGCAAGGGTGACGGCAAGAGGCAGACCTTCGGGCACGGCGACGACGACGACGGTGACGGCAATGATGAGGATGTTGATGAAATCCTGAGCCTTGTCGTTGGACGAGCGGTTGGGTTCCTTGGCGAGGTGAACAAAGAATCGGATCATGAGGGCAGTGAAGAGGACGATACCGGCGGTGGAACCGAGCCAGGCGATGAGATCGGCGAGACGGTTGAGCTTGGACTGCAGAGGCGTGTCCTCGGCATCGCTGCGGAGCGAGAGCATGAGCTTGCCGTTGAAACTGGTAGGACCAACGGCGATGACGACGTACTCGCCGACACCTTCAAGCACCTTGGAGCCAGAGATGAGGAAGCAGTCGCGGTTCTTGGGCTTCTCGTTGTTGCGGCGCGCCTCGTCGAGGTCGGCGATGCACTCGTCGTAGGTGACCTTGCGGATCATGTCGGATTCACCGGTAGCGCCAGACTCGTCGCACTTGACATTGTGACCACGGAGAAAGATGCCGTCGCAGGGGACAATCTCACCAGGCTCGAGCTGGAGAATGTCACCGACGACGACATCGTAGACCGACATGAGGGCAGGCTTTCCTTGACGGAGGACCTTGACGTTACGCTGCTCCTTTTTGGCGTTGAGCTTCTTGAACTGGCGCTCCTTCTGGTAGTCGTTGACGGAACCGACGAGGTCGACAATGATGATAGCGATAAGAATGGCGAGACCTTCGACCCAGTCAATGTGGACAGACCCGCAGAGGGTTTCGACGCCGTCGACGACACAGGCAACCTCTTCGGGGGGCAGCGTGCTGGTGTAGATACCGAGAGCGAGCGAGACGACGGCAGCGATGCAAAGCAGGATGAGAATCTTGTCCTGAAGAGCGAGCCACATGAGGAGGAGGAGGCTGTTGGACTTGCGTTCGGGGAGGACGTTGTGGCCGTAGACACGGACGCGGTCCTCTTCGGTGGCGTCAACAAAATTGGCGTCGCGGCTCATGGAAGCCCGAGTGGCAGCGGGAGCGCTCTCGATGTCGTGAGCGCCGGCGCCAGCCTCGATGGTCTTGGTACCGCCGAGATCGAGACCTCGGTGCTCGTCGGTGCCGAGAGCGGCGAGGACGCCCTTGATACCGCCCATGTCGCGGAGCTTGTCCACGCTCTTTGGGTCGAGAAGGTCGGCGAGCTCGATGGGTCGGAAGGGGAAGGGACGAGGGTCGACATTGCGCCGACGTGCGAGCTCAGCTGCGAGCGCCTTTGCCTGTGCCTCTCGACGACCGGAACGAGTGACACCCTTGAACGAGCGCTTAAGGCCGCCAAAAAAGCCGCAAGGAGCAGCCACCTCTTGGTGCGGCGACGCGACAGGCGGGCCGTGCTGCTTTTCAGCGGCGCAAGACATTTTGATAATCAAGCGCTGTCGGAACGGTACAGGAAGCGAATTGAATGCGTTCGAAAGGGGGAAATGCCAATCCGTGCTGCGCTTGTCCTTGGCCGGTGTTCGGTCGAAGTCGGGCTCTGATGAGCGTTGAGAAGGACGCAGTAGTCTGATGGATTCAGTTGGCCATATTCTGTCGTGCTAGAAAAAGGGAGATGGAGAGGACGCAATAGGAGGATGCGTTTCACGCGCGATATCACAGTGGCGAGACGGTGGAAGGAATGTCTAAGGCAAAGAGGCAAAAGTAGCGAGGAGAAGGAATCTCGATGGACTGTAGACGCCTATATACTCTTCTGCCAAGGAAGAGGATCCCGAGTCGAGCTCGACTGATGCAAAATAGATCAGGCTCAAAACGGTCAGGGACGGGTTGAGCTCAGCATGAAAGAAAGACAGGGAAAAAAAAAAGATCGATGTTCTCGTGCTTTCTGGCTGGCTTTCTGGCTGGCTGCGCGCAAAGAGTGAGCAGCGCGACAAAGCAAGACGAGGAACGTGCAACAAAAAGGCGGAATGAATTCGAGGCGCTGCTGAATCAGGAAAATGCCAAGCCGTCAAACAGGGCCGAGTGTGGATGCATTGGCCAACTGCAGCAGAGCAGGCTCGAGGAGAGCGTCGTGAAAAGATGAGCAAGCAAAAGCAAAGCGAGAGAGAGAGAGAGGCGCTGGCACACCGAGCTTATTCCACACAGCCTCAAGGAAAAGAAACGGTTGCAGATGGCTCTCTCTCTTCCTCTCGACTCAAATCACAAATTTGCATCACGTGGTCTGGAAGAGGGCGTGCGCGTCTGGTCAGAGCCTGCCGGCCGAATAAACCCATTTTATCTCATTACTAGCTTTCCACATCATCACTCCACTCCACCATCATCGTCGCAGCCAAGCTACCCTCACACGACTTGGCTGCATCCTCAGTTTCTTCCCACCCCTGTTTCCTGCCCTCCCTTGTTGTTCCTGCCGCTCGTTTTTGCGCTCGTCCGGCCCCCTCGCGGCGGGCTGGGAGCCTCCATCGAGCTTAGAAGACCTCACGGGTCCATCTGACGCAATCCCAATCCGTTTACCTATATCTTTATTCTCGTGCGAGACGGACAGGGCTGACGGGACAACTCTTTTTTGGCGGGAGGGCTGTGCCAGAGATTGAGACAGAGACAAAGCCTTTTTCTTTTTTTTTTTTTTTTTCTTTTTTTTTTTTTTTTTTTTTTCTCCCACTGCTCCCGTCCAACCACGCGACGCAGCACACAGATCCGTCCATTCTCGGCAGCTTCGCCCTCAACCCTCGATCGACGTCTTGGCATCTAGTTACAGTACACAGCTTGATGATAGCCACAACCCTATCGTCTGCTCGATCAAAATCGTCTGCCTCGGTGGAATCATGCTGATTGCCCACGTGCGTGTCTTGGTGGAACAAAGTTGATCTGCTCGCTCTTCTCTTTGCAGGGCTCTGCGACTGGTGCCGTCGCTCTAAAAGCACGACTGTTGCTAGTTGACTCGCTTTGATCTCAGCTTTGCACTGGTGACTTATGTCGTCGTGATCGCAGATCTGCTTCAAGTAGCTCCTTTGTCAGACGGGATCAAGAGTTCCGAATTGCTTTTAGGCAACTGTTCGTAAGAAGGATTCTCTCGAATCGAGGCTGTGCTTCAAAAAGGCGTAATTTTGATTTTTACTTTTATTTTTTTAATTCGTAAGATATTAGATTTACGCGCACAATCAAAAAGTCTTGGCACAAAGCCTTGGCTTTCATCGTCATCGTCAACCGCCACCGTGCATGTCGGTCAAGGTCGCCAATCATGATTCTCTACCAACTACACGTGCGGTTTTGAAAAGTCTTGGCTATTGAGGCCTCCATTCCCCGCAATCGCATCGCTTTGCTGGCGTCCAACTCATCGCCTCCCGAGAAGGCGCTTCTTTTCAAGATTTAACCCGAAACAGATGCGCTGTGCAGATCAAACCTACAGTTGATCGGGCGACTTGTTTGCATTCCATGCGATCGACATTGAAACATACATCGGGAAACAAATGCTGTTGAGCCGTGATTAGATCTCGAGACGCTCGAAGCTGTAGGCGCCCACCAGCATGCTCTGCTCGAGCAATTGCACACGTCGCGTCTTGACCTCGCCCTGCGTGCCCAACTTGAGTCCCAATCCACCACCCATCTCGGCACGAGCCGCCGCATCCGCTTTGCTGCTCACGCTCACTTTGGCGTTACCTGCCGACGCAACAGCACCGCTCGCCGACAACGTGGTGCCGCCCCAAGTCTTGTTGTTCTTGGCCACGTCGGTCAAGGCGAGCAGCTGGTTCTCCTGCTGCAGCTTGGCAAACGTCGAAAGAGGTGCATTGACCAGTCGAAGCGTCGACAGCAACTGCACGTAGCGTGCAATGGTTCGAGACAGCGACTGCACCGTAGCATGCGAGCGCGGCGTGGCGAGCAGCAGCGGGAAGAATGTGTCCAGCAGATCGTTGGCCAGCGCCATCACAGCATCTGCATCGGGCGCTTTGGCCTTGCCCGTTGCCGTCGTGCCAAATTCATCCCCACGTGCCTTCTTGTCCTCTTCACCCGAGAAGGGAAGCTGAATCGTCTGGCTAAGCCATGCATTGCACAGCTGCAACAGCGCCATGACCCGATCAACGTCGTCCCAAAGCTGTGCCTTGAGTGCGCTGCGCAGCGCCGGTCTTGACACGCGCAGCTGCATCATCTGGGCCAACAGCGCCATGTACGGTCGGGCTGCTTTGGTGCTGCCAGCATCGCCTGGCTGTTGGCTTTGAAGCAATCCTCGCAGCGCCGAGATCAACAGCGCAGCAAAGGTATCCTCGCCGATGTCGGGCATGCGCTTGAGAGCTGCACGCAGCAGCTTTGCGTCGTTCCACGCTCCCATCCTCAACCAGAACTCGGTGAGACCGCTTCCATTTGCCTGCACCGACACGCTGCGTGCAGGTGCTGCAGCGACGGTAGAAGGTTTCAATGTCGCAAAGATCGACGGGTGGACGCGAGCATCCGTAAGCAGAGTAAGCAGAGCAACTCGTGGCAGAAAGGCAAGGACAGCAGCGCCGTTGCTCTTCCCCTTGATGCTGTTGCGCTGGGGAGGAGCGGGGAGAACAAGGTCGAGCAGCTCGCCAAAGAACTCGCTGTCGGCTTCGTGTGCAGTGAGTGTCTCGAGCATGCGACCGTCCGCTGTCGCATGATCGATCCAAGCGGAAAGAAGCGAGTTGATCTCGGCGCCCTTGCTCGTAGCCTTGCCACTGCTCTGAGAGAGCTCCTTGATCTTGTCCAGCAGCTCTGTTCGGCTTGCATCCGATTCCAAGTCTCCGTTGACGGCCTCTGCGAGCTGGCTCTCAGCAGTGTGGATCCATCGAGCCGTGAGCTCGCCCTTGCCGAGAGCATCACGAAGCACGCTCGTTTCAGGTACAACAAAAGGCACCGTGAGCACGCAGACCTTGCGCTGATGAAGCTGTTCCAGGGCCTCGGCCTTGTCCGATGAACTCGAACTGCGTGAAGCCACGGTGGGTGGGCCCATGGTGACAGCGCTGGTCGAGCCGGCGATGCGCAATGCCGAGATGGTGGTCATGCGCTGGAGCAAGCCGATTGAGGAAGCGGCGGTACTGGCAGCGGGAACGAAAGGAACCGCCCAATCAATCTGCTTGAGCACGGCATTCAGCTCGAGGTCGACAATGAGGGCCACCACGCGCTCCTTGTCCGCCGTGGCTGCGGTCGCTCGTGAGACGCCAACCACAAGAGCGTGGTCTCGGCTGAGGAGCAAGCAGCAGGATGGCGAAGCAGTCGAAGACGAAGAAGGACGCGAGCTTTCTTGTGCCAGTGCGTGTAGAGTGCTGGTGTTCACGTTGCCGAGACGAGGCTCGCCGCTGGGGAGGCGGTGAGGCTCATGGAAACGAGAGAGCCGTCGAAGCCGAGGAGGACGAGTCGGCCGTCCGGATGCAATTGGACGTCAAGAACATGCCTTGCATGGGCGACGCGGGGGACTTGAACGTTGCCAAGCTTGACAGTGGCAATAGACGATTCGGAGGCGCCATCAAAGCTCTTGACGAACGCGGTGAGCTCGAGTGTAAGCGGGCCGGACGCAGCATGCGCTGCAGACAGCGAGTCGTCGAGAGCATGAACTTGATCGTCATTGACATCGTTGTTGCTCTTCTTGGATCGTTTGGATCGTTTCTTCTTTTTGCCTGCATCGTCATCGACGTTGGCCGAAGTGGTGGAGGACTTTGTATCCGAAGTGATGGCAACACGCAAGCCGATAAGAGCCGCTTCTTCAATTCGAGAGCTGCCCAAGATGAGGCCCTTCGCCGAAGCGGCATCGAGCAGGTTGACATAGAAGTGGCATCGCGGTTGGTCCAGTGGTTGAGTGGCATTGACGGTGTCAATGATGTTCAAGGAAGAGGCCGATGCCTGGAGAGAGGCTTGGCCATCGTGTGTGACGGGTGAAGAGCCTACGACGGTGAGACTGTCGTCGGGATGTGTCAAGACGAGACGACCATCGCCAAGAGCGTGGATGATGCGGATGGCTTGGACACGGAAAGCAACTCCTTCTTGACCTGAACCTCTGCGCTCTCCTTGCCCTTAGACGAAAGTTCCTCGACGAAAGCGCAGAGCTGATGCGTAGCCACAACGGCAGCACGACCGGACTTGGCACGAGTGTGCGACTCGACGCCGACATACGTGGTGCGCAGCGAGCGTCCTCCTCCGATGGAGCAAAGCAAGGTAAGAGGGGCTGACGAGGCGATCTCTGCCGAAGAGAGGGTGAAGCTCTGAATGGGTGTTTGTGTCTGAGGATTGACCAGGTTGAGCGCGTGACCTGCGACGAGGATGGGCAGTGTCCCTTGAGTCGACGCAGAACGCGAGCATCGGAAAGAGCTTGTAGGCTGCACCGACGCTGATGGTTGACGTTTTTGTCGTGGAAAAGGCCGTGGCTGGAAGTGTTGCGTGACGAGCCAAGTCGGCAGCAGCCGGGGACGGATGCGTCAGCAACGTCGAAGGCTGCGAAAGCTCCGGAATAGCCGATGCCGATGCCATGGTGAAGCTGCTTTTCAAGCTGGCACCGTTGTTGTGCTGTCAATCAATCGGCTCTGCCGTCGTCGTAAGGTTCCAGTGTATTCGTGAAAAAGGAGAAGAGAGAACCGAGCTACTGAGATGCGATCGTGCCGCCGTGTCTTTGCCCCCTATACCTGTTCCAAATACTGCTACTGAGAAGTGTCAGGAGTCGAAAGAGGAGATAGGATCTAATGGGAAGGTCGCAGGTAAGTGTTCGAGCAAAGACGAGCAAGGGAGAGAGAGAGGAGGGAGAGAGAAGGAGAGAGAGGTTCAAGAGCCGAAAATTTTCAAAAGAGAGCTTTCTTCTCGGCGAGATCCACATTTTTTCTTTTTGCACGAGCATTCCCTTGACGCATTCGAAATTTGGATTTGTCAGCGTGACATGTCCAGAAGCTCTTCTCACTTCGACCTAACACTTTTCAGAATTCGCATCGGCTTGTAGTCCGAACAACACAAGCTGGATGCAATCGTGCTCCGGGTGATGTTGTTGAGAAGCTTGAGTCTGCTCATGACCAGAAGCCATCCAATGCGGCGCCTTTTGCAGGTCAATCAGAGTGAAAACTAGCACGTCCGGACGAGAGCTTGGCCGGGGAGCTTCGTGACTTTCATGTTACAAGCGCCAAGACGATTCACCGATACAGTATGGAGGTGTAGTAAGTCTTTGCTCTGGGCCAAGGTCGAGCCAGCGGAAGACCGATTCCGAGCGGAGTCGGCCAAGTGTTGTCTCTGGAGCTGCACGTCGCTACATGAGCTTTCCTTCTTTTCGGCGCTCAAGAAGATCTTCAGCATGCAGACAGGCGCATGCATGCACTACATATTTTGTTCAACCGTAACAAACACGTTGCCACTTTTCGAGGGCCTCTCCTCCTTAGCCTCTGCGGCTTGCTCTATGACCTACAGTAGCATGAGAGGAGGAAGAACTTCGATCATTGGCATAACAATGAAAGCGCCCAAATCGACTTTGGCGCAGCTCGGTGTTGGTGCGCTTCAAAGATGGCCCACAGCCGCCACTTGTTTCTTCGCGTGGCCTTCTCGGAGGAATCCGACCCGAAGAAGAACTTGCGGTCAAGACTCGAGAAACAAATAGGTCTTGGCCACGTTGGATGAAAAGCAATCTTGGCTCGATTGATGGCCTTGGCCGGCTCACGAAGCTCGCTCGCTTTGCTCGTCTTTGTCGGTCAAAAGACTGGAGCCGACGAGGCGTTGCCGAGCTCTAATAGATCTTTCCGGCGCCAATTTTTATTTTTAATATTTCAGATGTGATTTTCAGGCGTCAGGCGTCAGGCGTCACGGGGAGTTTAAACTTCTTTCGGAACGTCCTAAAAACATCTGACCAAGGAGACACACACACAACACCACGCTCCGCTCGCTCCTGCACGCAATCCGTGCTCTTTTTTTTTTTTTTTTTTTTTTTTTTTTTTTTTTTTTTTTTTTTTTTCCTCTCTCCCTGTCCCTCTCTTCTCTTTTTCCCCCTTGCAGCAGCTCGCGTCACACCTTAATTCGAGTGTGCCGCTCTTGAGCTGCTGTGTTGTGCTGCGTGTTAGGCTCTGCACTGACCGCCTCGTTAGTGTCTTGCCATGCCGGATTGCTGTCTCAGCCCTTGCTCCTGTCTAGGTCTAGTGTAGCAACAAATTGCGACCTGCGACTCGACTTGGATGCAGGCGATGCATGCCCACACGCTTGGACCGCCGCTTCTTCTGTACTGTACGCTGCGATTGGCTGAGTGAGAATTTGGGTGCTGAGCAGCAGCTGTTGTGTGTGCGCGTGTGAGCGTGTGAGCGTGCGTGCGTGCGTGCGTCGTCTAGCCCTTTGAACCCTGTTTAGTCAGTCGCTGCTCCTCACCCTCGCGCTTTTCGCCTGTCGCTCGCTGCCTTTGAGTCGATCCACTCACTCCTTTCTCCTCCCCCTTCTCTCTGTTTTCGGACTGGTCGGCACCTCGACACGTCGGCAACTTCGGCGACAAAAAGTTGTTTTTGTTTTGTGTGATTTGGATGCCAACGTCGACCATCGCTTCTCATCACAATTTTCGCATCTTCCGACGCTGCCTCGACCACCCGTCAACTCAGCATCCTCTGCCATTGCAGTCGTAAGGACAGCACGACGCTCTGACATCTTACCACCGCACCGCCACAGCCTTGGTATCGGCTCTCACTTGCCAAACGGTCGCGTACTTCTCTATCCTGGCTCGTCCAAGTCGATCCCAAGCAAGTGTCTGCACTGTTCGGTCTACACTTCGACCCACTTCTCGGAGCACCACCTTTTTCATCGACACTCTGGTCTCCATCTAGTCCTGCAACGACGATCGTTGGTCCAGAATTGCGTACTTTTCATTGTCATCCGTCATTTGGTGCAGTTTTCCGACTTCATCAAGATCACAATAGCAAGCCCTCGCTTCCTGTCTTCGATTGATTCCTCATCAACCGTGCTTACAAGACGCTCATTGCATCCGACCCCCAGCGACACTGGGTTCTGTACTTTGTCGACGTCGCTTTCATCGAATCTCTTGCTCCCTCGCCAACACGACGCCACGAATCCTTTCAGCAGCCAACGACAACGCCCAGCGACAAAGCGCTTGGCGACAACATACATCCCTCTCAACTTCATTTGCTGTCTCGGTATCACCTCATCGCGCCTCTGTCTGGCTGCACCCCTGACGCCTTGCATGCCGCTGCATCGATTGCTGCATTGATCCTCTCGACCTTTGGCCATCCTTCATCTCGAGCTGCACGCCGCCACAATGGCGTCTTCTTGGGCTTGATTTGCTGCACCCTAACCCTCTTTCGTGTGCGTGCATCAGCCTTGTCACAACCACACGCATCTGATCGACATCTCGACTCTGTCGCATCAGCTTTTGCCGACGCACTCCTCTATACCCTCATCGGTCTCTCCGCATACCCACGCCCACACCGCCGCCGCTCTGTGCAGCACACACTGGACGCTGCCACCTCAGCAAACCAACCATGCCCTCCTCCGCTTCCGACAACAATGCCGCAACGACGCTCATCGATGTGCCCTCCCTCATCAGCGCTCGCTCGGCCAACTCGCTCATCTCCGATAATCGTCCAACCCGCATCCAATCAGAGACCCTCCTCGTCTTGAATGGTCTGCTCGACGAGCTCCTCCTCGCCATCCTCACCTCGGCCAAAAGTTTGGCCACCGACCGCATCAAGACAGATGGCGTACTCAGGGTGCTCAACAACAACCTGCTTGCCAAGGATGCCGTCCTCGAAGCTGAACTCGAGCTTCGCAGCTTCGTCGACGGTAAGCGTGCAGAAGGCGCCAGAGTGCCTCTTGGCCTCATGGCCACCTCCCGGCTCGACGGCACCGATGGCTTTCCTGTTCAAGCTGCCTACAAGGCGCTCAAAACGCGGTGCGAATACTACTCAACCCTCAATGAGTGCCAAGATGACAGCGCTGCCAGAGACCAGAACCTCATGAGCAGCGACGGACGGCCCATCGCAACCGTAACACCAGGCGCCGCCATCTACGTAACCGCCTTGCTCGAATACGTCGGCGTCCACATTTTGCAAAACGTGTCACGAGTCATCGAGCGCGACAACTCGGACGAGGCCAGCCTCTACGATCTGCGCGCCGCCATCACCGAGGACGAGCAGCTCAACCCGCTCTTCAGCAAGATGTCGATCAAGCAAGAGTTGGCTCGTCGCATCGACGTGCTCGAGTCTCGTCGTCGCAAGATCACCGAAGAAGGAGCCGCTCGTGGTCTTCGATCCGATGCCAGGGTCGTCAAGCCGTGGCACGTTCCCACAGAGGGCGACTTTGACGAGGCCGCTGGACCCACGCTCTTTTCGTCCAAGCGTGCTTCCTTGCAGCAGCCGCAACGAAGCAACAATGGTATCGCTTCGTCCTCATCCTCCCGACACGGCCATGCAGCATCCAGCAGCATGGGACACTCTGATTCTTTTCATGGCAGCACATCCACGCTCCGTACGTCAACTTCTCTCGCCAACAATGCTACAGACGCCAATAACGGCTTCATCTCGCCAGGTGCTGGTAGCAATGGCAAGCAAAATGGAGCACGCACTTCCATTGGCCTCGGCAATGGTGGGGCCCGTCCAGAAGCTGGCGCCAGCAACGCAGCAAGCGTGGGGCGCGGCCGAATTCAGACCGTAGCTGGTCTGGCGTGTTTGGTGGCATCAAGCGGCGCAACAGCTTCAAGCAAGGTTCCGAGTCGGCAGCCACGTCGGGACGGCTCGTCTTGCCGACCGATGCCACTTCTCCCGGTGCCACTCAAGCCGAGTCGGCGCTGGACCCCGAGGACGACTTTGAGGCCATCATGCTTTCTGGCCAAACAATGAAGGTCTCGCTCACTCCGAATCGTCTCCACACCATCGAGGTGGCCAAGAAGGGGACAGACGTCAACGTCAGCTCCATCCGCCGACGCCCAGGTACACCAAGCGTGCGCCAAGAGGCCACCTTTGCAGCACCCACGCTCGGCCGCGCACCCAGCTCCACATCCACGCACAGCTCACAATTGCCTGCAGGAGGCGATACCAGTGCTGCAACCGCAAACGAAAGGCTGTCCACCAGCAGCAGCGCGACTCCATCGGATGCTGGCATGGCACGACCCAGCTCGCGCGCATCGCTGTCTGCAGCAATGCGACCCGAACGCAGGACAGCTGCACCTCCGCCCTCGTCGTATCGAAGCCCTTCGCCTCTGTTGGTTGGCAAGCAGAGCGTACTGGCACGCAACGTAGCGGAGGAGGATGCCGCCTCAGCAGTTCCTCCGACCCCATCTTCCTCTGTTTTCCGGCGTCAGACGCCCCGTCTGCAGCCACGCAACGACGAAGAGGAACGCAGCTCATCGGCAGCCAAGGACCTGGTCGACCTCTTCAAGTCGACGCCGCCGTCTGCTACGCAAGAGCGATTCGGGGCCATTGCTTCGGACACATCCTCCTACATGGACGGAGGTGCAAAAAAGACAGCAATGGGCGACCGTGTCCGCACCCTGTTTGGCCGCAAATCGAGCAGCAGCACCGGCCACGGCTCGCCCTCTTCGCCTCGACAGAGGGTGTTTCAAATGCATCAACGCACCGACACCAAGGCGAGTCTCGAAGGGTCGCAAGACACGTACAATACCAGCAGCGCCACCAACTCGATGGACCAGGCGCGTTCGCTCGTCTCGCCCAACGAAGTGCCTTTCAACCGTAACACAGCATCGCGTTCGTCGACATCGACTTCGGAGCATCCCGCGGTCAGTGCCGATGCAGCCATGGAAGCCAAGCCGACACCCGATGTCGCCGTGGTAGAGCCAGAACATGCTCCCGCATCGAAAGCAGCCATCGGATTGGGCGTAGGTGTAGCAGCAGTTGCAGGTGCAGGTGCGGCGGGAGCCGTTGCTGGTGCTCGAAGCCCAAGCTATGGCTCGAGGTCGACAAGCTATGCGAGCCAGACGCCGAGCACGGTCGAAGGCGCGGCTCAGGACGGATCGGTTGCAGACGATGCGTCGTCTACATCCAAGTCCAAGGCTCAAGATGAACTGGTGAGCCGCAAAGTTCCATGGGGCTACAAGCGCAACTCGACGAGCACGAGCACAGCGATCGAACGCAGTAGCACGCCAAGTTCGGATCGACGCCGAAGCGTTGGCTATCAGAGCTCCAATGGCCACGGCGTGTTGCCTCTGCGAAGCCAGGGCGGTGCGGGCGCTTCTGACGCTGGGCATGGCGCTGTCTCAGGAGGATCGCCAGTCGCAGTCGCCTCTGATGAAGGAGTTGCCACCACGGCGTCAAACAACACGGTATCTCGCAGCACCAACGCACCTACGGCATGGTCGGGATCGACTCCGAGCTGGGCACCGTCGCAGACGCTGGTGCGAAGAGGGTCGTTTGGCTCTCGACCCACTTCGGCGCAGCCATCTGCTCGTCGGCTGGGCGCGAGTCTCGAGACGATTCAGATACTGGCTGAGCTGGAGAGAGCAATGCGCAGCTGTCACACGGTGGACGAGTGCCGTGCTCTGGTGCGCAAAGCCATGCATGCGGACGGTGCGCCCATCTCGCCCTCATCTACTCGTGCCAATGGTCTCACGGACGAGAACAGTGCGGCTGGAGAGAACGGCAATGCACGAGGTGCGAATGGCAATGTAAGCAACTCTGCCGCAGCGACCAGTGGAGCTGTTGTAGGCACAGCCGCGACAATTGGAGCAGCAGCAGCATCTGCAAAGCCGGCAAGCAATCAAGACGCTGCTGATAAGGCAGAGGAGACTGCTGCTCTGAACGGACGCGAGCGCGGGCTGGAGCCGAGTATCAAGGCTGCACCCGTGCCAAAACTAGGAGCGGAGGATGAAAACACGTCTCTAGCGAAAGTGGAAGCTGGACTTGTCGTGGCATGGTTGCTGGGCGGAGATGATAACCCATCACCGACGCGCACTGTCACCTCGAACGAGCTTTCTGCCGAACGCGAGCGTCAGGGGCGGGAATCGGAAGAGGAACGAAAACAGGGACAGGAACAGAAAGTCAAGCGCGTGGTACCTGCAGCGATCAACGTGGCGGGTAGGAAAGCGGAAGCAGCATCCGAGGGACCTCAATTGCTGGAATCGACGGTGGATGCAGATGTGGGCGTGCTTGCCTCGAGCAGCGTGGTGTCTTTGCAGTCGAACTACAGGGACGCTCATGAAGAGGTGTAGTAAGGCCGTCACGTGCAGGGATGATTCCGACTCGCTTGATGCACTACGAGCTAATACAATGAAACGCACGAGAAGCAGTGTCACGCAGGATTGGGGCTGGAATCGAATCATGCCCCGATAAGCGGGCGCGTGTACGAGTTTGTGCGGGATTACATGAGGGCCTAAGAGGTTCTGGAAGCACACGAACAGCTTTTGGGAGGTGACGAAACCGAGGTCGCGGCTGTCGGGGTTGAGGGTTTGGTGTTGAGCGTAGAATTGCGGGGAAAGGGCATTCATTCTCTTGAAATGCGCGGTAAGACTGTCGCCATGCACTCGGAACAGATTCGAGTGCAAGTCCGAGGATTGATTTGCTGTCATGTCCGGCGATGCATACCTCTGCCTCGACAGCGTACGATGCTGTATGTGATTCGGGAAGAGTGGGGGGAAAGAGGGAGCTCAACTGCGACGATGAGCGGAGAATAAAAAATAAAAAATAAAAAATAAAATAAAATAAAATTGGACGTCACCTGTCCGTTTTTGCAGCTTCGCCGCCGTTATTGTGCGGGGAGAAAAAGCAGGCAGCGTTTCTGTACCTCGCTCGCTTCGACTGTATGCCATGCAGCCATCAAAGACGTGTAAAAAGTCTTGGCACTCGCTCTTTTTTCCTGACTCGAGATGGTTTTCAATCTGACCATGCCAATCGTTATCGATGCTTTGCAAGTCGGCCGTCGTCTAGCAGAGATCTCGGTGTTCGAAGAGCGTGTGTAGGTACGGCACTGGGCTTTGGTGGGATGCGAGAACAGTAACAACCAGGGTGGGAAAACAGGATGAGATCCCGCAAGAAAGTGTCGAGAGTCGGCTACACAAAAGCGTATCACTGCAAATGTAAGAGGCTGATCACGATCAGACTCAGAATCAAGCCATGCTCTAGACCTTGACCTTGAACATCGCCGTCCCACTTCCGCCATTTCCGTCCAACGTGGCTGAGATGGACGACGAGGAGGCGGACTTTTTTCCCCGAAGCGCTCCCCTCCCATCGTCGTTGATTTACCCGTTCTCCTCATCTCCCCGCGCATATGTGCCTATCTTTCCTGGCTTGGCATCCACCCTGCCACGCGGTGCTTTGCTTTGCTTTGCTTTGCTTTGCTTTGCAGAGAGAGTACCAGCCACCCCGGCACTTTTTCTCTGGTGGCTGCAGTGTTTGAAGCGATCCAATCAGTGGCTCTCGAAATGCGCAACCGAGAGAGGAAAAAAAAGTTAGGCTTCCCCACACTCACACACACAAACACACACTGCAACTAAGCAACGCTTGCTCCGTGGGTACTTTGAGACCCACGCGACCCACGCGCGCTGTTGAGGAGAACTGTACAACGATGAGATGAAGTCCGCTGCTGAGTCGCCGCTTTGCTGTAGTATGGGTTTGACAAACAGTTTTGATGGGCGAATCAGGCTTTTTGCCCTGAGCGAGATTAGGAAGGGCGCATATAAGACGAGGCGGTCCCGGTCCCTTTTTATCTTCTTGCGCTCCAACCCTCACTCCCTCACTCCCTTCCTCCATCCTTCTCCCTGTCTGTCATCCTCTCGCTTCCTCGATACCCGTCTCCCTCTACCAACTCCTCCTCCAGCTGTACCCTTCCGTGTATAATCCTCGACTCGACCCGACCCTCTCGACATCTAACCTTTTGCTGCCGACAGCCTCGTCTTTCTACCCCTCCCAAGCTGCGCTGCAAACATGACGAGCACCACCTCGCCAGCAGCAGTCATCGACGCCATGCGCGACATTGAACGCGCCTCCTCGTCGGAAGACGAAAAACTTCACGACAGCAAACACTCCGATAACGCTGCCGTCGTGTCGCCTCTCTACGCCACTGGCACGCCCATATCGGAACCAAGTCTGATCTACGACGCTGCAAGGGAGAAAGCCCTGGTCCGCAAAATTGATTTTTACATTGTTCCCGCCGTTGCGCTGCTCTACCTCATGTGTGAGTCTCCCCCCTCTCTGCATTCTCGATAACCCTTGCTGCAAGTACGCTGATTTTCCTGATGGCCTCTGTTCTGTTCGTCAGGCTTCATCGACCGGGCCAACGTCGGCAACGCCCGCATCGCAGGGCTCGAAAAAGATCTCGGCATGAACCCCAAATCGTACGATTTCAACATCCTCCTCACCGCCTTTTACGCCGCTTACGCCGCCTTTGAAATCCCTTCCACCACACTCACCAAGATCCTCGGCCCGGGACGATGGATCCCCGCCATGGCCTTCCTCTTCGGCCTGCTCAGCATGGTCAACGCCTTTGTCACCAATTTCGCGAGCGCCATCGTCGTTCGTCTCCTGCTCGGTATCGCTGAAGCGGGGATGTTGCCCAGCATCGCGTACTACTTGAGTCGATGGTACAAGAAGGACGAACTGGTGTTCAGGTTGGGATTGTACCTGGTTACGGCTCCTTCGGCGGGAGCGTTCGGTGGACTGTTGGCATCGGGGATTTTAAAGATCCCATATATGGGATCGGTAAAGTCGTGGGAGATGATCTTTTTGATTGAAGGATTGATCACGATGGTTATTGCTATTGTCGGGTATTTCACGCTCACCGATTCGATCCACACGGCAAGGTGGTTGACAGAGGAGGACAAGGTGTTCCTCCAAGCCAGGTTGAAATCCGAGCTCGTAGGTCAGAAGCATCTCGTCGACAAGACGCACAAAAAACTCCTCTGGAAAGGCATCACCTCCACCACCTCCCTCTGCTGCGCTGCCATGTTCCTCCTCGACAACATCGCCGTCCAAGGCACCGCCGTCTTCCTCCCCACCGTCGTCAAATCCATCTTCCCCGCTCCCAAACACACCGTCATCCATCAGCAACTCCTCACCGTCCCACCCAACATCGCCGGTGCCATCGCCACGCTCGTCTTCGCCTACTGTTCCGCAAAATTTCGCATCCGTTCCCTCTTCACCATCGCAGGTTCCATCGTGATGGTCGTCGGGTACGCCATGTTCGTGGGGAGCGACAACCTCTACGTCCGTTACGCCGCTTCGTTCTTCGCCACTTCCGGCGCTTTCACCCAAGGTGCGCTGTTGCCGGCTTATGCGGCGGTGAATGCGAACAATGACAGCGAGCGCACGGGCGCGATTGCGGTGACGGTGTTTTTCGGCAATTTGGGTGGGCTGATCAGTTGCTGGACGTATTTGAACAAGTATTCGCCTAACTTTTTGCCTGGGAATGGATTGAATTTGGCAGGGGGTGTGATGATGGCGTTGATTGGGGTCGGATTGGTTGGTTGGCAGAGGTGGGAGAATGGGCAGAGGGAGATGGGGAGGAGGGATTGGAGGTTGGAAGGGTTGACCGAGGATGAGATTTATTTGCTGGGCTCGGACCATCCGCATTTCCGATTGAGGTATTAGAAAGGGAGAAGCTGTAAACTGTTCTGCGGGGTTTCGATGATCGTCGAATCAAGTTGTTTTACCCTCTGATCTCAGACGTTGTAGGTGTGCATGTGAGATTGTGCTCGGATGACGACAAGAACACACGTGAGACATGGCTTGAAGCGTGGACGGCGGAGAGACGTCCAGGAACGCACGCACACACACACAGGCTAAGCAGCTCGTTCAAACGATCTATACATACCACTGTAGTACATACATCCTGGCGATATCCATCAAAGCACAGGAGGAGGAGGAGTATTCCAACCAGGCGCATTCAGCACGATCGCCAACAAACAACCTGAAATCAACCCTGCAATTGGCAACGTCAAAGCCCACGAAAAAAAGATCCACCCCAACATCCTCCAATTCATCCCCCTCCAATCGCCATTGCACAACCCCACAGCCAACGTCGCACCCGTGATCGACTGCGTACTACTCACGGGCAAACCCAAATAACTCGCGATCACCACCGTAATCGAAGCGCCCAACTCCATCGAAAACCCCCTACTCGGCGAGTGCATAGTCAACCTATTCCCCAACACCGACATGAGTTTCCATCCATACGTGCCCAAACCGATGACGATCGCCGCACCACCAAACGCCAAAATCCAGATGGGGACCGGTTCCTCAGATTCGGGGAACATCGAAGTGGACCAGACAGAGTAGACGACAGCGAGGGGGCCGATGGCGTTGGATACGTCGTTGGCTCCGTGTGCGAAGCTGGCGGTGCAGGCGGTCATGACCTGCATGAACGAGTAGAGGTGTTCGACGCGATTGTCGTACTTTTCTGCCGCTGCGTGCATCTGACGCAGTTTGGCTTTTTCCTTTTCGCTACCGTGCGCTTGCATGGCGTGGATGTCGGTTCTCAATCCTGCGGTGAGACTGTACCATGCCCATGGAAGAGCGTTGTAGCGGATGATGGTGTATAGGTTCCAGGGTTCGAGCCAGCTTCCTTCGAAAGTGCGGTATGCCGGTGGGGTGGGGCGCCCGGGAACATGTCCAGCAATACCGGTGGAGGAAGGGTGGGCGCCTTCCAGTTCAGCTTCGACGCGTGCGAGGTGTGAAGGGTGTTTTTCGCTGGCACTGTTGTGACGGGAGAGTTTGGCGTCTTTTTCAGAAGAAGAGGTGGTGGCGTGGTGGTCGCTGTTGGTAGCAGAAGCTGTGCCGATGTGGTCTTCGTTGGGTTGCAGAGCCGCGCCCGCAACGACGGGTTGAGCTCGTGCAGCAGCGCCCGTAGTGTTGAGCGGGAGAGCGGCATCTGCAGGGTCGTCAAAGTCGTGCAACCTGTAATCGGGTACAGCCGAATCAGCGGTGATGGCGTCTCCCGGAGCGGGGCGGAACCACAGCACCGGACCCATGAAAAAGTGATACCACTTGAGCGTATAATCCCCCTTGACCACTTTCGCATGCACATAAGGCAGCCAAAACAGAATCGAGAGCAACGCCACCACCGACGCTGTCCCCAACACCGCCGCGATCGTCGTCCCCGCCGGCAACTTATCCAAATCCAGCGAAGGCGAACCCTTAACAATAATCGAAACCGTCAACACACCACTAACAATGAAAAAATAAACCGGTGCCGTCCACAACCCTACCATCACCGGATCTTTCGCCTTCAGCACCACGTACTTCGTCACAAGGTACACACAAGCAGCGCACCCACCGGCGACAGCCGGAGCGATACCCCAAGAAGCAAAGATCTGCGCTACACCGTCCCACCCCCACTTGACGCCCCTCGCTCCGTTCACCGCGATGCCGACGCCGATCACCGACCCCACGGTAGTGTGCGTTGTGGAGACGGGCATAGCATTTCGAGTAGCGAATGTGAGCCACGCAGCAGAACCGATGATGGAGCATGTGAAGGCGAGCAGGACTACGGATGCGTTTCCGTTGAACACGTCGAGGTCGACGATGCCGTTCTTGATCGTGGAGGCGACACGGGCTCCGACGAGTACCGCGCCGAGGAATTCGCAGATGGCGGCGCAGAACATGGCTTGTCGAAAGGTGAGCGATTTGGAGGACACGGAGGTGGCGAACGAGTTGGCTACGTCGTTGGCGCCGATGCCGTAGGCGTTGACAAAGGCGCCGATCATGGAGAATGCGAAGAGGTAGTCATAGTCGTGGTACTTGGGCATCTTGGCGGCCTACTTTTCTCTCCTCTTGAGAGGAGAGGATGAGTTTGCTGGATAGAAGTGAGAAATATATGGAGGATGGCGACCAGCTCGTGGTTGCCTGCGAAGTTTGTATATGGAGCTTGGTGCTAAGAGTGAGAGATGACTGGCTCGATATGTCAAGGCGATGAGGAGGGAAACCACTTATCAAGACCTTCAACCTTCTTATATGGAGCAAAGCCTATGCTCGAACTGGTTTGTAACAGTCGCAGATTCTTCTCAATGTACAAAGCTCCGACCGAATCCAGAACGTCGGCGCGACGGTGCATCGCAGCTTGACTTTGAAAACTGATTCAGGAAGGAAGACCAACCACCACGATAGCCAAAGAAAGCTGTCTGCATGACAGGTTGGAAGTCTGCAGTGGCGAATGGAACGTGGACATGTCGCATGAACGCCAAACCCATCAGCGGGAGAAGGCACTCATCGAGAAGCATTCTAAGCCGCTCCATGGACCGAGCAAGGAGCATGCATGACTTGGACCTCCCATTGGGAACACTGGTCTCGGGAAGCTTTTACAACCGATTTGACTGAAACCGCACGTGCAAAGCAGGAACCATCCGAGCTTACTGAGCATGCAAAGACAGTGGATGAGAGATAGGCAAGGGACTGAAGCAATGTTGCTTTCTTGAATGAGCTTGCATGGCCACGAGCAAGCCAAGACCCGTCAGCCGAACAGCAAAGCGGCTAAAGGTGACGTACCGAGCTGAGAACTCATGTTCCAATCTGCCAAGCACATGTGCCAATGCAGGCCGCTGTCTCTTGAACAGCGCCGAAAGGATGATGCGCTGAGGGTTGATTTGTGACACAGCTAAAGCATCGCCAAGAATTGCCCGAGTCTTGGCACAGTTTGACGTGATGGTTTTGGCCAACCTTTTTTTTTTTTTTTTTTTTTTTTTTTCTTTTTTCCCTTTTTTTCAACTCTCCTTGACTTGGTGAGACCTTTTTTTATAATACCCGCTCTCTGGTCAGTCAGCCGTAGTGATGAGGCTTCGGCTGTGTTTTCAAGGAACAGCTTGCTCCCCCCCTTCTGATTCAAGCGAGTTGTCTCATAAATGGACATGAACGTGCATCCTTTGGAAAGTCTTGGCTGTTGTAAAGTGTTTGTTTGGAAGCGGAATTTTTCGCAAGGTTGAAGGTGTCACAGGAAGCCGATTCGACAACAGTAAAAAAATAAAATAAAAATAAAAATAAAAATAAAAATAAAAAAAAGATCTGCCCGATCGCGTTGCAAGGTTGACGGTGATCAACAGGAAGAAATCGTAATTCACTCTACAAAGTCACTGCACGGAGCAAGCGCTAAGCGAGACGCCAACTCAACTTTTAGTTTCGTTGAAATCACACGACTGCGCAGTCAGACAGACACGCGTTCAAAGAGCTGATCGCTGTCCTTCCTTCCTTCTCGTCTTCCAACAAAGGCGCCCGCTTCATTCCTTTCTCTACTCCAACCACCACCATCACATCATCTTCCATCTTCGAGTTTAGCTTCACTGGCTTCTCGACGCCACTAAGCTCGGCCAAGGCGAGCCCGTCGAATCTTGCATCATGGCGTCCTCGTGGGCCCACACGGGCATCGCGCCCTTGCTCGAGCGCATGAATTCACAAGACTCTGACTTCCGCTTCATGGCCCTCAACGATCTCATCGCAGAGCTATCCAAAGATAACTACGTTCAGATGGACGACACTACAGAGGACAGCACCCTGCGTCAGGTGCTTGCCCTCATGAAGGATTCCAACACCGAAGTCAAAAACATGGTCGTACGATGCCTCGCCATCCTCGTACCGCGCCTTCGCGAGGAGAACACGCGCCAGGTCATCGACACGCTCATCGAGTACATCTCTTCCAACAATGACGAGCTCAGAGACATTGCCGCCCTCGCACTCAAGACTGTCACCGCACAGATGCCCACCCGCTCTTCATACGCCAATACCGCACTCAACAAGCTCGCACCAAGACTACTCAACCACGTCGCAGACGCTTCGGCTTCCCAGGAACTTCTCATCGACTCGCTCGACATTCTCGCAGAGCTCGTCAACAAGTTTGCCGCCTCCGTCACAGCAGCGGTGCCCCTGCAAAACGCGCTGCTTAAATCCGTCGTCCCCGCCATGCGTCATTCCCGTCCTGCAGTTCGTAAGCGTTCGCTCACGGTTCTCGGTGCGCTCGGCTCGTGTGCGACGTCGGACGTCTTCACTCAGCTCTCAATCCAGCTCAGCTCTGATCTCGCGCCAAAGAGCTCCGTCGATACTCGCAAGACAGCCGTCCAGCTTATCGGCATCTTTGCTCGCACCTGTCCACGACGACTCGGTCGCCGCCTTCCCGAATTCATGCCCGCCGTCATCCAGACCGCAAAACACGACGATGACGAGCTGCGTGAAAGCTGCCTCCAGTCGATCGAACTCATCCTCCTACGCTGCCCAGCCGAGGTGACACCTTTCGTCAATGCCTCCATCGATCTGGCCCTCACCCTCATCAAGCACGACCCCAACTACGCCGGCTTCGACGACGACGAAGAGATGCGCGATGCAGATGACGACTTTGGCGCGGAAGACGATCAAGACGATGATCTCATCGACGACGACTACTCGGACGACGACATGTCCTGGAAGGTGCGAAGAGCGTCGGCCAAGGTGCTGAATGCAGCGCTCAGCAGTCGACCAGAGTTGCTCGCCCAAAACGTCAGCAGTGTGGCGCCCGCTCTGGTCGCCCGCTTCTCTGAGCGAGAGGAGAGCGTACGCCTCGAGATCCTCGACACCTTCCTCGCCTCGCTCAGGCAGATCCAACTCTACGCTGGCGGTCCTCAAGCTACCGAAGTCATGGGCTCTCATTCCTCCTCCTCCGCGAGCCAGGCTGCTGCCATCGCTGCTGCAGGCATACTCAAGCGTAAGCGCAACGAGATGGATGCTGACAGCGTCGAAGGCTCTCCACGCGCCCAGCTCCTCGCTCTTGTGCCTGCCATCGCCAAGGCCCTCAACAAAGAGATCGTGTCAAAGTCCATTTCAACACGTCACAGGAGCTTTATTGTGCTTCGTGCACTCGTCATTTTGCTTCAGGGCGGTCTCGAGGCCCACATCGGCTCCATCCTCGCACACACCGAAAAGGCGTTGAAGGGAGCAGAGTCGGCTGCTTCTGGTGGATCCACCCTCAAGGCAGACGTTCTCGGCTTCTTCCGCACTCTTTTCCTCACGCATTCGCCAAAGAGCTTTGACGATCAGCTGTCGAGCCTCGTGCCCATCCTCAGCGCTGCGATCGAGGACAAGCTGCACCGAAGCTGCACCGAAGCCTTCCTCACGTGCTCGCAACTCGTCTCGGTGCTTCGTCCGCTTGATGTGACGGCTGCTGGTGCAAGCGCCGCTCGACCGGGTCAGTTCAAGCCTTTTCTGCTGCAGATCTACTCTGCCACTGTCGCCCGACTCAACCGCCTCGATTCGGACCAGGAGATCAAGGAGCGTGGCATCGCCTGTCTCGGTGTGCTGCTCGCTCATGCTGGCGATGACCTCGCCGAAAAGCACGGCGAATGCTTTGACCTGCTCACAGCTCGCCTGACCAACGAAGTGACGCGCTCCATCACGGTCAAAGTTATTGCTCAGATTGCCGCTTCGCCGGTCTGCACGGGAGCTGCGTTCGACGCCTTCCTCCAGAGCTCGATTGCCGAAGTCGCGACCCTTTTGCGCAAGTCCAACCGCCAGCTGCGTCTCGCAGTATTCGACTGTCTTGCGGCTGCCTTGTCCCGATCTTCCACCAAACTGAGCACTGCCTCGTCCAACTCGATTCTCGCCGAGGTGCAGCCGCTGGTCAATACCGATATGGACATGAACCTGCTCCCACATATCCTGCGCAGCGTCAACCTGATCCTGCTCAATGACCCGGCGACGCGAGAGTCGGTGCGTGTTTCGGTGCTTCCGCAGATCTACTCCGTGCTCCGACTGCCCATTGCACAAGGACCAGCGATGGAGTCGCTGCTCGAGTTTTTGCGATTGTATGTGGGCGCACAGCCAGAGAGCACGCCCGAGACGGTCGACGAGCTGCTTGCTGCGCTCGAGGCGGCCAAGGGCAGTGTCAGTGGAACGCACCTCTACTCGACCGTGTCGCGCTGCATTGGAGCCGTGTGCACCGTCTCTGACGCCGCCAGTGGCAATGTTGCCGCCAAGGCTACTACGACTCTCGAGAACGATGGCGCCAAAGACACGGAGGTCTACTCTGCGCTGCTGTTGCTCGGCGAGCTGGGCCGATTCAACGACTTTTCGGCCCGCGCTGGGCTCTTGGACCGCGTTCTGCGCTTCTACGCTGCCGACTCGGAGGAGGTCAAGATGGCTGCTGCGTTTGCAGTGGGCAACATGGCCATCGGTGCGCTTGCGGCCTTCTTGCCCGCGATTGAGCAGCAGGTTCGCGCTCCGTCGGACGACAAGACGTCGAGTCAGCGCTTCCTGTCGTTGCATGCACTCAAGGAGCTCATCACGCATGGGTCCGCCGAACAGCTCAGTGTCGTGGCCGAACAGGTCTGGCCCGTGCTGTTCGATGCGTGCGAGACCAAGGAGGAAGGCGTGCGCTCGATTGGTGCCGAGTGTTTGGCTCGTTTGACGCTGAGCGAGCCGACCAAGTTCTTGCCGCTCCTGCAGGAACGACTGCGCTCGCCCTCCGTATCTGTCCGCGCAACCGTGCTCGCAGCGATCCGATTCACGCTCTCCACCGAGTCATCTGCAGCGTACGACGAGCTGCTGGCGCCCGTACTGGTCGACTTCCTCGCGTTGCTCAACGACAGCGAGCTCGAAGTGCGACGCAATGCGACCTTCGCGTTCAACTCGGCAGCGCACAACAAGCCCTACCTCATCCGCGATCACCTCCCCACGCTGCTGCCGCTGCTGTACGCCGAGACGCACGTGCGCGCCGAACTGCTGCGCAAAGTCGCCATGGGCCCCTTCCAGATTGTCACGGACGACGGCCTGGATCTGCGCAAGAACGCGTACGAAACCATGTACCAGCTCCTCGACTCGCTGTGGTCGCGTCTGCACCTTCCGGACTATCTTGACCGCGTCATTGCCGGTCTCTCCGATTCAGACGACGGCATCAAGACCCTTTGCTACTTGATGATTATCAAGCTCGTCGAGCTGCGATCGAGCACTGTTAGGGCTGTACTGGGTGGGAGGTTGGAAGAGTTGGCCGAACCGGTGGGCGCGACACTGAGGAGCAAGTTGAAGGAGACAGCGACCAAGCAGGAGATTGAGAAACAGGTTGAGTTGCAGAGGTTTATTTACAAGATGTTGGTCGTGGTGAGTAGAGAGTTGGAGGGGTTGGTGGGTGCGACGGGTACGCCAAAGTTTTCGGCCGTGGTGCAGGAGGCGAGGAACAGGATGAGTGCTGGGGTTGGCGCTGCGCAGCCAGGTGCGCTGTGGAGAGAGATCGAGGCGTCGTTGGCTTCCGCTTCTTGAAAGCCAAGAACCAGATGAAAACATGCAATAAAAACCCAGTTCTTACACAGTCACACACACACACAGCAACCTTGCGCGGAAGACAAATGCACTGCTGCGATTGAGACCCTCGTCAGACACGCGCGCGCGCGCGGGTCTTAACTCGTCGAAACAACCACATCCCCCACCCTCGGAAACGCCAACCCTTTACTCAACACCAACACCCCCCTCTCATGCGCAATGTACCCTTTTACATACCCTTTACCGATCAACGTCGCCAACACCCATTCCAGCTCCATCTGCGAATACTCCAACTTGACGATTGGGGAAGATGTTGCTCGATGGATGAGGGGTAGGGGTATTCGAGTGGGTGTAGGGGGTGGGAGGGAGAGGGAGATGCGTTTTAGGAGGGTGCGGAGGGTTATGTGGCGGGAGTGTTCGATGGCTATGAAGGTGGAGATTTTGACGAGGTGAGGGAGTGGTGGGTGAGGGAGGTGTCGAAGAGGTGGATGTTTCCTGTTCTTACAGCCTCGATGAAGGGTGCGTACACCTCCAATCCATCCCTCATCAACCCAGGATGAGGTATCAACCCCCTAAGCAACTTAACAGGTATCAACCACCGAAGTATCATCACCTGATTCCTCCTCGCCCCCCCATGACACCCCATCAACGCCTCCTCCAACTCCCCCTCCGCCCTCGCGTACTCTTCGTTCAAAAACGCCAACACACCCACATAATACCGAAACGTCACCTGTTGACTCTTGGGAAACTCCCCCAAATCGGGCAACGCTGCAGCGCTAATGGCGCGAAGAATGTTACGACACAACGAAACGCTCTTGAGACGAAAATACGTCCTAAACACCATCCCAACCACTTCGTAGGTTCCCCACTTGCGCGATTCGTTCAAATCCGGATTGCGATCGGCTATGCATGCTGTGAAGGCCTTGTTGAGTTGACGCGCGCATTCTTCGAGACGTTTGTTGGGTTGGGATGATGTACGTGGTCCTGCGACGGCAGCGAGGGTGGTGGTGGGGGGGGGGAGGAGGAGGAGGCTGAATCCGCCTGAACAGCCAACCAGCGCAAATTGAGACACAAAATCCGCAAGAGCGGTAGCGCCCACCTACCCGGCGTAAGCGTCGCAAAGTATCGCAAGAATGCGGTCACTGCAGCGTTGTACGCGTCGAACGCTTCACCCAGTCTCTCGGCTCGTGTTTTGCCTTCAGCGTCAACCGCATCTCCACTGAGCGACGATGCGATCGAAAAGGTGTAGAGCGAGATCAGGTGGTGTAGGCACATGTCTTCCCATGGTGCGTTGAGGTAGCCTGAGCATTTGCGAAGGGAAGAGACGATGCGCGGTGGGCGTGCGTCGCCGAGTTCGAGTAGAGCGGAGGCTGCAACGGGTCCACCGATAGCGAAGAGTTGCGCGAGAGAGTGCCCGTCCGAGGTGCGACTGGCTGTGATTACTGCGTCTGCGAATATCGATGGTTTCATTGTCGATGCTGGTGGAGGTATGAGGAGTTGGTGAGGTAGGGAGGGAGAGGCGGGAGGAGGTAGTGGATGAGGATGGTGGTGGTGGTGGTGTGTGCGAGGTAAAGCTTTCTTCGCGTCTTCATTCCTCCACCACAGCAAAAAAGGTCGGAAATCGGAACATCAAGAGCTTCGATTGAACCCTGAGCCACCTCACTTACCGCTGTAACCACAAACCATCTCACACTCACACTCGCTCTCTCACAACCACAACGAGCAGCAAATGACCGCAAATGCATGCAGAAAATGTCACTGAAGCATTAAAAAGACCTTGAACTAAACATGAGACTTTCCCCTGCCGCAATCGCTGGGGGAAAGCAAAAGAAAACGAAACAAATCAAGCGCGACATCTGCGCTGTTTGAAGGAGGCCACATCAGTTTGCACGCCTGCTTCGTGCTACAATCTCCCCCTGAGACTTCTCTCACAATGACCGCAAACACTAAACGCCACGCCGAGACTGAAAGCAGGGAAAAAGTACGAAAGCGCAGCGTCCAAGATCATCTTCAAACAGCAGCAGCAGCAGCAGCAGCAGCAGCAGCGTTGTATCAACCTAGAAGCTCATTCAGCACGAGCGCCGAGATCGACATGGCCGAGTTGCGCATTCTTGCCAAACGAACGAGCACGATGACGCGAAAGATGATGCGGAAAATGGCACGCAGGAAGGCGAGGTGGCTGAAAGTGGAGAGCACGACCTCTGCACCACGCTGTGGGGTCGACGCTTCGCTAGTGGGAAGCGGGACCGAAGGGTTGAGAAGGGCGGTGAGCAGTCCTCCAAGCCCTCCTGAGGTAGTAGAGGAGGAAGAAGATATGGCAACAAGAGCGGCGACTGCTCCAGCGAGCAATGCCGAACTGTTGCCAGCTCCGGGAGGCGCTTCCTTGGTCGCTGCTGGAGGCACCTCACTCGGTTGCCGCGTCGGACTGCCATTCGGGGTTACATTGCTCGACAGCCAACGCACGGCGTCCCACGAAGTCAGACCCCGCTTTGGCTCCTTCTCGCCGCCTTCAACCGCACCGCTGCCACCGCCATCATCGTCGTAATCATCGACACGTGACTGCCTTTGACCGCGTCGCGAAGCCATCAAATCTGCTGAAGACGTCGCTTGGCACTGCTGCTGCTGCTGCTGTTGCTGTCGTTGGATCCGAACGAGCTTTTCGTACCTACCTCTGATCCTGCTATCGAGCTTCTGACTCTCGCTCGCCAGTCTAGCGTTCCTCGCCTGTGTGCGCAGCCACTGTAGCAGGCGCTTTAAAAATTTGTCACCACCGCATACACCGCTCCCGTAAACCCGGCAAACACCAACACGCCCGACAAGATCGCTGCCACCCTGTTGAGCAGCACGTACCTCTCGAGATCCTTCCACGGTGTTGCCACGCTTGCCTTGGTCGCCACCGCCATCTGGTAGCCGCCCGTCGTTGTCGGTTTGCTCCTTGGTTCTTCAGCAGATACAGAGGTAGAACCGTCCGACGAAGACACTGCTGGAGAAGCAGTGTATGCGCGATCGTGATCGTACTCGTCAGGGCTTCCGGCAAACAGCCGACTTCGACGGGGCTCTTCCATCTCGAGCAACGGTTCCATGCCCTGGTCGTTGCGCCACACGTTGCCAAAGCTAGGTTGCGGTTCTTGCACCACGCGGACGGGCGATTGGTAGAAGCTGATCTGCGGATTGGTGTCGAGCAGCGTTCCGAAGCTTCGTGTCTTGCTCTTGCGCGTCTTGCTCGGAGGCGGCATGTTCGGGTCGCTGTTGGTCGTCTTTGCGCTGCTGAAAGTGCCTGTCGACGAAGCGGCGAATGACATGGCCGACTGCGCACCGCTCGGTCTCGTGTCCAATCCCAGTCCCATCGCTGACCCATTTTCTCCTTTTCCCGGACCCATTCCCCAGCTCTGCTCGTCGCTCGACGTGCCAAATGTAGTCGAGCTCGAGCCGAGGTTCGGGCTAGTATTGGTCGAACCCTGACCTTGCATGCTGGGCTCGTGCTGCCAGACATCCACTTTGGCTCTCAGACGTGGATCGTCAGCTGAAGGATGCCTCAGCTGACCATCAGGCGTAAGGTACCAGCCACCAATCATCCACAGCCAGGGCATGCCGAGGAAGCCAGCCCAAAATATGTTTTTGCTTGGCAGGTTACCCTCGAGCAGAGCGGCAGGTGTCGCGAACAGACCGTTACCGCCGCCAGCACCAGCGTACTGGCTAGCACGGCGCTTGGAGCGGCTGCGATGCTCTGCCAGCGGAGGTTGGGTGTGCGAGCTGTGCTGCACGCTGAAACTGCCGGACGCACGGTGGCGATGCTGATGACTGCGGGTAAAGATCGAGACGGTAGGCTGGCTTTCGTCCTGCTCGCAGTGCTGGTGGTGATCTTCGTCGGCGAAGCGTGCGGTGCGTGTGCGGCGGTGCAAGCGCGGTTGCTTCTTTTCGGGGCTGATGCCAAAATCGCCCAATTCGGTGGTCTGGTGTTGACCCGCCGCGTGCATGTCCGCCGTCACTTCCTCGTTGACGTGGTGGTTGTGTTCGTGATACTCAGCACCATAGGACCAGGTAATTGTTGCATCCGGCATGAGCGTGTGAAAAGTCTCAGCCCCATTCTGCGCAAGCTCCTCCTCCGTGTAGGCCATCCCTTGACCGGCAAGACGGCGCATCTCGTCGCGAGTACGTACCAGTTCGGACACCGTGAGTCCGCGGTCCTGCACCAAATTGGCACCCGAACCCGAAGCTTGACGGCAAGAGGTACTGTTGTTGGAGAGCATGAGGGGGATGTGGTTGGCCGACGAAGGGCCAGCAGTTGTTTGGTTCTGACCGTACAGCTGCTGATGTTGCTGCTGCGAGCTCGAGCCTGCGCCCCAATCCTGAGGATCGAAAGCCATACGAGGCGTGAACCCAGACGGAGATTCTGCGACTCTCGGAGAGCGCATTGCGTCCAGCCAGGCTCGTTCTGGAGCACCTGCTGCTACCCCTGAGGGTGCTGCTGCCTCACTGGATGCTGGGACAGGAAGAGTACTTGCACGCTGCTTGCCACCGAACACAGTGAGCGACATTCTCTTGTCGGTTTTGTTGAGACTCGCAACTCTCGAAAGGCCACCGTGGCGGATGGACGCATCTGCCCCGTGTGGTTCTTCAGCATCATTGCTCTTGTCCGTGATGTACGACAGACGGGGAGACCCGACATCGTTCAAGGCTGATGTGATGTAACCGATACCCGAGCTGCGTTTCTTCTGGCGCTCGACCGCGCTCATACGACGCAACTTCTTGAGCGCCTCGATGCGTTCCTTCTCTCGCTCTTCGGCAGAGAGATCGGCGCGATCCATGCTCTGCTTGGGCGAGTCTTCGGCAGGTACACCTTCGACGGGGGGAGGGATACGCGGCGAGCCAGCGAGCAGTCGCAAAGCTACAGCGCGAGCATCCTTTTCCACCACCTCGCCTTCCTCGCCGGGAGTGGGAGAGCGGAACCTCTGTCGCGCAGCGTCAAGCTGGTACCTTCCACTGCTCTGGCGCTTCTCCACGAGCGAAAGAGGTCGGAAGGATCCTCGCGAAGCCGTCCTCTCGCTCTTCGGTTCTGTTGCTGAAGCTTGGTATTCCACTTGATCTTTGCTCATTTCGCCAGCGGAGCTGTTGGCCAGCTCGAGATCCACGCTGCGGTCTCTAGGTGCAGCGCCGAGGTTGAAAGAGGTGCGTCGAGGCGAAGGCATGGCACTCCAAAGTTTGCTGACCCACTGTCCGGCTTTGACACTGTCGCCGCTCTTGTTCGCTTCGTCCCGCCCGAGCGTCACCTCGGTCTCGAGCCCGCCATCATCAAGGTCGATGTTGACAAACTTGATATCGGCGCTGTCGGTAACCAGATGCTTGTCGGTTCGCATGCCATGTTCCAGCGTCTGAGCGGGGGTGTCTCGGCTTCGACGTAAGTTGCGGCGCCATCCGATGCTGCCTGTCTTTGGCTTGGCTGGCACGTCGAGGTGTCTACCGACGTCGGTCTCGGCAGCAGTGGGTGCAGGGGTGGCGTTGTAGACGAAAGCAGAGATGGAGGAAGCGATGCTCTGAGAAGGATGCACCGTTCGATTGGTTGTCGCTCGAGCGCGGTGCACCATCATGTCGTTTGGCGAGGACCCATTCACGAGCGCAGTCAAACCGCCCGGACCGCCGCTGCCGACCTCCTTGCCGCTCACGGTTCGCGGAGAGCGGCAGTCGTTGGGCAGCAAAGGGCTTGGACCGCCTACGAGATCGAATCCAAGACCCTTGTTGTGCTCCTCGTACCGGCTCCCGCGCGTGAGCAGGGTCTCTCTGGACTTGGACCGTGTACGTTGCAGCGCATCGGCATCGGCGTCGGGGGACATCTGGATGGAAAGATGGGGAGAGACAGCATCCTGTACATGCTGATCCATGTAGCGCGAGGCTTTGCGCAGCAGGTCGGTGGTGATGGGTGCAAAGCCTTTACCGGTGTTGCTGGCCGTACCGACGTGGCTAGAAGGGTAGTCGATGTCCAGACCGAGACCCTGGACAGCCTGGTGGTGCTGTGCATCACTGTACCCTACGCCCTCGAGGGCACCATCGATCTGTGGAGGAGCTTCTTCACTGTGAATGATGGTCATCAAAGCTGGAGACACAGCCGAGTCTTGCGTCTGCGTCTTTGCTTCACTCTGCAGGTTGAAGTTGAGCAGCAGGGGCGATTGCGGCCACGGACCGGTAGTGCCACTACGATTGCGCGTCATGGGCAAGGCAGCTTTGGTCGAAGACGATTCCAGAGCATTGTGCGAAGCAGCGCGCCCCATCGTTGCTCCAGCACCGCGTCCAGAAGCAGGCATCAGAGATGGCTGACCGGACACAAAGTGGAACGGATCGACACTCTCGTCAGGTGTCGAAACGGTCGAGATAACCAGCGTCTGTCGCACCTTTGCATGCTGATCGTCGTCGGTGGTGTCGGTGCTTCTCGAATCTTGTCTGGATCTTGCTACCGCCGAATCTTCTTCTGTGGATGTTGGGAGCAGGTTTACAGATGGCACGACTCTGCTGATTCGTTCGTCTGCACGAATGGATAGCCGCACTGCTTCCTGATCAGCATCCAGCAGTTGTTGCTGCGAAGCAAGCTCTTCTTGTTGAAGTAGCGCCTTTCGGTGACGCTGCGTCAAGATCCACTGCTCCGTATTGCGATTGCCCCGACCTTGTTTTTCCTCGCTTGATGCCTCTTTGAGCGTTGCAGCTGCACCGCCGAGCGAAGTCGCTTCTGTCTGCTCAATCGTCTTGCTTTGAACGTCGCCGGTGTGTGGCATCTCGCTCGAGATGGACGGTCTCGTGATCGCAGTGAACTGTGTCTTGGACGTTGTCGCTGTACCTGGCATCATGTCCGAAAACACTGGCGTGAAGGGGGTAAAAGGCGACTGATGCGTCGAGGGCGTCGATTGGTCCGACATGCTCCACGTCAACGCTGTTGTTGCTGTCGAGCCTACAGTGTTGCTGAATGCCATGGGCACCAACGTCAGGATCGAGGCTGTAGTCGCAGAGGTAACAGCGCCAATACTTTGCGAATTCCGTTCGGTAGTCCAGTCGGTTGAACTTGGGAAGAGCGCTTCGTATCGCTGAAGTGGTGGTAGCGGAGGAGGTTGCGCTCCGTCATCTGATGCCCATCGGCGACCGTCGTGAATACTGTGGCTGCTAGCCGTCACAGCCATACCGTCCGAATTGGCGGTGCGGAAGCTGTCCAGGCTACTTCGGCCCGTCTGTGTGGCTCTGGACCTGAGCAAACGAGCTGCCTCGCTGTAATCGATGGAAGAAGCAGACGGTCGAGTGCGGTTCGCTTTGCTGAGCGTCGAGTTGGCATCGTTGGCGGTGTGATAGGCTGAAGTGGAGGGCAGCGAGTGCTCTTGGAACGAAGGGCTCAGTGCAGGCGAAGGCAGTGGCTCGTTGGGAGGCGGGAACGGCGGCGGTCCCAATGAAGCGAGGGAGGCGGAGGCTCGGAAGGACCGATTTGAGTGCGAGCGCGGACGACGTATCTGCATCGGTGTGACATTTGAAGCATACGAGGGGGAATGCGCCGCAGCCGTGGGAGTTTGTCGGAGTGCTTCCGAGCTCTGCTTGGCCATGACGCACGCCGTCGATGTCGATGCCGCCCTTCGGATCGCTGCCGAATCAGGAGTGGAAGCGTGGGAGCCGGGTGTCTTTGCTGAGGCAACGTTGCCATCCTGCTGTTGCAGGACACGATTGACAGCCGCACCTCTCCTTGTGGCGCTGAGAGGTGTCAAAGGAAGAGGCTCTTCCGAAGCGTGGGAAGCGCTGAATTTGCTTCGGAAAGGCACCGAGTCTGTTGCTGGTGTGATGGAAGAAAAGATACTCGTTCCGATGAGCTCTTGACTGACTGGACGCAGTTCAACGCTTGGTCCTACTTGATTGCTGAGTGACGGCAGTGTGGGCGCGTTTGCCCGTTGTGATTGCGCCTTTTGCATCGCTAGCTGACGTTGTCGCTTGGCTTCCGAGCCTGGTGTCAAGGTGAGCGGCGCAGGCGGTGCTTTCCTGCGTTTGTTCCAGACTGCATCTGCTCGCATGCTGCGTATCGCCTTGCTGTTCGGCGATGGTGTTGTGCCCCATCCTGTCGAGAAGTGTGGATTGGAAGGAGACGTTGCAGTTGGTACAGTCGATTTGAGTGGTGTTGCTGGCTGAGCCTCAAGGCCCTCGGAAGATTGCAGCGATTCTGGTGTATCTTCAGGAGAAAAGTGGCTTGTCGGAGGAGGAAGCATGTCGCGTTCAGCGGAAGAATCAAAGGCGGGTCCACTCGAGTCTTGTTGCTCAGAGGAGGACGAGGAGCGGTCGAAACGAGAAATGTAGTCGAACGACAGGTCAAGGTCAACATCTCCATCATCCTCTGAGGGCGCTGCTGCCTGTTTGTTGACGTAGACGGGCTCATGGTCCGTTAATCCACCGCCAAGCGTCAGAGGCCGACCGCCAAACGAGGCGCGAGCAAGCTCTGCCGAAAAGTGATAGACCTTTTTGGCATGCCCTGACTGAGCGCCATCCTGCTGCGAAGACGATGCTACTCGTTGACCATCGGCTGAGACCGCAAGGCGGTCGGTGTGCGAAGCTGGTGTGTCTGCGAAAGTGGAAGTTTCAGATGTTGGACTGTTGGCAAGCCAAAGACCTGCGCCCGATCCGCTGTGATTGTGTGGTGAGCGGTGAAGTGTGTTGGTGCGAGCGACCAGCCTGGATGGTTTGCGGGAGATCTTGGAGCTCTCGCCTCCCGCTGCTGATGCAGAAGCGCTCGCCATCTTGTTTGAATGATGGTCGCAGTAAGGAGCTTCTGTGGTAGATTTGCTAGAGTGCTATGCGAGGCGTGACCGGGATGGCGAGACGAGCTAGTTTCCAAGACTTTTAAAGCAAATGGTGAAGCATGATGGGTGGTTGCGAGACTGTGTTGAAGTCGATATGTATATGAGCGCGAACGCAGCAGAGCCAGTCACGTGTTGCTGTAGCTGCTGTTGTCGTGTTGTGATTCTTCTTCCTGTTGGAAACAGAAGAGCGAGATGAAGCTGCAATGCGGACGGTCAAGATGAACGGCAATGCGTCCTTGATACGAAGGTGGGTGTAAGCAAAAAGGTGGTGATATGGGTTGGCCGTGTGCTGCCAAGATTGCGACTCGGATCGAAGAGAATCAGAGCAGGTAACAGGATGCAGGTACAAAAAGTGGCGGATGGTGTTGGTAGTCGCTACAATGACGACGACGGAGAGGACAATAGAGGTGGTGTACGGTAGAAGTTGCGAACCACTTCTGATGCGAAACGGGACCGAGTTTGCGTGAAGGGCATGCAAATGTAAGAGATCTGAGGTATAGCTAGACTCAGCTGGCTGGGCTGTGAACCTGGAGCTGGAGAGGGCGGGCGGGTTTAGGGTCGAGAGAAGGCGTAGTAGGAGGCAGTCTCCGATTTGGCTAAAGTGCGGAGGCGAAGGCGAACAGGTTTGGGTTGTGAGGTCGAAACCGTAGAGAACGCTGTGCAGTACAGAGGCAGCTTCGAAAAGAGCAATGTTTTGGATGAAGCGAGGCAGGCGGCGGCTGTTGCGGCAGGGTTGAAGCGGAGATCGTCGACAGGCATGGAGGAGGCGCACCCTATGGGCCTCGTTGCTCTTGCTTTTCTTAGGCCACACACTTCAGCTCTCAAGTCACCGCTGCTCCGCTCTCGACTCGCAACAAGCGGCTAAGTTCAAGACTTCTTCTTTGTGACCAAGCAGAAGAGAATGAGGCTCCGCCATCTCGGTGTGTCACAGAGGAGGGCACGTTTCGAGACAGTGTAGCATGACGGCCAAGCACCAAAACAGCTTGGCACCGATGCTGCACGAAGCAGATCAATGATGCATTGATGTGCACATTGACCGTCAAAGAAGCTTCAACTACATGTGGGACACAGAGAGAGGGGCAGCCTCGTAGAACGAGTTCAAGAAGGCAACAGTCCGAGGCACATCGGGGGATCGCAACCGCACAAAGACGAAAGAGGCTGCGAGGCTGCGAGGCTGCTGTAGTGGCGCCGAGTCTTTGAGCGTGAGCTTCTTGAGCATAAGCGCAGACGATCAGTGTAAGACAAGGAAGCAGGTCCCACACATGTTCGGACGGCTGTCAAGTGAGAGGGCTCTTTCAGTGTCGAGTAAATAGAGCTGTCCAAAGGTTTGGGCTTTGCTTTTTTGGCTGTGGCTCGGGAATTTTGAATGCATTTCTGCTGCGCTGTCGAGTCAAGTCGAGTAAGGCCGACGTGCAGCTTTGCTCGAAAGGCATGCATCCTTTTCCAAAACAACACCACCACAACAACACACAACAGCGACGTTCCCTTGAAACTCCGACTCGGCGATGGAGTCTGCTTGAGCCAACGAAGGTCAGCAGGCCCTCCTCTCGACGGTTTCCCCTTGACGTCCGTTTCCTCGTTCTGAAACGTTGCTTAGCCAGAAAAGGTGTGGCGAGCCGGTAACATCGAGTTGCCGTAACGATGTAAGATGTGAAACAGCATTGAGCTGTCATGTTTCAGCCGTAAGTTAGCATGAACCGCGAAAGAAGAGACCGGCATAGCGGGTGTGATATAGCTCACGACGTGAACAGTCGAGAGCGACTACAGTACAAGTGCAGCAGCAGGCCATGTGCAGAGCAGCGCGTGGCTCACGACGAAGGATTTTTTTCAGACTTTGTTAAGCCTGGTGTAATTCAGTCATGCTTATCTAATCTGACCCCCCGAATACTCCATTTTTTCTCCACACTTGACCCAAGACGCTTTGACCTTGCATGCTCACAACTTCTTCTCGACGAGCTGTTTGCTACACACACGACGGGGTCAAGCTTGCACAACAACGAGATGTCTTCCGCAGCGGCAACAAGACCACCAGCAAGCTCCACGGGAACCGCTGCTAGCGGCGGTAGCAGCACCAACAACGCCCCCGGTGCCCCCACAAGCTCCACCTCTTCATCCTCTTCCAAACCAGCATCCTCATCCTCGTCATCACAACCGCAAGTATCCCTACTAGGAACGCTACCATTCCACCTCGTTCCAGCGCTACTTCGGCGAATCGAATCCAACCTGGTCACCTTACCTCCCACATTGCTGTGCGAAAAGGAGACGGTACTAGCGAGGCACGATGACGAGACGTCTGCAGTGCGCGAGACGGGCGACAATGCGTGGGCGAGCGTGGTCAAGGCGCGCAAGGGGGTCAAATTGAGAGTTCGGGAAACGGTGAAACGGAGCAGCGGTAGCGGTGGTGGAGAGTCGGTGGAATGTACGTTGAGTCTGCCGTTACCGAGTTTGCCAGAGCGTCAGTACCCACGAGCGTCCGTTAGGCCGAGTTACACTGTCCAAGTCCTACCCGACTCCTCTACCTCTCCCGGGTCGACTCTCGACAACCCACTCGACACACCAACTACGCATCAGAGCACACTGGGTTTCGACCCAACCCTGTTCGACACAGACATCGTCAACGGCTGGAAAAGCTTCGTCTCATCCATCGGCTGGCGTCCGCACTTCGCCTTCCTCCGCTACGGCCTCTCCTACCCACTCAACCAAACACTCTCACGCCACTCTTCCACTACCACTTCCACACCAATCAACCCCTCTCAGGCCACGAAACACACACTCAACGTATACCGTATCTTCACACCTGACCCCACGGACTATACCGAAGATTGGGTCCCACTCGACCCCGAGGGAGCCACCGTCGTGGTCGAACTCATCGCGACGATTGGTGGACAGCTGGATCAGAGCCATTTCAACCAATATTGCTCTGTCGCCGAACCGGGAACGCCACAGACGGGCGGTGGGTTGGATCCCACGTCGACCATCGAAAACGCTATCGAGTTTGCAGATTCTGTCGCAAAGACTCTCAGAGGACTCGTCGACCTGCGCAGAGAGGCTTACGACTAAACATGCATGTACTTCTAAACGTCATCCACAACAAGCATAACATTACAAAGACCGACAAAACCCTGCATCCTAATCCTGAACATCCGATCGCTCCTTCCGCACAGTCCTAACCTCGCAAAGCGGCACCAAACTCGGCCGGCCATGTGCGCACTGAAACGGAAATTTGCACTCCCCAGCCTCCTCACCAGCCTCTCGCTCGCCTCCCTGCTCAGCGGATCGTTGAACATGATCGCGCTGCGACACGCTATACTCTTGACCACATCCATCAGAGACGCGGGGATCGACCGCGACATCGTCGGCCAGTCTGCTTCCTCGACGTCATCGGGCCTTGACAGCGGAGAAGACGAGGCCACTTCTTCAAGACACTTCGTGAACAAGGACTGCAGTAGATCTTGGTCCTTGACTCTGCCTCGATCCGTGAGCACTTTGCCCTTGAGAATGTGAGGGATGCCGTCTAGATCCACCTGCGCGTAACCTAGTGCGGCATGGACCAGCACGGCTTCCTTGACTGACCAGCCGAGTCTCTGCAAGCCCGAATTGACGGCTGCGTTCCCTCGAATGAGCTCGTACTGCTGTACCGCGATCCCCAGCGTCAAAGTGGACGGCAAAGTATGGGCTGCAGTGCCGGCAGCACAGTCAGCGGCATACTGTTGGAGCAAACGCTCAAGCCGGTATCGTTCATCGGCAGCGTGCTGGTCGATGCAGAACAAGACCGGGTTGGGCGTGGACGATGAAGATGATGATGTACTGCAGAGGATGAACTTTCCATCGACTTGGTCCAACACCTGAGCCGTTTGCAGGTCCAAACGTGTGATGGCGAGCCCGAGATCCTTTTCCTGAGAGGGTGCGCTGTAGACATCCAGAACATCATCGTGCATAGACTGACTACCAGTCCGTTTGAGGGGCGAACTTGGACGACTCGAATCGAAGAAGCGACTCCGGCGAAAAGTGTCCGGTATTGGTATTGGCGATGCAGAGGGGATCGAGGCGAGTGCTTCATCCAGACTTGCGTCTTCAAACTCGTCAATGCTGGAGTTCCCGTCGAACACTGCTGCTAGCTGTCGCTGAGGGGCAGCCCGTCAAGCCCTTTGTTCAGGTAGGTGCGATCCACAGCAGTGCTGCCATTGGTTGAACGAGACCATGTCGGTGCTGATGCACCACCCTCGTTTCCCTTTCCAAGTCCCGGACGGACTGGGACACTGTGACCTGTGCGTTGATCGATGTGGAAGAGTAGACCATTTGCAGGATGTCTCCATTCTACCATGCCTTCTGGAGCTGGAGCGGCAGGACCATACGATTCGACTGCCAGCGAGGCTGTAGCAGGGCGAGCTTTGAGTAGCCGGAGTCCATACTCTTCCGACCCGCGATCACAGGCTGTGCTGGGCCTACTTAAACGCTTTCGCTTAGCGGGAGAGACAGTGTTCGCGAACGTAGGGGCTGGGCAGATCGCATCTAGTACAGCTTCCTCGAACGACGCAACAGTTAATTCAGATCCGTGAACGTGCTCCTCTTGACTTTTGTCAAGCAGAGTGATATCGAGGACGAATGCCTGCGAAGCCTGTGACTCTTTGTCTGGCACAAAAGCTGAAGGAAGAGCTCCGATCCTTTGGCACACCTTTTCGTAGAAATCGGGAGATAGTGCCGCCTGCCGAGTGTGTCTATTTGAGGTCTCGTCGGTCCAGGGCAGATGAAAGGCCGACAGGAGGGAAGCAAAGACGGCAGCATCTCGCTCGGACAGTTGCGAGGAGCCGACCATGGCAGGTCCGGGCCAGGCTCTCTGTTGCAGAAAGATGAACCGAGGTGCATCGATGGTTGATGTAACGGCAACAAACCCGTTGATGCTCATCCCAGCCGAGGCAAACACGTGCTGTGCTGCGATGACACGCACCGCCTGAAGCTGGACTCTGTCGGCGCAAAAAGCTGTTCTGCAGCGATGAACGAGATCCTTCGCCCGTGGCAAGCTCAGCAGCACTTTGGCTGATGGTGCTAGGCCATCAGGTGGAGCCGCGTGACATACGCTGAGTCGAATGCTCGAGTCTGGTGCGAGAAGCGAAAGCTCTCGAATGCAGTTGACGAGCGAAGTGGTTTGACCCTTCTTTGATGCCTCTGATGCAATGAGCTTACGGCGGACTGGCATGCCCGAGAACACATCGCGCATGCAGACGGTGACACCTCTGCCCGAGTCAGAGACATTGGTAGATGGAGACGCAACGAGCTCGGCTGACGCTGAATACGACTGGATCTGATGACCGTCCTGCCAGATATAGTTGTCCCTTCCCGACGACGAAGACGATTCGACTTGCACAAGGCCAAGATATGATATCAACTTGAGCTCGCTGTGCTTACCTGGTGTAGCCCCGTCGTCGGTGGGCGGCAAAGAACGAATGCTGCGGTGGTCTACATCGATCGTGACAGTGACCGTCCACAAGTCGTAGTCGATAGCGACATCAGTCCTACCGGAGGGCGATCCAAAGATGTCGCGGCAATGACCGAGGGCATGGCGGAACAGGATGCGGCAGATGTCTTGGACCGTGACTGCAAGCAACGATGCTTGTATGGTAGCGGCTGTTGCATCGGGAAGCCTGGTGATCGCGTCCATGTCTGCGCCCGACATTGCAGCGTCCACTTTTGCTAGTGCAATAGCCTTCGGTCCGAGTGCTCAGGAAAAGATCGGTATCGAGTGTCTATCCGACATGATGGCGATGTCCACCTTCTGAGCCTGCACAAAAAGTGGCAAGGGTACCAAATCGAGCCAGCGTAGTATCGTTCGGGATTGATGCCCCCAGTCGAGACTTCACGACACCATCGAGAGCGTGTATGTGCTTTAGCTGAGAAGGCCAAGATGATAGCCAACCGGTTCTGGCCAACAGTGACGTTGGTGCATGGTGGCTAGAAGAAGGCATTCTCCGCTAAGCTCAGCCTCTCTAAGCCTAGGAATTTTTCCATCCATTCTGTTACTTCAAAGGATTAACAAATTCTTAAAAATACCTCTTCAGGGTCTTGGATGCAGGGTCACGTGCCGACGCCAGTCAATTAGTGCACGCCTTTTGCGCGGTGGGATCCGCCTCGACGTGTCTGCCTGTTCCCCTTTCCCGTCATGAGGTAGATCCACCCCTCGTCCCGCGTATCGTCGTTGAAGAGCATGCATTCTGTCTCGCTGGAGCCTATCCGCTGCTCCAAAACCGAGTCTCATTTCGCCCTTGAAGTGGTTCGCGACTCATGACTCATCGAGTGTGTATCCGATTTGGGTCGCGAGGCGAATCGCCTGAATCGAAATTCCACGCCAAGTGACAACACGCGCGCCGGCATCCTCATCCTCCTCATCGATTCCAAGAGCTGGCTCGACGCGTGTGCTACCTTCTCGTCCCAAAACATCCACGATACTCGGATACCACGTTGACACTCTTTTCCAAACACAGCCTAAGATCGAAGTGGGAGCGAGAAAGAGGGAATAACCATTAATACAAAGAAACAAAAAAGGGCGACGAAAGGGAAAAGGCACGCGCGCGCCAGAACCGGATCGCGAGCATTGACACTGCTCATCTCCACCGAACATGGTCGAGACAGGCAATGCCAACAGAAAGCCGATCCGGATTCGACGGCGTGAACAGCAAAACACGACAGAGAAACAGAAAGGCGAGCCAGTGTTGTACAAAAAAAGGTGAAGGGAGCGAGGCAAAGCCGGAAGCCAGACTAGCGAAGGAACATTGCGCCCATCGCCTCCTCGTCATCCTTGTCCGTCAAGTGACGATAGACAGAGACAACAACGACGTCGGCGATGCGATGATGAGCATCAGAGTACAAGTGCTGGATAAGAGATAGCGGCTGAGCAGCCAGGAGCCAATCGCGCAGCAACAAGAGAGGTATCATGGACAAGAGCAGCTACGACAGCAAGGAAGACAGGTCGAGCGAGCGCTTTATGCCCTCTTGGCGGGGGCGGCCTTCTTGGCGGCGGGCTTGGAAGCCTTCGGTTGGGTGGGGGCAAGAGGTTTGCGGTCAGGAGCGTCAGCCTAGATGTTCGTGAGATGGACGAGACGAGGAGGGGGGGGGGGGATGTTGCGATCAGCGTCGGAGTGCAGACAAGGTCACGATGGGGAGCTGCTCCAGCGTTGAACGCATCGTCCCACCCATGGACGGCGTCGCGTGCGGCAACATCACGCAAGAGGCATTCCGAGGAATCGCATCTCCGGGTTGGACCTCGTCACGCGGCCGCTTCCCCGAATGCGGTCACGAGCAAAGAGCGACGGTCGTGACGACAAGCGCAGCTCCGACGCTTGACAACATCAATATGTAATGAGACTTACCTTCTTGGCGGCAGGCTTCTTGGCCTTGGTGGCCGTTGACGAGGCAACCTTCTTGGCAGCAGGCTTCTTGGCAGCGGTCTGGAAAGAAATTGAAAATCAAACACGTGAGGGGGCGTCAGTACTGGGTCTCGAGAGACAAACGCGGTGTCGCGATCGATGGTGGCGACAAAGAGCACCGTGGTGGTGGTGGTGATGACGACGAGAGAGGTCAACGCATCGGAAGCGGATGGAAAGCAAGGTGGGACGAGCGATGCGCAGCACGCGCGGTGAAAATCGAAATTATTTTCGCTCGCATCCATCCGCCTCGTCCCGACTTGACCCCGTCCAAGGAAGACGACGGCGAAGAGGACAACTTACCTTCTTGGCAGCGGGCTTCTTGGCAGCAGGCTTCTTGGCGGCGACCTTCTTGGGAGCAGCGGGCTTCTTGGCGGCGGCGGGCTTCTTCTCGGCCTTGGCCTTGGGGGCGAGCTTGACCTTGCCCGAGGGACCCTTGGGGAGGACAAAGGTCTTCTTCTCGGCACCGCGGGTGATGGCCTGGTTGACGCGGGTGTTGAAGCTGGCCTCGGAGCCCTTGGCAGTCTCGGGGTGGTGAGACTGGATGTACTTCTTGATGGTGGCACGGCCGATACCAGCACGGGCCTCGGCGGGGTGAGCAAGGATGGCCTCCTTGATCATGGCCTGTGGTAGCAACGCGACGCGACGGACATGGCGAAGAGCAGCAGACGGCGGGGGCGAACAGACGTATCAGCGATAAGAGGAAGGAGGAGGCGGGTCAGTCAGCTGCCATGAGTCTCATCACGAACTGAGCCATCGAGAGCGAGGTGCGCGCCAGTATTTTTATTTTCGTGGATGATGCCAACCAAGACACGCGTCTCGATGGTCCATCCATCCGAAATGGGTAGAAGACACGACGGATCGCCACGGCTGAGCTGGCATCGCAAATGCATGCGCGCACACACTCGCTCATACGAGGGCATCAAGCCTCGAAAGCATCGGTAAGGTCGAAGGATAACTTACCTCGTAGGAGACGCTGGTGCCGGCGGCCTTCTTGGTGGCGGCCTTCTTGGCGGTGGGCTTGGCGGCGGCAGACATTGTTGGTGTGTGTGTTGTTGACGACGGTGTCGAAGAAGAAGAAGGGTTGGTGAAGAGTGTTGGTAGTGTCAAAGACGAGAGGTCTTGAAGAAGCAAAAGTGGTTGGAGTAGAGATGGTGGTGGAAGGGAGGAAAGGGAAAGAGGCGAGAGGGGAGGGGGAGAGAGGATGAGGGGATAAAGTGGGAGGCTTATTGGGGGCGCGCTGAGCAGGGAGCAGCTGCAATATCCCAGATTATTCCTGTCAATTGCTCGAGGCGAGCGAGACAAGCAGAGCGGAGTGAGAGGCGAGAGAGCAGAAGCTGCAGCAACACACACACACACTTGAATGGAGTGTTGCAGTGCGACTGAGCGACAAGGCAAGAGAAAGATACAAACGGAGCGCGTCCAATTCAAAAAGGCAAAAGTCGGTCCGCTTGCTCGCTGCGATATGTTGCAATTCTGGGTCTCATTTCTCTGCCTTAACTTAGTCTCCTCCTCCTCGTCACCCTCCTCGTCTTCCCATCGTGCTGTATTGTGTGCACTGGCTGCGCCTTGCAATCCCCGCGCCTCATTTGCCTTGTTGTATTGCCGCTTGTGTCTGTCGACGTTGTCATCTGTCGTTCGCTTCAGGTCGTGTTGGCATCACGGATGCTCTGTAGGTGCTTACTACACGCTGTCTTGACTGAGCTTTGATGAGCCTGTGGGATGAACTGTTCACGACGCGCTTTTCATGTGTGATCATGTCAACAAAGCTCACCATCATCGACTCTAGCTCATCGGCTTCGTCTCGGATCGTCATCAGCCACAGCATGGAGCCACGACGCCCTATCCGCCTTGAACAACATACAAGGCTGCCAAGGCACAGCATGCGCTCACGTATAATATGTGGCCATTGCAACGAGGTACCATACTCTGTAGTCCTTGGCCATGTCAGACACCCGCTCGACTTGCCGCACAGCACAGTGTGGACTGCGCGGCCTTCTGCCAGGGCAATGAGTCTCAGTGGGTTGGGACCAAGGCTACAATGGCCGGTCACTCCCGCTAACTCTGGCTCGATCATAGTCGACGTCGTCCCTTTTCCTTGCATAGAACGCCGTCCCACCGAGATCAGATGCACGCCGCTCGTGGTTTTTTCTCCCTCCTCTTCAAGAGCTTATCATTATCCTTTCCTGGATGTACTTGATGGTTAAACCATAATGGGTAGATCCTCCTGCTTCGCCCGCGTCAGTTCCAGGGTTCCTGCCGCAGTTGGCCTCCCCTACGTCCGCTGTAGGCGCATGCCGTGCTTGTCCCCGCTGAATGTCTCTTGATTCGCTTCATTTAACGTGCATGCTCGCCACGCTCAACGCGCATACACTGCTGTACAGTAGCAATGCCCTTGCTAGGAGCGAATGAGGCAGTGCCCGACCAAGCACCCCTAAAACATACCTCTGTTCACGATAACGTGTGTGCGACAGGGTTCGCGCTCGCGCTAAAATCTGGATGCCGATTTATGCGCAGATACGTGCAGCTTGTCAAAATCGCGCTGGTCTATCCTGCAAAACGACTTGCTTCCCTTTCCTCGTCCTTCCAACAATCATCGCTTAACATGATAGACTCTTTCAATGGTATGTATCAAAAGCTGATCGACTCTGCTTTGCAACAGATCTACACTCACTTCTCTATGATCCGTAGAGAAGGAGCAATAAGCCCACCAAGAGGAAGCTCTGGCGCGGTTTGGTCTGTGGCCGGCAAGACGTGAATCTCCACCTCGGCAACGTTGGAAGGGAAGGCCCTGAAGGGGAAGAAAAAAAAGAAAAAAGACGTGCGTTTGTTAGCTCTCTTTCTCCCAACCCAAAGACCGTCTCGAGAGTGGGTGATGCGGTTGCGCAGAAAACCAAGTCCGCCTGGGCCAAAATCAAGGCTTTCTCTCGCCAGCTACGGTTGCAAAGGCCCAAATGACTTGCTAAGAAAACTACGTGCGGCCTCGGCGAGCGAGCCAAAATAAAATTGATTTCGCGTTGGGCAGCCTGAAAATATTCCGTGCCGCGACTCGTTTCTGATCTGCACATCTCGTGCTTTGCACAGGCGGAACGAAGTTTTGCTCTGCAATTCGACTTCGTTCAGCAAGTGGCACCCACTTCGATGCTCGGGCATCCAGTTTCCGTTTCATGCCATCTCCAAAGGCCTGCTCGAGCATGCATCAGCATGGCGATTGATTGAGACCGCCGGGCGCGTCGTGGGATCCCAGATGGCATCGGTCCATGTTGTCCGATGCTGTTCGCTCGAGGCTTGAATCGGGCCAATCCATCCTCCCCTCCGAGCGAGCATAACCCTGCACGGCTACTCGGTGTGCAGTTGAGCCTGTGTTGCTGCATCCTTCGACCTCCATCATCCATTCGAGTTGCTCGTCTTGCCGCCTTGCCGCCTTTGCGGCCAAACAATGAACTTGGTATCAATCTCGTCTTGGCCTTGACATCCGATCCGACCGATGCGCCATCTCCGTGCACAGTCGCCTCGCTGGATGCACCGCTAAGCGATGGCCGTGATGTTGGTGTCTGAGCATCCTGTTGCTGCCTCTGTCGCTGACGCTGTCATTCGCGGTCCTTGGCTTGCAGCTCCTTGGCGCTCACACATTGACTAGGGTCGAGTGTCGTCACTCCGCCGGCAGGCACGAGCAGCGAGCGTGGGGTACAGGCACAGGTCCGTCCAGGCTCCACCATGGTATCGACACTCGTGCAGAGGGCTGAGATGCTGAAAGCGGTGTGATCCGATGTTGCTCGTATCCGCTGGAGACCGTGTCTCTGCATAAGCTTATGAAGTCGTCGTGTGGAGGAGAGTCGCAGCCCAGACCTAACAATCCTAATCTAGCGCCAAAAAAACAGCAAAAAAACTGCAGCACCTAGGATTCCCGCGTGGTCCCCCACCGCAGTACTGACTGGGCGATACCTTGCTTAACTTCGCAGATCGGACGGGATGCGGTGCTCTCAAGGTTCTATGGCCGCAGATATTGGGAACAGGCAAACAAATACTTATATACCCCTTGCAATTGGGGCCACAATTATTTTGCTGCTTAGGTGACAAAGGCTTATGTGGAACTGTGCCCAGCGCTGGTAGGAAGACTCGGGAAGCGCGCCGACAAGAGTCCAACACAGACCACCCAACAGATAATCGTCTTGACACTTTATCCATGCCCACACCACCACCACCACCACCACCTGCTCCTCTCTTCGCCAACGAAGAAAACCTCAAAATCGGCAGCACCTCTTTGTGGCTACGACAGCAATTCGACATACCTGCTGCCATCCTAATCGAACCACACTAGGATCGCCTAGCTGCCACACCACACAAAGCATTCAACGATTGAACGACGGTCAACGAACCCACCTTCTCCAGCCCCCTTGGCCAAGATGACCTCGCTCATCGCCATCGTCGACCTCAAGGGCAAATCGCTCATCCAGCGATCGTACCGCGATGATGTCTCTCCCTCTGCCGTCGAAAAGTTCCTTCCCCTTCTACTCGACCTCGAAGAAGAAGCGGGCGGAAGCTCTGTCAGCCCCTGCTTCTCCTCCGAGGGCGTCAACTACATGTTTATCCGTCACAACAACCTCTACCTCCTCGCACTCTCACGGCGCAACTCGAACGCAGCCGAAGTGCTCATCTTCCTCCACAAGCTCGCATCCGTGCTCGAAGAGTACTTCAAGGAGCTCGAGGAAGAATCGATCCGCGACAACTTTGTCATCATCTACGAGCTGCTCGACGAGATGATGGACTTTGGCTATCCGCAGACCACAGAGTCCAAGATCTTGCAAGAGTACATCACGCAGGAATCGCACAAGCTCGAGGTGCAGGTTCGTCCGCCCATGGCCGTCACCAACGCTGTGTCGTGGCGTTCCGAGGGGATTCGGTACCGCAAGAACGAGGTGTTTTTGGACGTGGTCGAATCGGTCAATCTGCTGGTCAGCACCAACGGCAACGTGGTAAGGAGCGAGATCTTGGGTGCGATCAAGATGAAGTGCTACCTCTCGGGTATGCCAGAGCTGCGTCTCGGGTTGAACGACAAGGTCATGTTTGAAAACACGGGCAGAGCTGCTAGGGGTAAAGCCATCGAGATGGAGGATGTCAAGTTCCACCAATGCGTGCGTCTGTCGCGCTTCGAAAACGACAGGACCATCTCGTTTATCCCTCCCGATGGCGAGTTTGAGCTCATGAGCTATCGTCTTAGCACACAGGTCAAACCGCTCATCTGGGCAGAGGCGATCGTCGAGCGTCACGAGGGAAGCAGGATAGAGTTCATGGTCAAAGTGAAAGCGCAGTTCAAGCGCAAATCTACCGCCAACAACGTCGAGATCCACATCCCTGTTCCAGACGATGCCGACACGCCCAAGTTTAGGGCGGCGATTGGGTCGGTCGTCTATGCGCCGGAGAAGTCGGCTATGGTGTGGAAGATCAAGCAACTGGGAGGTGGTAAGGAGTTTTTGATGAGGGCTCACTTTGGCTTGCCCAGTGTCAAGAGTGAGGACACGGTGGATCGACGCACTCCTATCAGCATCAGGTTTGAGATCCCGTACTTTACCGTTTCGGGCATTCAGGTTCGATACCTCAAGATTGTCGAGAAATCAGGCTACCAGGCTTTGCGTAAGTGTTGTCTCTCAAGAAAGCTGTTTCTACTGCAGAAGTTTTCACTGACTTGGCTATTTTTGCTATTTTTGCTTCATATAACAGCTTGGGTTCGATACATTACGCAGCACGGAGAGTACGACCTTCGCACGCAGAGCGAAAAGCCATCTGCCAGGTTGGCGCCTTTCTCGGCTTGAGTCGCATGTCGAGCGGTCCTCGCCCCGCCTGGGGGCCCTTTTTGCCTTTTTTTTTTTTGTCACGTCTTTTTATTCGACATTCAGAGAATCAAGCCATCATCCATCACTTCGACCGTCGATGGCTTTTTGAGCACACAAGCGTTGGGTGAAGTATGGAAGCGAATGCGTCTTTTGAGAAAGACTAGAGCTTCCATTCACTCTTCAGATCGAGACGATGAACGATTTCGGATTACAACAGACAAATAGCTAGTACTACTACATATACGTTCCGGCATCTTGCACGTCGTCAAAGAGTCGAAGCGTTCAAATCGATATCGTGCAACTCACCAGCTCCATGGAAAGCCTCCAAGATCTTTGCCTGGTCATTCAGGATCTTCCTATCCGTCTGAATCCCGATCTTGGCCAACTCCTTCCACCTTTTGAAATCCTCCTCATTCCTCTTATTTCCGTGGGCCTTTTCCGGGTACTCCCAGTGACCTTTGCTAAAGTTGAGCATGGTGGTGATTTTTCGGTTTTTGATGTCGTAGACCAGAGAGCAGGTGGTGCCGGTTTCTTCGAGCCAGTTGCACTGCCAGAGCTCGCCGGGACGGATGCATTGGTAGTCTGCGGTTTGGTAGTTGAGACGGCCCGCCATGGGACCGCCGTGGATGGCGTAGACGATGCGGTCGGCGGAGCGGAACCACATTTCGTAGCGCCATTTTTCGGGTTCGCCCGTGGTCGGGTTTTCCGCGTCGTAGTCGTAGATGAGGTGAAGGTTTTCGATGTCCTTGGCGAAGGCGGTTTTCACCGACTCGTCGTTGCGTGGCCACAGCATTGTTGAATGGTTTGTGCCAGTGTGTACGGAGAGAGAGAGAGAGGGTGGTTAAGGTGTGGCTTGCAGAGAAGATGCTCGGATGTGGTCTTGGCGAGGACGGGTGGTGTGGGAAGAAACAGAGAGCTACAGTATATATGCCTTCCACAAACAGCTCAACGTCAAAGGCATGTGGGAAGACCGGAAACGACGGCAAGAACAGCAACAACGACAACGAAAGTCATTGTCAGCGATTCTTTCACAGGCGGGCAACTCGGTCGGTAAGCATGAAACAAGCTGACCCGGCGCTATCGTCCTGTGAACCACACTGGAACGTTCCTTCCCGTCTCAGCTGAATCACTGTTTCAGCAACACAAGATCAAGGAAAGAGAAAGACCTTGTGGTCATAGCGAGCTTAGGAGCATTCCACAACGGGGTCGGGATTTGATGGAAACACGACTAGGACATGAACGGTTTGCGTCATGCTGCTTTAGAAAACAGCACTCCACACGTTTGAAACGCACGAGTCAATTGAGCTGCAGCGCGGGGTTGGCTCAGTCGTTGGTTCGATACGTACGAAAAAAAAAACGCTATTCGGTGTTCTACGTCGATGTCATGGTTTCGTGTTTGCTGTAATGGTTTCGAACTCCCTCGTTAGCGACAGAGTAAGATGGTGACCGCATTTCGGACGAGCTGTTCCGACGTTGCTTGATGGTCAAGTTGATCGCTTGTTGGGATGGTGTTGGCTGGATCGGGATCAGGTTCGGAGATTAAGTGGTAAGTTCGAGCCCGATCTTACAAGATCGCGCGGATATTCTCCACACGCATATGAGAAGAAAAGCTCGAGATTGATAACCGAAATCTGTGTCCAATCACCGACACACTCACACACGACTCAGCCCGCTCTCACCACCATTGACGATTCCTCCTCCTCTCCGCTCACGCAAAGTCATCAACGGACCAGGACAACGTCAAGTTGTGAGATTACGATGAGCGCAGCAAGCTCCTCCATCTCGCCGTCGGCGTCGCACCTCGGAGCAGACCCCAAGATCGTACGTCGACTCTCGCAGGTCTCCAACATCCTCCTCGTCCTCTCCGGCAAAGGAGGCGTAGGCAAATCATCCGTCTCTGCACAACTCGCACTCTCCCTCTCGTCCTCTCCCATCGCAAACGAAGAGCGGTCAGCCAAAGTAGGGATCCTGGATGTCGACTTGACCGGCCCATCGATCCCACGCATGTTGGGTTTGGACGGAGCGTCTGTCAAGCAGAGCACGGATGGGTGGGTTCCGGTCTACACGGATGCGTCCCAGCAGCTTGCCGTCATGTCGGTTGGCTTTCTGTTGCGCAGTAAGAACGATTCGGTGGTGTGGAGGGGTCCGAAGAAGAACGCGATGATCAAGCAGTTTCTCGGCGACGTTCGATGGGGCCAACTCGACTATCTGATCATCGACACTCCCCCAGGAACGTCGGATGAGCATATTAGCATCTTGGAGTACCTGAGGACGTTCAACCCGGCAGCGGTGATGGTGACCACACCCCAAGCTGTGTCGTTGGCGGATAACTTGAGGAGTTTGGATTTCTGCAGGAAGACTTCCCTGCCTGTGTTGGGGCTGATCGAGAATATGTCCGGCTACATCTGCCCGCATTGCAAGGACTGTACCAACGTCTGGGGTAAAGGAGGGGGTGAGGCGTTGGCGAAGAGGGAGGGGATTCACTTTTTGGGTCGCATACCGATCGATCCAGGTTTGGTGAGGGTGTTGGACGATGCGAAGGAGGATGCGCAGCAGCAGTTGGAGCAGCAGCTCGAGTCGACGTCGTTACAGACGATTCAGGAACCGTTGCAGCCGGAGGAAAGGTCGGCGAGTGCGGATGCGGATGCGGATGCGCAGTCGTTGACGCCGGCGGGGACGATGCTTTCTAGAACGACAATACAGAGGTACAAGCAGAGTCTTACGTTCCCCATCTTTCAAGAGATCACGGATCAGATTCGGGATCTTGCTCAGAAGCATAAGGTCGATTCGAGTACGGCCTCTGCATCATCGTCGTCGTCGTAGATTTCTCTGTGGGTGAATGCAAACAACGGCATGCCAATCCATGACTTGCAAGTCTCGTTGCGTGAATCTGTGTCTGTGTCTGTGTCTTGTGTTTGGATCGATAGGAAAGGGCCTCGAGCGAGTCTCTTTCAGGGTTCAAACACTTCAAGATGTGCACACTTCCCGTGGAAAAGCTTTCATCGTTGTCCGTGGACCTAGTCAACAAGCCCAGAGACATGGAATTGACAAGTGCATGATGGCTGCTTTACTGGTACAAGGTGAATGCGAGGATTCGGGGACATGCGTGCATGGGAAACGAATGTTCTGAGCCTGACCAGATCGACGCTCAGTCATCCTCCAAAGGATATCCGACGTAAAACGAGTTCTGGATGCTAGGACAGTGCGAGACTTGATCGCTGGGATTTTGAGAGAAAAAATATGCAAAAAGAGGAAGAAAAAAAAAAAGGGGGGGGGGGGCATTGTCCTGTGATGATAGAATGCAAACCTTTGCAGTTCTGGGAAGACCCGAAGCCATCGACTGATTGATGCTGAGGTGTGGTGGTAAGGCCCCCTATGTGACTGCAGCAAGCGATGCATGCTCATCTTGTGATGGAAGTGGCGCGCGAGGGAATCAAGACGGCCGTGTGCGGTGCCGAGTGATCGCTGCCGTCGGAATCAAACAAGCCGCTAACCGAAGAGTTTCGGCTGTTGCTGGCAGCGTTGTGAACGGCTCCAAGGCGCGAGGGATCAGGCGAGCCATAGTCGAGTGAAGGTGACCTGCTTGATGATCGCGGACTCGCCCACGCCGGATTGGCATGTGCGCCTACACCGAAGATTGGCATGCTGAGAGGCTGAAGCGGGTTGCCCGACATGTTGCTGAACGAGCCAATGCGGCTCGTGGCGTTGCTTTCGAGATAGCTGTGCCCAGCGCTGCTGCTCATCTCGCCCATCGACAGAACCGAGTCGCGTCGATTGGCTGCTGTTTGCAAGGGGTGCTGGTTGGTGTTGGAATCGCCTCTTCGCCACTGTTGCGCATAGGCAGGAGCTACTGCTCGAGGCTGCACCGCAATCTCTGCCTTCTGTCGACCGCTGCGGGTGCGTTGCAAATCGGCTCCCTTGCCAATCGAGCTGGTGCGCTGCAAGTGTCGCGTTCCAAATCCGAGTCGTGGTCTTTCTCCGTTGCGAGGTGCGTTAGGCTCGTTGGTGGCCGTGATGGGATACTTTGCACGCTCCGACATGGCCGAGTCCCGTGCGTTGATGTGCAGAGTCGAAGAGCCGCTGCTGCTTTCGCTCGAGTTGAGCAGTGGCAATTGCAAGCCGCTCAAGCTGGATCGATACGACCTATCGGTGTTCTTGCGCGCCTCCTTGAGCGAGAAAGAGGTGCCACGATAGCCGTGCGGAGGTCGCTTGCTGACCAGAGTCGATGTGGATGAATCGCCGGGTGTGAAGCTTCCGCGCGAGTTGCGTCCTAGAGGACGTGGGGGCTTGTTGGGTGGGAAGCGTCGTGCGTGAACGTGGGTGGGTGTGCTGCCTTCCGGTGTGGGGCTTCCGCCGGGACTGCCTCGTGGGCTGATGGCGCCACGCACCCGCAGGTCCTGTCGTGCCCTTTCCCGCTCTTCGAGCACGATGCGCGACGTTCTCGACATGCAAGAGGGAACAAAGATGCGCACCAGCGCGATCACAAGGCCGACAAAAGCCGCAGCCAAGCCTGCAAAGACAAGCAGCAGCGGAGAGAGCGGCACGGTGGTGTTGCCGAGAGGAATATAGTTGTCACCCTTCATGATGGCACGCTTCTGCAATGCGACTGCGGCGTCTGGTGCGAATACCGAAGGGCCATCTCTGATCGGAAATGCCGATGCACACAAGGCGCTAGACAGTATCAATAAGCCCGAGCGGGCTGACTGAGCCAGAACCATCATGGTAGATCAGCTGAGAGTGGTGGCTTGTGGAAGAGCTCGTGGCCAAATATGTGGTGGGAAGAAGCGGTTGTTTTTCGTAAGAAGAGTTCGTCGAGCAAGCGAGCGAGAGCCGGCTGCTATTGTCTACAAAGAAGCAATCATGTACCGTTTGATGATGATGATGATGATGATGATGATGGTGGTGGTGGTGGTGTTGGACTGAATCCTTGACGATTGTTCGTGTTGGAAGCAGTGGTCGGCGGCCGTTGGTGCTGAGTCGCAAAAGAGCGCTGCGTGTGCCGATGCGGTCTGTGATCAGAGCAGCGACTAGTGGATGCGGCCAGTGGGAGGGGCGCTTGATTCGAGGGAACCAAGGAGCCTGTTGAAATGAAGCGGTGCTGCGCAGCGCGGAAGGGAAGCCGGGGCGTTGCGAACCTCGTTGCCGTCGAATCCTATCGCTGCGTCTATGCGAGCAGAGTGTGATCTGAGCTCTGGCAGCTGTGCGCAAGAGAGCGGAAGTGGTGACGCAAGACGAAGACAAGCTCGAGCGTAAACTCAAGCAGTGAGATGCTGCTGCACGATAGGGTTGGCGCGCCAAGGATGGAGATGACCGGATCGGGCTATGCAGCTGAACAGAAACAAGGTTTGCGGTGGGGACCTCTTGGTTGCTTGCAGCTAACGCCTTGACAAGGGCAGGAAGGGAGTCGCCGTTTATGCGCTTCACTCGTGGTACAGATGGAGAGGATCTGTGTTGCTGGCAAGGCCTTCGAATGGACGGGGTGGTGAAGTCGTTCAGTTGCAGAGACGATCGAGTCGAGGGAGAGAGAAGCGTCGAAGGTGCGATCGCACAGCGGGTGGTGTGTGTGGGTTATCACGGATTTGAAAAGAGGCGGAAAAGTCGAATGGAAGCGTCCAACGATGTTGGAGAGCTTAACGAAGAAGCGCAAAGTAATGAATAGGCTCAGCGAGTACGTTTGCGTAGATGGGAAGGGAGGTTGGCCAGGTGGAGAAGAGAAGGTGATGGCAGATAGACAGACGGAATTCCGGATCTTGGTTGAGGAAGAGGAGCAAAGGATGGATCTCGTGAGCGGGAGAAGGTCGGGCGTGAGAGAAAGTGTGCGTCAGAGTGTACAGTATGTGTGTGTGCGTGTGTGTGTGTGTGTGTGTGTGTCGGTGGGTGTAAGAGTGGGTGCGTGGGTGTGTGCAAAACTCAAGGCCGCGTTCAGGAGTAACTTTGTCAGAAGGGTGCAACGAGCGTCAAACGAGTCTACGCACACATGAGCTCGAGCTCAGAAGTGGTTACGGTAGCACTGCAGGAGGACGCAATGCAGTGCATATGACTACGATTTCAAGCGACAAACAGTTTGAGGGTTGCGAGGGTCGAGAGGGGTCTTCGACTCACTACAGTACGCCATAGGAGGAATTTGCTCTGGGCGGAGGGAGAAAAGAACCTGCAAACTCACGGCGTCTTAGGATCAGCAGCAGCAGCAGAGATGCAAAGCAATGCAGTTGCAGAGTTGGGGCGAGGCAAGGCGATGCAAGCTGACATGGCTCAAAAGTGCCGAGAGCCAGTGGGAAGTAGACATCGCTCTTTTGGTGGGCGATTTCGATTGCGAGCAACAAAGGGGGGTAAAAAAACCAAATCTCGAACAGCCTTGCAAAACTCAAAAATCAGCGAACGGCATCGTCGCAGTTTGAAATGGCGCGGCGAACTCAATCGCATCAACCAAGCAGTACACACTGCTCTACGAGGGCGACAGACGACCGGTGTCGCATTGCTCGCTCTCCTTGAATGCAAAGTTGCGCAGCTGCGCGTCGGTGTCGATCATGCGGTTTTTTCTATTTTATTTTATTTTTATTTTTATTTTTATGATTTCTTTTTGTGACGACGTTGGATCCTGCAGAGCCATGCGTTTTCCACGCAGTTTCCTCTGTCTGCATTCAGACAATCGAAATTGGAAAAGGAAAAGGAGGGAGGGGGAGGGGAAAAAAATTCTCTCGCATCGCATTCCCTCATATTGCAGCTCAGCCAGACTCTATTTCGGTTTTGTTCCTTCGGACGGGCCCGACGAGAAGCGCACCTGATCAAATGCTTCGGGTTGCCAACAGCGAACAATGACGAGGCACTCCGCTTCTGCTCGAGCTTCCGCTGGGAAAGGGCCCGTGTCTGAGACGCATGGTTGTCGTGTGTGTTTTTTTAGTTGAAAACGCACCGAGAAATGGGATCGAAATGAAAAGATGGAGAGGGCTCGCCTGCGGGAGACCAGCAAGATCGACCAAAGCCACCTCCTGGCAGTCTGTCCATCCATCCATCCGGCTGTATGCTGTGATTGAGAGCGTCAGGATTCGAAACGAGCACGAAATGCGAGCATCAGTCATGACAGTGCATCGAGGGCGTGAGTCAACTTGGCCGAATATCGTGCTGTCCATCGAGCTGTGAGACTACCTGTCACGCTTCGGCGGCGGCGGCGGCGTGCGGAACAGCCGAAAATGCGAGCAAGATCGAGCAAGGTCGAGCGGAGAAAGAGAGCCGATCCACTCGACGCGCCGAAAATGGCTTGTTGTCTAGTTACCAGTGTCCATTGTATCAAGTCGATCGGGCTCGCCGTTCCGTCAGAATCACACCTTTCCCTATGAACTCACGGGGCCTCTGCTCTACGCCAAACAAGTGTGCATGCACGCAGTGTTCGCTTGAGTCTGGTGAGCGGCGCAGGTGGCTTAGCTTACCGGTCAATATGAAAAAACAGGGGTGCCAGACCCCTTTCCCTCCCTCGCCTATGGCTCATGTGCTCGCGGGGACGCGTGTGGGCGGCGTGGTGAGGGGGAGGGGGTCGGTCGGCATGGCCAGTTACGACCGTAAGCTCTGCCTCCCGCCCGCCACCATGGCATCGCGACGACGTCCACGAAAAGTCATGCATCCAACGTACCCAAGTGACGAGATCACGTTCACTTTTCTCTCTCAATATGGATAGCGTAGAAGGGACTCGCGCGCGGGTGTGCGGTTCTGAGCGGCATATGGACACGGTTGCGGGCATACCGTTGAAGATGGACGGGTGTAGGGGTTCCGGTGGACAGAGAGGGAAGAGAGATCTCAGCCATGTAGGGGGGACCTTGTCCAAGCGAGGCATCAGAAGTCATTTTGCCTCGTTTATCGTAGCTTTGCCCGTCGTGTCGTTGTCTGCTCGCTTATCTCTCTGCTTTCGACGCGCAAAGTGACTTGGCTGGTCAGGCGAACTCAGATAATCCTTCCCCTTCTCAGAGTCGACGCTGACGATCATGAGATGGCAGCCAAACGAGCATCTCTGACAAGGATTCCCTGCTCAAAACACAAGGCAAACAACGGCTGACTGCATTCATCCGTCAGCGGCGGAGTCTTTCTGCCAGCGTGCATCAGACCGTGTCGCTCTACTGATCAGCATTGGTTGCGCGGAAGACCCGCTCGCGTAGTGGAGTTCTGATACGGCAGGCGGAGACTTCGCTTTACCTTTTGCTGATTGGGTTGGTTCCGCCGGCAGCTCGTGCCTGGCTGACTTCCAACCTTTCGCATCTCTGCAGATACTGTAGGCCAATATTCAACGACCGCCGGCAAAGGGAGGTCGGAGTTGGTTTCGCACGGCCCCAGACACAGCTTCAGTTCATGGCAGTGAAAATTGTTTTCCCGTCTGCATTCCTCTCCCTGTCTTTGCTTGAAGGAGGCTGAGATAGGATGGTGCGAATCTACTGTAGCTCGCATTGTCTTAGCGTTGGATGCTGGACCGGCGGTTGTTTCTTGTGCCCTCGACGATCCACTGGGTAGTTTTTTTTTAAAAAAATGATGTCAGACCGTCTTGCATCTACACTTCTTGGTTTTTTCAGAATCGCATCGTCGGTCTCTCACAGAAGGAAAATCGATAAAGTTGGCTGCAGACAGCGGTTTCGCAGTTTCGAACTCTCCCTGCAGCGCCCAAGACTCTTGGCTGCCTTTCACTTCTCACGCGCCCTTGGGAACGTCTACGCCAGCGTACGCCGTTCTGGAAACGACGCCGAGTCCAAGCGATAGTCACCGAGGATCGCTATCTTCGCCGAGCTGCTGTGTGGTGATCGTGCGTCTGACGGCGATTGTATCCGGTCACACGAGAACGGCGCGGTGACGTCCTCCTTTCGCATCGACTCCCGCGAGCAGGCCACCATGTATGTTGTTCGAAGTGGGGGGAGAGCCGAGGGGTTCGAAAACTGCATCCATCGGATGGAGGGCTCGGCTACCGGCTGGGCTTCTCGATCGCCGATTATTGCACATTGCCACAGCCCAGAGCCGCTCGGCATCGCTTGATTGGTGGTTCCCCCATTTCATCCTCTGTCAGGACACTACACGCGCTTGTTCGGCTACACATGATACAGCTTTGCGTGTCAACCGATGCCTGGATTCGGAGACTTTAACCATCGTGCTTCGCTATGTGGTGAAGAACGATGCATAGCCTCGTCACTGCATTTATTGAATGTCGGCCTGCGGAAGAAATTCATGCCTTCCTGATTGAGCATACGCATTTCGGTGTGGTTGCGCGAGCGTGCAGGTTCATGCGAGCAGGTCTCGTAGCGTGGTCGTTATCGGAACAGGTCGTTGAGCAGGATTGCTGGAATTCTCGAGAGTCGCGCCGTGGTTGCAAGCGATGATGTCATCTCCCAGAAACACCACGTCCTTCGATCTCACATCCAACCAAAATTTACCGCGTCGGGTGCTCATCTCCCGATCGACGTTCCTCTCGTCGGTATGGAGCCGATTTTGTAATGTGGCTTGCCTTCTACGCCACCTGCAAGTGTCGTCGTCCTCGGGTAGGCCTCTGATAGAGTCCGATGAGTGGCAAAGGGTCTTACCGCCACGATGTCGTGGTCTTCGCTGTCGATTTTTGGGCCATCTTTTTCGAGAAAATTTATTTTTGCACAGAAGATTCACACAACTCCACCCTTTATCATGTTGTCCAAAGGGCTATCCGTTCCCGTCACATGATTGCTGCCGCGCAGTATCAAAAGAGACCAGGTTACGACGTCGATACTATCCAGTAGGCTGTCTCCATGCTTGGATTGCACAGGAAGAGCGGTCGCAGCGGGAGAGGAGAAAGAATCGTGTTAGACCGATACAAACTGAAGCAGCGAAAATTGAAAATGGCACGTGACGAAGCTGTGCCAGCAGATGTCTCAAAGGAGCTCTAAAAGGTGTTCTTCCAGCCGCGGTGCGAGAAAGCACGGTCCGGCTCCACGTCGACGAGACGATACCTTTCGACATTCTGATCACCTTCAAACACCACCTCGGAGGGACGGATCAAGCAGAACGAATTGGCCTGCACTGGCACAGGATTGCAACAGCAACGAGACAGGCACGACAGCTCGACGTACTAGCAGTCGCGCGACAGCCTACCCGCCAGATCGGACGCATCGAAAGATAGAACGCATCACCACCTCATCATCACGGCACGAATCAATCGCTGAAACAACTCCTCCAGCTCACCAGCCAGCAACCAACAGCAGCAACCATGCTCGGCCGTGCACCCCTCTTCTTCATCCTCACCACCCTCCTCCTCCTCGCGCGCTCTACCACAGCGCTGTACTTCTACCTCGAACCCGATGTCCCCAAATGCTTCCTCGAAGAGCTTCCCAACGACACCGTCGTAGTCGGGCACTACATGACCGAAGAGTGGGACACCACCCTGCAACGCTTCGTGGTAAAAGACGACATGGGCATCCACATCTCGGTCCGTGAAGTCAAAGACGACCACGTCGTCACCTCCTCCCGTGGACCACCGGAGGGCAAGTTCGCGTTCACATCGCACGAAGCGGGCGACCACCGTATCTGCATGCAGGCCAAGTTCGACGGTCGTCCAGCGGTGCAGGTAAGGATGCATCTGGATATCATCATTGGCGATGCCAAACCGGATAACTCGCACAAGGACAAATCTCACGTGAACGATCTCGCACAGAGGGTGAGGGATTTGAATGCTCAGTTGAGAGATATCAGGAAGGAACAGCAGTACCAGAGAGAGAGGGAGGCCCAGTTTAGGGATCTGTCAGAGTTGACCAACTCGAGAGCTATGTGGTGGAGCAGCTTGCAGTTGGTCACGCTGTTGGGTGCTTGCGTTTGGCAGTTGCGCCATCTTAGGGTAAGTCTTCGCTGCGATGTTCGAGCCAGGTCATGTGGAAGTCGACTAACACCATCTTCTTGCTTTGTACGCTTTGTGGCGACGACAGGGATTCTTCGAGGACAAGAAACTGCGCTGACCAGTCTCTATCCCAACCAGAGACTCATCTTTCTTCCGTCCACCTTTCGCAGCCCTGTTCTTTTGACATTCATCGCAGTTTCACAAAAATTGTCACAGTCTATCATATCCTCGTCACAGGTCTGTGACGTGATCGCGGCCGCTCAGCATTCACAATGACCCTCGAGCAGTGCCACATGCACACCCTCTCGATCCGCACTGCCGATATCACCCTGAATCGATTTCAATTGGCAACCCGTGAAGAGACAATGCGCAGCGTAGTGAAAGATCACTCCTCGTCAGCGCCCAAAACAAACTGTTGCTGTTCCGGCGTCGTCTTTTTCTGCCTTTGCTGTTGACTGCTCGAGGTAGCACCCAAGGCCACATCCTGCGTATCACCTTCCGTATCGTCATATCTATCCTCGGTACTCTGTCTCAAGTGCGCATACCTCCTCTCGCCCTGTTGCTGTCTCCTTCCTCTCCTCCCAGTCCCACCCATTCCGAACCTAGCCACGAGTCGATCAGCATGCGGCGCAACAACCGCCCATCTATCCTGCGCCCACTCGTAGGCCTCCTTCAGCAGAATCTCCAGTTCTCCGCCACCGAACCCTTCCACGTTCGCGACGCTGTTCGTCGGCAAACTCGCAGAGCGCGCCGCAGCCTCCGCTTTTTCCTGCATTGCAATCCGCTTGAGCACGTCTTTGACTGTGACGAGACCGGAGAGTTTGCCGTATTCGACGACGAGGATCACGCGTGGACCGAGGTTTTTGAACATGTCCATGACCGTTTCTAGCGCCATACCTGGTTGGACGATGAGTGGGGTTGGGTCGATCCATCCGGAGAGCTCGAGGATGTCCGAGTCGCCTTCGCCGTCGACACCGCCACCGGCGTCGCCGAGGATCGGGTCGTCGTCGTCATCGGCGTCGTGTGAGGTCATGTCTGCGTCTGCACCGCGCCTCGGGTCATTGTTGTGGTCGTCATCGTCATCGCCGTCATCGTCGCCATCGAGCTTGCCAATGAGCGATTCTGCTTCGCGCCGACGTTGTGAGGCTCGTGTTCCGTCTGTGTTCCCACTTCCGACGCCAAGTCCCAGCGCGGATCCTGCGCCTGTGGTGCCACTGAGTCGACTTAGGATGTCTTCACGCACCGCACGGTCTGCAGCTGCCGTCGTCGGCAGAGACGCCACAGTCAACAGATCCTGCTGCTGCTGCTGGGCTCCATGCCGTGTTCCGTCCCCCTCGCCACCGCGACCTGCATTGGGTCCGACACTGAACAAGCAAGTAGTCTCCCCTCCGAGCGCTCTCGCCCGCCTCGCTTTGCCAATCGCGTATCGCAGCTCGACCTTGCCGACATAGCCCAACAGCGTCGCGTCCTCTTTACTCTGCACGAGCGGGAAGCCCTTATACGTGCCATGGGCCAGCTTACCCTCCAGTTCTTCGAGCTTCATCCCCGCGGCATAGAGCACCTCCGGGTTGACCCTCATAACATCCGCAACGGGGATGCCAAAGCTGTGGTCGTCCTTGTCGAGGAAAGGATATCCCGAGAATTTGATCATCTGTTCGGCGATGCCGCCTCGCGAGAACCAGTCTGCGACACCTTTGGTGATGCCGACGACGATCATGGTGGGTAAAATGTAGGTGAGCGCACCGGTGAGTTCGAACATGATGACGACGACGGCGACAGTGATGCGCGTGACTCCGGCTAGAGCAGCTGCGGCGCCCAGAAACGCGTAGGTGCCTGGTGTGATGCAGGGCACATCGGGTTGGCAGGCGGAGAAGAGCGACCAGTGTGGGAACGTGTTGTACAGCGCCTTGACTAGGATTCCGACCATTCGACCGAAGGTGGCGCCAATCGCCATGGACGGCACAAAGATGCCCGCTGGCACCTTGCAGCCGTACGAGATGACCACCAGCACGGTCCTCAGCACCGTCGCAAGCAGAAGCGAGTTGACCATGCGCCACTGCGCCCAGCTCTGACACAGATTGTCGTAATCTCCACCTCCTTCGCACTCCCTAAACAAAATCTCGAGCGATTCCGTCATGTCGATGCGCAAAAACTTGTTGTAATATCCAATAAAAGCTGTCAACGTCGCAAGCACAACCACCTCGCTCACCCCGTGCTTGGCCAAGTAGCTTCTGCGGAACGACTGCACCTGCAAGTTGTACTTGATGACAAAGGCGCCGTAGAGACCGCCAAAGATGCCGATGAGAATGTAGAAGATGATCTCAAAGTAGTGCCAGTCTCGATCGTACGAGACCTGGAAGAGGACGAGCTTGCCCGTTCGGAAGGGGTTCATGAACGAGAGCGTGACGGTGGCGGCAAGAGCGCAGAGGAAGGAACGCCACATGGTGGAAGCGGGGAAGTTGTACGCCATCTCTTCGAGCGAAAAGAGCACACCACCGATGGGCGAGCCGAAAGCGACGGCTACACCCGCGGCCGAAGAAGCAGTGAGCAATTCGCGCATCTTGGCCTGACTGCGATTGAAGGAGCGGAAGAAGCTCGCTACCACATTGCCGATGCAGCAGGCCACGTGGACGGCAGGACCTTCTTTGCCCACGCTGAGGCCGGAAGCGATGGCCAGAGGCAGCGTGAGACTCTTGATGGCGAGTGTCCAGAAGCCGAGATAGCCGTTGATGACGAATCCAGCGAGGATGCACTTGATCTCTGAGATTCCACTGCCGGCTGCGTAGGGTGCGAACGACTTGACGAGGTGTGCGCAAACGAAGGAAAGAAGACCGGCAAAGAGGATGTAGACGATCCAGGCCGGGAAGGTCCATTGCGACCAGGGGACCCAATCGGTGCATGTCTCGCTCAGGTCGCCTGCACCAGCGACAGCCTTTTCAGCTCGAGAAAGCAATTTGAGACCAGTTCCGAATCCGTCGTGGAAGATATCTGGAGTGGATCGGGACCACAAGGTATGATTTGGGATGGCTCGTATTGTCAAGTTGTACGCTTCCTGTGCGACCGCTCGGACTGCTCTTGTAGGGAGGGCAGAGGCAACATTTGCTACCGAAGATGTGAGGAGGGCTGCAGGATCTGTAGATGTAGATGCTCCGTTTGACGCGGTGACGGTGACGGTTGCTGCTGCCAAGGCCTTTGCTGCAGCCGGAAGAGGAGCGCCACCGGGACCTGCCTGGTCCATCATCTCCCAACAGCAAAACTTTTGGTTGAGCCACCATCCAGAACTGCAGTAGCCCTGTTTGAGATCCGACGCCCATTCAGTGGCTAAACTGATGACGCCCATGTTGAGGCCGATGAGGATACCGACGAGCACGATGACGCCGCTATCGGTAAACGCCGACAATGCGCTTTTGATGATACCCCACAGCAGCCAAGCTCTCCTGCCCCATGGACCTCTTGACCACCAGCGAGGCGGCACACCTCCCCTTCCGAAACCGATGTGACCCCACGCGGAGTCTGCATTGTGTCGACTCGATCCATTAGCAAGATGCGCATTGGAAGAAGAGGAGACGAAATGTGCCGAGGCAGCTTGGCGTTCGCGGGCGAGACGGTTGCGCTCTCGTGTGCTGTCGACGACCCAATCGACGGTGGAGAAGGACTCGTATCTGCGAATCTCGTCGAGTGCCTCGTCAACTTCTGCGCCGGCGTTGGAAGCGTAGGCACTGCCACAACGCGAAGAGCTAGGGAAGTAGGCAGAGGTGGGTGAAGGAGCCAGTGTGCTCGGTTTTGTATGGGGTGAAGCGTTCATGTCGATCGCATTTCGTGCTACACCCCCGGCTTGCGAAATCAAAGAGCAGATGGTAGTGATGATGATAGAAGCAAGAAAGAAAGGAAGGTCAACAGCTGTCAATTCTCTCCTCGAGGAATTTGCCGATGCAGTCCCGAATTCCGGAGAGAGCGAGAGTGGGCCCGAGCTCCTTGCCTGGGCAAGTGTCACGACTGGACGATTATCTCGCGCGAGACAATCTCGCACGAGAGTCCAAAGTTCGCATTCCAGCCGCGCCTTCTTATTCACGCAAGCTTTTGTAGGAGCGCTAGCCTTACATAAGCTAGCCTCCATCTAGTTCGCTCTTGCGGAATACCATCTAGTTACTCCGTTATAAAGCGCATATAGCATGCGCATGTAACAGCAAGCCTGTTGAGCCACATGCACGCGGCTGCTTTCACCCGACCCACCAAAAAAGCGTCTCGAAAACTCACCGATGCGCAGCTCACCTTCAGACCATTCAACGAGAGCGGTATCAAGCAGGCCCAAAGGCTATCAAGAGACGACATGATCACAACAAGTCAAAGCTCTGCTGAAAATATGTGGTTTGAACAAAATCGTGAAACGTAAACTCTACCGCCGTGAACTATCACGATGTCGATGTCGGTCATCTTCCCGCCGTCTGTCCTCGTGCCGGCGATCATGACGGTCGTGACCGCGCTCCTTACGATCATTTCGATCACGATGCGACCCTTCAGAGCGACCTGACTCGTCTCGACGAGACGTGGTCTTGCGATGATGCCTCTCAGCATCCTCGTGTCTCCTGTGCGAATGTCTGTCGTCGCGACCTCGTGGATCCTCCGAAGGTCTACCGCCGTCGTGGCGGCGAGATCTATCGCGCTCTTGATCACGATCGTAGCGCGAAGAGTCTCTTTCTGACCGACTGAAACTCGGACGATCCGAACGTGCGACTGAAGATGATGGCCGGTCGTCCTCTTCTCGTCTTGTTCTCTTGTGTGCCCTCTCCCGTCGATCATCTTCTCTGTCGTGATGTCGCCTCTCTCGGTAGCCCTGATCACTGTCTCGTCGACGGTCGTCATCGTACCGCGACGAAGTTCGACCGCCGTCTCTTTGCGGGTCACGTCGATCGCGACCACTATGCTCCCTTGAACGATATGAATCAACCCCCGCAGGCCCATTAGACCCATTCGACCTCGTCTCAGCTCCCCACTTGTAGTGCCCCTTGGGCGCCTCCCTGCCCCATTCCTCTTCTTGACCCAATCGCCATGCAGACGACTGACACTCTGCGAGAAGTCCACCCAAATCCTTCGATCGTCGACCAGCACATTCTGCATTTTGAAGTACGCCCGTTCCGCGTCGTCCTTCTTGTCAAACTCGATAAAGGCATACTGCAGCGAGTCGCCCGTCTTTTTATCCTTGATCACTTCGCACGATAGGATCTTGCCGAAGCGCGAGAAAATGAGCTCGAGGTCGTCACTGCGTGTCACCGGGTTGAGTTTGCACACGAAGAGGATGTTTTCCGGAGGACGGATTTCAGCGAATGGTAGATCGCCCACCATTTCGAGCGTGAGGGCGGCAGCGTTGGTGTCGGCATTTCGTCGACGTTCTTCCTTTTCGGCTTCGTCTTCTTCGTCGGAGAGGTCTTCATCGTCGGCGAGTCGAAGCGCACAGATTTGAGATGGAGTCGGGGAGGGCGATCGTGATGGTGGAACGAGACCATCCAGGTCCGGGAAGGGATCTTCGAGCACTACAACGTGCCTAATACGGATGTCCCTTAGCGGCCTCTTCTGGTCGTCGGTGAATGCCTCGTTGATCTTGTCCAGTGTCCCGCCAGGTTCTTGCCCTTCGACCACGATACCAAAAGGCGCATGCTTGCCATCCAGGTAGTCAATTCCGTCCTTGAGCGTGATGAAGAACTGTGATCCTCCAATGAGATCATCGTTTGCATCCGCTCCTTCCACCTCGGACCCATTATTCTTGTCCCGAACACAAACAAATGAGACGGTCCCCTTCTTGGTATGCTTGAGCTGATCGCCCGCGGTTTCTGGATGGAAGTAGGTGCTAGTTAAGCGGTCGCGGGAAGTGGATGGCAGTTGTGCCCAGATGCTGGATCCGCCTTTACCCGTATTGGTCGGGTCGCCCGTCTGAGCGAGGAAATCTTTCTCAACGCTGAAGAAGGCATTGAATTTGTAGTAATGCTGCGAACACAGCTTGAGGAAGTTGGTACAAGAGCGTGGAGCAAGCTCCGTGTAGAGGTCGATGACAATGTCGCCGAGAGACGTTTCGAGGAGTACGCTCATCGCTGCGGCGAGTATGAGGGAGGCGAGAGAGAAGCCTTGTGGACGATGCTAGGGCTTCATCGTAGGCCGTTTTTGTTTGTCGTCGCGAGGTAGGAAGAAGTTGCCAAAGACCAACACTTGAAATACAAAACACGAATTCTCGCCGGCTCAACCTCAAGTGGAGGAAAAAGCTCACAACCACGGACAAGGCACAGCACAAAGCCATACTCTTTGCCTTCTCTCATTCTCATCTTCTGCTATGTCGACTGCACACACTTGACCCTTATGTTCTTTGTGCTTACCTGAAAGCAAAAGAGTCTCACTCTGTACGCGTATTCGCGCCTGTCCGCAGCTCAGAGACACTCAAGAACAACGCTGTGCACTGCATGCTGATCATGCTAAATTCAAGGACGGCGAGAGAAAGCTACTACAGGGACCAATCAGTGAACGCGAGGCTTGCTTCGGTAGCCATCCTCAGTGGCAGGCTGACCCTTAAACATGGCAGCGAGCTGCGAGTATTCCTGGTCGTCATCGACGTGTACAAAATGCTCGAGCTGGTGTGGCGTACCAGCCGCCGCCTCGTCCTTTCGCTTCTGCCTCTGAGCATTCTCGATCTTGGCTTTGTCCCTGGACGCAGTCTCGTAGTCGCCGGTGCGGATGCCATGAGCCACCGTCTTCCACACGTTGCGGCTCTCCATCTCGCCCTGCTTGTCCACGGGTTCCACCGAGACCTCTTCGCGTTGGGTGTCAGCATCCCAAAACACTTCGTTACTGCTGCCCGAGACCGACTTGCCCTTGTACTTGCTGACACCGGCCCACTCGCCCTCAACCGTGTAGAGCGTGTTGCCGCCCGCGCCGATGGTCGCCTTGAACGAGTGCGCCTTGCCAGAGAAATAGCCTTTGCCCGTGTAGGTGAGTGTGGTGAGCAGACCGGTGCTCGACTGGATGTACGAGTTGCCCGTCAGCTCGACGTAGGGTGAGCCGTACCAGAGACCCTCGATGAGCAAGTTGGGCAGTGTGATGAGGTAGAGCTCCTCCTTGTCGCTACCCGCCAGCTTGACGCGCAGGATGGCGTGTCCGACCTGCTTGACCTGGATCGTGCGTCCAGAGAACGAAGTCTTTTGCGCACAGTGGCCCTCGAGCGTGATGCCGGCGGTCTTGTTCTCGATGTGGTAGGCGGTGACGGGCGGGTGGTGCGACACCTGCTCTGCCGTGAGAACGGTCTCACCACGACCATTCTTGTCGGGCCACTTGCCGAGGAAGAGCTCGCCGAGGATGGGGTTGAGCGGCTTCTTTTCGGATCCCATCGAGGTGTTACGAGCAGTGAATTGACCCTTGAGCGTGCCAATAAACCACTTGAGCACCAGGTTCATACGCTCCACCTCGTCCTTTCCTGTCGAGATCTTGGCGAATTCATCGGGATGCTCGCCCCAGTAGGCGGGGAACTCGACCAGCGAGACGGGTGACAGGATGAACGAGGGCGCAGTGAGCGAAGAAAGATCGCCCGAGAAGGTGGCGATCGATTTCAAGAACTGACCCCAGCCCTGTCGCTGCTCCTTGGGGACAGCAGCTCCGACCTCTTCTTCACCCATGTTTGTTGCAGATTTTTGTTGGACGACGCAAATGTCTATACGGGAAATGTGTGCTGGATTCTAGCCTTGACCGATGCTGCTCGAATCGCAAGAGGACCTTTCGTTGTTGGTGGCGGTAGATGCGCAAGCGAGAGTAAGGATGATGATGGTGAGTCGAAACGCGTTCTTTGAAGGTCAAGTGACTTTTTGTCAGTGTGCGCCTGTGTGGAGTTAGTTGGACTGGGTTTGTTCCTCTCGCTCGTCACTGCTAAAGTTAGTCCGAGTCTGGTCATTTTTTCCCTCTTACCCAAAGTGGGCTCGTGCTCCTTTCGCGCTCAGGTGTGATGAGGATCGGCGGTCTCGACCACGTTTTGTCGGTAAAAAAAGGGGGTCGAAAGTCAAAGGCGCTCTAACAACAAAGAAAAATCCAAACGTGCCATGCTGCGAACCAAGTCTCCCTTTGGTCAACCCACTCGACCCGCTTTCAGATCATGTCTGTCCACAAGGCCGTAATGACAGCTTCACACAGTCGCTGAGATGCCGTACTGAAGGCAGACAAGACTCACTGATTACTGTGCGCGATGTGGGATTCGGTTTGGTCACTTGACAGGGGCCAGGACCAGCCCCTGATTTCAGCCTCCTGTCCGCCATCGTGGTGAGCGTTCCTGCAGGCGAGGGATCACGAACAACGTTGCATTGTGGATGCGCAGTCCAAATACGTGTCAGTCAAGACAGATACTATGAGTACAGAGAACGAGGTTTACAGATGGGCAATATGGAATAGAAGGGCAGAAAGAGACAATGCGAGGGATGAAGCGCAGCAAGCATGCTAGGAAGGACACAAAAGTGACAAGAACGCTCAGGTCGAGATGATGGTCGCCTGGATTTCTGGCCGGCGACAAATCTCTCTGAACAACCTTCGCCATTCGAGTGGATCACCTTTGCTCTTCTGCATGACCACCAAACACTTGGCAGCATCCTCTGATGCAGGCGCCGAGTCCGACGTCGCATCCGGTGCGAGCAAGTTTTCGACACGAACATCTCCTCGCAGCGGACACTTACGCTTATCCATCGTAGCGAAACGCACTCGCGCACCTCTCGATCCAACCACGACCCTCTTGCCCGATGTCGTCGTGCGGGAAGCATCGTCGCTCGAACCTGCTGCCTCGGGCTCACCCTCTACCATGAAATTATATGCTTCCTCCAACTCCTCCTGGTCGCCGATAGCGGTCACCGCGTTGCGAATTGCCAGTCCATCGAGCAAGTCTGTCACCAGGCTTACCATGGTTGCTGCAGACGCTGACGAGAAGAAGCGCGTGAGATGCGGCGAGAAGCGCAGATGCGAGCTTCCAACGCCTGCCATGTGAGTGAGCGCTTCGAACTGCGTAAAGTGGTTGAGCGCCTGCGTGAATTGCGATGCGCCCGGCATGGCCATCTCGGAACCGTGACCAGAGGAAGAGAACTCGACTCGGCGTGTTGAAATGTGCTGGCTCATGGCCAGGCGACACGACATATCGTCGCTGCTTGTAGCAATCGCAGGCATGGCCGTCGATGATGGCAATGCCAAGCCGCCGCCGCCCTGACCTGCGTCGTCCCTCCATCCGCGCGCCACGGATCTGCCCGCTGCCAGACCGAAAGAGCTGTTCGGGATCGCCTCCGGTTGAGTGAGAGACACGTTTTCGGGCACCTGTGCTCGCTGTCCGTCCGTGTGAAGTTCGAGTCGACGTGCTGCTGCGGCTGCGGCGCTGTTGATCTCCAAATTGATGTCGCCCGAGACCGCAAGGCCCTGCAACAGCTTCTCGGCGAGGTTGACTGGATCGTTGCACTTGCCCTTCTGCGTCATGAGGTTGTTGGCGCGCTTGAACCAGCGATGGCGTCGGATGCCCTCGAATGTGATTCGCTTCTCTGGATTAGGATGCATCATCTTTTTGAGCAGCGACAGCGCGTCGCTGGGGATCTTGGTCCATGGATCGTACGCAAACAGTTCTCCGGTGCGATAGGCATTGTACTCGGGCGATCTCGAGGTCGGCTCGTCCCACGGTGTGCTTCCGACGAGCATGGCGAACAGCACCACGCCCGAGCTCCAAACGTCGACGGGCTCGCCGCGGTACGGTTTGCCGTTCATCTCTGGCGCAATGTACGGTAAAGATCCACAAGCGCCCGTCAGCTCGCGCTCCTTGCCCTTGTACTTGTACACGGAGCACAAGCCAAAGTCGGCGATCTTGAGGTTGCCCTCTGCATCGAGCATCATATTTTCAGGCTTGATGTCGCGGTGAGTGACGCCCTGCGAGTGAATGTACTCCAACCCAGCCAGCAGCTGCTGAAAGTAAAAGTGAGCCAGATCCTCCTCGACACCGTAGTCGGGCGCGATCTTGTCAAATAGGTCACCACCGGCTCCCAGCTCGAGCACCATGTAAAGCCCTGGAACGTAATTGTCTTCGTGCGAGGGCGAGCTGAGCATCTTTTGACGCTCCTTGTCGCGAGCCTTGATGGATTCTTGTGTGGTGGCGACGGCTTCGCCCATCAAGATACCCTTTTCCTTACCAGCATTGCCGTTCTTGTCTACGCCGCGCTCGACAGCACCGAGGAACTCGAGGACGTTGGGGTGTTTGAGGATCGAGTGGACCTGCACCTCCTTTTGCAGCGCTCGACGATCGATGGGGTACTTGTTGGAACGGTTGGGTGCGTACGAGATGACCTTGATGGCTGCGACGGGGTTGTTTTTGGACGAGGGGTTGACGGCTCGAAAGACTTTGCTGAAGCCGCCTCCGCCAATCAGCTGTACGATGCGGTAGTCAAGAACGGGCGGATACGACTGCCCTGTCGAGGATGTGGGGATCGGCATATTGCGTCTGTTTCCTTTCAGTCCGGCAGCGAGGTTCCAGAAATCAGTGCTGCTGCGGCTGGTTCGTACGAAGATAGAGAAGGTCTCTAGGGTAAAGGCGAAAGCGAGGATCGATGGAGTCAGAGAGGCTTGCTTCAAGATTCTGTGTCTGTCGCCTCGTTGCCAAAAATTTCGTTTGTCGAGTGTTGTTCTCTGCGAGTGGCGGGGCCTTGTCGCGATTGACGCGTCGAGTAAAGAGCAGAGCTGCGAAATTGACTCAGCCAAACTTTGACCATTTTTCAGCATGTTCGACCGTAGAGTCTCACACTTAGCAGCCGAAAAAATCGCACAGCACACCGCACGGACGCACGACTCAGCCTGCGCATGTAACATCATCACTCCACTTCGCCCTCTATCCCTTCAACCATCATCTCTCCATCTCCAGCTCGACCTTCTGAGCGCCAAAAGCACGCATAATATCTGGCGTGTGTCAAAGAGGACTTCCTTCTTCTTCGACAGCGTCTGCGCAAGCTCGCTGTCTTACGACACAACTCTGCCCTAGGGGCGCACGAATCGACCGACGATCATGGCCGCCGTTGCGTCGTCATCGTCTTCCCTCGCGCCCTCGGCAGGACCGTCCTCCTCTACATCACGTCTGGAACCACTGCTTCTCGTAGCCAGATCCACAAAGCCACGTGGTGCAGCAGCGGCCAATTTGGTCCAACAAGCCATCTCTGCTCCTGGTGTCTTCTTCTTTGGCGAGCTGTTTGACGTCGCAGGTGTTGCCGAACTGGCCACGCCCTCCGATTCAGCTTCGTCCTCACAGCTTCAAGCTGCCTACCAGATTTTATGTCTTTTCGCATACGGCACATATAGCGACTATGTGCATCTCGTCCAGGCTGGCGCCATCCCAGAATTGTCAAGAGGCGAGGTTCAAAAGCTTCGACAGCTCACTCTGCTGTCTCTAGCATGTCAACACAAAGCCCTACCATACGCAGCTCTCAATGAATCGCTCGGTATTCACACCAGTAACAGCAGAGAACTTGAAGACCTCATCATTGAAGCCATCTACGCCGGCCTGATCTTGGGAAAACTCAACGAGCTCCAAGCACGCTTCGAAATACACCATGTACAAGGTCGAGACATCCCACATCCATCGATCCTATCACAACCAGCCCTCACCGCTTTACCCTCACTCGCATCCAGCACAAGCACCTCACAGCTCGACCAGCTTCTCTCAACACTGCAAAGCTGGCAGTCAACCACCGTGTCCGTGCTGGAGAATCTACAGTCGCGTATGGACAGCACACGCTCTAGCGCCGCCGACTCGGAACACCAGCGCCAGCAACACCACCAGGCGCTTCTGAACAACTTGGCCGAGGCTCAGCAGCAGCTGGAAGCACAGCAACAGCAACAGCAGCAGAGAAAAGGAAAGGGTACCGCAAACGCTATGGAGATTGACGAGGACAACCCGCGCGCAGCAGCGAGGAAGAAGGCCGCTGTTGCTGGGGCGAGGGGTAACAAACGGTCTCGCGCTTGAGCAGACGGGCGGATAAGCACATTCATGTTCAATGCAAATAACATCTTATCGCATTTCATCCGACCTTTCGAGACATCAAGCGTAAGCGATAAGCAGAGGAGTACGCAACATGAGATCTCGTCCAAGACTGAAGAATCTGATTCCGCTGACAAAAGCGAATCATTCCACGCAAAAAGCCTGATTTCAGTGAGTGTAGAAAGCGTATCGAGCAGAGATCAAAAGGGAAGGATAGAATCAGAAATGTCCGATGGCTTTGCAGTGAAAGCTTCGGCCGCTTTGGGGCAGTGCTCGTCGTTGGACGCATGGTCGATAGCGTAGCAAAGGTAGAGCGTATCCGAAGCATTGCTGAGAACATCGGCACACAGTCGTAGCGTCCAGTATGGAAGCAGACCGCACAGCAGACCGACCAGCGGAGCATCCGCAGGCACATGCAGCTGGTGCGCCGAGAACAGGAAGCCCACCAGGCCAGCGAGGAACGACAAGGCGATGGTAGTCAGGTTCAAGACCAAATTGATGACAAGTCCCTCCATGACACCTTGGACGCCTCCTCTGCTCACCAGCTGAGCACTCTTCTTGGCTGCCGTCCAAAAGCCATCGCCGGTGACACCAACGTAGACCAGCGCCAGATCGCTGTAGCTCTGCAGCACAGCTCCGAGGCCAGCGAGCAGCACTACGACGTGCATCAGAGGTTGCAAAAGCTTGGGCACCCTGCGCTGCGTAGTAGCACTCGAAATTCGGCGAGCCGTCTCTGCGACCACCGTCAATGTCTTGACGATGGCCAGGATCAAAGCAGACATGCAGATCGAGCCGAGAGCCGGTCCAGTCGCCCTGGCGAACGAGACGCGCACCACTTCAGTCGGATCCGGCGCTGCATGCCGACGCTGCGCCGAGCTGTGAGCGCCCTGCTGCGGATACGAGCCAGGAGCGCCAGGTGCTTCGTCGTAGATCGAGTCACCGTCAAAGATGACGTCGTTTGCGTGTTGCTCGTCTGCGCGTCGCCTGTCGAATGACTGAGCTCGCGCCTCGCCGGCAGCGCTTGGTCCTGCGTGCCTTTCGGCAGATGTTCCCGCACCAGCCTGAGCATCTCCGCCCGCAGCATCGCCTTCGCCAATGCGGTGAAAGTACCAGTGACTAACTACACCGGCCACCGTGACGCGCTGCACGCCACGCAGGACGGCCCAGGTCCAGAGCCAAGCGCACAGCGTAGCCCACGCGAGCCAGGCGGCCTTGGTGTCGGTTTGCCATTCCATCGAGTCGCCCACCTGTCGACCAAAGTGCCCCACGAGGAAGAGCCGCGTGAAGAGGTACAGGAAAGGGATGGTCGCAAGCGCAAAGACACCTAGCGACGCCAAAGCCAGCACCAGCAACGCGGGATGCCGGAGCACCACATTGCATGAGAGCTCAAGAACGGCGATGGATCGCGAGAGTGCTTTGCGACGGTGCCACACCATGCGGGCAAAGATGATGGCAAGCGCCAATGGCACGATCGAGATGATACGCAGACCGGTGGTGCTCCAGCCGCCGCCCGACCACGGCTCATCGTCGTAGATGAAGCTTCCTGCGAACGCCCACGTCCATCCGACGCCGAGCACGATGGGAACACCCATCAAACCGGTGCGCAATACTTTGGCACCGCCGAAGCGGCCAAGGTTCCGGAGCAGCAAGAGGTTGCCAACACCCGCAGCAAAAGAGAGCAAGGTGAGCAAGATCAAGATGGGCAAGGAACGGGTGATGGTGTAGTAAGACGACGGTCGTGTCTTGGGCGTCTTGGGCTGCGTCGGAGTGCGGGCGCCCCAGCTGAGGTAGGCTCCAATGAGGATGGTGGCACCGATCGCTGCAGCGAAGCTGGCGATGGCCGTCTTGTCACGGTACTTGCCAAAGGCGAGGCGGTTGGCCCACGGTCCCCATCCTGCTCTGGCGGGAGGCGCAGGATACAGATGAATCTCGTCGATGGTATCCTTTTCGCGCTTGTAGGAGTTGGGCCTGCCACCGCCGCGACCGGAATGGCTTTGCTTGGATTGTCGACTAGTGCGATGAGATCGTGCATCGAGATCGGAGCCTTCCGAGTCCATATCAGAGCTGTGCGCGACCGCAATCCTGAGTGGCCTCGCACTGCCTGAACCAGACGGCAGCAGAGGTTCGCGCAGAGTGGAAGTCAACTGGCGGGCACGATTGCGCGAGCCGCGACGACTGCGGTGCATGCGGCGACCCTCACCCTCGGTGTCGTAGTCGGACTCTGTGACGGAGGAGGCCGAGACTGAACCGGATCTGGAGCGAGACATGTCGGAACGGTCATCGCCGTCTTCTTCTTCGCGTTCGTCGTAGATGCTGAACAGCCCTTCACCTCGACTGCGGTCATGACGCGACGCTTTGGCACGCGCCTTGTTGACTCGCGAACTTTGAGAGTAGATGGAAGAACCTTGCAGCTGGCTGTTGGACCTCCGCTCGTGTTGTGCATAAACGCTAGAAGACGAGGGATCGTAGCGGGGCGGGTTGCGCGCGGAAGGTGTGTCTATATCGATGGTCGATCCGTGTGCGAGCCAGCCTCGTGCTCTGGCGGCTTCTCGACGTTGATCTTGAGCGGCCGTGTGCGCTTTGGAGCTAAGGGTGGGCGTATAAGGCTGTCTGTCCGCGCCAGATGACATGATGGATTGGTCGTCAGAGATGCGATGATCTTTGGTGCTGGCAAGGCTATGCTGGCTTGCTTCATCGTTGAGATCTCCATCGGCAAGAAAAGGGTCTTGTGCGTCATTAGCTGCACTCTGGCGTGGCGCACTCGCTGCTTTTAAAGACGCAGCGGCAGGCGCCGCCGTCCTTTGTTGCGCTGGAAGAGGGTTTGCTGAACCACCCAAGCTATCTGCGAGGTCTTCGGAGCGCGAGCTCTCTGCCAGACGGGAAGCTAGACCTGGCATTCGTCGATCATCGCGCCAAAGATCAACATCGTCTTCGTCATCAATCTCGCGGATGAGTGAATCGCGGATCCCATGCCCCGCGCCGCCTGCGGTTCTGCCGCGACCGGATGCGAGGAAGGAAGCAGGGCCGAAGCGGCTGGCGCCGGTGAGGCTGTGTAGGATACCGCTCTGCGCGGCTGACCTGCCATAGGCTGGCGGTGTTGGAAGGCCGTCGGAGCTGGACAGGCTGTATTCGGGACCGTACGGAATGTGGCGATTGTTGGGATGCGAAAAGGGAGCACCAGAGACGGAAGCGTGGCTGTAGAAGAGCGGGTCGCTAGGATCGTTGGCATCCTGATCAGCATCCACGCCTGGACGGACGGAAGTGGCGAGGCCGGAGGAGAGGAAGCGGGACGCGTACTGCGAGAGCGAGGTCATGGCGTTAGGAGGTCGTTCAGCACTCGAAGGCCTGTGTGCGCTGTCGATGACGGGCTGCTACACGCCTATCGCGATACTTCAGGATCAAGAGCGCGCGAGCCGCCTCTGTGTAGACCAAGGATGATGTTGTCGATTTGGGTGCTGTGGGTGCAGATAGGTCGAGGTCAAATTGCGTTTCGATACGAGAGGGATAGCAGATCGGGCGTCCGGAGTGAGAGGCTGTGCCAAGTTGTTTGTGCGAGACAGAGTGAGATGTAGAAAGATTGAGATGGATGAAGATGCGAGTGTGATTGTCGATGGTACGATGTTGAAATAGTGTAGGAGCTGTGCTCAGGATGGCGCCAACGATGTGGCTGAGTGACTGGCTGGCAGGCAGGCTGCGAGTCAGGACTTAGGTCGTGTGGAGCCGCGATAAGTCAGGCAGGCATATGCGGTCAGGGTCCAAGCACCCCGACACTGTGACTGCTCAGCCAGCGCTTGCCCCTTTGAAAGATATCATCGGCAGCTTGGCTCCTGTCGCCCGTCGCCCGTCGCCCGTCGCCCACACCCAGTCAGGGCGCAGCAACCAAAGCCTTTTTTCTCGCAATCACCGAGCAGACTTGCGCGACTCAGTCAATTTAACAACTTAAAAAAAGTTCAGGATCGGGATTTGAGTGGATGGAAAGGCGTTTGACTGCATCGGGAAAATCGGCAGACGAATACAATACAGTAGTGACACGGCGAGGTTCAGCCAAAAGGCCAAGGAAGGCGGGGACGAAGTCGGAAGAATGTCAAGCAGAATATGTAAGAAGAAGAAAAGCTCAAGTCAAAGTCTGACCAATAGTTGGCCTCCACTCACTTTCATCCTCCCCATCCTCATCCTCATCCTCATCCTCATCGTCGGCTTTTATCTTTCGGCCACCACATCTTCCCTTGCATCACTCACTTGCCCAACCCATCATCATAACGTCGAGCACCATGTCTCGCCAGCTCGGCTTTGCTCTGCGATCCGTCTCAAGGTCCGCTGTTGCCGGCTCCTCTAAGCAGAGCCTCGCCTCGGTTGCACCGCGTGCTTCTGCTTTCCACCCGGTTTCGCGAGCCACGAACTTCTCGACAGCACGACCCACTCTCAACTCGTCCAGCCAGAAGAAGGAAGAGGAGATCAAGGCATCCGGCGAGGCCATGGGTGCCGCCGACAAGGAGGCTGGCGCCGGCAGCGAGGCGTTGCAAGCACAGATCAAGGAGAAGGATGCCAAGATCAAGGAGTTGCAAGAGGCCATCCTGTACGGCAAGGCCGACTACCAGAACCTTCAGCGACGATCCAAGGACGAAAAGGCGCAAGCGGGCGACTTTGCCGTCACCAAGCTCGCCAAGGACTTGACCAGCTCGATCGACATTCTCGGCTTGGCGCTCAAGTCGGTGCCCGAGGAGCTGCGCACCGCTCCCAAGGACCTCGACTCCAAGGACCCTCGCCGTGTCGTCGCCGACTTGTTCTCGGGTGTCGACCTCACCTCCAAGTCGATGCTCGACATGCTCCGAACACACGGCATTGTCCAGTTTGATCCCACGGGCGAGAAGTTCGACCCCAAGGAGCACGAGGCGCTCTACCAGGCTCCCGTGCCCGGCAAGGAACCCGGCACCGTTCTCGAGTGCAGCAAGGTCGGCTACAAGATCAAGGACCGCCTGCTTCGTGCCGCCGAGGTTGGTGTTGTCCAGTCGACCGACTAATATTCGTTTCTTATTCGCATGCAATGTCACCAGCCGAATCTGTCGAGGAGCTCTTGGACGGCTCAGACTTGCCCTCATCAGTGACATCAGCTCAGCTCTGTCTCTTCTATGATCCCCGCCTGCCTCCTCGATCGACCGGAAGCCGGTATGCGCTGCGCCTCGCCCGACGTCTCTGCATTACCCAAAAAGCTTGCCAACACCTGGCATACCATCATCTGACGCCTTCTGGAGTCTCGCAAAGCCTCACGATGTTTTGTGTCCGAGACAAGCTCTCGCTGTCTCGTGCATATCTGTACTTTTTATGTATCATATGCCTCTCTCGCCACAATTCCAAGATCCACCACTTTTTTGCTCTCCTCTCCAACTACGTCCTGTCGCAACCAAGAAGCCGTCGAATCGCTTTAAGCTTTTGTGCCGCAAATCGATGCAGCTCTGCTCTCGACCAAGTCTGAGACTGATGCAACGTCGTTGTGTGCTGTTATGAGCCTCGGCTCGACCCCCACACTCGAAAGCCTCTTGATTGAATGAGGTCCCGCAGCTTAACAGTCACACGCGTTGCGAGCGCCGAGTTTTTCGGCCTTGTTTTCCTTGTCCTCTCGCTCTTCTTTTTTGCAACAGCGCAAAAATTTGTCGGCAAAAAGTTTGCTGCGCACTTTTGCAGTTTCCATCGTGTCACTCCTGCATTCGCGGCACAGAGGGGCAGGAAGGCACGAAAAAAAAAAACAGTCTCGTCCTCGAAGCGTGACTGTGAAGCGTGAGTGCACCTCGCTCGCTGGCTGCCTACAAGCAAAGTCGGTCGTCACCATCCTGGCTTCCTACCTTCTCCTCAAAAAACTTTTCTTAAAACCCAAAAAACACCATCTCTCTCAAAAAAGCCGAGGTTGTTGTCGACTCTTCAGCAGTTGTCGCTCCTCGTATAAAGCCAAAAGAAAACTCAAAAAACCCATATCAAAAGGTAAGCATCGCGTCCATGACCAAGGGGGGCATTGCGGTTTAGCTGGGCGCGATCGAGAGATTGGTGCGAGCGACAGATGGACGCGTCGATGGTGGCAAGTCGTTGTTCGCGACTACAGCAGACAGGCAGGACTGGCAACGAGCACGATATGTGCATCTATCACACGGCGACGACCACCATGACGGCCGCCGAGTACAACACCACCGCAACTCGATTGCTGGTTCACGTACAGCTCCGGACTCTCAGCCCTGTATAGGATCACGCCTAGAGCAGCGCGCCACTTTGTTGAGCAGATATCATCGCATGCCATTGCTCTTCGTCAGCACCTTACCACGTTATCGGAAGCGGCCACAGCAAGACTCCTCTCCAGACTCTCTCGAGCCGTTCGCGTTCATCTCGACCCTTTCTACTTCCGCTTCCGCACCTTTCTGTTCCGCAGTCACTCGAGTACTCTTTACTGACCTTCCTTCTCTTCCTTGCTTCCTTTTCCTCCCCTTCCATCTTTCAGAAAGAGTTCATTTGTACCCTTTCTTCTTTCATCTCTTCATCCTTTCGCTTTCTTCTTTCGGAAAAAACCTTTCAAAAACCCCAAATCTCGTAACGATGTCGTCCACCGAGTCCCCCGCCGCCCCCCCGCCGAGGCCGTCCCTGCCTCCAACCCCGCTCCCGTCGCCGAGCAGCCGGCTGCCGGCAACGGTGAGCAGGCCAACCGCAACAACGCCGATGCCGCCAACAACACCTCGCTCTACGTTGGTGAGCTCGACCCCTCGGTCACCGAGGCCATGCTCTTCGAGATCTTCAACATGATTGGTCCCGTCGCCAGCATCCGTGTCTGCCGTGACGCCGTCACCCGTCGTTCGCTCGGATACGCCTACGTCAACTTCCTCAACGCCGCTGACGGTGAGCGCGCCATGGAGCAGCTCAACTACTCGCTCATCCGCAACCGTCCTTGCCGTATCATGTGGTCCCAGCGTGACCCCGCCCTCCGACGCACCGGTCAGGGCAACATCTTCATCAAGAACCTCGACGCCGGCATCGACAACAAGGCCCTCCACGACACCTTTGCCGCTTTCGGCAACATCCTCTCGTGCAAGGTCGCCACCAACGAGACTGGCTCGCTCGGCTACGGTTTCGTCCACTACGAGACCGCCGAGGCTGCCGAAGCCGCCATCAAGCACGTCAACGGCATGCTCTTGAACGACAAGAAGGTCTACGTCGGCCACCACATTCCCCGCAAGGAGCGTCAGGCCAAGATCGAGGAGTCGCGCGCCAACTTCACCAACGTCTACGCCAAGAACGTCGACCCCGAGGTCACCGACGACGAGTTCGAGAAGCTCTTCACCAAGTACGGTAAGATCACCTCGTGCGTCCTCCAGCGCGACGAGGACGGCAAGTCCAAGGGCTTCGGTTTCGTCAACTTTGAGGACCACAACGAGGCCCAGAAGGCCGTCGACGAGCTCCACGACTCTGAGTACAAGGGCCAGAAGCTCTTTGTTGCCCGTGCCCAGAAGAAGAGCGAACGCGAGGAGGAGCTCCGCCGCTCGTACGAGGCTGCCAAGAACGAGAAGCTCGCCAAGTTCCAGGGCGTCAACCTCTACCTCAAGAACATCCCCGAGTCGTACGACGACGAGCGTCTGCGCGAGGAGTTTGCCCCCTTTGGTGCCATCACCTCGTGCAAGATCATGCGCGCCCCTTCCGGTGTTTCGCGTGGCTTCGGTTTCGTCTGCTACTCTGCCCCTGAGGAGGCCAACAAGGCCGTCTCGGAGATGAACGGCAAGATGCTCGACAACCGACCCCTCTACGTCGCCCTCGCCCAGCGCAAGGACGTGCGTCGCCAGCAGCTCGAGGCCCAGATCATGCAGCGCAACCAGCTCCGTCTCCAGCAGCAGGCTGCTGCTCAGGGTATGGGCTACCCCGGTCCCGGCATGTACTACCCGCAGCCCGGTGCCTTCCCCGGCCAGCCCGGCGGCATGGTGCCCCGTCCCCGTTACGCCCCTGCTGGCATGATACCCCAGGGCATGCCCATGGCTCCCTACGGCCAGCCCGGTCAGTTCCCTGCTGGCATGCTGCCCCAGGGCTACCGCCCCGCCCGCCCTCCTCGCGGCGCCCCTAACGCTGCTGGCGGCCCTGCCCCTCCCGCCGGTGCTCGCCCCCCTGCTGGCGTCAACGGTGCTCCCCGCCCCGCCGGTCAGCCCGTGCCCGGCCAGCCCATGCCCCGCGGTCCCGCCGCCCGCCCTGCTGGCCGTCCTCAAGAAGCCGCTGGTCAGCCCGGCGCTTTGACCGCTGCTGCTCTCGCTAAGGCTAGCCCTGAGGAGCAGAAGCAGATGCTCGGTGAGGCCATCTACCCCAAGATTGCCGCCATCCATCCCGAGCTGGCCGGTAAGCTCACTGGTATGATCCTCGAGCTTCCCGTCACTGAGCTGCTCCACCTTCTCGAGGAGAGCGAGGCTCTCGACGCCAAGGTCAACGAGGCTCACGAGGTTCTCAAGGAGTACCAGCAGAACGAGCCTGCTGCTCCCGAGGCTGAGGCTGAGGCTCCCAAGACCGAGGCTTAAGCGCCCGTCGTCTATCATACCCCCTTACCCCCGCCCACACTCGCCCACCATTTCCTCTAACACCTCATCCCCCCAAAAGATCCTGTTCCTGCGCGTCAAGTGTCGCGAGCGACGTGCGGCGTGCGCCGAGCGGGACGATCAGGAGGCAGCAAGCGAGGTGGTCTTCCCACCAACTCCACCTAGGAACTGCAGGGAAAGAGAGCACCGTCTCGAAGCTGCCTTTCAAGCTTCCTTTCTGTCTGTTTCGTGATGCGTTGTATAATAGCCCTCAATTCGGCCCGTTTCCTGTCTATATTTGTTTTTCTCTCTCCTTGACCGGGTCCCAAGGCGGTCTCTCTGCTTTCACTGCTCGCGCTTCCCTTTGTCACTCCGCATCCGCCTCCTTTTCCTCTGCACGACACGCCGCTCTATTCCGACTCTTTCTGTCACGTAGCGATGATCACTCGCCTTTGCGATCTGTAAAGGTTACCACAAGGTTGTATGAAATCTACTGCCTTTTTTCCCCACAGCTTGTGTGTGTTTGATTGGAGTGAGTTGTGTGGTGTCCTGACGAAGCCGTTGCTGCTGGAGCGTTTTGAGGCTGCTCTCACTGCATAGGGCGAAAGGCCTAACAAGTAGCAGCAAAAAAAAAAAAAACCCCGTTCAGGGTTTAGGGAGACAAATTTTGATTTGCGTTCGCTCGCCGTTCTCTGTGCTCTGCTGCCCAGATTTTTTTTTTTTTTTTTGGAGTCTCGGCTGGGTTGATGCACGAATTTTTTTCGGCGTCGCCTTCTTCCAAATTTTTGGCTGCTTCTCCACCAGCCTATCTACTGTATTCCACTTTTTGACTTTCTCCTCCATCCATCACCGACAGAAAGGTCGAGCACGCTTTTACCTCTCCTCGCACCACAAACACGACGGCTAGGAGATCTGACGCAGGGTGCAACATCTCACCACACTTTCAAGCCCAATTGTCGCTTCTTGTCACTGCGTTAGGAAAGCTTTGATCTCGATCCATTCAGCCACACGCCGATCCTTTCCGCAATGGTAGCAAGTTCTTCCAGCAGCGCGAGCAAGGCCAAGAAGTCTTCCGCTAAAGCCGGTCTTGTCGGAACGCCAAGCAAGGCTGCTGCCGTAGAGGACGATGGCGAAGTGATTCTCAAGCACAGCAAGCCTTTCGGCATGGAAGGATCTGACGATGAAGATATCGACATTGCCGACGAGACGTTCCAAACCGCCGCCTCGACTGCCATGGAAGACGATGAAGACCTTAGGATCGGTGCTTCTTCCACCCCTGCCTCTACCGCCCCACCACCTCCGCCACCTCTGACCCGGCCAAACCCAAATTCCAACCTCTCTCCGCCTCCGCCTCCTCCTCGCTCACCGCAGTAGCCAAAGGCCAGCTGCGCAAGATCCCCATCCCACCGCACCGTCTCACACCTCTCAAAAACGACTGGCACAAGATCTACACCCCCTTGGTCGAAATGGCCTCCTTGCAAGTCCGAATGAACGTGGCCAAGAAATGCGTCGAACTCAAATCCTCGCGCTACACCTCGGAGCAGGGAATGCTCCAAAAGGGCGCCGATTTTGTCAAAGCTTTCGCGCTCGGTTTCGAGGCAGACGACGCCATCGCACTGCTACGCATGGACGACCTCTTCATCGACACGTTCGAAATCAAGGACGTCAAAACGCTTCAGGGCGATAACCTTAGCAGAGCTATCGGTCGTATCGCCGGTAAAGACGGCAGGACCAGATTCGCCATCGAAAACGCAAGCAGGACACGACTCGTCATCGCCGATACCAAAATTCATATCTTGGGCAACTTTGCTAACATCAAGATCGCCAGGGATGCTGTGGTTGCGTTGATCAGAGGTAGTCCTCCAGGTAAAGTTTACGCGAATTTGAAGAGTATCGGCGCCAGACAGCGTCAACGCGCTTAAGAGGGGGTTGTTTATCGATCAGATTTTGCAATGCATCGTTTCTTTTTTTGTTCAGCTCAAAGTTTGACACGAGGCGCACAGTACGGTACCCGGGTGGGTCATGCGTGTGTGAAGGGGGAGCGATGATGAGATGGACAATTGCAACAACTGTGTGTGTCTGTGCGTGTGTGCGATGAGAGATATGTTTAAACAAGATGCTAAGGTGGTATGCTGACAAAAGTGAATGTGACGGAGGCTGTATCTCTAGAAGCTACCGACGGGAACACCCATCCGTCCACCGCCCAGCTCATCCTGTCTAATCCTCGCATTTTCCTGCGCAATGTTGTGGAACGTCTTTGCCTTTACCGCCCTCTCCTTCTCCCTCGTATAGATCCTCGCGATCGTATCAGCCACCGCTACGTTCCCCCCACTCACCCCGCCCAACGAGCCGCTTCCCAGGCTCGAAGTGCAAATCCCCCTCTGCACATCCTCAGCCGCCATAGCGAGGTACACCTGCCTACTACTAGCCAACAACTGCTTCTTCGCCGCCCGTTTCCCACTGGGACTCACAATGCTGCTGACCGTAACTGACATGCCTCGGGGCTGAACCGTCTCGACCTCGCTAGAGATACGAATGACGCCGTTGACTTCGAGCATGTCAAACACGCCCAAAAGCTCGGAGCCTTCGAGTGGCGAGAAGAGGCCGTTTTCCTGCTTGAGGATTGCGTGGTAGGTGGATTCTACGTCGGCGATTCGCGTTGCAGAGGCAGTGGTAGCGGCGCTGGTGAAGCTGGTAGAGCTGGCGCTGCCGAGCACGCTCAGACCTTGCTCGGCTCTGGCTTGGGCGACGAGGATCGACAGGAGTACCAGTTTGGGGTGTACGCCGAGCGATCGTACTTTGGACAGGTTGGGTGAGCCAAGCACGGATGTGAGCACTTTGAGGATCTGCATGGGGCCTACTTTGGGTGCGGTTGCGGGAGTGAAGTGTCGCAAGAGCTTGGTTCGGGCTACAGCTACTGTAGGGGGCTGTTCGGCGTCTGTTGACTCGGCTGAGTCTGAAGAAGCAGCCGGCGTAGAGGTAGAGGTCTTGCCATCCTTGGTCGCAGAGGCAGCGAGAGCCTTGACACAATCAGCCTCGAGCTGCGCAAGCGCCTTTTTGCGCTGTTCGCTCTCGACCATCTCGACCGCCAGACGCGCTGCATCGAGCGCTTTGCGCAAATCGCCCGTGGCGCCGGCGATCTTCTTGGCAAGCAGCTCAACTGCTGTCGGCGTGAACAGCGCGAGCGAGTCCTGCGATGTCGCTTGCACAGGCGCAACGTCCTCCTCGTCATCATACCGCTCGTACAACCCCGAAAGCCTATCACGAATGACCGAAACAATCTCGCTCGCCTCAAACGGTCGGAAATGCAACAGGGCCGGCGAAGCACCTTTGCTGGCCAACAGCGGTACGAAGCGCTCGGTCAAATCGAGCGAGTTGGCAATGCCAATCAAACTGCAAGCAGCACCAGCACGAGCGCCGCTGCCGGCACCGGTGCAGCTGGTCCATGAGAAAATCTTGTAGAGGATGTTTTGATGTGCGCGACTCTGCAGCAAGTGGTCCATCTCGTCGAGAACGATGAGGATGCGCTGGTTGCCCTCGTGGATCAAGGTGGACAAAGCCTGTTCAGCGACAGCGTCCGACTGGCCTTCGGCAGCGTTGGAGCCGAGCGCCTGCAGAACTTTGCCAAAGATGAGACGCGGGTGCGACAGAGTCATGCAGTTGACAAAGGCCGCACGGGGGACGGAGGGCGTTGTCGAGGAGCTGGACGTTGATTCGGAAAGACTGTTCAGGACCGAACGAACCAGGGCGGTCTTTCCGGTACCTGGTAGACCGCAGACATAGAGGCACGCGGCTTGAGCATCGCCATCGAGCTCGACATTGAGACTGCGCGCCTTCTGTGGTGCATCGGCAAACAGACCAAATGTCTGCTGCAAGAAGAGCTGAATGGCGACACGCTCCGACTCGCGGCCAACGACCTTGACGTGGTGTCCGCCGAGTTTGGTGACTGCAGCGTTGGTGATGGTGAGACCGGCTTCGGTCTCGGCGGGGTCGACACCGGCAGCGTATCGAAGCAGTGCTCTTGCGTGAGCATAGACGCTCGAGTACTCCTGCTGCTTTGCCGAATCGAGCAAGGCAGGGTTGATGGGAGGAGACACGTCGCGATCGGAGGAGCAAGAGGAAGTAGGAGCGGATGAGCTCTCGGCGAAGCTGCATGTGTCGAAGAGTGAGCTCTGCGCCGAGTCCTGAGACGAGAGTGGGAAGTAGGATCCGGACTCTTGATCGGGAGCAAATGTGGGAGTGAAGCGAGACGAGCTCGGACTGTCGAGCAGCCATGATGCACCTCGTCTTGCGGTTGGTGTTTGCAGCCTGAGGCGAGAGAGAGGGCTGGCTGGGAGCGATGCGTCTTCGCCATCAAAGTCGACGTCGTTGCGTGATCGTTTCCTAGTCCAAGTCGAGAGCGTCGAGGGCCGACGTGTTGGAGTTGTTTGGGCGGAGGGCGAAGAAGTGAGGATGTTGTGATCCGATGTAGCGCGCACTAGGCGTCTTGAGGACGTCCTCGGCATGTTGAGAGCTGGCATGTCGGAGAAAGTAAGGGTATATGATGGGCCAAGGAGCGTTGATGAAAAGCAATGACGCAGCAGCCACAGAAAAGAGAGTGCAAAGCAAGAGCGGTGCAGGGTATGCAGGTGTGAGTGCAAGGTCAAGAGATTCGATGAGAGGTCAGGACGGAGGAGACGACAGAATGCAATCAAGGTCGAGGTTGGAAGATGAGGGGAAGAAGAGAAAGGTGATCAGCCAAGTGTCATATTTGTTTGACTGCTCCGAGACATGGCCGTCTGCAACTGCAAATCTCGACGGGCGAAAATGCACTTGGGAAATAAAATCTAAGCTGCAGACGCGCATACGCGTAAATTGGCGCGTCGTGCAATCACAGTCACTGTGACTGTGACTGTGACTGTGGAAAGAATGTGACTGTCTGAAATGCACTTTGCCACAGTCACACACCACGCTGCAGCAGCAGCCGCCTCTGAAAATTGTGACTGTGGAGAGTGGATTATCGAAGCTGCAGCTGTGTGACCAAGGTGCATGGCATGCGACGGTCGTTTGCACAAAAATGGTCGACATGTCGGAGCAATCCTCAGAGGACGCCGTGGGCATCATCGAATCACGGCTTGCAGCCAGCATGTTGACATCTTGACAGACTGAGAGCACACTCTCGCAACACGAGGCCGAATCAGAAACAGAAGACTTACCTGACGAAGAGGAGAGATCGGATGTGGTAGAGCTACGGCTGAGGCGGCGTGCAAAAGTGGGTCGCTCCATGAGACTGCCTTGTCGAGATCGGCGGGTGGTTGTGCGACGGATGGCGTCCTCTTGCTGCGCATCTCGAGCTTCCATGTCGAGCACGTCTTGCGAGGCGCATCGGAGGGGAGCGACGTTTTCCTTGTTGCTGTCGTCTGGTCGATCGGCAGCGGTGGGAAAGGACCAACATCCTCCCAAACGACGCGAGGTGCTTTGGCTGTCGTTCTCGTCGTCGGAGGAATCACCGAAATCAGAACTGCCCAGGATGGAGCGTCGAGATGAGTTGGATGAGCGAGAGGAGAAGCGGCTGCTGGTGCCTCGCACGTATCGCGGTCGAGATGGAGTCGAAGTGGTGGAAGCTGCCGAACTGGTCGAGCTAGAAGAGGAGCCTTTGCTGCAAGACTGAACGTTGAGTTGAGCAAGAGCGCCGGCTACAAGAGCACGGCTCGCACCCAGTGCCGAGCTTGAAGCAGCCTTTGCCTGCGATTTGAGGGCCATCACATCCCCGTTCGGGCCATCGATCGCCGCTGGTGCAGGCTGTCGGTGCGACCCGGATCGCAGACGTGCCGAAAGAGCTCTGGTGAGGGGCATGGTGGAATGGCTGCGAGACTCGAAAAGCAAGTGCACTAGTCTGATCTCTCCCGGTAAGAAGGCCTATGGCATCGACTGACGACGACGACGAGACTGTCTTTTGGTTGGTAGAGGGCAAATCGCGCGATGCTGATGAGCGCAAGAGGGATGAAAAAGATGGTCCTGTGTGTGGGGCAAGGCAACGGGTGGGTGGGCGAGTGGGTCAAGAAAGAAGAGCGAGCGAGGTCTAGCGACTGTCAGCCGTGGAATGATTCTCCATCTCGCTCTCTACACTTGCTGTGTCACATCCAAAAAGAGCAAGACTGGCTCTGCTTTTGCACCCACGCAAGGGTCCAAGCGCTCTCTCTGCCACTTTTTGGCTCGACCTTTTTGGCTAGTTACTGTAGAGTACAGCTCGCTCGCTCACGTTTTAGCGCTACCGTGACGAGCTGGAAGCCTTTCGCGTAAATTGACAACGCCACAAGAGGCGTGTATAACAGATGCAACCAGCTCACGCGTCAACCGCACGAAAAGGCTCGCCCGAGGCGTCGTATCATCATCATCGTTCACGCTTGGAAGAAAGCAGACAACACCCTTGAGCTTCTTCGCTGAGCGGCGCACTGCTGTTGTTATTCGAGGCGCACACTGACCCGATCGTCCGATGTTGAGCGCAGCATGTTTCGTCTCGATCGAGGCAAGCAGTCGATTGGATGCTCTCGATGTGGACTTTTGGTTGCAAAGGTTGCGAGCTTGCGAGATTGTGGGAGAAAGGAGGAATCCTGGAAGCGGATAGACGCGCACCAAGGCGAGCGAGCAAGGCCGACGAGCGTTTTACGTTGCGAAAGCTAGATCTTCTGAGCGAGCTAAAGAAGTGTACAGTAGAAATCTCAGTTTGGGCGTGATATGACTCTCCAAGGCTCGCTCGCTCGCTCGCCCGCTCGCCGCTGTGTGTGAAGTGTGTGTGATCTTTCAGAGTCAAGAGAGGGTCTTCTGTTGAACTGGGAAATTTGGAAATTTGGGGTCGCGCGAGGCCGATTTGTGGACAGTGCGTGATGAGAGAGATACTGAGACTGCAACCGGAATTCTTCGGTGCTCTGTTTCGGGGCCGCTGCCAAGCTTTAGACGGGAAAAGCAAGGCGAATGAAAGCATTTCGAGTAAAATGTCACAGAGTGGAGAGCGAGACATACAGTAGAGACCGGAGCGCAGCAACCAGTCTTACCATCAACCCTCCTCGTTCTACATCTGCTCTCTACAGCAACCTCGATGGATCAGCCGAGCTCGTCTCATTTCAGAGCGCAGCGTACAAGGTTACACCGACTTGGCTCTTTCCCTTTGATCCGCACCGTTCACGTATCCAGGTGGAGGTCCCTTTGACCATCACGCTGCTTTGCCTACGCCTCTGTCCTCTCATCGCCCGTCGCCCACCGGTCACAGAACACTCCCTCTTGCGCCAGGATCGTCCATCGGCTGTCGTCGAACAATCGACGCATCCACTCTGCACGGTCCCCGCCGACTTCAGCGCAGCAGCCACTCGACTTCCGCGCTCGGCTGCAGACGGATCACAGATAGCGCCTCAGCTGCACTGGCAACGATCGAAACAGCAAGCAGCCCCGCCTTCACACAGTCTTTGGTACCCTCAGAATGAGCTACGGTCCCATGCTCGGCTCCGATCGGCGAGCGGGCGAGACCAGCTCAGGCCTCCCATCGTCCACTTCGATCCGCGATACGCTCTCAGGCGCCATCCACTCGACGAAAGCCTACCTGCAACCCTTTGCTCCCAGCTCTCCCTATCTCGGCTCGAATGGTACCAACGGTCATAACGAGGCAGGTCGTCTCCTTTCAGACGTCGCGCCTCAACTCTTGACGACTCGAATGATGGCTGCCGTTACCAACTCCAACACGGCGCTTGGCCTTTCCCCCGACGGTCAACGCCGCGCACGACTGCTGCTCACACCGGGCTTCTCTCTCAGCAGCCCGGCTCGATCGCTCGTTCGCATGGGAGGCTCCCTTATACAGTCCGGTATCGGTCGAGGGCCGATGAATGGTATCACATCCCACGAGCTCTTTGTGTTGGAAGAGAGCGACCGCATTCTTGCAACAGCAGCGCAAGACCTGGATCTCGGCACCCAGAACGATCATCAATCTAGTTCAAGGGTAACCATCGAAGCTGCCAAGTCCAAAGCAGAGCCGTCCGTCTCGCTTCTTCGAGGTTTCCAAGCCACAATACCCAGCTCCACCGAGGGGCGGCAACGTCGCAGACGCGTTCGTGCCATTGCCAGCGGTTTCGAAGATGGTCCCGAGGGTCCGACCAAGCTCGGACTCAAGGCGATGGGCGACAAGGCGCGTGGTCTCATGGTCGAAGGCGTCGACACGGAGCCCGTCTCTGCGTTCCAAGCACGCGAGCAGCGTCACGCGCGCAGAAACCAGGCGAGCCGCATCCTCTCCAGAGGCAAAGATGGCACTCGCTCCTCTGTCATCGAACTCGAAGAACTCGAGAGGCAGCTGCGAGAGATTGAACGCGAGCAAGACGACGTCGGTGTCAGGCGCTTGCTCATTGATTCCGAGATGGCTGCCGTCGATGCCAAGATCAAGGTGTTGGAAAAGATCAAGGCTGGTCTGCACAAGAAGCTGCTCGGTCTTCGCGAGGAGGAGCTCGAGCTCAACGACGAGCACGAGGGAGTCGCAGAGCTGTTGGCCGTGCAGAAGCATTTGCGCGCCATGCCCGGTGGACCCGCTGCGGCTGCCAATGCGGCTGCCTCGGGAGCAACCACGAGCCAGGGCAGCAGTCGTTGGCGCAAGGGACCTCTGTTCATGCCTCAGGAGCACGATGAGCTGCCGTCTGGCGTTGCCTTTATGACGCTGGCGGATCACTCGGCTCCTATCACATCGCTCGACTTTACCGAGCCGTACGGCACCTTGGTCTCGTCATCGCTCGACGAGACAGTGCGGGTTTGGGATTTGGCGTCCGGCGACGAGGTGGGAAGGTTGCGCGGTCATACCGGGACGGTCAAATGCCTGCAGGTGGAAGACGAGGTGTGCATCACGGGTGGCTCGGACAACGCCATCCGCATCTGGGATCTCACCAAGGTGGAGAATTTCGAGGCAAGACTCACCATGACGGCTTCGGGAGAGCTACCGGCAAGGAGGAAATCGCCCGACCTCAACCGCAGCCCAGAGCTCGCGGGAGACGAAAGCATGAACAGCATCAAGATTCGCGACGGCACCGAGAGCGCGGCAGACGAGGAGGACGAGGATGTGCGCGACGAGTTCGATCCATGTGTCAAGCGCCTGGAAGGGCACAGCAAGTCGGTGACTGCGCTGTACTTTGACGACAATTGCCTTGTCACTGGTGCTTCGGACAAGACGCTGCGTCAGTGGGACCTCAATACGGGTCAGTGTGTGCTGACGATGGATATTCTGTGGGCGATCTCCAACCCGACGTCGTCGCAGGCCATCTCGCAGTCTGAGTTTGGCTTCCCCGAGTCGCCTTCGCGAAAAGCCTCGTCGTCCGCCATCCTGGGTCCCACTCGACCCGACTTGACGTCGCGCGACTCTTTCTCGGTGCTCAACAACCTCTCGGGCGCATTTGCGTACCCGACGCCGCCATACGCCGATGGCAGCTGGGAGATGTACCAAGACTTTGTAGGAGGCGTGCAGTTCTGGGGCTACGCGCTCGCCAGCGGTTCGGGAGACGGCGGAGTGCGCATGTGGGACATGCGAACGGGTCAGGCGCATCGAACGCTGCTGGGCCACACGGCTCCAGTGACGTGCCTGCAGTTTGACGAACACAACGTCATCTCGGGAAGTCTGGACAAGTCGATCCGTATCTGGGACTTGCGTATGGGCAGCATCTCGGACACGATCCGATACGATCACCCCGTCACGGCGTTGCAGTTTGACTCGCGCAAGATCCTGGCGGCTACCGGTGAGAACGGCGTCAAGATTTTCAACCGCACCACGCTGCAGCATGGCTCGCTCACTCTGAATGGTCACACGTCGCCTGTCGAGAGGTTGCGCTACATGGACCGATACGCCGTCTCGGGTGGAAAGGACAGCGTTGTCAAGATTTGGGCGTTGTAAAAGCCTGTTGCAATGGTTTGGTTTCTTCCCTATCGCTGTCATATGTATCGAAGCTTCAGCTGTATTCTTGACTTTCCATCAGGAACATGACGTCTATCACCTTTCTACCAAGACAACCAAAGCTTGCATCATTCCGAAGAGCCAGACTGAGAGGAGACCTTGATGCAGATGCATGATCAAGGGGAGTGAATTACAGCATATTTTATTAATTTTGATTAAAAAAAAAAGAAAAAAAAAAGAAAATCATAGTCAGGGGAAAACCCCCTTTTCGCCAGTTTGGGCCAAAAGTCGGTGTTGCCTCCACATGCCGGGATTTCAAGGAAAAAGGAGGAAAATCAAGTCAAGTGTCGGTCAAGGATTACAAATTTCGACACAGACTGCAGCAGTGCATGAAACCATTTTCTCGTGTTTGGATTTTGACTGTCACACTCGAACACCGTTTTGGCAGGCAGGCAGGCACACGGACAGCCCAGACAAAAATAGTCAAGCCGCGCTGGCTTTGCATCTAACATTTATTCTACTGTACGTGCCAGCCAGCCAGCCAGCCAGCCAGAGCCTCGGCGTTGATGCGGTTTTCCAACGGCGAAATGATTTCAAGAGAAACATGCGTCGATCGCCATGCTCCATCTGGTGTTGAACCACGAACTCACATCTTGCCTTACCTTTTCTCACCACAAACCTTTCTCTAATCCTTCTTCTTTCTCCCTCTCTTTCGTCACGGTCACATTGTGTTGATTGCACCAGCATCAACATCAGCATCGGCACCAGCACCAGCAAAGGTCTCTGCCTCTCGACGCGCAGCACAACCAGCTCGACCGGCAACCTGACGAACTCGCGACAGGAGCGTGTGGTTCCATTGGCTTGCGGCACTAGCTCGACACATTCCTCTGCGGCAGACATCCACTCGCACTACTCGACGACGAACAAGCTTGCTTGATCCCTGGGTCGTGTCGTTCCCCCGTGCACCCTCTGACTCGGCTCAGTCTCGACCGCCCTCATCGTAACCTGGATCTCATTGAGGTTCGCTCGCGCAACTCCGCCTCTTTCAAAATGAGCTTCTCATTCGGCTCATATACATCCATCTGCGATGAGGTCGCCATGGTGGTGTGCCCGTTGCTCGGCACTTCGGGTCTCGGTCTCGAACCCGTCTGCTACTCGAGAAATGTCGAGATCAACAAGACAATCATCTTTCAGCCTGCCACCTGCTTCATCCACATCGCCGCACTCATCATGACCGCCATCATGGTCTACCACATCCGCAGCAAGTACACGGCAGTAGGGCGTAAAGAGATCGTGCTCTTCTTCTACCTCTTTGCGCTCTCCGAGGTGTTGGTCATCTTCCTCGACTCGGCTATCGTGCCTACCTACTCTGCAGCATACCTCTACCTCACAGCCGTCTATGTGGGGCTCAAAACCGCCATCTTTTGGTGTTTGCTGATCAATGGTTTTGTCGGCTTTCAGTTTGCAGAGGATGGTACGCCCAAATCGCTGTGGTTCCTGCGACTCTCTTCGCTCGTACTGTTTGCTATTGGTGTCTTTGTCTCGATTGCTACGTTCAAGGGCATCGCTGGCATGTCGCCTACCAAGCAGACCGGGTTGTGGATCGTCGAGCTCATCTTCCCCTTGGCGTGCGTGCTCATCTACACTGTGTCGCAGGTGCTGCTCGTGCTGCGTACCCTCGACGACCGATGGCCGTTGGGCGACATCACTTTCGGTGTATTCTTCTTCGCTGCCGGACTGATTCTCATGTACGGCTTTGGCGAGGAAGTGTGCCGGGCGGTCAAGCACTACATTGACGGCACGTTCTTTGGGTCGTTGTGCATGCTGTTGGCTGTAATGATGGTGTACAAGTACTGGGATTCGATTACCAAGGAGGATCTGGAGTTTTCGGTGGGTAGTAAGCAGGCGGTTTGGGAGGTTAAGGATCCGTTGTTTGCTACGTCGTCGAGCGAGGGCGATGGGACGATGTTGGGGGCGGGGAGTGCTATGACGCATGACTCGTTCCGTGGGACGAGTCCGTCGCGTTTTGGACAGCAGGGTCCGGGTAAGTCGCCTATGGGTTATCCGCCTGTTGGCAACTACTCGCACTGAGTGAAGCTCTTAAGGAGTCGCTTGAACGATCGCTACCGGCTATTCGTGTGACGCTGGCATTAAATGCGACTTCGATGGATCACGCATAGAACATTCGTGCGCACACACACACACACACACACTCTCTCTCTCTTTGCACTTTGCGCTTTGTCTCTTCTTGCCTGTTTTACCCCCATCACTTTTGCAATTGTGGACTTTCTCTAGAGTCGCGCTTGGGAAAGGGGTGTTGCTGTAAAGATTTTCTACTGTACGATGCTAAGTGAGCTTGTGGTGGCCTTTGACGTTCCGACTCTCATGGTCGATCTTTGCGGATCGAGTACCGAACTGCATAGCGCGCTTTTTGAGCTCGCTAGCGCCCACCAAACCCAACGAACGAGCTACGTCTCTGAGCAACCTCTTATCACCACCTGCGCCCTCAATCCCGATCCTATCCAGATCGACTTTAGCCTCGACCGGGGTAGTCGTGAGGAACTGCAACACCGCACGATCGAGGTACGGATACCGCGCCTCTTTACCGTGCGAGGAAAGCACTCGATCATCACGACCCAAGTTGCGCGCCGGTAAGCGGTCGAGGTCCAGCTGCAGTTCGTCCACCAATCCGTCGAGGGCGGAGCGTAGGAAAGCTTGACGGTGACGTGAGTACCCGCCGAGCAGCTCGTCTGCTCCGAGACCGGAGATGAGCACTCGCGCTGGCGAAGTGTAGGGGGTGGGGAGGGAGGTGGTTGGGTGGAGGAGGTGGCCGGTCGCTCGTGAGGCGAAGTAGAGCGCAGAGGAGATGCTGAGGTCCATGACGCTAGATGTGGGTGACATGAGGGTGGATACAAGGGGGCGGTGCGAGGTGTACTCGGTGTAGGGGATGTCGATCGGGACAAAGTTCCAGCGGCGTAGGGGCGAGAGAAGGCGGAGTTCGGTGTAGGAGGATAAGCCGGTGAGGCGGTCGGGTACGGAGTAGATGTCGGTTGTTGGATCGGTGTCAGTGTCGAAGATGGCCGACTCTTTTTCCTCTGATTCTTGCTGCGGAGCGGGGGCGGTGGTGTCTGATGAGGCATCTACCCCTGCCGGTGCTTGCCCTTGCTCCTGTTTGCAGCCTTTACCTTGGCACGCAGCCTCTTCTCCCTCTCCTGCTTAGCCGCCTCTATCGCACGCACATTTTCAAACCCGACGTTGAGCAGGTCAATCGGCTGCTCTGGTGGCACATATCGATCTGCAAGCAGCGCAAGGGTGGTGCAGTCGAGCCCACCTGAGAACAGGATGGCTACATGTGCCTCGTCGGCTGGCTGGTCCGTGTTGATGTCGGTAACCCGCTGGCGTACGCTCTCGGAGAGCACTGCGAGAAAGTCTTGACGAATTTGCTCGGGAGACCGGTTTGGGGTGGGAGAGCCTTGATCGGTTTCACGGAGCTCTTGTAGCAACAGAGGTGAGGTGAATCGTGAGGTGAATCGTGGAAGAGGCTGGGGCGAAGTGGGTTTGTTGAGCAGGTCGATCGTCCACAAGGAGGAACAGCCGATTTCGGTAAGAGGTGCGTCGGCGGACAGCATGCTTTCGCTCACAACGGACACGATAGCGATGGTTGAGAGTTGAGCCGACTGATGCAAGAGAAGCGACCGCCTTCCTAATGGATCTCGACCATAGTAGAGCTTGGATCGTATACGGTCGAGCAGTACGAAAGCATACGGTCCTTCCACTTCGGACAGGGCGAGATTGAGGGCCTGCTGACATGCTTCGTCGTTCCCAACCTCGGCCTGCTCGTCGAGTAGCTGTTGGATCCTGTCGAGCAAGATGATGCCATCATTCTCTGCAGGGTCGAGTCGAATCCGCGAAGAAGAGGCGCGATTCGAACTTGCCTGCTGATCGTCCCAATCAAAGATCTGGCCATTCCAAGCCAGCACTAACCGGCGGTCGCTGCTCACTAGTGGTTGAGCCGTGATGCCATCGCCACGCAGACTGAGGACGCTCGAAGTCAATGAGAGGGTCCATGGTTGTGTGGAAGCGGAAAATTCGTGTTGAAGCGTGTTTAGACAGCCTGGACCTCTTTGACTGATGTTCTCGAGCACAGATGGCCAGCAACGACGCACTGGGGGAAGCGCATCCACTGCTTGAGTGTGATCACCATCCTGCTGTGCGAGTGCGGGCGCTATCAAGACGCCGATACCGCACATGGCTGGTGGATGATTGGCGAAAAGAGTAGCTCGGCGGGTGGAGCGGAGAAATGACCAGCGCTGGTGAGCAGAGAGCTGAGGTGTCGGCCGGAATGTCAGAGCTGCGTTTGCATTTCCAGGGTCTCTCTCTCTCTCTGGCTCGAGTTGAGGCGAGCGGCTGTGCAGCATTCCAGTGTCTTTTGTCGCCTGTGCTGGCCTTGTGGCGGCGCGTGAAATTTGGCTTTGACCTGACTGCCGCTGCACTGTCCACTCCCGCCGCTCCGACCAGGCGCCAGACAACAAAAATCAGGGTCGTGGCTTTGGCTGTCTCGCACTTCTTCTCTTCGGCACGATCCGACAGCGCGGCCATCATCCTACACATTCCCCAAACAGCGCCACTCTTTTTTGCTTTTCAGACCGTCACACCGATCCTTGACTCAGCCACGCACGCACGCACGCTGATTCTGAGACCCTTTGTCGCCTCCGCTGGTCGGATCGATTCCTTTCCTTTTGACCTCGACGTTCACCGTCACTCCTCCATCGGCCATCGCGGCCAATCAAGGCATCCTCTGCAAGCTCACCAGCGACAACACAATCCTCGCTGATAGACAACCCCCCCCCCCCCCCCATCAAATTTCAGCTGGCTGTTCAATCATATCCCATCATGGCCCGGAAAGGCGCCAAAAAGGCAGCAGCCGCAGCGGCTGGAGACAGAAACACCGAGACGGAGCTAGAGACGACCACGCAACCATCGCTCGCTGACGAGCTCTCTTTCGCTCAAGAAGATTCCGCGCACGATGGATACGAGTCCAGCACCCACACGGACCACGACGACTTTAAAGATGCCGCTGACGGCTCCCATGCAGATGAGATGACTCCCTCCTCGAGCACAGCTACCACCGCTGATGCCTCCCTTCAGCAGGTAGCAAAGCAGGTTTCAGACTCTTCGAACGAGGACGCTGCAGACCAACCACTTGCGAGGAGCACCTCTTTAGCCACTGACGCTGCCGATGCGCCGCTACATACGCCCAATCCAACCGATACAGCTTTCCCTTCAGATTCTCGACCTTCCCAAGAGACGTCGATCCACGCTGCTGCCCATGATGCGGAGGATGGCATCGTTGCTAGCTCCTCCTCGGCCACTTTTGTCGCAGCAGCCTCGAACGATGAAACTCCACTCAGTTCAGCCGAGATCAGGGACAGCCAGTCCGCATCCGACTCGCTCATCCTCGACGAAGAAAGCGCCAAAGCGACCCTCTCTGAGCAAGTCGAAAAGGTTCCGCCTTCTGTAGGCGCCACCTCGATGCTTGAGCCGGACGAGACCATTTCGAATCCGTTCGCGTCCGGCGACGATTCTTCCTCTCAGCCCATCCGCTATTCGCAAACTGCATCAGGCGATTCTGGCGCAGCATCGGCCAATCAACCACCAGACACACCGGGCATCAACTCGAATCATTTTTCGGTCGTCAGTCTCGGCAGCACTTCGGCTTCCAACAACGGCGGTGTCGAGGATGACGCCGGTGCCTGGTCCGCCTCGAACCGACGCGACTCTCGGCGAGACACCATCACCACAAACGGAGCCCGTAGCAGTCTTGCCGAGGGAGTACGTTCAAATGATTCCGAGCCTGCACGCAACGGCGACGAGTCCTCGTCGAACTACGATTTCTTGCTCGCCCGACTCGATACGCAGAACAAGAGGCTCAGCGGCGATCCCAAGCAGATGCGTGCCAGCTTCGATGGAGCCGTCAAGCTGCGCGAGCACTTTGAAAAGCTACGCGATCAGGGACAGCGCCATTCTCGAACCGATTCGCAGAACAGGGGACTGGACGAACAAGGCTCGTCGAGTGTCGACACGAATGCACAAAGGTCTTCGACGTCGCACAGCTCTCAACCGCCCGTTGCAGAGACGTCTGCAGAAGTAGGAGTACGCGAGTCTATCACATCGTCTAGCGCAGACACAGCGTGGTCAGGTCCCCCGCTGAAGACGTAGGCGACGAAGAGATCGACTGGGAGTTCTGGGGCGACGTCATGAGCAATTACCAGCAAGTAGCGCGCACCCAACCTCGTCAACTCAGCCGCGCCATCCAAGCGGGCATCCCTCCCGCCCTGCGCGGGATGATGTGGCAGCTCATGAGCAGCAGCAAAAACGAAGAGATGGAGATCATCTACGCCTACTACCTCAAGCAGACTTCTACGCACGAAAAGGCGATCCGACGCGATCTCAACCGCACGTTCCCCGAGCAAGACTATTTCCAAGATGGCAAGGGGATCGGACAGGAAAACCTGTTCAACGTGATCAAAGCCTATTCGCTCTACGACCCGGAAGTAGGCTACTGTCAAGGGATGCAGTTCGTCGTAGGCCCGTTGCTGCTCAACATGCCGGACGAAGAAGCTTTCAGCACCTTTGTTCGGCTTATGAAGTCGTACGACCTCCGCGGCCATTTCACGCCCAACATGCCAGCGCTTCAATTGCGACTGTTCCAATTCGATCGGTTGCTGGAAGATTTCTTGCCGTTGCTGCATCGACATTTGGTTAGGCAAGGGGTGAAATCGAGCATGTATGCGAGTCAGTGGTTTATGACCTTGTTTTCGTATAGGTTCCCGTTGGAGTTTGTGTATAGGATTCTGGATTCCGTGTTTGCGGAAGGGGTGGAGGCGTTGTTTAGGTTTGCGATTGCTTTGATGCGCAGGAATGAGGAGAGGTTGTTGGAGATGGGATTTGATCAGGCGGTGCAATTTTTGAAGATGGAGTTGTTTGAGTGTTATCGACGGACGGAGAGCGAGGGATGTACGGGCGAGGAGGTGGTGAGTGGGGAAGTTCGAGCGTCTATTGGATCGTCGTCGTCGTCGTCGTCGTCGTCGTCGTCGTCGGCGGCGGCGGCGGCGGCGGCGGCGGCGGCGGTTAGCAACAAACCGAGGTATCGAACCAACGAATTCGTACGTGACGCCTTTGCTGTCAAGATCACACCTTTCATCCTCGACACCTTCGCTGCAGAATTCGACGTTCAAGTGCGTGCAGCCAACGCGCATCGTAGAGAAGTCGAAGCGCTACGACTCGTCAACCGCAACCTAGCTGCACGCGTAAAAGCGCTGGAAGAACAACTCAACTCGGTCAACGCCGAACACGTCGAGATGGTCAAGGACGTGGTGATGGCCAAGATCGCCAAGGAAGAGATGGCGGAAGAGTTGGTGAAGTACAAGATGATGTATGCCGAGGCAGTGTTGGCGGCGGATCGGGAGAGTGGGAATAACAGGAGTAGTGCGAGGGGGATTGCTGCGGCAAAAGCGGCTGCCGTTAAGGCGGAGGAGGGGAGGAGGGATAGCGGTAGCAGTGCGGGTGTTTAGTAGTCGGTGCGAGTTGCATTTCACAGTTGCTGTGGCCTGGCAAAGGCGTGGCTTTTTCTGAACAGGTTTATGAGCGTGGAGTGTGTTTCGTGTGCATTCCTCAGTGAAGCATGAATGAGATGAGACTCATGAAAGATCCCAAACTTGGACTTGCAAGCACACCACGAACACTTTCAAAGCGAGATACGAAACAAGTTGCCTGACAATTACCCAACACACGGAACAAAAATACATCATCACTTGGAGCTGGAGCTCCCATACTGCTGCTCTGGTAAAGTGTCAACGCATGACCTTACTCGTTGTCATCCTCCGAATCGTCCAGCTTGTAGCTCTTCTTTCCAGATGCGCTTCGCGCCGTGCGACCCGAAGTGCGAGCAGGCGCAGAAGGGCCAGGGCTGTCGATCATGAACGAGTCTTCAGTGTCAGAGGCCGGAGCAGCGGCCTTCTTGCGTCCAAGACCAGTGGCCTTCTTGGCAGCGGCAGGCTTGGCGGCTGTCTTCCTGGGCTTGGGCACCACCAGCTCCTCGTCATCCGAGTCGGACAGGCTGAACGACTTGGGCGCCTCCGCCGACTTACTTGCTGCTGCTTTCTTAGGCGCAGCGGCCTTCTTGGCAGCTGCGGGCTTGCTGGCGCTCGTCTTCTTGAAAATCGGAGCGAGCTTCGACTTGTCGTCGTCCTCATCACCGTGGAGCTCGATAATCTGCGGAGTTGCTGCTCGCGAAGCAGTCGTGGACCTCGAGGCCGAGCCGTTAGCTCGCGGCTTCTTCGCAGCGGCACCATTGACTGTAGTGCTCATCAGCGCCGCCATATCATCGTCGTCCAGTGCGTCGGCTGCCGCGCGCTTCCTAGCCGGACTGGCACGAGCGGGTGCGGCCGCCTTCTTCTTGGCAGCAGCAGTCGATGGCTTGAAATCATCCTCGGAATCGTCGCCGTCCAAGTCATCTATGCCATCGTCCTCTTCTTCGCCATCCGAGTTGATCGGCTTCTTGAGCACGCGTCGAGCTGCGGCACCACTTTTGGCAGAGGTCTTCTTGGTCTGCTTGCCCTTCTTGACCTTTGTAACAACGTCCTTGAGGCGGCGGTCATCCTCAGCCAGCATTTCTTCCCATAGCTCGAGGAACTTGCCCAGGTCCTCGTCCCACAGGTTCTGCGGAGTGCGGCCGATGAGCACCTTGAGCTCTTCCTCCTTGATGTCGCGCTCCTTCAACAGCTTCTCCACCTTTTCCTTGGTCAGGTTGTAGATGGCCATGTTGAGCAGGTAGTCAAAGTCCGAGTCGGCCGAGATATCCTCTTCGTCGACTGCCTCGTCGTCCCCGGGCTCGGCAGCGATGGAGGCCTTGCCTTGCTTGGGGAAGGGTCGGAAGTCCTTCTCGCGCAAGTCGGCCACAATGTCGGCGCGCTTTCGGTTAGATACGACGAGTTGACGAGTGATGATCATCTGAACGAATCGAGCCTGATTCGAGAGCTTGTCGTACATCAGCTTGAGCTGGTCCACCAGATGCTCCTTCCTCTTCTGGTAGTACGAGAGACGCAAGAGGTAGAACTCTTCCATAATCTCCTCTGCCGAAGAGTACTTTTTGATCTTTCCATCCTGATCGAACAGCACCATGTTGGTGGTGGAGATCTGGCACGAGAGCTTGAAAAAGGCGTCGGCGCCCTTCTCGGCAATCTCGGCCTGACCTTTGGGAGTAAGCTCGACAATAAAGTTGACGGTAGACTCGGTGTGGTACTCCTTGTAGTCCTTGATCGTGGCCTGTGCCTTTTCGGAAGACACGATACGCTCCTCGAGCGACTCCTTGTAGTTGGAAGTCCAGGTGCGGATGGGCAGCTCGGTAATCTCCCATGTCTTTTCGTCAATCTGTGTGACGCGACCGCTGACTTTGAAGCGACCAGGGCTGAACTCCTCAATGTCACCGGTGAAGCCACGGAACCAAGGCTTCATAGGAACGATGTCTTCGCCCGCCATGCGTCGTCGCAGGTTGGCAACGATCTCGTGCGGGTTGTAGTTGGGGACGGATGTAGACCATCCAGTCCCGATACCTTCAGCACCGTTCATCAGCACCTGAGGAACCACGGGAATGTACCAGTGCGGCTCCACCTTCTGACCATCATCGTCGAGGTAGTCGAGCAGCGCATCATCCGCCTGAGGGAACAGAGCACGAGTGATCTTGGGCAAGGCGGTGAAGATATATCGTCCCGAGGCGGCATCTTTACCACCGAGCAAACGAGTACCGAACTGACCTCTGGGCTCGAGCAAGTTGACGTTGTTGCTACCAACAAAGTTCTGCGCGAGGCCGACAATCGTCATGACAAGAGCAGCATCACCGTGGTGGTAAGCCGCTTGACCCATGACGTGACCCACGAGGGTGTTGACTTTCAATTCGGCATTGCTCTTGCGGTCGAACATGACGTAGATGACTTTACGCTGACCGGGTTTGAGACCGTCGACGACCGACGGGATGGATCGCAGGTTGTCTGCCATCGAGAAGAGGATGAGCTCCTTGTTGATGAAATCAGCATACGGGATGCGATCGGTGTTGTGGTCGAGGTAGGTGCCTGGACGGAACTGTCGGAGCCACTCTTTTCGGTCGTCGGCCTTCTTCTTGTTGAAGGCGAGGTCGATGAGCTCGCGATCGCCGTCTTGGGTGACATCGAAGGGCAGCTTGTGCTTCTCGAGCGCACGGAAGTATTTCTTGGCATCCTGCGGGTCCGAAGTACCGAGACCCTTGTAGTACTTGATGTGCCAACCCTTGCCGCCGTTGTGCGAGTCTCTCCAAGTCTCGTACTCGGGAATGGTGAAGAAGGACAGCTCCTGCTTGCCCTTCCTACACTTGACGATGGGAGTGATAAACTCAACGAGGAAGCCCGGAATCTTTAGCAGCGAAGGGTAAAAGTGGTCGAGGAAGTTGATGATGAGACCCTTGATGTGCGAACCGTCGTGATCCTGATCGGTCATGACCATGATGCTGCCGTATCGCAGACTGTTCACGTCAAGATACTGCTTGCCGTGCTGCAGACCCAAGATCTCCTTGATGGCCTTGATCTCGGCGTTCTTCATGATCTGATCGTGAGAGGCTTCACGGACGTTCAAGAGCTTACCACGGAGCGGGAACACACCGTAGTTGTCTCTTCCGACCTCGACGATACCAGCGACGGCGAGCGACTTGGCCGAGTCACCTTCGGTGAGGATGAGCGTGCAGTCCTTGGCTTTCCTGCCACCGGCATTGTTGGCATCCTCGAGCTTGGGGATGTTGGTGATCCTGGTTCGCTTGTGACCGTCGGTCTTCTTGAGCGCCTGATCCTGCTTGAAGCGTGCAAAGCTGACAATGTTGTCGACGACGCCGGACTTGATGACCTTTTTAGCAAAGTCGTCGGTCAGCGTCCACTTGCTGCCAAAGGCACTCTGCTTGAGCGTGAGCGTCTCCTTGGTCTGACCGTCAAAGGTGGGGTTGACAATCTGACAGTTGACAAAGACCCAGAGCTGCTGTCGGACCTGGTTGGGCATGACCTTTCCGGTCTTCTTGTCCTTCTTGACGTGTTCTATGAGGCGCGAGATGACTTGGTCGGCTACGTGGTCGACATGCTTACCACCCTTGATGGTGGCAATGTTGTTGACGAATGACACCTGGCGGAACTCGCCATCCGAAACGGCAAATGCCACCTCCCAGTTGCGACCCTTGTCGACGGTAGATTCGTAGATGATTGCCGGCTTGGGAGCAGCACCGGTTGGCACGTCTGCGGCGCCTTCATCGCTGTTGTCGGCCTTGCCACCGAGCTCGTTGATGGCAGTGACGTACATTTCAACATACTGCTTAAAGTTCTTGATCTTGAGCAGCTCACCGTTGAGGGTGACCTTGATGCCCTTTACGGTACCTGCCATATCATAGACACGCTTGAGCATGAGTGCTTCCATGTGGTCATCGATAGATTCCATGCCAAAGAGAGCAAGATCGGGCTTGAAGGTGATGCAGGTGTACTCGTCCGACTTGGCGTGCTTGGTGATCTTGGGCTTGCCCTTGTCGTGCATGTTGTTGCTGAAAGTTTGTTTGTACTTGCACTGGTTCTTGGAGTCGGCGGTCTCGACGGTGAACTCGGTCGAGTAGATGTTGGCGAGCTTGGCACCGTAACCGTTCCTACCACCGGTGACCTTGGCCTCGTTGTCGTCGTAGTTGGACGAGGTGAGGAGGTGACCAAAGATGAGCTCGGGGATGTAGACGCGCTCCTTGTCGTGCATCTCGACGGGAATACCGTGACCATTGTTCCAGACCATGATGGAGCCTTCCTCGCGGTTGATGTCGACCTTGAGGTGCGTCATGTTGGGATCGCGGGCCTTGTTGTCAGCGGCATTGACGAGGATCTCGTCAAAGATCTTGTAGAAACCAGGCACGTAGGTGGTCTCACGGTATGCCATCTGCTTCTTGGTCTTGTCATAGACCCAGAGCTTCTCTGTGTGCTTTTCGACACTGCCGATGTAGGTATCGGGACGTTTGAGAATATGCTCGAGCTGAGAGAGCTTCTGGTAGGTCTCGGAGGCGCTCTTGCTCGTGGCCGACTTGACGGGGCAGGAGGCTGAAACGAGACATCGGCCTCGCTATCCACCATGCTGACATCGGGATCGCTGTCAGCGCCGTTGCTGTTGCGCTTGGATAGGGGCTGCTTTTTGGGCTTGGCAGCAGCACCGTTGGCCTTGGATGCGCCTGCCTTGGCGGCGGTCGCGGCCTTTGCCTTTGTACCCGCAGCAGCCTTGGCTTTGGGAGCAGCCGACCTCTTTGCGGGTAGCATGTAGCCCTCGGATCCATCGGACATGTAGTCTGACTCTGACATGTTGGCTACTGATGTGGAGAAGGGTCGGTGCGGTGTACGAGTAAGTGCGGTATGAAGTGCGGGAGGTGATGCAGCTGGGAGAGCAGATGGGTATATAGAGGTGGTCAGGAGCCGAGGTTGAGGAGGCTGTATTCGTACAAAGAGGTTGGACGTAGAGGCAAAGCTACGAGAGACCGAGGGTGTCCTTCGAAGAAGCGAGGCGGCACCAGGCAGCCAGATGGTGGGAGGAATGGTGGAGCACGACCACCGTCGAGGAGTGTGTGCTGCTGTTTGTGACGCTACAGCAGCCTTCCTGAGGGGAAAATGAGAGTGAGAAAGGAGGAAAGGGGATGAATCTTGAGGCGTGGATGGAGATGGACGACAAGAGGAAAGAGGGACGGGGAATCGAATCGAGCATGTCACTTTCCGCAAATTTCAAGCTGAGGATGGCGCGCGCTCAGCAGATAGAGAGAGAGAGAGAGCAACGCTTTTTTTTTTTTTTTTTTTTTTTTTTTTTTTTTTTTTTTTCCTTTCGCTCGCGCTCAGGTCTTTCTTGCGCGTTGAGAGCAACAGCTGCAGAGAGCTGCAGACTGAGCTTAGGAAAAACACAGACGCGCCTCATGCTTTCGCTCGTTGCGCCTCATCCTCGTTGCTGTAGCTGGCGCTGGCTGACTTTTACTGCCAACTCTGCACCCAGCATTTGAACGCGAGCAGAGTCAATCGAAGCTTCTCAAGGTGTTGCTCAGCTTGTGTCATGAGCCTCGTCAGCCCCATCGTTCCAGGTATGTTCCCACGCTCATCGGCAACGGAAGCTCGAATCACGACACAACTCAGCGTAAGATCGCAGCCCGCCCATCACGGTGTGGCTACACTTCATCTCGTCACAGAGACGCGTGAGCCTCAAGAGTTGGTCCAGAGAAGCGTTGTTTTGCGAAGCCGTTCGCAGCACGCGTCTTCACGTGATTTAAATCTATGCTGTTACATTTCCTCATTGTGACAGACGGAGGGTCGCGCCAAAATTGGCGAGATCTTTGAGGTTGTAGCGCTCGTGCTGCGCTGTGGGCGGACTGCTGGATCGGATCCAGCTGGCACGCCATGCTATCAACTGGATGTCGCCAGGCGTGTAGCACGCGGACGACGTCGCAACAAGTTCTTGAGCGGTTCCAGAACTGTACGTGAGAACGGCCCGGCCAACGCAACCGAGGCGCCGATACGAATGGGAAGCAGCGCCTTGACGAGAATGTAGGCGGCGACCATGTTGGCAAACGAGCCTGCCAAGTAGTTTGAATTGCCCAGGTCCATAGCTCCGTCAATCGTCGCAGCGTCCTGCTTCTCGAATCCAAGGTAGCCCTTTCTGCGGCAGTATCGCTCGAATCGCTCCTCTTTGATTCGCGCCCAGGCTCTGAAGCGAGACGCAACTGACTTAGCATCGTGCTGGCTCTCTTTTGCCATCTCTTCGGTATCTCCAAGCAGCCAATGCAAGACAGCTGTACCGACGCCGAGTGCACCAAACACGTAAAACATCAACATCAACGGCACGATCGCAGTGAGCTCGTGAAGGATAAGGAAGGACGCCACCATCGTTGGCGCATCCGTGCCGTTCCTTCTTGCAATCGAGCGGACCCGCACCAACGCGCGCTTCAGCCGTGACTGCGAGCCATCGTTCAGCTTGCCAGTGTAGAGCCAGGTCACATTCGGATCCCGTTCCCCAGCTAGCCAGAAGGGTTTGAGTGTGTCTGGCAGCACCAACTTGCCCTTTTCTACACCGTGATTCTCGAGAATCGCAACGATGAGACGTGGAATCGCGGCGGCAGTCGCATTGAGCGTGTGCACGGTTGGATGGCGCGCATCCCCCTCGGCTTTCGAGGGTACCGAGGCATTCTTGAGCCTGATGCCCAGTCGCAGTGCTTGGTAGGCTGTACAGTTGGAAGCCGAAGACACCTCGCCCCACGATCCACGCCCCGGCATCCACACCTCAATGTCGTACTTTCGATAAGCGCTGGCACCGAGCTCTTCCGTAGGCATGTCCAGCACGCGGTATGGTAGACCAAGCCCACCGATCACCTCCTCTTGAATGCCGCGCAGCTCCTCGAGCATCGCATTGCTCGCCTCTAGGCTTCCATCCGTGGCGACAAACATTTCGATCTTGCTGAACTGATGTACGCGGTACAATCCACGCGTGTCAGCACCCCGAGCGCCTGCCTCGGCACGGAATGCATGTCCCAATGCTGCCAGCTTGATCGGCAGTTCTGACTTCTGAATCAGGGAAAATTCATCCTCATGCCATGAGGCCCGCTTGCCCGACTTTCTCGAGCTGTCCAATGTGCGGGCTGCAAGCAATCCAGCGAGAGGAATCTCTGCCGTAGCTGCCAAACAGAGGTCTGCGCCACTCTGTGACGCCTCCTGTTCCGCACTGTTAGTCTTTGTCCCTTCGATAAAGTAGGTCTGCTTCGCCTTTTCGTCTCTTGGACGGAAGCCGCATCGATCTGCGAGGTCGGCACGCACCACGTCTGGCGGCGATACGGACAGGAACCCTTTTCGTACCGCAATAGACATGGCGTACTGCGACAAGGCATGTTCGAGCAGGCTGATGCTTCCTAGCATGTAAGGCCATGAGCTTCCTGTGGAGAGCAAGCCCGAGACCATGTCCACCTCTGCGCTACCGGCCGAGGCTGCGATCGATAGGTGCTCCCGTTTCGGATCTGGCCTCGGTCCATCGGCGAAGTGTTTTGCTTGCATGACCGACTCGTTCCAAGGCTCCTTCATCACATCGAACTCTTTCGGCAGGATGCCGAGTGGGTCTTTGACGGACAGCACCACGGCGTTCTCCTCTGGTCCTACAGGAACGTCGGGATGGCAGCGATTTGGCCATGAGAGACGAATGCTTTGACTTCGCACGCGGATCTCTTCGTGCTGCTTCTGCACCTTATTTAGCTCCTCCTTGACTTTTCGCAGGCGTTCTCGAAGCTCCTTGATACGCTCTTCGCTGTCCTCCGCCGCTGTCTCTGCATCCTTGCTTGACTCCGCCTCTGTCACGGAGGTGCTGGACTCAGTCGATTTGGCTTCTGCATCCGAGCTCTTGCCTTTGCCCTCATCCTTGCCGCCCTTGGCAGCTTTGGAGGCAGCCTTGAAGTAGCGGTTGAGGTCGGTGGTCAAGTCCTTCTGCTCCTTCTGCAATTCGGTCTGCTTGCCGTTCAGGGTGTACACGTTGAAGCGTGCTTCCTTTAGCCACTGCAGATCGGCCTCGACATAGGGCATCTTTCGTATTTGCATGTCCTTTTTGGCTTCATCGATGAAGGGATTGCCCACACCTCTCCCGGGCTGCGGGGATGGAAGCCGTCTTGGCTTTGGTGCAGACGACGAGCCAGAGCTTGCATCAGCTTTAGCTTTTGCGCTCGCACGTGCGGTTGCACTCGGTCTGGATCGAGGCGTGCTCTTGTTGATTCCCAGAGTCACCCTTGACGTGGAAGCATGTCGCCACTTGCTATGCCAAGCTCTTGGGTAGAGACTGGGTCGAACCAGGGAGCGCCATATTGGGCCAGCGGGACCCTGGATCGGCATGCTAGCAACTTAGAACCAAGCTTGCGGATCTCGAGCTGATGTGGGGGAAATGTGGTGGTGAGAGAAGGCTACAAGATGGTCAGCGCACACAGCACTGCTGCTCCCAGATGTTCCGGTCAAAGCGATCCAGGGTTCAACTAAGCTTTCTTGACAAAGGGAAGCTTTCGAGGTGTGGAGGCTTTGCAGCTTCTTCCGACCTTTTTTTTCTTTTTCTTTTCTTCCTCTTCTTTTTGTAAACCAAATAGAAATTCTCGTGCGAAAGAGCGCAGGCCAGCTTACGTTGTGCGCAGCCGCGAGTAAAGTTGAGCTCAGCACAAGCCAAGGTCGGATGATCGATGCTTCAACAGACACATTTCATTCTTCCTCCTCTCCTCGACACCGCTCTAGCATCTCCTCACCCTCTCTTCCCTACACCGTCACTCGCCTACATTTTTGCAGCATGTCCAACTTGGCGGCTCGTTTTGCCGTTCCACTGGGACTCGGAGTCATGGCGCTCCAAGCTTCGCTTTACGACGTTCCAGGAGGATACCGTGCGGTCATGTTTGACCGATTCCAGGGTGTCAAGGACATTGCTACGGGCGAGGGCACCCACGTTCTCGTACCTTGGCTGCAAAAGGCCGTCCTGTACGATGTCAGGATCAAGCCACGCAACATCTCGACCACCACCGGCTCCAAGGATCTTCAGATGGTTTCGTTGACGCTGCGTGTACTCAGCCGTCCCGACATTCAGCACCTCCCAAAGATCTACCAGTCGCTCGGCATCGACTACGACGAGCGTGTTCTGCCCTCGATTGGCAACGAAGTGCTCAAGGCCACCGTCGCGCAGTTTGACGCTGCCGAGCTCATCACGCAGCGAGAGGTCGTCTCGGCACGCATCCGCGAGGACTTGCTCAAGCGTGCCAAGGAGTTCAACATTGTGCTCGAAGATGTCTCCATCACCCACATGACGTTCGGTCAGGACTTCACTAAGGCGGTTGAACAGAAGCAGATCGCACAGCAGGATGCAGAGCGAGCCAAGTTTATCGTCGAAAAGGCCGAGCAGGAGCGACAGGCTTCCGTCATCCGTGCAGAGGGTGAGGCCGAGGCGGCACAGACCATTTCGAGGGCGTTGGAGAAGGCCGGTGACGGTCTGCTGACCATTCGAAGGATCGAGGCGTCCAAGGACATTGCTTCGACCCTCAGCGGCGCCAAGAATGTCACTTACCTGCCACACGGTCAGGGCATGCTGCTCAACATGCAGACCTGAGTCTAACTTTCAGAATCTTTTCTCCATTGCGTCTCTCTCACCTTTGTAGTTCTATCTTCTTCATTTTCATCTCTGCTATTCGCGTCGTGCACAATCAACACCACATCTCATGTCCACTGGTGTGATGCAGTTTTCCAAGGTTGTGCTTCACGCCAACTTCAGATCGCTGATCTGAAACGGTTACAGGCAAGATTGAGCGCGAGCACACTATCCAACTAGATTTGAGCCCACGTGGGTACAGAGACGAGAGGACAACTCAGGAAGCATTTTAGGAAGAAGCGGCGGCGGCGTTCCAGACGCCGTCTGGGTGAAGTCTCTGCCAACACCAAACGAGAGAAGAGAGAGGGAAGGTGAAAATGTCAGCGTATTCGGTTGGCGTTGCTCCTGAAATGAAGTACGGATCTGCGGGGAGAACGTACCTCTGCAGGAATGTCGATACTGGCCAGAGCATCGAGGACCGATCTGCCAGCCCAGTGTTCGAGCGTTTCGCATTCTTCTGGCGTGATGAACGCCGATGTGTTGCGGTTGGCGAAACTGCTCGACCCCAAGACAAAGCGTCGCACAACAATCAAGCTCGTCAGCTTCTCTCTCTACCTCTCGATCCTTCAGCAAAGGAAGGGGGGAACACTTACATCATCTGAACGGCCCCCGTACGGATCTTTCCCTTATGCACCGGTTCCTGCCCGTTCTGCTTTGCCAAATCAATAGCGTCATTCGCAGCAGCAGCCAAGTGATTCAAAACAAACGTTTCCATCTCCAGAGTTGCCACACCGGGCCTCCTCTCTCGAATCACATCGATCAAATTAGTGTTGGCGTCGATAAAAGCAGGATCGATCCTACCCTGGCTACCGTAGAAGCTATCCGCCGACGCATTCACGGTATCGCCCACAGCCTTCACCTCCTCCCCACCAAACAGCGCCTCACTCTTTGCGGGCTTATCCTTCTCCAATGCGGCCAGCAGCGCATCATGAACCTCTTGGTCAGCATCGAGAGGTTTCGTGATCAGATAAGGCTCCAGCGCGCCCGTCCGGCGCTCGTCGGCGGTAGTGTCGTGGTGGAAATAGTCGTAGTTGCGCGAAATACCGAACGACGCTTTCGGCACAACCACCGTTCCAATTCCGTAATCAGGCTGCATGCTTCCGCAAGACCCCAAGCGGACAATGATCATCTCACCCTTGACGACGGCTCGACATTCGCGTACGAAGAAATCGACCACCGAGAAACCCATGCCAATGGCAACGACCGAGATGGGTACGCCTTTGAACGTGCCTGTCAAAGTGAGGAAATTGCGTTGCGAGTTGAAGGTGAAGAGGGGTGCGCCACCGTCGAAGGATTTGGCGATGCGGTGGGCGCGCACTTGGTCGCCGACGGTTATGATTCGGTTGGCGACTTGGCCGGACTTTGTGGCTACATGGTAGGTGCGGCCCCGGGCGTCTTGCTGAGATGATATGAGCAAGGGGTAGTGTACGTCTGAATTAGCGCTATCACCCACTGGAAGCCTGAAAGGTGGCGTTGGATGAACTTACGGGAAAGTTTGCGTTGCTCAGAACGTCCTTCATCTTGCTTCTTTTTGAGTAGTCTATGAGTTGTATGTTGTTAGCGCCAGCGACCTGCCCTTGCGCTGGGAGACGTTCTGCGTTCTATACGTCGTGAGGGTTGAGATGGTGTTCGAGAGATCGAGCGTGCGGTATCGACCGTGTCAAAGCGATTGAGAGCGTCAGAACGAGACATGGATAAGGAAAGTAGTGGCCCGAACGCTGAGCATTGTCAAACGGTTCGAGGCATTCCGAAGATCCGACACTGTTGCGGAGATAGCCGACCGAGACACACACGCTCTGCAAGATAAAGCTGGCATCGCGATTGACAGCAAACCCGATCTGATTATCGGGACTTTCGGCCTCCACGCTTTTTATAGCTGCAGCTGCAAGATGGTTTCACGTTTTTGGCTCAGACACGGCGGGGAACGTTGGCCCTGGCCGGCTGACTGAATGAGGCAAGGCAAGCGGATGTTCTTGCTCTCCAAACGATCTACTTTCCTCTCTTTCACCTGGGCCACCACCGTCCTCTCTATCTCATCTGAAAACCCCGCCGTCGAGCGAACCTAGCGAAAATGGTCGATCCAGCCTCGTACGTCAAAATATTCTTCCGCTCCGTCTTCTCCGTCTTCAGCCCATCCACATCCACGGTATGGCAGAACAACATCGCCTACTCAATCACGCTGCATAACCCCCGTGTGCTTCTCTACCGCGGTGCCGAAACCTACGTGACCTTCTCCATCTACGCTCGAGCCTACTCTGCCGACGCACGAAAGCAGCTCGAGAGTCTCTCATCGAGCGACATCATCTCAGTGGTGAAGGGGACGAATGTACAGTTGGTGCAAAAAGGGTGGATTGCCGGTGCTGTGGGATGGAATGCAGCTGGGTACTTGGGTGTTGCAACTAAAAAGGGGTGGGATGTGACGCCAGGGGGGAGGGCGGGGTGGAAGGATACGCAGGCTGAAGCGTCGGGTTTGTCGGCCAAGCAGCAGGAGGATGAGGATTATGGTGAGAAGCCTCTGAGCCCAGCGTACAGTCGCGACTCGAAGGAGGAGTACGAGATGCAACCTCTCAACAAGCATCCTGCTCAAGAAGGATTGAAAGAAACTCGACACATCGCCCTCAAACGCAAAGAGAAAATTGACAAGCAGATTCGCTCCCAATCATCCACCATCGACACTGTCGAAAGTTCCTCCTCAACGCGCGTTCTCGGCACCTACAAATGTCGCATCCCCGTCTCAACCGGCGACGGCTACTTCCGACTCTACATCACCTTCCCCTCCCCCCTCCCCCGATCCTCCACAATCGGTCTCGGCAGTCCCACATTCCGCCTCTTCTCCCTCTCCCTCACCTCCGCCTCCCCCGCGGCGCCGCCCTCCTCCCCATCCCCGTCATCCTCCCCGAACTCGCCCTCTGCTCCATCTCCATCGCCCTCACCACCCTCCTCTACGGCCTCTTCCCCGTCGCCACCATCATCGACAAGATCCTCCCCAGATGGATGTCCAGGCGCTTTATCAATTGGGTCTACGCGAGGGTGGGAGCGAAGCAGAAGACGAACGAATTGAGGGAGAGGTATCAGGTGGATAGGAAGGTGGAGCAGGCGAAAGAGCAGGTGAAGAGGGTGCCGTTTGCGAGTGCGGGGATTAGGACGCATTGGGATCTGGAGAGGGATGCGAAGAGGGGGAGGGGCGGTTGGGCTTATCACTGGTGAGAGAGGAGTGAGGTTGTATACATGCAGTGAAGGGAATGCAAATTGGGTTTTTCATGCTGTTCCGTTCGTCGACAAGCGTGTGTGTGTTTCTAGTGTGTGTGCGCAGTTCTGTGTTTTAGGCATGTGGCGAGGGTGTGTCAAGGAACCGTCTCGTCTGAGCAATCAGCTCTCTCAACTCGCTAACTTTGCCACCCCGACTCCTCACTTCCTCCATCGATTCCTCCTCCCAATCCCCACACGAACCCGCTTACTCTGCTTGTTCGACACCTCCTCACCTCCTCGCACCACCTCGTCCTTCGCCTTGTCACTTGCCCGAATCGCCGCCCAAACCCCCCTCGCCTCCCCCGCAACCTCCTCAACTGCCGCCCCACACAACCCTTTAAACCTCTTGTGCGCCTCCCTCCACTCTGCCTTCAAACCCTGAACACCGATCCACACGCCGCCGAGCTTCTCCAGTGAGCACCTGAAAAGCTGGTCGATGTGGGTGCGGTTGACAGCGCTGAGCGCGTTCGCCAAATCCATAGACTGCAGCGAGGAGAAGAGAGATGAGCGCAGATGCAGTTTCTGTTCTTCGTCAGGTAGCTGGTCGAGCTGTGATAGCGCCATACTGACGAGCTTCGGTGCGGTAGGCGGAGGTGGGATCTCGATTTTACCGATTTCCGAGGGGATGTCGTCTTCCAGGATCGTCTCGGACAAGCTGATTACCGTGCGCAGGATGTGGTTCGCTAGCGCAGTCAGGATCTGCAGTGTCTTGCACGCTAGCTGTTCCACTTTCGCTGCCTCACCATCTGCTCGTGAGGAAAGCAACGTCGGTGGCAGACCAGAAAGCAAGTCGAAAAGCAGCGCGCAAGTACGCCCCCACTGATCGTAGAATTCCAGCGCTACGTCTTCCAACGTCGCTCGACGACGTCCGCTGAGGTACAGCGCCGGGTTGGGCGTGAGGTCGGGCATCGCTCGTGCGAGCAATGTTGTCAATGTGGCTTCAACAGACACCGAAGCGTCGGTCAGTTCGAGCACTCCGACTTTGTCGAATGCGCGTGTGATTACGGCTGACGCCTTTGTCGATGTTGCAAGGACAACGCTTGGTTGACTGCGGATCGTCTTGGCCGAATCCACGCCAAGCGAGGCTAGCAGACTCTCCTGTCGCCCTGTTGCGCCGTTGGCAAGGCTTGAATCCGCATCTGACATCTCCACATCGTCGTCTCCCTGCAACGAAGCATTCGTTCGATCAGCAGCTGCCTCTGCACTTCCCCAGCTAACCACCAATAGACGACACGCAAGCTGACTGTTCTTAATCAGCTTCAAAGTCGCAACCTCCTCCAACCTCCTCCGATCCTCAGCAAGCACTCCCCGCCGTTCAACCTCTGTCTGGGACTGAGCCACAGCAGGGCTGGTTTCAAATATAACCAACCCCGGCTGACCATGCTCATCCTGCTCCGGCAACACCGACTCAAACTCAACCCGTTCCCCAACCGCCGTCAGGGTGACATCGACCAGCTCGAGCTGCGATCCGTCCGCCAGATCAATCTCGAGCAAGTCGCGTCCAACTTCGCTGCCTGCATCTCCGGAAGGAGCAGAGGGAGAGAAACCGAATTTGACCCGCAGCCAGCTCGACGCAACATGCTGACCAGGGGCCCCAGAGTACAGCACGACGAGACGATCCAACTCTGCGGGTCGGAAATGCAGTAGCAGCTCTTCGACGTGGTCGGCTAGTCGATGCAGCAGAGATCCTTCGGCCCAGAGTTGGCTGCGTTGACGTCGTGCTCGAGTCCAGCGCTCGGTGAGTTCGGCGTCGTCGTGGAAAGACGGGCTTGGCTCGGCGAGCGACATTGGTTCGTCTTCGAGCTTACGTTTGAGTCTGATGGAGTTTGACAGAGGTGCTCGCTCGCCCGTCAGAAGCGCTTGACGGATGGAAAATGCGTGTCGGATGGGACTCGTCACGTCGTGAGCAGATGTCTTGCTTGCTGTCTTCGAAGTGGGTGTTGCATCTGCCTGGACGCGACCAAGAATGTTCCTCCGCCGAATCTCACCGCGGATCTCCTCAAGCCGCTGCCTCTGCTGTTCGCGATCCCTGCGCTCCTGCAACACCTCCGTCCACCACGACCAGGCACGCATAAGGCAGCTTCGCGATCGGAACATGTCAGCAGCTGCAATCCGGCTCGTCTCTTCAGCTACCTCAGCTGCAGATTCCTCCGCCAGCTGCTGCCAAAGCTTGTCCGTGATGCGAGACAAGAGCTCCTCTCGTGAAGCAGCTCGACGTCGCGCGTCCTCTTCCTGCACCACTCGCGCCGCCACTTTTTCGGAGAGAGACCGAACAACCTCGTTAGATAACTTGCTGAACGCGCGCTCGGCAGCGTAAGTGCGAGCTGCTTGCTTGCGCTTTTCTGCAGCTTTCTTTTCCGCGTCAAGTTTCGCTGCTGCGGCTGCTTGGGCTGCGGCGGTCTCTTTTGGATCAGAGGCACGGCGCTTCGGAGCGCTCTTTGAACTCGTATCTTGCTTGGTATCGGTAAGCTTGGAAGGTGCTTGAGAAGCAGGCGTGGGCTCCTGCTCGTCGCTTGAAGCCTGCTTGGCTAGTGAAGAGCCCAAGAAGGACGGCATCGCAGGCTTGCTCGCGCTGGATTCTGTCTTGGCTGCGCTGGCGAACGAGAATGATGGCGCAGGCTTGTTTCGACTGCTTTCTGCAGCTGACGCGGTGGAATCCTTCTTCGCGGCCGGCTGGCCGAATGAGAAGCTCGGCAGCGAGGATGCTTTCGACTGCGTGTCCGACGGTGGAGTGTCGGAGACTATGGCTTTGTTGCCGAAAGGTGAAGGTGCAGCGGCAGGCTCTTGCTTTGCCTGCGATGGATCCTTTCCGAAAGCGCCGAAACTCGGCAGACCTGCTTTGGAATCGTCCTTCTTTGAATTGTTGTTTCCACGGCTGCCAAAGGTGCTTGTAGCTTTATCACCAGAGCTCGAACCGCCAAACGCCGACGGAGTGAAAGATGCGGCAGCAGCAGAGAGCTTCGATGGTGATGCAGAGCCGAAAGCGGAAGTCTGGTTCGTGTCTCGCTGCGGTTGAGGCTGTCCAAACGAGGGAGAAGCGGTTGCTGTGCCAACAGCTGACCCGGGCTGCTGTTGCGCCTTTGCTCCGAACGCTGGCATCGCGCTGTTCAGAGCTTTTTGCCCAAAGGCTTGCGTCAATCGCACTGCTGCCGTTGGACCCTGTGCGCCAGCCTGTGTTCTTGCACCTGACGCACGTCCATCGACGACATCAGCACTCGTATGTGAACCACGCTTCGCCTCCACAATCGTAGCACTAAAAGGCGTAACAAGAGGCTTGTCCTCATTGATCGCCGCGCTTCGATGAATCTTGACCCCCACCGGCGTATCTGCCTCATACTCCAACTCCAGACCCAAATGCGTCGTCATCGCCACAACCTGCTCAACCGAGTCCATCCCCAGCACATGTTGCACCCGCTCTATGGGCAGACCCCTATGCTGTGCCATATATGCCTTGGACATGGCTTTTACCGCCCCGATGCGTACTGAGCTGAACGAATTCTCGGCGAGACACGCCATGAGATAGTTGACGCTCGGCTTACGCAGTTCGGCAAAGAATTTGGAGAAAAAGTTGAGTGTTGCCTCGGTGTTTCTCGGCTGTCCACGCTTTTCGAGGTTGTTGGAGCGCTGTGCGAGCTGACGTAGGTTGATCGCGGTCTGTACTAGAGGTGAACAGAAGATGTCGCCGGGCAGCAGCTCGGCTTCTCGCAGCGTTTCGGGATCGCGCAGGTGGAGCAGGAGGTTGTAGGCGCGGAACTCTGCTTCATTAGGAGAAGGCTGCTGAGTCTCGGTCGCGCTGGCGGACGACTTTCTGCGATTGTCGTCGTAGAACTCGATGAGACTGCGCATCGTCTTTCGCAGCTGCTCGAGCTCCTGCTGCTCGCTCCAGCCTTCGGCTCCTGGACCACCTCGCCAGTGGAGGCACAGGATGTGGTACCTTGCAATGCGCTCATGGCATTCGATCGCGATGGGCCCGCCTTCACTCTGTACGATAAAGTCTTGACGCACCGCTCGTGTGCGATTCCAGAGAAATCCTTGTACTTGTGTGAACCTGGGATTGTTGGGATCAGCAGGCAACAGGTCGTGGAAGAGATAGTCGAGCGTACGTTTGAGCACGGGCGGGGGACGAATGTCTTCCGGTAACGGCAGCTCTCGACCTGCAGCTGGACGTCGGTAGATCTTGACAGCGATGCGGGGGTCGACTCGATCCGTGCCTGGGTACAGTTCGAGCGGGTCGAGCTCCTTTTGGAATTCGCGCTCTTCGCGTTCAAACTCGGGACACATGTCCTGGCATGTACCCACTAGCTTGACTGCCAACGCAAGATCAGTGGGCTTGTCCGGATCTGGAAGCACACCCGACTTGATGTAGGCATTTCGAAGCGCTTCTCGGCCACCTTTCATTTCGAGGAAGCGGTTGCCGACCTTGGGCGCATCTTCGAAGCGCTTCTTGCGCAGCTCGTCCTCATCCGCTGTGCTGATGACAGTGTCGCCTCCGAACGAAAAGGGCGTTGCGGCGCCGCCACCCGGTGTTGACGTGCCACTGCGGTCTTTGCGAAGAAAGTTGGAAAATGAGCTTGTAGGTGCGGCGGAAGAAGCTGGAGGAGGGTTGTTATTGGAGGCAGGTGGTGGAACAGAGGGCGCAGTGGGAGCGACGCTGGTTTGCGGTTGCGATTGGGATGCTGCAAAGGAAGAGCCGCCGAACGAGGAGCCGGTGTGACTGCCTCCGAAGGCAGAGGAAGAAGCAGAAGAAGCTGTAGTGCTTCCGAAAGCTGAGGGTCGCGACGATGTGGATCCAAAGGAAGGGCCTGCACTTGGCTCGGTAACACCTCCAAAAGCTGAGGTCGCAGGCGCCGCGTTGCTTGTACCCCTCGTAGAGCCAAAAGCAGATGTACTTGCCTCAATGCTACTCGAAGTCTGCGTGGATGAGAACGACGAGCTGGGCTGACCGAAGGAAGATGAAGCGGCGGGACTTGGATCATTCTGAGAAGCAGCAGCCGTGCCAAAGGCAGATGTCGGCCCTGGACCCTCACTATTCGAAGAAGCGCCAAAAGACGCGGCTGGTGTAGATTGCTGCGGCTGTGTATTGAACGTAGTGGACTTATTGGCGAAAGGTCGTGGCCTTGGTCGAGGCGCATGTTGGCCGCTTGGTCCTGCTTCGATGGCATTCTCGCTGCCGAAAGCCGAGGCTGACTGCTGTTTTGCATTCGCATGCGAGGCGAAAGGCTTGATGGGACGAATGGTGCCTCCGCCCCTACCTCCTCGGAACACATTCGAGTTGGGAGGTCTTCCTCCCTCTTGCGTCATGCTCGGCCCTGTTGGTCGCGCTGTGAAAGGTCTCGGTCTACTACCGAATGTCGACGACGATTGCTGATCGTTCATGGCAGGTTGAGGTGTGTTGAAGCCGGAATGCTGCGGTCGAAGCTGGACTCCGCCGTTGAACGGGCGACGTGCGCCAAAGCTGGACTGCTGGTATGGCGGTCGTGGTCCGGCATTGAAAGCTTGCGGTGCACCGAAAGCAGAGCCTTGCTTCTGCTGTTGTTGCTGTTGCCCATTGTTAAGATCTGACCAAAATTCTGACGGCTGTGCATTCTGAGACGGTGGTCGAAAGGTGTTGGGTGGAGCGCTGCTCGTCGATGCAGAGGGTGTCTGCTGTGGCCGGTTAAATGCGCTGAAGCCTGTTGCATTCGAAGGCATGTTAGAGCCAAAGCCACCTGAGTCTGAGCTCTGCTGCATGATATCGTCTGTGCTAGCCTGTGCCTAAGCACGAAGCGACGAATGCTCGCTGTTCAACTGATCCTTTATTACAGTATTACCGCATAGTTCTTTGTTGAATCCGAATGGCGTTGCTAGCAAACGATGGCTATCTCTGCCGCAGATCAGAGCGAGTCTGAGAAATGTTTGAAAGGAGTGTGGTGTTAGCCGGTGCAGTGATTGAATGGTGGAGTAGATGGTGTCTTGAAGAGAGAACAACGAGGTCCGCCCTGCAACGGCGTTCTAACGCGATTTCCTCGCGGCATTCGCCGAATTCCGAGAATATGTGCATCACCGATCTCAGGCCTCACCATGCTGACACACCATCACGAGCGAGAGAGAGAGAGAGAGAGAGAGAGAGAGAGGTTGCCTAACTCGTGCGAGTCGCTGGCGAGCTCCCAGCCGTGGCCGTAGGGGGCACGGACGGTCGAGCGTCGCATGAAAGCGGAGCGAAGTGCGTGTGAGATCGCGACTACAAACAAACATGTGCAAAATGCGAAATGCAGGGGACGGGACGGGCAGGTGAAAGATCACGACCAGCAGCGAAAGAGGTGATGGTGTGAAAGCAGGGAGCGAGCGAGTCCGGAGGACTCGTAGACCCACTCTACACGTGCATCAGTCACGTGCCGCCTAGCCCAGTGATGCTAGCGCTCGTACCAAGCGCTCTAACATAGCTGTCAAACTTCGAACGCCTTGCTCGCCAGTCCTTGGCCCACCCGCCAGTCGAGCCATTGCAAGGGGCTCGCAGACAAGAATGGCATTCAAAGAGCCTCAAGGCGAGGCTGTACGGAGTAACGATACCTTACCTCCTTGTAACGGGATATCTCGGCTAGTACGGCAAGACCGGGCGTATTCCCGGACATACGTGTCAACGGAGGCAATCGATGAGAGATTCCTGTCAAGCTTCTGGCTTTCGACACTACTATCTCTTGTGATCATGCGACGGGGCTGCTTTCAGCATCGCGTCTCATGATTGAGGAGTCTGCGCCTGATCATGTATGCCGCAAGGATTCGATGAGCATAAGTTCCTGAAAGCTTTTTAAAGGTCAGGCCTATCATCGCTTTTTCACTCCTCGTGATCTCGATTGCAGGTAAGGTTTGGATGCCGAGCTTCGGTACTTCTCAAACCTCGACTTGTGCTGTTTCGGTATAATCCGTGTTGTCGTTGATAAGTGAATCATACCTTTGATTGGGACTTGTTCGCTCTGATTCACACGCGGTAGTCGTTGCGACACGAGATCGATAACTATGTAATGACCATTCGGATACCCTTGTTCCCAGTGTAAGAAGTGGCAGACTTGAGGAGCAATCTATTCATACATGACAATGAACTAACCTAAGAAAACACAATGACAAGAGACAATGGCAAGGGACAAAAACAAGAAACAATCCAAGCTGATCAAGATGGGTCACCCCGCTTAGTAGCGGTACTTGAAATAAGGCGACTCGTCACCCATGTCGGCGATCTGCTCTCTGGTCAGGCCGGCAGCTTCACCAGAGTCGATCTTGGCCTGCTTGCGTTTGTTGGCGAGGTAGAGCAAGCCAGCAAACGAGAGAGCCGAGCAGAAGGCGACCGCGTTCATGCCAATGTTGATGTAGTGGGCGCGGTGGAAGTAAGGAGCCTGCTTCTTGGGGAAGATGTTGCTCGAGATGGTACCGGCAAGCCCACCGAAGCCGACAATGATGGCAATGCAGACCGAGCGCTTGGTCTTACCACCGACAGTCTGGGTGAGCGAAGCGACCACACCGGGGAAGGCGGCGTACGATCCAGCGGCAGAGATGAACTGAGCGCCGTAAGCGATCCTGGGGTTCGACTTGCCGTAGGCGAGCGATAGACCCCAGCCGATACCAGAGATCAGGGTACCAAGGCAGATGAAGGGGAATCGGATACCGGTGCGGTCGGCAAAGTAGGCAAAGATGACCACAGTGACGGCTGCAACAGTGTACACAGGGACGGTGTAAAGGTTGGCGTCGACCGAGTTGTACTTGAGCGAGGTCTTGAGGATGGTGGGGAGGGTAAGAGCGGTACTGTAGAGGGGCGTGATGGTGGTAACGTAGCAGATGAGCGTGAAGAGAGTCTTCCAGTCCTTAAGACCAGCCCACACGAACTTCCAGGCGAACTCGTTGTTCATGGGGATGTCGTTGCCGTCAAAGTGAACTCGGTCGCTCATGTAGATCTTCTCGCTCTCGGTCAGGCAGGGGGCCTTCTCGAGACCATCAAAGAGCGCAAAGTAGGCGATGACACCGACAAGGATGGTAAGTACGCCTTCGCAGAAAAAAATCCAACTCCAACCGTTGTAAGCGCCGGCGTGCACCTTGGCCAGACCGAAGGCAAGCAGACCGCCGAAAGCTCCTGCAATGGTAGCAGCCGAGAAGAAGAGACCGACACGAAGCTGGATCGACTTGCGTGGGTAGAGAACGGTGAGGTAGTACGTGATACCAGGGAACAGACCTGCCTCAGCAGCTCCGAGGAGGAGACGCCAGGCGAAGAGAGCGCCAAAGTTGTTTGAGAAGCCGGTGAGGAGCATGACGAGACCCCAAGTGATGACGATGATGGGGATCCACTTCTTGACACCCAACTTCTTCAAAATGAGGTTCGATGGCACTTCCAAGAGACAGTAGAGGGCGAAGAAGATGGACAGGGCAGCAGCGTAGTCGTTGTCGGAGAGCTTGAGATCCTTCTGCATGCCGAGAACTCTGGCGTTACCCACAGCGGTGCGGTCCAGAAAGCTCATAAGATAGAGAACGGAGCACATGGGCAGAACGTGCCAGTCGAGCTTGCGGAGGAGACGAGCAGTCTCCTTGGGGTCCTCGACGGTGGAGGCGACGGCATCAGCGTTGGTTGTGCCGGCGGTGAGGACGGGAGCCATCATGACACCGTCCTCAAGGCGGGAGTCATCCTTCTTCTCGATCGAAGCCGAGTCAGGGGTGCGGTACGCCATGATTGCGGATCCTATATGTGGTGTGGAAAGGCGACGAGGGGCGATAAGATGAGGTCAAGCGCGCGCTGTGAGAAGCTGAGGTATCTGCTTTGCCGAGGCGCAGGAAGAAAGTTGGGCTTGTCGAGGAGGGAAGATGGGTGACGTTTGAGAGACGAGGGAAGGATAAGGTTGGTGGTTGGTTGGGAGGAGGTCTTTATACCTTTCAGGACAACAAACGAGGGGATGGAAAACTTGGCAATTGCGGGGGTATCACGAGCCCCACCGTCTGATACGAGAAAATGAGAGAGGGAACCAAGATGAAACATGCGGGGCAAGATGCGGGTCCAGTGCATACGCGTCTGGGGTACAGCAAGTGGATGAATGCATGCGATGAGGCTCTGGTCGACAGCAGCACACACTTGCTCAAGAGAGAGGATGAGGCAGGAAACGAGAGACTTTGGAGCACTATTCATGGCTGCAGGAGTTACACGCGGATGAGCAAGACACTCTGGAGATGCCACGAGTCGAACAGACTTTGGTGGATCCGGGGTCGACCAATGAGATGGAGGCTATCATGATCAAGCGCAAGCTCAGGCGAAAGGAGAATCAGGATTTGGGGGGCAGGGCGAAAGATGAAGGTTGGTCGGTCGTCGAGCGCCGGATTCTGAACAAGGTCGAAGTTGGCGGTAAAGCGAGTAGAGGATTCGAGTCGCCGAGCAGGAAGACCTCACCAGCTTGCGGGGATAGCGTCAGTTTTGGTTTGGCTTTTAGATCAAGAGCAGATAGGGAGAGGGCAAGGACCAATGATGGCGGAAAGGGACAAGGGACGGTTTGTTTGGGGCTGGACACAGTAGGACGAGGCGGCGATCTAGGAACGCTCGAGACTGACACACTCGCCGGTGCCAGAAACTCGAAGCAAATGCCACGAGGCAATGAGATTGAGAGAGGCCAGACGCATCTCGAGAGGATCAGGGTAGTGGAGCGAAACAGATCTCATGTGCGGCCAATGCTTGGCATTTGGAAGCGAGCGAAGGACACATACTGGGTTCGGCAAAAACAAAGCCTGGAAGTGGAGAGAGACCAGAGGCAGCCCCGCATGTACTGTATGCAGTGTGTCCTGAGACAAAGGAGCGATGTGGCAGCAAATGTTGGTAGATGCTGCAGTTCAAGAGCGGGCTTGCATGCGGGGATTAGACCAAGGCACCTTTGCATCGGTAGCGAGGAACAAAGCAGATCCTCCAAGGGAGCTTGATGCGCTCCGAGACGCACGCAGGCGAGCGGGCACTTGGCGAGAGGTGGGGAAGCCCGTCCGGACCCAGACAGATGGTTATCGTTCCCGTTGGCCTGATGAGGAAGCGGCGTTCGATACCAGACTAGATTTGTGGTTGTAGATGGCGATGAAAGGGCGAGGCCGTGGAGTTGGAAATTTGACACCCCGAAATCCAAACCCAGCAACACCGAAGACCGCAATGCCGCAATGCCGCTTTGAGTGCTTGTACAGTACTGTACGTTGCTTGCATCCCTCCCAACTGCCCGACGCTCCCGGCCAGTAGGCTTCGGTCGAATGGCATTGCACACCACGTCCCGCTATTTTGGGAATTCTAGATACCTGAGAAAGAAGACAAGGGGAAAAATTGATTCGCCGTGTCGTGACAGCCAAAGTTCCAGGCTCAATGAAGGGCTGTGACTGTGGTACCAGTCCCCGCTTGATTGCTGAAGCTTAATGGTTTCCTTTCGAAGGCAATCACGGGCTACGTTATCGCCATGAGCTCATCGTATCTCACAAAAGGCTGCAAGGAGAGTGCAGAGCTCATTTGTGGCGGATGGGACAGTCACCGGTGTGGTGAGGATGACAGGCGTCAACCGATGGTTTTTCCGAAGGGCAGATCGAGTGTGTGCATAGCAACAAGCACAGTGGGGAGATTGAGTTGACCGATGCAAGTGGCGAGTAGGACGTGTGCGTGCGATTCATGGGTGGTGACGACAGAAGGCAAGAGAGTGTCTCGTAGAAAGAGGCGGGGGATCGCATGAAGCTGACGCCGCCAAGATACCAAGACAATGAAAGTGGCGCAGGTGCACTCGACCACAAACAGCCTTGTGCAGAAGGAAACGGAGACATCCGAGCAGAGCATCATACAACGAGTCCCGGACGTTCGGCATCACCAGGTGCAATTGTGCCGCCATCGACTCGTCGTTCGATTTCTTGCCAGCGATATGAGCTCTGCAGGATGCCCAACCGTAACTCGAAAGGTGGTCTCAAACCACTTGGGTTGTAACTCTCTCACAGTGGGAGGCTGGTGTGCAAAGCAAGAACGCGTACAAGGTGGTGGCATGGCAGTGAGAGACGGCACCCAAACATGCGTCAGCAGAGTCAGGCAATGCCACGTTGCACCATGTGCGACAGAGACAGTGCGGGGGAAAGCTTGCTTTTGTCATGCAGGATGGCTTGCCAAGGCTGCACACTGCCAACTCAGGCTTCACTTTGAAAGCGGGCAAGTTCAGGGTCGAGACTCTGGCTGAGAAGGAGACGACGCCAAGCTTAGAAGGCTGGGCGAACGAGCAATGTCTCGATTTTGCCATCTCGCAAAAGCTGTCGAAAAGTGCACACTGGACAAAGGCAACGAGCGACTGCACGACGTGCATCGATGCGCAGTTCTTGGCATTCCAATCCACCTTCATTCGATAAAGCAAGCGAATTTGCTGAGCTCAACACCCCCATTTGGCTGTACTGTACGAGATCGACTTAGCACGAGTACAGCCCCCTTTTCAGCCTTCCAACAACAGCGGGCAAGACTTGCGTGACGCAAGTATCCTAGTGCCAATCCCTTGTCTTACAAGAGCATTAGCATAGTTGACCCCGCAACGCTGACAGCCACTCGAGGTAGATGGGGCGAAGGATGTGGAGCCCCGCACGATCAAGTCGAAACTCATGCAAGTAGCGGACTGAGTTCTCCAAGACACGCCTGAGCTTTGCTCTGCCTCGGTGGCGAATGCATCTGACCAAACAGCCGCATGGCAGAAGATGAAAAATTAATAGAAGGACAGTCCATGTTGAAACAAAGGTGAAAGCGAGAAAACAAGTAGACGTACAAATGCAATGAAAGAGCTGCAATAGGTTGACGAAAGTGAGTGGCCAGCAACATGGGTTTCCTGGCGAATCCAGCTGAATTTGGGCGAAAACTTGCAAATTAGGCGATGACTGGGTAAAGATTATCATCGTCCGATTCAGGATCGGGGAGTGCTATGAGCTTGCGCAGACGAGCGTGCGACTCTTTGCGCAGATTCTCGTGCAAGTGTGCAGAGATCATCGGGTTGGCAGCATCCTGCAATGGCAGCTTGAAGCCTTGTTGCTCAGCGCCTGACTGAGCAGCAGCAACGCCTGGCTTGGATGCTCCAGTCTGGTGGCTGCCATCCTCTTGCACCACAGCGACAAAGATACTGCGGCGAACGTCTCGGAGGTGTTGACGCGCACTCTTGAGCGTCTCGTGCAAGTTGGCTGTTTCGGCCGTGAGCTTCTTCTGCCGTTCGAGACTGGCAGCGATCTCACGCTTAAGATATGAGTCGAGCGCTTTGGCTTGCGCATACGACGTTTCGAGCGACTTGTGGAGTCCACGCTCATCTACCGCTTTGGGGTTCTTGCTGCCTGGCATAAGATAGAGCTCGATGAGTCGGAACTCGGGAGGACGCTGTACGAGCATCTGGCTGCCGCGTGCTTTGGCAATGGTGGTGAAGAATTTGCCCGAACCCGTCTTGGCCTTGAGAATCAATGGCTGGGTTCCGCTGACGGTGGGCTTGGCGGTGGTGTTGGAGTAGAGGTTTTTGGTGTACTTTGTATTGCTTGCGACGCCGGAATCGATGTCATACTGGAGAGAGGTCTGGATGTCCTTGATGATAGATGCGAGGAAGGGAGTTGCATCTTTGAGCATCTGCCGCGCTCGCCTCTCACGGCTCGTCTCTGCAGCCATGAAGACCTGCACTTGCAACCACACTTTGACCTCCCACTCTGCGAAATCGTCGTGCACGAATTCGGGCGTAGCGCCATCGAAGAGAGTGTGGTCGACTTTGTCGAGCTGGTTGGATATCTCTGTATATTGGACCAAGTCGCGTTCGAGCTCGAGTTTGCGCTGCTGCTTGGATGCCAGCAAGGATCGGTTGTGGTCGAGCTCAGCCTGGTGCGCTGCTTGCTGTGCCGCTGCCTTTTCAGCTTCGTCGTGAGCTTGAACGACTAGCCGAGATCGTTTGCCTCGCTTGTTCATGAGACGCTTGGCGAACGAGCTGCTCATCTTGGTGTGCAAGTCTCGTTTTTCTTGGGTGACAGCCTGCAACGTCTTGAGACGTGTCTCTTGGCTCTTGACTTTTCCAGTGACGGAAAAGATGGCGTGTTGGTTTGCTGGTAGTTGTGCAGGAACATCGCCAAGCTCTTCGAGGGTGTTGGTGAGCTGTGTATGTCGTTCATAGAAGCCAGCGATGCGTTGGCGTAATGGCGGTTGGTATGCTGGGACAGAGCGGACTGAATCCGCCGTGTTCATGGAAGTGATGTTTGCCAGAGCCAGTGTTGCAGCAGCAGTTGCAACGGCCGCCGGACCCGCTGCTGCAAAGGGAGGTGGTAGAGCGTCGTTGTCTGCTGCTGGCATGTCACCGTTGATGAGTTGGTCCACATGGTCAAACATGGCGTTCACCCCACCGCTATGCAGCCTTGGGATGCCTGGCCTGTGTGCCTTGATCATGTTGCGAATCGGCGCTGGCAGACGGGCATGCGAGCCTGTCTTTGCATGAGTCTAGGGCTTGGTGAGTTGTCGAACCACGTCTTGTGGCTTGGTGGTGAGTACGCTTTTCTCGACATGCTCGTGGAAGAGAGGAGGAAGCTCCAGCTCGGCTATCGGCAACGGTCCTCCGACCGTCGCTCGAAATTTGCTGTCTTGGATTCCGGGCAGCGGCTACAGTACTGGATTTTGAAACAGAGGCGCAAGTGCATCATCATCTTGCAGAGTCAGCGCGCTTCACTGCATGGTTGAGATCGGTTCAAATCAGGTTATGCTTTGACATTAATCGGCGATCAATGTGTTATCGCACGAAAATTGTGAAAAAGGCGCTGAAATTTAAGCTTCCACGTCGATCCATCGAATCAGGGCGCAGGTGCAGCACAGCACAGCACAGCACAGCACAGCACAGCCCGCAACTGTTGCTTGAAGCTGGCTCCAATGTGCCACGTCGACAGGTTGCGGAGGCACTTGAAAGGCTGCTGCCGCTCCGCACCTGTCTCTTACACCACAACCATCACCTGCACCTGCGTATCTCCTCCTCCTCCTCCTTCTTCTTCTTCTCTGCGCCCTTGGTACCTTCCACGTATACATCATCCTCTTCTCCTCTTCTCCCCCCTAACACTGCCTCTGATCTTTTGCTTCAACGCATTGGATCGCCCATCTCTGTCTTGAACTCCTCCTCTTCACTGAGTGTTGGAGAAAATCATCATCGTTGCTTTCATCTTTACCACTGTCTCGTTTCGTCCCTAGTTGCTTGTCACCACCACCATCATCATACATACTTTGCCCATCATGACCAACACCACATCGCCAGCTACTATGTCGGTCCCCTCTACGGCTTCGTCATCGTCACCATCCGCCATCGCATCGTCCTCGCGTCTTGCAGAGACTCCCGTCAAGGAGGTTCTCGACGGCTTCCTCCTTGACTCGGCTTCGAGCAGCAAGAAGCGAAAGATCGACGACGCCGACCATGAGGACATCGACGATGAAGACTGTGAGCAGTCGTCCTCCTCTGCTACCCCGCCATCCAAGCCCAATCACACGGGTGGTCGCAGGAAAGCCACCGACGAGGAGCGCAAGGCTCGTCTCGAAGCTCGTCAAGCCAGAAACCGACTCTCGGCCCAACACTCGCGAGAACGCAAAAAGGCCTACGTCGAGAAGCTCGAGGGCGTCATCAACGCCCTCAAGGCAGAGAACACTCTTCTCTGCCAACAGCGTCAAGACGAACAGGCTCTTCGACAGGCTCTGGAAGCCAAGCTCAAAGAATCTCAGCTCCGCGTCGCCTCCCTTGAAACCATTCTTCAAACCACTCTTCGCACCATTGCTCCCTCCCTTGTCCCCTTCTTGCCTCGTCGTCTTCTTCCGCCACATCTTCCACTCCTTCATCGGCTTTCGCCGCTTCTTCCACTTCAGCACTTGCTCCGCAGTTTGATGCGGGCCTGTCTGCCAACCTCGCGTCTGCCCTTCTGCAGAACAACGGTTTGGCTAGCAAGGATGTCCACTTGCCCCTGACTATCGCAGCGCCGGTATCGACCGCTTCCTCCACCCTTTCCTTGGACTCTTTGAGCCAGCAATCCTCGAACGAAGGCATTTGCCTCCCTGCAGCGGAGGCGACCTGCTCTGATGCACCATCCCTTTCTTTTAGAGATGCCGAGCTCGAGCAGTCCCAGCAGCGGATGTCTTCACACAGTTTGACGGTGTCGCTGGCAAACAAGGTGCCCTCGCAAGCGTCGGAAGCAACGTCGATGTCAATGGCAGCAGCATTGTCAGCCAAGGATACCCCCTCGCTAGCCAGATCAGCGTTCCTGCACCAGAGCAGCCGTCGTCGATCGCAGCCAACACCCGCACCTCTCCGTCTCAGCATCCCGTCGAAGCCAAGGCAGCAGCCGGCGTTGCCCGTGAAGCTGAGGCTCTCCTCTCCAACTTTATCGACCTCGACGCCAAGTTCGCCAACGGTGACGCGACGTCTGCGCCTCAAGATCAAGGTGCCTCGACGCCTGCCGCCTCGTCTCAATATGTACCTATGGGCGAGGGCCATGCATCAGCAGCAACAGGCGCTTCGCGATCAGCAAGCGCCTCTGCAGGTGACTTCGCAAGCCTGAACACCGCCTCGGCGGGCCCAGGTGAGGGTGCGATTGGCAGCAGCAGCAGCAACGAGAGCAAGGGCAACAATGACATCAAGGATGGCGAATCCACCATCTTCAGCACGATCAGTCTGTCGCACGCTGATACCGAGAAACAAGATGATCAACATCGCTTCCAGCTCCTCGACTCTCTCCTGCTCACAGAGAGGAACGTGTGGGAGCTCGCCACCGATGCGATGCTTCAAGACATTTACGGCAACAAGGACGACATGGCCGCTGTCGACAGCGCTGATTCGAGCGTCTCGACCAGCGACGCCTCGTCATCCGAGATGGACGTCCTCAGCGCCGGCTCCTCGCCGTTTGACCTGGTCGACTTGGACATTGAGATCGAAGAGCCGATGCAGTTCAGCATTGGTCTCGACGACGAGGACGTCTGCCATCAGAAGGCTGACGCCGCCGCTTTGGACTGGCCCGGCCTGATGGCTTCGCTCGCCGCTTGATTTTCGTAGTCGTCGATCTGGTATCGCGTTTTGTCTCTCTGGTTATCGTGTTCGCGTAGGGGTCTGTAGTGTTGTCCGTCTGTACATGTATTCTCCTGGGCTTTCCGTCGCCTGTCTTGACCTGACAGTCGGGACAAGGGGCGGATTGTCGTGACTCGCTCGTTGTGTCTGGTTTCCGAAATTTGATTGCTCGCTAGCTACCATTGAAAACCCTCTTTACTCGTCTGACCATGCGTGCCTGGGTCGGTGGGAATGTTTGAGAAAAAAAAAAAAATAAATAAATAAAGATTGGCAAAAGAGTGAGAGAATGCAAAGTTGCTAGAAATACAGTGTAGATTGAATGTAGACGAATGAATGTGTGTTGTCGAGGGAGGGAGGGAGGGAGGAGAGCGAGTGTGTGGTCCGGCCAAGAGTATGTGGCTGAACGACAGGAGAAGGTTCGAAAAAGAATGTGTAGCTTTTTTTTTTTTTTTGAGAAGGAGCATCGATTGCTATACCGGCGGAGTTTGAGGGCCGACTTCAAACGACGACCAATACCACGAGTCCATCAGCCTCCATACGTCCGAGTAGGTCTCGTCGACGGCTACAAACGACGTCGTGCTCGCCGAGCTGTCAAGGCTTGCCGTCGAGCTGGATAAAGCGCTCGTTGTGGATGCAGGTTTGTACGCGCTACCCGGCAGGCGATGCGTCGCAGGGATGGAAGTGTCGATTTCGTCGCTGAGCGATCGGATTGATGCCAGCAGCTCAGCTGCTTGTCGCTTGAGTTCCGCCACTGCTGGTGAGTCGACTGTGTGTTTAGGTGCGAGCGTGAGATCGCGCGGTTGGAAAGGAGGTTTGCTGTCAACAGGCGCACCGAAGGGACCCGCCTCCTTTGCAGCCGCTGTCGCTGTCGTCATACCGGTAAAAGGTGGGAGTGGGAAACACGTATCCTCATTCACCCTCATCGAAGCTGCATCAGGTGGTGCGCGCGGCGTCAAGGTCGTCCTCGACGACGACCAAGACGAAGATGGACGCGACGTGGAAAGGAGCAAGGGCTGCAGCGTGGAGCCGGACGGAACACATGCTGGAGCGACAGCTGCGCCCACCGCAGCCGTGGTGGGTTGCAAGTGTTGGCGAGCCTCAGCGGGTGTGGGTGGGGCGATGAACTCGACACCGCCTCCTCCACTGGTGGGTGCCACCTTTTCGGCATCGTACGCATCGTGAATCGATGCAGCCGAACTAACCCGCTGATCCAATTCATCTTCGCCTGCAAGTTGCAGCGAAAACGGATGTTCACCTAGCGAGTCTAGCGAGTAAGAGGATTCCATCGAGTCGCGCGAAGCGGCCGATCGTAAAGATGGCAGGGAGGCGAGTCGAGAGTCGAAGGGCTTCGGGAGAGCGAGGCACGCTGCGTGTCGTGTGCGTGCTGCGGGAATGCGGTGGTGCCAGACGGCAGGGCTACGCTTCGTTTGCGCGATGGCGAAGGGACGATTTCGAAAGCAGGCTCGTCGTCATCGGGCTGGTCATCGAGGCTGATGAAGCTGCGAATTCGCGCGCGGGAGCCGTCGTAGGGCCATCGATTTGAATTCGGCGTTCGAGGTGGCAAGACGAAATGAGGTTCTGCTGGTGTGGAGTCGCTCCGAGTGTCTGTGGGCGAATCGGCTCGTTGCGAGGGCAGCGTTGTTGTGACAGGAGCCGACATGGGACCCTGGAACGACTGCTTTGAGATCTTGAGTCTTGTGGGCATCGTGTCGCTGACATCGGCGGGACGATTGATGGAAGAATCGTGAGATCGAGATGAGAGCGAATTGCTGGTTTGGGATGTAGACGGCAATGAACCTTCCTTGGATGCTTGCACAGTTCGACTCGGTATACTCTGCTCGTCGACACGTCCAAGCTGGCTGCCGATCTTTTGAGAGGGAGCTCGGATGGAAGCTGTCGCGCTTGCTGCTTCAAACGCGCTGGCGATGGCTCGCACCGATTGACGTTGTGACTGTCTAGAAGGCCTTGTAGACGGGTTGGTGCCCATCAGCACTCTCTGTATCGCAACGGAAGATCCGAGCACCGAAGAGATGGACCCAGAACGCGATGCCGCCCCGTGTGAGCCCGCTGGGCGTGAGAGGCCAGAGCTGCGAGTGCGCGATCTGGTCGAAGACTGGTAGCCAACATCGCTGTATTCCGAGGTGGAACCGACGCTGGAAGGCGAGCTGAAGGAAAAGTCGAAAGAGCTTTCTGAGTCTGATTCGTAGAGGAGGCGATGCTGCAATTTGGTGAGTTCGTGAGGATGCTGCGGTGCAGCTTGCTTGATCATGTTGGGCTCTCCCACGGACAAGGTGTACGAGAATGGGGAATAGAGGGAAGGGCCCAACTGTGCAGTTTCGATAGCTGTGTCGTTGGTGAGAGCACTTGCAAAGTTGCGATGCATCATCCTATCCTTTCCAGAGGGTGAACTGTCGAGCAGAGGAGGAGGATTTCTGGAATCGATGAGCCTGATTTGCCTGACTAAGAGAAAGACTTGAGCTTGCGGTCCTGTTTCATCCAGTGAAATGGACGAGCAGAATGAGTGCTTTCGTAGGGAAAGAGAATGTCGGGCGCAGTATGATGGCCGTGAACCAGGATGTGATGTGCAATGACAACACCTGCCTCGGCCTGGAGTGAGGTATGTGTTGGTGATGTGCTGAGGATAAGTTTCACGATTTGCGTTCCTGGCTGAGTGAGAGAGAGAGAGAGGATGATGGAGTGGCTTGCGGTGAATGAACTTCAGCCAGCTGAAGCAAGAACTAAGCAACGGTGAGATGACAGCTATGTTCCTGTCTGCCTGAGAAGGAACACGTGTAAACGGGCATGCTTGTGAATGTCGATGAGGAGGGTGAAAGACGGACCAAAAAGTACGACGCCAGGCGCTGCTGATGGCTTTCCGTTGCAGGAGCGGTGTGTGTGTGTAGAGGAAAGGGGAAGGAAGCAAGGCAGCGAGCGAGCGAGCGATGACGAGCAAGCGGGATCGAAGGTTGTCAAGAAAGTCGCAAGCATTCATAGAGGCTGTCCAATACCAACGCCAATCTGCACAGCCATCAATCCAACAACTACGGCTGCTCTGCATTGCGACAGCGGGCCCAAATGCCTCCTCGCTGCTCCTCGGCTGTTTCGATAAAACAGCGACAGCAACCAAAACGGCGAAACGGCGGCTCAAGCAGTTGGGCTATCTGCTGTGCCCAACTGCCTGGTGCGTCTCGAGATGTTTTTGGAGGGTCTGCTGCGAAGCCTCTTGTTATGACGTTTCTCGTTGGGTTGCGCGACGCACTTGACGGGGTTCATGCACGATCCTCGCATTGTTCCGTGCCTGTGTCGCTTTTCTTCGCATTCTTCCTCGAGACTGATGCACACTCAAGCACACTCTAGCACTCTCTGTCTGTCTATCACGAATGGCTTGACAAGTGTGGCTCGACGCGAACAGTCGAAACGATAGCACATCACCGGTTGTAGGGTGCTGCATAGCTACGGTCGCTTCGGTTGCGATGCGACGCGATGCGACGCGATGCGACGCGATGCACTGCACCCGTGCTGTCGCCCAGCGTAAGGTTCCATGGTCGGAAATAGCGTCAGGGGCGAGAGGCCAGTGATTCGCTGTAACCTTCAATCGCCATCGAAACAAGGTAAGGTTAACGTGTCTCTTTGGTGGACTCCTACATCGATACTACTGAGCTGTAAATTGCCTGACGCTACCGAAGAGGGGCTTGCGGACGGAAGTTGTGCTTTCCGAGCCCTGAGTGCAGTTGGCATCCGCAACATGTACAGGCTCCATATGCAGCCAGCACGCGAGGAGCAAACGTCGCTGGCAAGGGGCTACTTTAGCTGACTTTTTCGAGCAACATGAGAATTTTCAGGCATTCACCAGATCAGATGGCAGGGTCCAGTTGTGCAGCGCAGGCCAGCCACGCTACTCGAAGCGTGAAAGCTCTTGACCAACGCAGGAACCTTGGCGCCTGTCGGCTTTCAGCGATCCTCTTAGCCTCATCATCCTCAAGACCAATAACGTGTATCATCCTTGTTGGTCAATACATCGGAGCACGAGCGAGAGAGTCCATCGTCGAGCGGGTTGAAAGGCCGAAAGTGGAAGCGAAAGAGAGGTCCGAGTGGACGCCCTGGCGCTCTTTCGCTCATCGTTCCAACGAAATGGTCTCGCCTCTGACCCCCTGATGGCTGCTCACTACCCGAACTTGGCTTGAGCACCAATTCCGACAAGTGTCCCAACCCCCTTGGGCATTCGGCTACTGTACCTTGGGCTCTCGTAGAGGCGTGAGTCTGTGAGTGCCTCGCGCCTCTTCATCAACGAGGAGGTTGCACCCCCGAGCGAGCGGTGCCTGTCATTCAAAAGCGGTCCCCCAGCGGGCCCGGACGCCGAAGTTCCCACGCAAAGCATCAACACAAAATGCCCTTAGCGACAAGAAGGGACAGTCGAGAGATCATGACCATACCACAGTCGGATGTTCGAAAGCACCCGAGAGTGGGGCATGCTTCTTGCCCTATGCGATAGAAAGAGCACCCAACTGCACAGTAGATGCTTCTTTCACAGGGTGAGTGACAAGGTCTCACACGTGTGACCATGTTCCAAACAGCAACGCCTGACTACCCGCCGGTATAGCGTCTCGACGTTGAACGCATCTGTGTGCAAATCGCACGCACGCAGGCAAAAACTGAGAGGTGCAGACCATGCCAACTCCGAGCAGACGCTTGGAATGCACCCTGCGTCGAACCAAACCGGCGAATGAGACGGGGAACCTAACAGGAGGTTGAAAAGCAGGTGCAAGTGTTAGAGCGGGATTTGCTATGCGACTTTCTTTTTGCGAACAATGCTTCGGCCGAGCTTTTACATCACGTGCAAGTAGCTTGTAGTGCGAAATACAAAGTACCAAACTTGCTTTGAAACGAGAGAGAAGAATTCGAATCAGACGGCAGAGCCACTGCATCAGGTTGACCAAGAACAAGGCTGTGGAAAGGCAGAGAGGTGAGCGAGATGTGAGCCAAGCTGGAAGCAGTGAGAGTTGATGGCCGAGCAAGCAAGGTTGCCGTCGAGAGCCTGTCCAGCGAGCGCCAAGGTCGAGTTCGAGATCTACACCTCCTCCCTCCTCTTTCCCCTTCCCCTAGGTATCTCTCATCCCCTCAAGACACATAATCAAGGTAAGCTTTGCCAAATCGCACGCAGGGCAGCATCACCAACGACAGCATACGAGCATGACCGACATCGACAGAGACAACAGTCGCGAGATGGACGACAGACAGATGGCATCGCACACACACTTGGCAGCACCAACGACTATGATGGCGTATACCACCATGCATTCCCATCATGACAAAACAACGGCTCGCACGCAGCATACACACGCTCTATGCAATTCGCGCACCGCCTTGGCCAGAGAGATCCCGTTGCGACAATCACAAGCATAACAACGAAAGACCTTGGCCTGGAAACAGCATTCTTATAGAGTGTCACAAAGAAACACGCACCACAGCACGCAGACGTAGCAGCAGACACATCATTCAAGGTAGCGCAGGCCGATGCTGCGAGAACACTTGGTCATGTCTTGGGATTCTGTGCATTGCAATTTCGATCTGTAGGCGCAGGCATGGCAACCGCGCGACAGGAGGCAAGGCTCGCCAGCTCGGATAGCATAGGCTCCATCGGATCCTTGTTCTGTTGTTGCGGCGCTCCACATCTTCGTAGACTGGAAGCAACGCTCAATGCACATTGTTCTCGCCAAGAAACTTCAATGGACATGGCAGAAAAGACAAACAAGGGATGACATTCTCGACTCGGATGCGTCAGCTGGCGTCCAACACTGGGCTCGGACGCCTCCTCTGCTCTGCATGCTACACGATTCTTCTTTGCCGCTGCAGATAACAAGAAGCGACACAGCAACAGATTCATCGCCTTCAGCGCAGCCATCGACCTGTCCCTGTATCATTACTCGACATTCGTCTCTCGTTGCGTCTTGCTCTATTGGTCTCTTCGAAGTTGGCAGATGCTGCCAGGCCTTTTCTGCCGAAATTCTCAGCAAGCAACCAGAAAACTGACTTGTCGTTTCTTTCTATTCCTTGGCCTTTCACTTCGACCTCCTCCGACTCGACTTTCGCTACAACCTTGTCCGCCACTTGTTCACCACGCTCTCCCTCACCATGACCACACCTCAGATTCAACATGGGTATCACTCGTGACTCGCGACACAAGCGATCGGCCACCGGTGCTCGCCGCGCCTATTACCGCAAGAAGCGCGCTTTCGAGCTCGGTCGTCAGGCTGCCAACACCCGTATCGGTGCCAAGCGCATCCACACCGTCCGTGTTCGTGGCGGTAACCTCAAGCACCGTGCCCTTCGTCTCGACTCGGGCAACTTTGCCTGGGGCTCTGAGCACATCACCGCCAAGACCCGTGTCCTTGGTGTCGTCTACAACGCCTCGAACAACGAGCTCGTGCGAACCAACACCCTTGTCAAGGGCTGCATCGTTCAGGTTGACGCTACTCCCTTCCGTCAGGCTTACGAGAAGCACTACGGCCAGCCTGTGACCACCAAGCGTCGTGCTGCTGGTCAGGGTGCTGCTGAGGCCAACGTTGACGAGACCAAGCTTTCCAACCACGTCACCCGCAAGCTCGAGAACCGCCGCAAGGAGGGCAAGCTCGAGTCGCTCGTTGAGCAGCAGTTCGGTGCCGGTCGTCTCTACGCCGCCATCTCGTCGCGCCCCGGCCAGTCCGGCCGCTGCGACGGTTACATCCTCGAGGGCAAGGAACTCGAATTCTACGTTCGTCGTCTTAAGGCTTCCAAGGGCTCCAAGTAGTAAATTCCGCCTCAGTACCCTTGATGTTTCCTTTTTTTTCCATCTCTTGTATACTGTTCACCATCCCCACCAACCCCCACCTGTCTCCACGCTCTCTGAACATCCGCCCAACCCATGGTTCGGTAAACAAAGAGCGCCGCATTCTTGGGTTTCTTGCTAGATTCCCCAAGGTCAGCAGCATGTTCGATAGCGGGTCTTTTGACAGAAGCCCTTGTCGTCCACAAAACACTCTTCACACCCAAAAATTTTCTTTTCTCATAGGCTAATGCAAAGCACCCATGCAATTCCTTTTTTTTTTTTTTTTTTTTTTTTTTTTTTTTTCCGGTAAAACCTTCTCTTGTTTGTGTCTTTGCCTCCCTGTGCGTGTATATACGTTGAATGTGAGAAAAGGTCATTTCTGAAGAGGAGGATTGGTTGGGGAAGGAAACAATCGTGCCCGTGAGGGAGGTTGGACGAGGTGTCCTGGTCGGGAGTGCAAATTCCTACTGACTCGTTGCGCCAGCACTCACATCCCTTCTCACACCTCACAGCCGCCGCTCACTCTCAACACACACACACACACACACACACAACACAGCCGTCCCTCCAACGCATAAGAAGCCAAAAATCTACTACATCCAACCCCTAACCCTAACACACACACTACCACTACCAACGCGCGCGCGGGCGCCAGACTAATCATCGCGAATACTCTCAAACTGAGCCTTAGCAGCCAACATGGCCTGCTTCTCCGCCTCCAAGTTCTTCAACTTTTCCGCCGTAGCCTCCTTGACCTCCTCGGGCATCCTCGCCCATTCTTGCGGTTTGTTCATGGGTGCAGAGACTTTCTCGATCCCGACAGCGTTGAGTTGGAGTTTCTTGTCGATCTTGGCGAGTTCTTGGTCGATGTTGACCAGACCCTGATGAGAAGGTGTGCGTTGAGGCGGGAAGAGATGGAAGAGACGGCGCATCCTTTGGGCACTTCGGAAGCGGTAGGGACGACAGTGACCAAGGTACAGCCTTTGACGAGTGTCGTGACCACGTCGGATGAACTGCTGAGGATGCTGTGGAATCCAGAGTCGGACGTCTCGAGGAACACCTGTACATCCTTCAGCAAGTTGTAATCCGTGCACATACCTCGAACCGCCCTCACGGCAGCAAACACCTCTTCAAACGCCGCCTCCGCCTTCTCATCCTCCCTCGACCCCATAAACACGGGATACCTAGCCAGCGCGATGCTCTCCGCCTTCTCACCGGCCCTCCTCGGCAACCTCTGCCACAACTCTTCTGTGACAAAAGGCATGAACGGGTGCAACAGCTTCAACCCAGCATCCAAACAGGTGTACAGCGTCTGCTGCGCACTCGCCCTCGCTTTTGCGTCTGCAGCAGCAGGGTCGGTGATGGGCTTGATCGCTTCGATGTACACATCGCACAGCTCGTACAGCCAAAAGTTGTACACGACAGAGGTGGCAGCCATAAAGTTGCGCTCCTTGAGGTGTTCGTTGATCGCCTTTGCTGCAGCGTTGAGCTTGTGCAGGATCCACTTCTCCACCAGCGATTCATCGCCCGATGGCTCTTCGCTAGCAGCAGGCTGGAACGACGCAATAGGCTCGAGCTTGAGCAGGGCAAACTTGGTAGCGTTCCAGAGCTTGTTGCAGAACTTGCGGTATCCCTCAACGCGCAAGATGTCGAGGTTGATATCGCGACCAGCGCTGGTGTAGGCGCACAGGGCGAAGCGCAGAGCGTCGGTTCCGCACTGTGGAATACCCTTGGGGAAATCCTTCTTCTGGCCCTGGGCGGCTTTGGCGATCTCCTTGTCGTCCAGGTTGCCCTCCTTGAGCTTGGTGTGCAAACCGTCAAGGCTGATGCCCTCGATAACGTCGAGTGGGTCAATGACGTTGCCGAGCGACTTGGACATCTTGCGTCCATGTGCATCGCGAACCATGGCGTGGCAGAAGACCTCCTTAAACGGCAACTGCCCAGTCAGGTAGACACCGAGCATGCACATCCTGGCGACCCAGAAGAAGAGAATGTCCCAACCGGTCTCGAGCAGCGACGACGGGTAAAAGTGCTTGATGTCGTCGGTCTTTTCGGGCCAGCCCATGATAGAGAAGGGCCAGAGACCGGAGCTGAACCACGTGTCGAGAACGTCCTCGTCCTGCTCCAGTGTGAAGCTCTTGCCACCGGCGAGCTTGGTCGCACGCTCCTGGGCCTCTTCGAGCGTCCTACCCGTAACCCAGAATTTCTCTTCGCTGCGGTCCTGCGTCTCGCCCTCGATGTTGACAAAGTAGACGGGGCATCGGTGACCCCACCAGAGCTGACGCGAGATGCACCAGTCCTGGATGTTTTCCATCCATCGGAAGAACTCCTTCTCGGAAACGTTGGGCACGATGGTCATGTCATCAGCGCGAACACGCTCAATGACCTTGGCAGCGAGCGGCTTGCAGTTGACCCACCACTGAGGCTTCATGATGGGCTCAATAACATCGCCGGATCGCGAGCAGATGGGCACGGTCATGGGGTTGTCCTTGGTCTCGACGTAGCTGCCGATCTCCTTGAGCTTGTCGATGACGGCACGTCGGGCCGAGAATCGCTTCATGCCGGCAAAGTCGCCGCAGTTTTCGTTGAGCGTGCCGTCGTCGTTGAGGATGTTGATAAACTCGAGGTTGTGGCGCTTGCCGACTTGGTAATCGTTGGGGTCGTGCGCGGGGGTGATCTTGACGGCACCGGTTCCGAACTCCATGTCGACGATGATCGAATCGGCGATGATGGGGATCTTGCGACCGGGAACAAAGGGGTGGATGACGTTCTTGCCGTGCAAGTGCTTGTAGCGTGCGTCGTCCGGGTGGACAGCAACGGCGGTATCACCGAGCATGGTCTCGGGACGGGTGGTGGCGACCACAATCTTCTCGTCGCTGCCCTCGATCTGGTACGAGAAGCTGACGATGACACCAAATTCGATGCGCTCGTTGGCGGGTAGCCGGGGACGTTCATCAGGGTGCGGCCGTTGAGCTGCTTCTGGTCGACCTCGAGGTTGGAGAGGGTGGTGTGGAGCTTGCAGCACCAGTTGACGAGACGATTGGCTCGGTAGATGATGCCGTCCTCGTGCAGCTTGCAGAAAGCTTCAGTGACAGCCTTGGAACGGGCAGGGTCCATGGTGAAGGCCTCTCTGGTGAAATCGTAAGAGGCACCGAGACGGCGCATCTGGTTGGCGATGCGCGATTGGTAGTCGTCCTTCCACTCAAAGACCTTTTCGAGGAACTTTTCACGGCCATAGTCGTAGCGCGACTTGCCTTCAGTCTTTGCGAGACGCTTCTCGACGACGCTCTGGGTAGCGATACCGGCATGGTCGTAGCCCGGGTTGAAGAGGGTGCGGTAGCCGTTCATGCGGTACCATCTGATCAAGGTGTCCTGGATCGAGATGGTGAGGGCGTGACCGATGTGGAGCGAGCCGGTGACGTTGGGAGGTGGCGCAGGGATGATAAAGGTGTTTTCGGGGTCGTAAGGGTCGTCTTGGGTGGGCTCGGCGGGCTTGAAGTGGTTGCACTTTTCCCACCACTGGTACCAGCTCTGTTCGACGTGTAGCGGGTTGTAGCCGTTTTCCATAGGGGCGGAAAGGTTCTTCTTTTGGCCGGGAACAGTATTGTTGACCCACTCGGGCTCCTCCTTGACCTCCTTCTTGGGCTTCTCCTTTTTGGCTGCGCCCGAGCCAGCAGGGTTGGGAGCCGGACGTTCGCTCTTGAGCGCATCCTTGGCGACCTGCTTTGCCTCCTTTTCTTTGAGCTTGGCGAGCTTCTTCATTGCGCTCTTTGTCAATGGCTGACCATCGGGGCCGAGAGGAGTGTCTGCGGTGGGGGCAGGAGCAGAGGCAGAGGCAGATGGCTGCTGCTGCTGCTGCTGCTCGGGTGCAGCGGGCGCTGCTGTGGACGAAGACATGTTGCGAGTGAGGAGGTGGTGAGGATGTTTGACGGGCAAACGAGCTTTATGTACGGAAGCTAGGCTGGAGAGGTTTTTTCTGCTTGTTGCAGGGTTGATGCGAGTTGCCAGTGCAGGAAGCTGACGATGGCTCGAAACGGCAAAAGTGAGGAATCCTGGCCGAGACACCATGCAAAATGGACTTCGAGCCGGGTTTTATGTGAGCAGGAAGAGGTTGATGTGAGTCTGGTGGATGGTGCCGTGATCCGGGTCAGATGGAACAGTGACTTGAAGGGTAAGCTTAGCATGGTTGTCGAGATAGGATAGTACGGCACCGCAACGCACGGCACAGCACCCAAAGCGCTCTTCTTCTGACTCGTTGAAAAATTTCCATTCCAGAGCAGCGCAGTGGCCACTGTCGACAACGCACGAGTCACGTGTAAATCACCGATGTCCCCGATGTCCCCGATGTCCCCGATTTGACTCACTACGATCTGGGCAAAAGGAATTTTTCTACTCAAGTCTGGAGGCGACGGCGGTCGCTGCCTGTGAACCGAAAAAGAAAGCTTTGATGTTAGAGCTGTGTCTTGCCAGCTTCCTTTGATAGCGCAGCTCTGATGTCGTGTGCAAGTCAAAGATAGCGTATGCTACGACGTTGGGTTGCTTTTCACAGACGGTCCGGATAGATAGCAATGGGAACCCAAGCGCTGACACGCGAGTCAGAACCAACACGGTCCCGGAACGGAGACGAGGCCTGCGGATCGGCACCTATCGCCCCTTTGAAGCGCTCTGACTCAAACGCGACACCGGGAGCTGTCGAAATGCGCGAGCGAGTCTTGCGAGAGAGAGAGAGGGTGGGTGGCTTTTGGCACGGTCCACATGGGCCTTGGCTGATTGCATACTGTATAAAGACGCTCCCTTATTTTAACGAGATTTCATCCAAGTACCATCACCTCCCCTCAACACCCCTCTCGCAGTCACAACATGGTCAAGGCACTATCCGGCGATCTGTCAGCCAAACCGGCGCGCGCCGCCACCCCTCTCGAGTTCCTCACCTGCAATCTCACCCCATTCTCGTCACCGTCCAGCTCTACATCTCCGGCTTGCCCGGTGCGATCCTTCACCAGCTCCGTCACCCAAACCCTCTCAACCTGCTCAACCCACTCCACTGGAAACGCCTCATCTTCGCAAACGGCTTCGGTACGGTGCTCAAGACCTCGGATGAGCTTTACGTCAACATGAAGCAGCCGCTGCTTCGCTCAGCTTACGGTCGAGTGTTGGAGATCGGTGCTGGTGCGGGCGATTCCGTGGGGCACTATGATAAAGTCAAGATTCAGCAGCTGTTCTGTTTGGAACCGTACGAACCGCTGCGCAAGCAGTTGGTCGCCAAGCTGGGCGAGGTAGGGCTGGCGGATAAGAGCACGGTCATTGCTGCAGCGTTGGACAAAGATAGTCGGCCGGCGCTGCTGCAGGCGGGGATCCAACCGGGCTCGCTCGACACAGTGGTGCTGTTCCAGGTGCTCTGCTCGATTCCGGATCCAAAAGCTCACCTGGAGTTCCTGCAGAGTCTGCTCAAACCAGGCGGTCAGGTTATTCTTTTCGAACACGTCGGCAGCAAGCATACCCTTGCTAGGTTGATTCAGAACATATGGACTCCCGTTTGGAGGTTCAACTTTGGTGGCTGCGAGCTCAATCGCGATTCTGCTGACTGGTTGAACGGGATCGGCGGGTGGAAAGAGGTTGATATCAAGAGACCGATGCACGAGGTATGCGTCTCTTTTCAAATGCCTCGTCTCCTCGTGGAATCGAGTCAAGTAGCTAACACCTTTACCTCTCTGACCGCAGACCTCTGCCGATTTGGTACCCCATGCTATCGGCCGCCTCATCAAGGCTTGATACCTCTCTCGTCTCCTCAACTCACCGATCACACCATCTCTACACCAAGACAACCAAAACACTCTGAATCCCACGTGGACCAAGAACTTTCAATACATTTTCAATATATCTTGAAAACACTTGAACGAAACGACATAATGATACATATCTGTGACGCCACCTGAACCTTGTCGAACAAAGCGACTCAACCTCGAGCCATCATCTCTTTTCACTGCCGGTTGTTGAGCATCTGAGAAAAGTTTTCCCAAGCATACCACATGCCAGCCAAATTGTTACCCTGAGCCGAAGGATCCAATCCCTCCTTACCCTCTGCTTCAGCCGCAGCCGCCGCTGCAGCAGCAACCGCATTGAGCGCCGTCTCGCTAGGCATGGCTTCCGCGCCAACAAGCCCATTCTCGGCCTTGTCACCGTCAGCTTTGCCCTGCGCATTCTGCTGCTGCTGGTCGTACGTGCGCGCCAGCGAGTTCTGCACGTAGGTGCGGTACGATGCCGACGAAGCCTGGTCGCCTCGTGCTGGGTTCTGGTGGTTGTAGTGCTGCGAGAACGACATGGGTCGATCCGGCATGTCGGATCCCAGCGCGCGGCCTCCCAACAGCTCGTACAGGTTGTATGCGTCCGCCGAAGCTTCACTTGATCCAGCATCGCCGCCGTCGGCAGCAGTGGCGTTACCGCTTGTTTCAGCGTTGAGACCGGCCTCGTGCGGTGCAGTCTGTGTCTCGCCGCTGCCTGCGTCTGCACCCGCGTGCATGGCGTCGGCCTCGCCTTGGTGCTGCTGTGCAGATGACGTCCAACTGCTGCTGCCGTTCTGCTGTTCCGTGTTTGCCAGCATGCCCTGGCCGAAGCCGACGGGGTAGGCGACGGGAACACCAACCAGGGGCCGATCCAGCAACGACTCGCTCCAGAACGAATTGCCCGTCTGCGGGCCGAGGCGATTGGGATCCGTGGGCAGTCCGACAAACGGAAGCAGAAAGGCAGGGATGCGGTCCGGTCCTCCATCCACGTCGGTGCGCGCGTTGGCATCGCTGCCATCTTTCGCCGCTTCTCCGCCCAGCGACGGGTCGAGCGCGCCGAGGGTGGCGCCTTCACGCGAGTCGGCTGATGCCGCGCCCCTGCCTTCGCCAGCGCCATCAGTATCGCCGTTGGCATCACCGTTCTGACGCTCCGTTGGTGCTGCCGCCGCTGAAGACGACGAAGCTGCCGACTTGCTCGATGCCAAGGTGGCAAGGTCGCCGCCGATTCCGTGCAGCATCTGCTTGAGCGTCGAGCTGTATCGACCCGCCTGCTCTGCGACATTGGTGAGTCTTTCCATGCTCGAGAGCGTGTCGAGCAGATCGAGCGCCTTTTGAATGTGAGGTCGGTGCACCTGCGAGCTCGGGTCAAGCTTGCAGTGAATCGCCAGGATGAGACCGGCGTTGAAAGCAAAGTAGGCGCACTGGTTGTACATGCTGTTGGCGGGCATCACGGCGAGCACGTCCTCGACCGTGTTGATGAGCGCCTTGGCCGACTGCAGACAAACCTCGAGCGACTTTTGCACCGACTCGGGCGGCTTCCAAGCGCCTTGCTCGTCAATGTAGGGCCTGTGCAGCGTGATCATGCACTGATGGTACATGAACTCAAGACTGTAGCCCTGCTGGTAGTCCTGCAGCTCCTCGGTGATCTTGGGATCGTAGACGCGGTTGTCGAACGATTGTGCTGCCACCTGCGCCAAGAGCTCGTCGCTAGGTCGGACGGAGCCCTTGGAACGTTGCTCAAAGTGCAGCTTGAGCCTCTCGGGCAGATTGTCGCGCCACTTGGCGTACTCGTCGTTGAGGTTGGGATCGGGGGGCGACGAGATGCCAAAGCGGAACAGCTGCTGGCTCTGACGCAGGAAGATGTGGTAGATGCGGAAGCGAGCCCAGTGGTAGTCAAAGTTGGTCTGGCTCGGCACGCGTGGCACCAGAGCCGTGGCGCCGGCGGGAAGGATGATGCGGCTTGGGTCAGGGTCAGCAAGGCCAGCACGCTCGTACATGGCGTAGAGCGCACCATAGTCGTCGGGGTATTGAGTATCGAAGCCTTCGTGGGTCAGACATGGCGGCTGACCGATGCGATGGGCGTGGGCCACCTCGAAAAAGACAATGTTCCACCACAAATTCCTGCGCGCCTGCGCTTCCTCGATGCGCATACCAGACCAGTGCTCGGGGTCACGGTGCAGACCGGCGGCGTGGGCGAGGCGTGTGGTGAGCGCAAAGCAGGTGCCTGCAAATTGGAGGTTGAGCTCGTTGAGGTGCCAGATACCGCGGAGCAAGGAAGCCTTGGTGAGGTCGATGGGAGCCTGGAATGCGCTCGACCATGCCGAGGGGCAAGCGATCTGGAGCGCATCGATGCAGTGGCCGGCGACGCTGAGCAGCGTGCGCTCGTCCGAGCACACGATGCCCGGAATGGGCGCAAAATTTTTGAGATTGTGTCGTTCGAACTCGGGCGAATTGCGCTTGACCTGGAGGGTGAGAGCGAGGATGACGAGCAGCAGTGGCACCAGCGGCGGGTCGGCAGGCATGGTGGTGGGCTTGGAATGCCACCATCGTAGGAAGCTCTGGATGCGTGCAATGTTGATGTCGATGACGACGACATTGACAAAGGGCTCGACCTGGGTCTTGTAGGTGTAGAGCAACGCCGAGATCTCGTCTGCTGAGGGAAGGGTGATGGCGCTTTCGAAGAGCACATCTGCAATGGCAGCAGCACGGGCAGCGTTGACGCGCGTATTAAAGTCGCGCGAACGATCGCGGCCGACGTCTTCGAGCTTTTCGACCATCTCGCGTCGCGTTTGGAGCATGAGCGCCTGTCGACGATCATTAACACGCGGGAAGTCTGCGCGCTTGAAGACGCGGGCGTTGGCGGGGCTGCTGAGGAAGGCGTCTTCGGGCTGCTTTCGCTTGCGCACCATGGGCGAGCCTATTGAGGTATCGGCGGCGGCGTCTTCATCGTCCGAGCCAGGGCGTTCGCGGTCATCGACATAGTGGCAGGGGTCGTCGGTTGGGTTCTCGCGGCAGTTTCCGCAGACAGGCTTGACACGGTCGCACTTTTGCTTCTTCTCTCGACATTGGAGGCAGCTTGTGATCTTTCGGAAACGCGTGATTTTGGTAGCAGTCTTGGAGCGAGGCTTGGGCTTGGCGCGTTCCTTTTTGGGTTTGGGTTTTGCTGCGGCGACGTTGATGGAGGAGGTATCGGCGTCGGCGCCGGCGTCTGGGTCCTGCATCGACTCGTCGGCTGCTGTTGCAGAAGCTTGGCCACTGGCTTTGGCTGGATCGGCGACGGCGGCAGCAGGGTCAATGTCGGATTGCGCGTGGCCAGACTCGGGCTTGTGTGCGTGCAAGTTCGAGTCAATGCTGGCTTGGTTGGGCTCGTTGGCGGCGCGCTGCTCCTCTTGGAGGCGCTCCTGCTCTGCATGTCGCTTGGACGCGTTGACGGCGGCCGCAATGACAGCATCAACGTCGCCAAGAGAGTTGGCTGGGAGCTGCTCGGAGGTCAGCGCAGAGCGAGCGTCTTGTGGTATGAGCTGCTCTGCTTGGCGACGTGCTTCGAGTTCGGCTTGCTGCTGCTGCTGCTGCTGCTGCTGCTCGAGCTCTTCATCGAGTTGGGCGGCGGTGGCCAGCTCCTGCAGAGGCTGATCGGGAGTCTGAATATCCGACATGGTTGTGACTGTGTCAGCTCGAGCGGATGGACGTGGTCAGAGATGCACTCGGCGGGTTCTGCCGAGGAGCGCGGCCAGAATTTGCTTCTCGGATGGCACGAGCGTGCGTCCGATGAGAGGGCAGGCCGTGAGAAGAAAGGCGCGATGGTCCGTGGAGACACAGAAGGAGCCAAGAGAACCGTTCCCGCGCGTTTACAACCTACAAGACGCGTGATAAGCAAACGAGCAAGCCTTGAATACGGACGTCACTAGGGTGGATGGACAGCAAGCACGCGTACCTGCAAGGTTTTACACGAGCGGATGGATGGATCAATGGATGAACGCGACGAAGCGATGGATGCGCCCGAGATGAGGCGGAAGGCGGGGAGTCTTGTCGAGGCCGGAGAGGGAGCAAAGGGGGGAAAGCCGTAGCTGTGAGGTGGTGCAGGGTGCAGTTGGTTGCAACAGAGAGAGAGGATGAGTCGCGCGAAAGAAGATATTTAACCAAGCCAGAGCGAGTCCCATCCAACTCATCGATCACCGGCCGAATGAACAAACAAGACGGCCGCGTCCTTTTTTTTCGCGTTGGTGCTGTTGTGAGATCAGCGTGACCTCACAAAGTTGAGGTTTTTTCGTTCGGTCGATAAAGGCCGCGCACTCAGACACGCACAGCACAGCAAAGCGAGTGCAAAAGGGAGATCCACGAGGTGCGTGTGTCTTTGCAAACTGTCAGCTTTTACAACGAGCCGAATGCCGAAGCACTGAGCTTTGGGTTATCCTTTACCGACGCTCGACCTATCCACCCGACGACACGCTCGCAACCCTTGGAGTCATTCACTCGAGCCGAAGCCCCCTGCTTCCTTTCCATTCGAACCACCATCAGCAGGCTTCTCCGCAACCATGGGCGCGGATACCATCCCTTCCGAGCATGCATCGGCTGCAGCCTCGGCGTTGACGGAATACTTTCAAGCTGTCGTCAATCTGGCCGCAGAGAACTTTAAAAAGGTGCCAGGGAGCGCCATCATTGCCCGATACGTCGCCAGCAGCTACCAGAACGACCCTATTCGATCCTTGCTCGAGCTCTTTCTCGTCCTCTTTGCCCTCAGGACCGTGTTGCAGAGCAGAACACGCGGTGGTGCGAGCGGCAAGAACTTTGTAAACCTCTCTGCAAGGGAGATTGACGATCTCGTCGCCGAATTCAAGCCAGAACCCCTCTGCGCCCCCCTCACTCCCGCAGAATCGCGAGAGCTCGCTTCCATCCCCACCATCATCGGGGGCGCCAGCAGCAGGCCCAAGATCAGCCTCGCCTCTCACAATGCAGGCAAGCCCTCCCAGGTCATGAACCTCGCCAGCTACAACTTCACCAACCTCGCCGGTCACGATGCTGTCAAGGACAAGGCCATCGAGACTTTACGAAACTATGGCGTGGGAAGTTGCTCGCCTCCCGGCTTTTACGGTACCATCGACGTGCACATGCAGCTCGAGAACGACATTGCGCGCTTCCTCGGCACACAAAAGTCCATCATCTACAGTCAAGGTTTCAGCACCATTTCGTCTGTCATTCCTGCTTTTTCCAAACGTGGTGACATCATCGTCGCCGACCGCGGTGTCAACTACGCCATCCAGAAGGGTATCCAGATCTCGCGCTCCACCGTCTACTGGTACGACCACAACGACATCGATTCGCTCCAAGCCACCCTCGAACAGGTCAAGCGCGACACCAAGCGCAGCAATGGTCCGCTCACCCGCCGTTTCATTGTCACTGAAGGTATCTTTGAGGCCGACGGTGCCCTGATCGATCTGCCCAAGATCCAGGAGCTCAAGAAGCGCTACAAGTTCCGCCTGATCCTCGACGAGAGCATCAGCTTTGGTACCGTCGGTGCCACCGGTCGCGGTCTCACCGAGCTCTACAATGTCCCCGCTTCCGAAGTCGAGATCCTCGTCGGCTCCATGGCCAACACGCTCGGCGCTGCCGGCGGCTTCTGCGCCGGCTCCGACGAAGTTGTCTTCCACCAGCGCATCAACGGTACTTCATTTGTCTTTTCCGCCGCGTTACCTGCCATGCTCGCCGTGGCTGCCAGCACCGCTTTGTCCTATATGGTCTCGCAACCATCCATCCTCACCAACCTGCACGACAATGTGAAAGCATTCCGCTCCGTTCTCGACCACGTCGAGTCGCTGCGCATTTCGAGCGACCCGCGTAGCCCGCTGGTGCACATTCAGATCCGCAGCAAGACCGACCGCCATCCCGACACTCCCGCGGAAAAGTTCGACAAGGGCAAAAACAGTCTTGCTGTAGGAGACGTCAGCCTGACGCTCGCCAACAGCAACGATAAGCGCATTTTCGCCGCGGGACCGCTAGAGCACGATCTTTCGGTGGATGAGCAGATGCGTCTGTTGCAGGCGATTGTGGAGGATGCGCTCGAGCATGGGATCTTTATTTCGCGCATGAAGAGGCTGCCCAGCATCAACCCCAAGGTGCTCGAGGTGGCGCCCGAGTCAAGACCCAATATTCGTGTTGCTGTCAGCACTGCGTTTGCCAAGAAGGAGATGGAGAAGGCGGCGAATGTTATCAAGGCTAGCGCTGTTAAGGTGTTGGGCAAGAGACGTTAGAGATGGAGCTGAGGAGATGTACTTCATTAAGATCGTAGTAGCAGCAATCATTTACGAGCATTGAACAAGTGCGGTCAAGAGGGTCAGTGTCAAGTTTGGGTCATGAGAGTGAGAAAGCTTGCTCGGTGTGGAGAAGAAAGCGGCTGTTCACCAATCCTGAACGGGCTTGGAATCGATCCAAGGAGTCGAACCGCCAAAGACATTTCTGTAGGTAATCTGTTTCGCCTCGTGCTCGTCCAGTATCCTTTCCAACGTCATATTCCTTGCTGTCATATCGCCACCAGGACCGGACGAACCGTATTCAGTAAACCTTGTCAACTTCGGATCAAAATTAGCCTGAAGTTTCCCCCAGACCCTGAATCCAGCCGGGTGAACGATATCCGACATGGTCGTGTTGAGGAACGTCGCGTGGCTGTAGACGTTCCACGGTCTGCCCAAGTGACACCTTCCAGTCAAGTCCTTCACCGTGCTAGCGTCGTACGACCTATCAATCTCCGAGTTGCTAACGTACACACCGACGCTCGCATCCTTCGGATCTCCACGCCACGCAGTAATCCCGCCGCCACACGCCCTCGACAGCAGCTTCACCTTTTCAAACCACGCCTTGCCCGACCCATACAGCTGATCCGTCATACCCCTGACAATCGACCGGAAGAAAAACGCCTGCGCACCATCCCCAACATACAGCGTATCCTGAAAGCTCGCAAATCCACAGCCGTAGAACGACGCGTTGCTACTTTGGACGCACAACGCTGCAGCGGGTCCCAGCTGGTACTGTGTGATTTCTTCGCCGTTGAAGAATTGACGCTGGATGAAGTCGATGTTGTACGCTTTAAAGTCGGAACTGCCCAGGGGAGCGCCTGTGCCGACGCTGAGGACGACAGCGTCGCAATTGCGAAGCGTTTCGTGAGGGTTAGTTTGGTTGACGTAGGTGGATTGCCACATGCGAACACGGTTGGCTAGCGGAGAGCGAGGGTTGGCGGTGATTCCGGCGAAGATAGTGGGGCTGATTCGGGAGATGATCACTTTCTCGTGGTAGACGCCTTCGTCGATTAAGATCGTTCGGGTGCTGCCGTCGTCAGGCCTGTCAGCGACAGCGGAATAGAGGGGCATCGCAATGTGTCAGCTCGGATGGTGTGCGGTGAATGTAAAAGGCTGCCCTTATGCGTGGTCGTTCCGCAGATGATTGCACTTACAGAGCAGACACAGCAGCGTTGATGGACCTGAATTGTGCAGCCGGATGCTTTTGGCTGACGAAGACGGTGCCTCGTGGACAGCCGGTGAGTGGGTAGTTGGTCGATGTCTTTGGAGCTTGACATTGTTCCTTGAGTTCGACCCTGTGAAGATCGTCCTCTATGATAGGTGCGGAGCGAACGACAGTCGAGAGAAGGCCGAGGACGACGCACAAGGTCAGGAAGGAGAAGGACTGCATGCCTTGAAAACGGCTGATGCACCACAGCGACGGGAAGAGGGGCTTAGGAGAGGGGAAGATGCATTCAAGCGAGAGGGGACGCAGTTGTGCTGATGCCTATATACCCCGCTGATGCACAGTCAGACCGGGCGAACGATCACACCTTTGCTCGTATCCATGCAGTCGCAGTGTTTAGCACAATCTCGTGTGGGCGCTGAGCGGGTGGTATGGTGAGATACCAGTTGACAGAGGCTCAGTTGATGCTCGGGAACTGTCTTTTCAGCATCCGAAATGAGGTGATGCTGGGCACGGTGTCCTTATTTAAGGCCCCCGGCGGGTCAGGTGGGAGCAAGTCGCCGAGCATTTCGCTCTCCGTTTGCACATCACAGCAGATGGTCGTCCCACCAGAGGAAAAAGCCCACAGCACACAGCAAGGCGATTATGAACGGAGGTACGAGCTCAAAGTAAGAGAAAGTTTCCACCAGATAACGCCCACCACAGACTTTGATGCTCGGAACCAGAGCGAAGCATCCACAGCCGAGATGTACAAAGCAGATGCTGCATTTTGTTATGCAGGAGGAACATGCTGGAGCGGGGATGTCGAGCTCGAATGGCGATCTCCGAAGTCATGCACATCCGGTGGGGAACGCAGCAACAGCTCCAAGCCTAAAGTTTAGCGTTCAAAGTCGGTGCGACCTCGTTCGACGGCCTCTTTCACAGAGGTTGGGATATCCTTGTCTCCTGCAAGCAAGTCAAGCATGAGCCCATCTGCTTGACCCTTGGGGAGCTGAGCGATCTCGAGAAGGGTGGCGGCAACGTCTTCACGCGGAATCGAATGGACGAGACTCTGATGAACGCCAAGAGCCACCTTCCCCGTCGCAGGCTCGTCAAGCAGGCCACCGGGACGAAGCACAAACCAAGGGAAGGTGGACCTGCCGCTAAGATTCTTGTCTGCCGCGTACTTTGCATCCATGTAGGCGCCGATAGCACTTCGAGTCTTTTCCGAGCGCTCCAAGTCGGCCTTCTGGTACCACGAGGGGGGCGGCTTGGTCTTGTCGCGCACATCGATGGCCGAAACGAGGAGGAAGCGGCGGAAATCTTGTGTCTTCGCAATGCCGCTCTGTTCGATAGCATCAAACACTTTGATTGCACCCTGCTCATCGACGGCCTTGGTCCGCTCGACTCCACCTTTACCTCCCGCACCTGCACTGAAGAGAATGACGTTGGACGAGTACTTGGTGAAAAGAGAGGCAAGGTCCGAGACGGACGACTGCTCGAGCGAAGCAATCACAGGCTGAACTGCGTCGGGAGAAGAGCCGGTGGGCAAGTCGGAAGCATGCTCGGGTTGGCGGATCAAGCTGAACACTTTGTGTCCGCGAGCAGCAGCGAGACGGGTGAAATGAAGCGCCACCTTGCCGTGACCTCCCACGACGAAGATGGACAGAGATGCAGATGCCATGTTGATGAATTCGGCAGTTGTTGTTGGTTTTGGTGGTGGTCAAAAGTCAAGCTGACAGCCTCACTCTGGACGGCAATCATCACGCACCACACAGCCGATGATCAGCTCAAACGAGTGAATCAATGCGCAAGAGCAAGGGAGCATAGCGTGCTCCTGTTGGCCTTCATGGAAGCGAGTTGGCCTCCCCATATGGAATTTGGCCTTGTTGGAAGCCGTCATAAAGCGCCAGAGTTGAGAATGACCAGAAAATAAGGGAGCGCACAGGCCTGCCAGAAAGAGAGACAAGACACGCATGCGCAAGTTTGCTTTCAACATCCTCCTGCTTCTCTCGGCTTGCTGCTGCGGGGCAGGAAACCGTCGCTCAACGACAGGTCAACGAGAAGACAGCATGAGTCTGGGATCCACGACAGGCGAGGCAGCCTCTTCCTCCTCGGGGTCTAGCAGACCTGCTACGTCAAAGCCAGCAATGTCAAAGTCGAGCACTTCGACGCCATCTTCGAGACCAAATCTGGCTGTCGACTCCAAGCATGCAGGAGCATCCTCAAGAGCAGGCTCGTCCGATCCGCCTCTCCGCAAACAGCCTGCATTGGCCCCATCTGCGTCCAGCACACCCCCACGCAAATCTGCCGGCCTTGCATCCAGGCATACACCCGCCAGCACTGTCAGAAACAGAACCATATCAACGACATCAAGTACTCCGTCTGGGCAAGATGTTCGTCGTACAAGCAACACTGCCGGCCTCAATGGCCCCAAACCTTCCACCAATACAATCACCAACGGCTCCTCTTCTCACGCGGCTACTGCACAACAGTCAAACCACGCCGACGAAAGTATCGGCACACAGGACCCTGCCACTCTGACCGGCCGCATCGGTTTCGAACCGCGCTCCATCTCTGGTCTTCCAGATGCCTCCCTTCGTACCAATGAAGCCATCGTCTGGCTCGACATCGACAACACCCTCTACAAGCGAAGCACCAAGATCGCCGACCTCATGGCAGAACGCATTCGCGCCTACTTCCACGGCATGGGCCTCAGCGAACAAGATGCAAAGACGCTCCACACCACCTACTACAAGACCTACGGTCTCGCCATCCGTGGTCTCGTCAAACACCATCAGATCGATCCTCTTGACTACGACCGTAAATGCGATGCTAGTCTGCCACTGGAGGACATCTTACGACCTGACCACCAAATCAAGCAACTGCTCTCTGACATTGATCGCACACGCGTCCGCGTCTTCGCCCTCACAAACGCCTACAAATATCACGCCGGCAGGGTCCTGCGTCTCCTCGACCTCGCCGACCAGGTCGAAGGCATCGTCTATTGCGACTACGCCGTGCCCGACTTTGCCTGCAAACCGGAGCTCGACTACTATCGTGCGGCACTGATTGTCGTGCAAGCCACTCCCGAAACACGCAACTACTTTGTCGATGACAGTTCGCCCAACATTGTCGCTGCTAAAGAGCTCGGCTGGCACTCGTGCATCTATTTCCGTGAAGAAGACGACCCTTCGCCTCCTCAGCCACCGCCGAGTGATGCCGACCAAAAGACAGCTGCCTCCTTTGATATCGCTGCCTTGAAACCCAAATCAGCGACGGCACAATCATCTGGTCTTGTCCGAGGCAGTGGCTTTGACGAAGAAGCCATCCGTAGCGAATTTCAGAAGCTACCAGCAAATCTACGCATTCGGCTGCTTGGCATCATTCTGAATGCATGCCTTCCAGGCGACATTGCCGCCATGTCCAAAACGCTTGAAAAACACTTGCGTCTCACCCGCGATGTTGTCAGCGGTCTGCCCGACACGGTTGCGCTGAGGATTTTTGAAAAGCTTCCCATCCAGGATCTGCTGCGCTGCCGCCACGTCTCCAAGAAATGGCACTCGCTCGCCGCGACGCCGGATCTTTGGCGCTCTCACGCATTGGCGCTGACAGAGTCGGACCCTGTAAAATTGGTTGCACCCTCGGATCCACAGGGCTGGGAACCTCTGGTCAAAGGTCTCTTCTTTCGCGAGCGAAACTGGGCCAAAGGTCTCGCGCAGACCATCCAAAAGCTTGAAGGACATTCTGGCTTTGTGACAGCGATGAAGCTCAAAGGACGCAAGACGTTCGTCTCGGGAAGTTACGACGAGACCATTCGAGTCTGGGACATCTCCACTGGTCTTTGCCGCAAAGTGCTGCGCGCCAAAGCCATCGCTTGTCTCGACTTTTTGCTCGACGAAGGGGTTCTGTGTGCCGGCCTGTACGATACCGGCCGCGTGTTGGTGTGGGACATGAAGAGTTGGGAGCTTATCCAGACACTTTCTGGACATAACCGTGGCATCCGCCACGTGGCCATCAACCAGCACTACCTCGTCAGTGTTGGGCAGGACAAGGCCATCGTTGTATGGGACTGGAGGACGGGTGCCAAGCTCGTCCGCTTCGGTCAGCAGAGCAATGTGTCGCTTGGCGTGTCGCTGGTGGACGATGACAAGCTGGTAGCGGTCACGGTGGACGGCATGATTCGATGTTTCAGCATCCCACGCCGAGAGATGATCGGCCAGTTCCAGCTGACCAAGCTGGGAGGTGCAGAGCTTGGGCTGGGCGCAAGGCTCGGCGATCTCGCCAACGGATTGTCGATGCTCGAGTGGTTTGCTGTTCATGGCAACACAATGACGGTGGCGTCCAAGAACGTCGTGGTGCATCTCGAGTGGCAGGAGCACGTGGTGCCCGTTCAGGAGGCTTCGATCCCACTCACTGCCAAAGGTTTGCGTCGAAGTGTGTCGTCACGGCTTAGCAACGCTGGTGGGATGGCAGAATCGACGCTGAGTCCGCTTCGTGCACGTCGCGACTCGACCATGAGCAACGCCAGCACTACAGCCACGTCGCCGTCTGCTGGCCTGGCTGCGAGGTCTCGTCGCGACTCGAACACGAGCACCACTTCGTCCGCGGGTGGGCTCGCACAGACGAAGGCGCCCCGTCGCTCACTTGCCGGCGCCTCGTCCGGGTCGAACACGACTCCTACGCGTGCGGGCCGGGCATCGTTGGGTGCGACGTCGACGCTTTCCACGCCTTCGCGACCCAGTCCTCGCACTGCCACGAGACGAGTCGACGGTCCTGCACCGTGGCCGCTTGCCTCTGCCGACCTCGAGACTGGTCGAACGTCGGGCACATCGACGCCGAGACGGATCAGCACATCCACGTCGACGCCATCTCTCTCGTTTCCATCCACGCCTGCGACTGACGTCGAGATGGAGAGTGTCGCACCTGATGCAGCAGCCGCCGCTGACGCAGGCCCTTCCGCACAGTCGGTCGCCACTCGTATCGCTCCGGACCTGTCAACGGCTCCGCAGGTGGTGTCGGTGCTCGAAACGCCCGATCTCGCCGTGGGATGTGTGGATCCGACCAAGCGACGCATTGTTGCATCGACCCGGTTCAGCAGTCGGGCGGGAGCAGAACGAAAGCTGTACGCCAGCAGTCTGCCTTCTGATCATGGCAAGACGTCGACGCAGCTTTCAGCAGCCAGTGGTATCAGTGATGGAGCACCGGCTGCGAACGGTGATGGACACGGTCCCGGTCCTGCCGCAGCCGCAGCCGCAGCTGCTGATGACACGGCCTCGGCCATCACGGTTCCCATCCGAGGCGTGTGGGAAGCGCAATCTGCCGACCTAGCCACACCAGCCCGCAATCCGATGGCGATGGAGCTGGACCACGAGAGCGTGGTGGTCGGATGTGCGGATGGTCTCATCTACCGCATCCACTTTGTCGGCTCCGAGTATGGACCCGAGAGCCTGGTCGATACCACAGGTGACGACACGAACACCAACGGCGTCGACAGCAAGCCAGATGTGGGAGATGCTACCATTACGGATCTGCTACAACTGCGCCAGGTGTGGGAGGAGATCATGGTGCCTCGGGACCAACCGGATCATCCGGGCAGACTGAAGCGGGATCGTTTGCGGGAGATGGGTCTCAAGTAGACTCGAGCATTGGTTAATCATGCAATTGCAAGAAGGCACATTTTGCTTTGGCGCACCATTGTCTTTTGATGGCGTCGAGGAGAGCCTCCAATCAATCACTCTGCAGCGTACTGGCGTGTGATTGAACTTGGAAGCGAGAGCGATGTTCTTGGCAGCTTCTGTTGGCGTTCGCCAACCCCCTTTTTGACCCTTTGACCCTGACAGAGTCGCTTAGAGCAGCGTCTATTCTAGCGTGAGTCTTTCATGCCAAACGTTGATTCCTCTCGATCTCTGAAAAATTGGACGATGGGCCCGAGCTTTGTGCGGCGAAGGTCGTGTGGCAGTGAGTGGCAGCTTGCGCGTTTGACGCTTTGAATTCGAGCTCATCGAATACAACGCGCCATGGCACCAATACAAACAGTTGAATTTGAGACTTGGCGGAAAGCGAAAGGGATATTTTAAAAGGAGCGCGGGCCAATACCTCCGCCGAGAAAATCAGCTGAAAGCGCAAATAAGAATGACGCCTTTGCATGGGTTGATTCGATTCTACGTCGTCTTCGGACGTCTTTGACGTCTGTTGACCGTTTCGAGTCTTTGCAGCGTTTGATGCAGTCGTTCGCACTCATACATTCTGTCCAGCCTGATCGCATTCGCATCGTGGAGCGTAAGAGGCATGCGAGAGACTAGACGAACGAAAAGTGCTCAAAGGTCCCATTGTGCAGCTATTTTGTGATACAGAAGGTGGATTGTGCGTGACCTCAGCTCAAGTGCCTGTGCTTTTTCTTTCTCACACTCGGCTCGGTTGTGGGCCTCCTCTTGCAAATCACACACATTTTTCGCAACGCGATTACGTTGCCTATACAGTCGTCACAGAGGGCAGTTTTGCATCAATCTCCGTCATTTTCAGTCAGAGTGTCTGTGCCGCTCGTCCGCTGCTCGCTTCTCCACCTCGATCACCTCCGTATCTATCTATCAATCGAGACATCAGAGTCGTACTACTCTTACATCGATCTCATCACCGCCACGTAAACACGTACATACCAATCTCAACGAGCTCATCCCTCAATCCCACACAACAAATCTCAAAATGGCCGCTCAAGCTCAGCAGATCCAGCAGAAGGTGGAATACTTTGTCGCTCAGGTTCGTATCCCACACACAGAGCAGGAGAGCTTTGAGCCTTCATAGCTAGACAGAGCGGGATCAGCTATTGCCATCTCTGCTTGTACGACGGCTTTTGGTCCCAATCAATGATGACAGTTGCTGACCAGCTGAACTGATTTTTATTATTGCTATCTCACTGCGCAATCGCGATACGATGGGCTACCGCTCGGTCGATGTTGCTTCCACCGTATCCTCTGGCACGTCTCGCTCGATCTCTGGACATCTGGCACAAACAACTTGGAACTTTGTCCCATTCTGCGATTGGACAAACTCGTTGATAATGGCTTTCTGCGATAACAGATCGACAAGGAGGTACGTCTCGCAAATGGCAGCAATAGCTGCCGGCTCGTTTGAACCTTGCTCGTTGCAGCGTACTGACAAATTTCCCTGCCATCTTCTGTATCGATTCACAACCCACAGCTCTCCAGGTACCCCGCTCTTAAGAAGTTCGAGCAGACCGTTCCCGTCCCCAAGGCTTACGCCGCCATCGGTGCCTTTGGTATCTTTACTCTCGTACGTTTCGCTCGAGGCGCATGACCGTCTAGCTAGCACACGAGCCTGCTGCATCGCAATGGACGACTGGCATCATGGCTACCGAGCGGAAAGCGCAAAGCTGGTCATCTTGGGCATCGGACGGTCCAGTTGCGCCAGACTGGCGTTCTCCGGCCATTTCCGAGTGCGGCTCGACGGCGCCTTTGCTCTGAATCCGCTTCTGCTAGCTTGGCGGCTGTGCAAGCGGCGCAAAAATCGTGCTGATCTGGAGATCTTGCCTTGCTGACATTCATTTTGTCCTCTGCCGACGCTTCTCCGACGCCGTTTGCTTCCATCTTCAAATCCTACAGTTTGTCTTCTTCAACATGTAGGTTTGAGATAGAAGGATCCGTCTCACTGGCTCGCAACCTTGCGGTTTTCACAGGCGATAGCGAACACATCAAGGCGTTGATGATCGTATGCTGACAATGATGTTATTTTCTCTTATTCGTCCTCTTTGACCGCAAACAGCGCCGCTGGCTTCTTGACCAACCTCATCGGCTTTTTCATCCCCGCCTACTTTTCGCTCAAGGCGCTCGAGAGCCCCAGCCCCAGGATGACATCCAGTGGCTCACCTACTGGGTCGTGTTCGGCATGTTCACCTTCCTCGAGACCTTCTCCAGCATCGTCCTCTACTATCTGCCGTGGTACTACACGATCAAGACGCTCGTCATTGTTTGGCTCATGCTTCCTCAGACCCAGGGTGCCAAGATCGTCTACAGCAAGGTGATCCGCCCCGCCTTCCTCACCACCCAGAAGAAGGTGCACCAGGCCAACGCGAGCACCCCTGCCGCCCCCGCCGAGACCCACTAAATGGCTTTGCCGCCGACGAACAGGCTCTCGAGAGCATGCGCGATTCAGTTCCACCGCTGATGCCTTGCTAAAAGCGCCGATTCTCGAAGGGTCGACTGCCCCACGCCCTAGTTCCAAGACGGACTGCAGGCCTGGTATACGAACGACTCTTTACCTCCATCTTTGCCAGGATATCGGTTCGGGATAGAGAGCAGTGATCCATGCTGCGTGGCCTTCCGAACCTACCTCTCTCTGATGGATCTAGTCACGCATCTGTTCATACTGCTTCCGACCCCCGACTCAACCCTTCCAAATGTCTTTCTTCACATTCACAAATCTTTTCACGCCAACCGGCTGCACAAACAGTTCGGATGACTTGCGCCAATATTCGATTCTCTTTCCATCTATCCGAGTTCGGAGGATGTGCTCACGGCATGACATGGTTGTCCTTTCTGGATCCCGTTTCGGCGCAGTGCATCATGCGACGTTCTGAACATGCCCGCGGCGACCTAGAAGTCTCTCTTCGCTCTGTAGTGCGGCTCTTTTGGAGAGCAAAAGCCGTTACGAGATGCCGTTGGACAGGCTGTAGATCGGCAAACTCGAGCAAGGCACCGACAACGTCCTTGCGAAATTTCGAATTTGTTAGACCGAGAGTAGGCACAAATTTGAGAAAATGCCACACCCGCGTCACGTCGCGCGCGTGAGAGGAACAAAACCAAAAAGTGACAGCCGCGAATGGAGTGTGTTGATGTCACACCTCTGCTCGCCATCTTGATCGCAACCATCTTGATCAACTTATCCATACCATATTACGCATCCGCAGGCTATGAACCACGTCATCTACACTTTTGCTGTATGAGCAGCACCGATAATTAATCCCGTTGATACCCAGCCTCGTGATCATAAGCGCGATCTCAGCGCTTAGATAGCCGACCTTCGAGGACTTGACAGACGCGACGCTCGCGTCTTAGGAGTTGGTCGCTTTGTCACATCCAACCATCCGACACGGTTCAGATCCACAGGAGGATTCAACCCAGCATAAGGACTGATCCGGCACCGCTCAGAAGCTCGAGCTGTCAACAATCCGACCATGCCGGTACTCGTGTCGAACACAACCAGCGCGGCAGCCGTGGCCGACCGCCTGATACAGGAGCTGTCCAACGCGCTCTCCGCACCGTCTGCAGGAGCTGGACCCTCCGACACCTTATCTACAGCATTGCAAGGTGTGCAGAAACATGCTCGGTCCTTCGGCTTCTCTCCAAAGCAGTGCGAACAGCTTGTTCGACTCGCATTGCTAGGGCGCCTTGCTCCTCTGTCCTCCACCGGCACCAGCAGATCCGCCAAGCAAAAGCCGCCCAAAACGTCCGTCTCTCTCGCCCTATTGCGATCCGTCATTCCAAAGCCGCGCGCACGACTCGGGCGACAAGCCATCCTCGACATCATCGCATGTCTAGGTCCCTCTCCCGGTGCAGACACGGTCAAGCTCGCCGGTCTCCAGCGCGATAGTGGCACCAGTGCAGGGCCAAGTCTTGGACCAGCAAGGCTTCAAGTCGATAGCAAGGTGCAAGTGGCAGCGCTCAAACTGCTTTCTGTCCTTCTCGACTCTCCTTCAGTTCCCCTGTCTGTCGCTGCCAACTTTTACAGCGAAGCCGAGAACACCGAAATAACTTCGCGCTCAGAGAGGCAGCGAAACGAACGCGAGCAGGAGCGCCTGCAGCGTCATGCTGCGCAGTACACGGGACTCGCAGGCATTCTGCCCAACTCGTACCTCACCACCGCGGCCAAAACCACGCTCGAAAAGTGCTATTCGACCTTGTTCCACTACATCGACTACCAGGCTCTGCGTCCACACCTCTGCTACCTGCTTTGCCGTCTCACAAAGCGAAGAAACGTGCGCCACTACCGAATCACCAAGCTCATGGCGCTCCGAGCCAATTCAGCGCCCGATGCCGGAATTTCGGCGGTGCTGTCAACCTATGCCAATTTCTATCCTGATCTGCTCTTCCCAGAGCTGCTTGGAGGCGGGGGTGCAGGCAGCTCGGCGATCGCAGGAGGTCCAGCAGCGAGTCTCAAGTACCCGGATGCCGACTGGATTGCGACCGTGCTTCTGACGCACGCACGCTGCGCACGACGCGAGCAAGGCGAGGCAGTTGAGTCTGACGACGAGGCCGAGACCGAGGCCGACACTGGCGGTAGGGCACCCAAGAAGCAACGCCTTTCTTCCAGCGCAGTCAAAGAGAGTGCAGCAGGGAACGACGTTGCGATTGGCGCACCCGCCCCGACACTGATCCCCATCCCGAACTTGGTCACGATCCAACCGCTCAATTCGGCGCAAAAAGCGTTTGGCACACATCCATCTTTGATCACGGAACTGTCGTCTTTGCGCCACCTTGCTCACAGCCTGGATCGCCTCGTTCTGCCCTCGCAAGCCGCGGCGATGCTCGGCAGTGGGTTCGGGGCGCGCCTGATGCGCGTAGCCGTGCTAGCGGGCGCCACGGTTACCAACGAGGACTCGCTCAGCCAGATGATCCCTGCCGGGCGGAGGAACAGGCAAGCCGAGCAGGATCTGTGTTGGGCACGACTGTCGGATTGGCTCGAGAGCGTGCTAAGCGACGAGCTCGGGGTTCAGAATCGCATCGCCTCTTGGCAGCGCCAACAGCAGCAGCTCAAACTGCCATCGACCGATGCAGAGTTCCAGCGGCTCGCGGCGTTGTTGCGTCGCACGAGGTACGTGTTCGAGCTGGCCGAGCAGATGCCGGCGAAGTTGGAGGAGCTGACGTCGAGCGTGCTGCAGGCGATTGCTCAGGTGGCGGAGGCGAACAGCGCGATCAAGGTGGTGGATGCGACGGTGGATGATATGGATGGATGGTCGGAGAGGTGGGATCAGCTGGCGAAGGAGGTGCTGGCTTTTGTACCGCTGGTTACACCGTCGGATCTGGCGTCGTTTGAGGAGCGGTTTATGGCGCCGCTGGATGTGCTCGCGACGTCGAGCAAGGTTTCGTTCGACACCTCGGCGGCTGTGCTCTTGGCACTGTCGAGCTTGCTGGCTAACTGGGGTGTGCGCGACTGGTTGGAGATTGGTAGGACGCTAGATGCGCGCCATTCATAGTAAGTGATGCTTTTCGAAAGCGCACGGGGCAACACAAAGTGTAAAGCGTACTGACTCTTTTACTCTTCCCTCCCTCTTCTTCTTGACATGTTCATCTCGATCAACAGCCGATGGGGAATCTCAAACCTCGACCCTGCAGTGGACTATACCGAGCTCATCGCGAACGTTTCCGCCCGAACAGACTCCCTCGCCGCCTCGCTCGTCGGCCTCTACCCGCGCCACGTATTGATCGAGCACGCAGCCCTCTCCATCTACGAAACGCTCTCCGGGCCGCTCGTCGGCATGCGCGTTACAGCCGACATCCCATCCCTGCCGCTCTTCGCCTTCACCCTGCACGCCACCACCATTGCGCCCGTCTCGCGTCTCTGCGGCTTTGTCCAACAACTCCGTGCAGCGTTCGAAGCGCACAATGCCGTCACGCACACGCAAGCTCAAGTGGACGGCGGGCTAGAGAGTAAAGTGCACGACTTACGCTCGAGCTTTTTCGAAGAAGACAATCTGGCGACGCTCAACAGCAACGTCACGCTGGTGGCGAACCTTGTGTGGCTCGGCAAACTCGTCACGGAACAAGGTGCGGCTGGTGGCTTGCCGGCAGGGTTCGACAAAGTGGTGCTTAGCGAGTTGACGCAGCGCGGCGAGGTGTTGAACTTGAAGCTGGCGACATTGGCGAATACGCCCTTCAGCAGGGCGATGAGTCACGTTTCGGAGAGGTTTGCTAATGTGTATTGCCAGAAGCACGCAAAGGAGACGGAGAAGGGGTGGATAAGGGGCCCGATCACGCCAAAGACGCTGAAGGCGGCGAAGAGGTACGGCTTGCCTGCGGCGTGGACGCATACAGATTTTAGGGCGTATATGCTGGACTGGCTGGATAGACAGGGTGCGCATGGGATGTATGAGCTGCTCAAGAATATTTTGGTGACGTTTGGGGGGCAGCTGAAGAGTATCCGTGGTGAAGGTCGGGGTGAGACTCAGTGACGTGTTGGTAATGCAATGCTCAATGTATACAGTACCAGCGTAGTGAACAGAGACGTCTATATGATGCCTTCGCGAGTGATCTGCGTGTCAATGAGGGATGGTGTTGCCGTCGTCAGGGAGGGTTTCCAAGTGAAGCTGCAATGCGGTCTGCTGCTGCATTTTCTCCACGTGCATTTTACGCTCGGGAATCGGTGCGCGATCCGTCAGACGCTTTTTTGACACTTGTCCAACATCATTCGTCTTCACATCCACCATCTTCACCTTTCACTCACCCTCACCCATCAGTACAGCATCTGCAGCCCGTTCAATCCGGAGCGCGCGCATTAGCCTTTGATCGAAAATGGACGCATTTGACGGAGATTCAGACCTCTCCAACGTCTCAGCACCTCCCACTCCCGGTCCAGCTGCTACGCCTCGCGCTACGCCTCGTGCTGTGTCTCCCGAGCCATCGCCCTCTGCAACAGCGCCTGCCTCGCCACCACCGAAAAACACACGACGCGCATCCAAAAGGGTAGCTGAAGTAGCGTCTGCCACTAGCGAATCGACACCGATCAAGCCCTCACCTGCTGGTCAAGCGAGCAGCACCAAAGTCGACTCTACCAATGCGGCCGGACCAAGCGATACACCGACTTCAGCTCGCAGGGCTTCGATCCGGGACCGCAAACCACCGGTCAAACTGCGCTCGCGGTCGCCCTCTGCAGATCATGCGAAACCTTCACCAAAGACTTCCACCGCTGCTGCTGCCGAAACCTCGACAGCTTCGAGCGCGGCCGACGCACCAAACTCCAAGATGAAGGTAACGCTCAGCAGGAGAAAGGCAAACACGGACCAGACGATAACGGGCGACATTGGATCTTCGCGTGGCGTCACACCGCAGCCGAACGCTTCTGCACCTGGATCGGCGAGGAAGGTCAAGCTCTATGGGAGCAAGAAGAAGATCGCTGACGACTTGCGTGATCTGGCCGATGACGACGACGAGGAAGAGCAAGGAAAGGATGACGGTGTAGATGCTGCGCTGCAAGGTGCCCCTTCCGAAGACGAATTCGTCCCCGACCAGGGTGCTGCAGCGAAGAGCCGATCAACCAGCGGTAAACGCGATAGGAGCACGCGCAGCAAGGCAGAAGGACGCCGCAGAGCCGTCATTGCCGATGACGAGGACGAAGATGAAGTGGACGAGGCAGAAGGGTCCAAAGCGCCGCAGAAGAAGCGCATCAAACTAGTACCCACAGCAAAAGCCAAGAGCAAAGCCAAACGAGGTGGCAGAAGGACGGTCGATTACAGCGATGATGACGACGAAGATGAAGAGATGGTCGATGCCGCTTCTGATGAAGAGGATCTGGATGACGCAGCCGGTGCGCTGGACAGCGAAGACGAGTTTGACAAAGATGGGCCGACTAGGAGTGGCAAGGGTGCGCGAAAGGGCAGAGATGGTGTTAAGAAGGTTAGTGGTCGTGCGTCTACCGCTGCTGCCGCGTCCAAAGCATCATCAACGGCAGGCAGTAAGAAAATCGGCGCAATAGGATCAACTTCGAGCGCCAGTGGTGGCAGCAAAGCCATGTCCGCTGAAGCGCGAATGCGAGCCTCGATCAACGCTGCGAAAGATAAATCACTCAAACCACCAGGCGCCGCCTCTTCTACCAAACTCAACCCGCAAGCCTCGGCCTTTCGTCCCTCCAGCAGCATCAAACCCACTCCTGGCGGCGCATCCACCCCCACCGGCGCTGGGCGACCGGGCACCGCCACCCCGTCTAGCGGTGCAGCGGCCGTCAAACGCGCCCCTTCCACCTCTGGCAAACCCGCGTTCGGCAAAAGCATGTCGGGCTGGGACCAGCTGTTCGGCGGCATTTCTGGTCTCTCCTCCTCCACCCCCAACAAGTCGCCCACCCCCACCAAAACACCTGCTGCAAGGAGCAAACCGTCCACTCCAGTTTCGGCGACAGGTATCCGGCCCGATCCACGATTGGAGGCTGCCAGCGCGGCGGATATGCAGCGGTTGAAGCAGCAGGCGACGCAGGAGTACTTGAACACGGATGAGTGCTTTGATCTATTGGCACATGCGGATATCATGTTGGCGTTTGAGAGGTCGGTGTATGCGGAAGATCGGAAATTGTCGGCGAGGTTGAGGCCGGCGATTTGGAGGGCGGGGGCGATGATGGGGAAGCCTCAGCAGCAGGCTCAGTGAGCAACGGTGATGATCGGGGAGGGTCCGGGCTTCGACGGGCATTCGCAGCGACATCTCACGAGATCACATTCAAAAGATACCCCTGCATTCGTCACGACACTCACACAAACGTTGTCACACGCAGACGATCGAGAGATGATAACATGAAAACCATTCGACAATACATACATAGGGGAAGGGTAAAACAGCTCTACTCTTTAAAATCTTCCACCTCTACCGTCTGATTCAACCTCTCCTGCTCCGTTTTCGCCTTCTTCCTATCCTCCTCCTGCTGCAACTGGTGCGCCACCTCATGCGCCGCCACCTCGTCATCATCGATATTGCTCTTCGGCCCTTCAAACCAGTGTACGCCACCGTACTTGGGGCAATAGTACCACACGCTACTGAAAAGAAACGTAGCCGCCGTCACTACACAAGCGTAGTTCATATCCGCCGCACCCGTCACAGGGATGTAAGTGGGCAAACAAACGATGATGCTGATAAAGATAAGCCAGAGGGCGGCGATCCAGGCTACGACTTTGGACCAGAAGTGGCCGAGGTACCAAGGGCCTGGTTTGAAGCGCGAGTCGGGAGCAAGGAGGCGCGCGACGATGGGGATGGTGTAGGCGATACTTGCTCCGATGACGGAGAGCGAGAATACGGCGCCTACGGCTACGGCGTTGATGAGGCCGAGCAGGCAGAATACGGCAGAGACGGCGGCGGACCACCAGGCGCTGTTGACGGGTGTGAGCGTGTACGCGTTGATGCGGTAGACCCACCCAGAAAAGGGCAAGGCTCCATCACGACTGAATGCGAAAATCTGACGCGAGGAGGCGAGGTTCATACTGGCACCCATCATGAAGTTTACGATGATCATGAAGACCCAAATGGCCATAAAGCCTTTTTTACCGCAGGCGTTGAGGAGGATCGTGGCCATAGGTTGGCCGTAGTCCGAGTTGATAATGGGATCGAGGTTGGTGCCCATATGAAAAGTGAGGGCGATCATGATTCCGAAGCCGAGAATCGCACTGCTGACGATGCTGAAAAAGATACCCATGGGGACGGCTTTGGCCGCGTTGGACGCTTCTTCCGAAATGTGAACGCACGAATCGTACGACGCCACCGTCCAAGCTGGAGTCATGAACGCCAGCAAAAAGGCACCGAAACTGCTCCAACCCGTCTCGTTATACCACCCACCAAAAGCGTACGATGCAGAATTACGATACTCCCCCGGCGTCGCCGCCCCCAACACCACACAAATCGCCACAGCCAACCCAGCACACAAAACAGTAGCCACCGTCTGACACCTCGCCAACGCACGCGTCCCGATCGACGTCAACATGGCATGCAACAACAAAACGCCCAAATAAACCCCATACGTCTGAGCATCCGTAGGCACATACCTCCCATCCGTACCCACCGAAACAGCGGCGAGGATCATGATAGCAACCGACCAATCGATGGATGCGACGGCCGAAGTGGTGGAGAGCGTGTTTGCGTATCCCACGGTCCAGGAGAGGAAACGACGGTAATTTTCACTCGAAAGCGAGTAGGTCCAGAAGTATAGACCTGCTGAAGTAGGCATGGAGCTGGAAAGGTCGCCGAGGGCGAGGCCGGTGAAGGTGATGAAGAAGCAGCCGATGAGCCAGCCCCATACCATGCTGATCGGACCACCGCTTGGTAAAGAGTACAAAAGGGTGGAGGCGATGGAGGGTGCAATGCCCATGATGGAAAAAGCGATACCGAACACTTCGAGAGAAGAGAATTCTCGTTTAAACTCTTGCTTGTACCCGAGCGTCGCGAGCAGCTCAGCATCGGCTTGCTCGATGAAATCTTTAGAGAGGTGCATCTTGCCCTTCCCGCGTCCCACCGGAGCATCGGAGGAGGCTTCGTCGGCAACTGCTCCGGGAGCGATGGCGTTGAGAGGGTTGACATGGTGGTGATGATGTGCGCCGCCAGCAGGGTGGATGATGTCGGACGACGAAGAGCCTTTAAAGTCTTGAGAGTAAGAGGAGCCGTTGGGATCGCTTTCGTTGGCCATGATTGCGCAGAGAGGGGAGGGTTTGATGACAAGTAGAATTTAATAAGGAGGAAGCGGAGAGAGGAGGAGGGGAAGTTCAAGACCCTTTAAACGGCAGACACCGATGAGATGGATGGTCTGCAAACAGAAACCAGGCAAACGTCGACGTTTGCGGTGCTGCGATCATTCACTAAACGAATGCAAAGTCCAGGGAGAGGAGTATCGGTGACGAATGGTGACCAGAGACGGTGTTCGAGATTCGTTTGAATCGCTTGCAGAAGAGTAAGAGGGATGAAGGTGATTCGAGACTGAGATGATTGATGCTTGGCCGGCGGGAAAGGGGGGAGAAGGGATCCGTGTCAAGGGCATTGATATAAGAAGGTGACGATGAAGGGACTTGGTTGTGTGTTCGTAAGCACGCGAGATGCAGTCTGACGAGGCCCTTGTGCTTGAACCAGTGTTGATCGTAAGGAGGCAAGAGAGGCGGGGACTCAAACGGACAAGAGGTAGACGAGCGATAAGGGCACCTGCGAGCTCTGTTGCGACATGTGATACGGGCCGATCCCAAGGAAAGTGAGTCTCTACAGGAGGAGAACGGAGCGTCAAAGACTCGCACGAGGTGCCTTGTTTGAGTGCCGGATAAGCGTTCCCACCAGCAGATACAAGAGGAAGGGTCTTAACGAGGTCAAGTGATGGAAGAGATAAGTTACGATCCCAGAGTATACCATCAGTCACACAGTTGGACCACTTCGGGACATTGATCGGAGCTTCGTCATTCACCTGCAAGATGCCGTTGAGCGCCGTGGCAGACCCCACACTGATAACCAAGCCATCTTTTCTGTAAGATGCAAGTTGTTACAAACTCCGGTTGCATTCGGGATGTGGTAGCTGCGCAGGCAAGGTCAGGTGGCAACGCCTCTTTTTGCAAAAGGGTCGAACTTCTTCGTCGAGGGACACAGATGACGGCAAAGCTGCCCATCATGCTCTGCAGCACGACGTGGGGGCGCCAGGCAACGGGCAAAAGCACTCGAAGGCTTATCAGCCAACGAAGCTCGTCCTCTTACGCTCTGGGTTATCGCTTTCCAAGTGTCTAAACGAGGCCTTGTTCTGCCAAAAAAAAAAAAAAAGAAAAAAGAAAAAAGAAAAAAAAAAAAAAAAAAAAAACACACACATGGCAAGTCTCGGTGAGCGATTACTGCCAAACAGTCTTTGCCCGAGTTCCACCAAAAATTGATACCAGTCAACGAGGTGCTTAACGAGATCAAACGTCGAACAACGAAAAGCGAGATACCGATGCCCGCTGCCTTGGCAACGGCAGCCACGCCATGCGCTCAACGTTTTTAATAACATCGGAATTTTGCTTCAACGCTTTTTCCAACTCGGGATCCCCAAGAGTCACACGACCATCAGTCAGGAGACGTTGCAAGGAATGTCGCTATGCATCCGAAGCAGCTATTGCCCCAAAGCAAAAACGGTGTCGGTGTTTGACAGCTTCATTTCGTTATGCACGCCGGATGTGGGGGCGAACAGTGACGAACAGTGACAGCAACCACTCTAGATTCAGTATGAAATCAAGTGGCACTCGACGATCAAAGTTTCAAATGAAGGCATTCTTTTTGTTTGTGATCACAGCAGAACCTTATTTGTACAAACGTTGAAAGCAGGATCAGAGCTTGGGAAGAGGCCAATCGAGCTTTTCACCATAGTTCCAGTGAATCGCCTTGACGTCGCAGTACGCCTTGATCGCATCCACGCCCAACTCTCGTCCAAAGCCACTCGCCTTCATTCCTCCGAACGGCACCGAGTTGCTCAACCCAACATAGTTGTTGACCCACACGGTACCAGCGTCGATGGCAGACACCATTCGCTGGATCTGGCTGGCATTCTCGGAAAACACGCCGGCTGCCAATCCGTACTCGGTCTCGTTAGCCAGTTTCACCGCCTCTTCTTCCGTGCTGAACTTGGCAACAGCCAGAACAGGGCCGAAAATCTCCTCGTCGACAATTCGCATCCCTTTGCGGCATCCAGAGAAGATGGTAGGCTCAACAAAGAAGCCCTTGCTGAATTTGGCGTCAGGACTCTTCCACGCCTGACCACCAACTTCCACTTTGGCTCCTTGACGCTTGCCCGATTCGATCATGTCGAGAATCTTTTGTTGCTGCTGCTTGCTCACTTGAGGTCCCTGGAAAGTAAGCTCGTGGAAGGGGTCGCCCACTTTGTGCGCCTTGAACGCTGCTACGAGTTGCTGCATCAAGCTATCGTAGATCTTGTCTTGGACAAACAGGCGCGAGCCAGCGGTGCAGTCTTGACCCTGGTTGAAGAGGATGCCCAAGCACACCCATCGAACGGCCTGCTCGATATCGGCGCTTTCGAACACCACCACGGGCGATTTGCCGCCCAGTTCGAGCGTCACCTTTTTCATGTTGCTCTCGGCAGCCGCTTTCATGATCCGCTTGCCCGTGGCTGTCGAACCGGTGAAAGCCACTTTTTGGATATCCATGTGTCTGGAAATCGCCTCGCCCACCTCGGCGCCGTATCCGTTGACAACAGCGATGACGCCCGGCGGGAAACCAGCTTCGACGGAAAGCTGGGCCAGCTTGAGTGCGGTCAGCGGCGTCTGTTCGGCAGGCTTCAAAATGACGCAGTTTCCAGCTGCCAACGCAGGACCCAACTTCCAAGCCGCCATCTGAATCGGATAGTTCCAAGGGATGATTTGACCGCAGATGCCCAGCGGCTCGATGCGAGTGTAGGCAATCTTCTCGCCTTCGATTTGCTCGATGGTTTTGCCTTCGATCTTGTCGGCCAAACCACCGTAGTAGCGCAAGCAGCCGGCAGAGTCGGGAACGTCAAAGCTGCTCGCCATCCAGACGGGCTTGCCGTTGTCCATGCTCTCGAGCTCGGCGAGCTCATCGAGGTGCTTGTCGATCAGATCGGCAAAGTTGAGCAGCAGTTTAGAGCGTTGTGTGGGTGTGGAATTCTTGCCCCAGACCGTGTTGAAGGCAGTTCGTGCTGCTTTGACCGCAGCTTCGATGTCAGCAGCGCCGCCGAGAGCCAGAGTGCACAGGGTTTCGCCCGTGGCGGGGTTGACCGAGTCGAAAGTCTTGCCAGAGGTCGAGGCGTGGAAGGCGTTGTTGATAAAGATGCCCGACGGCACTTGCCACTTGTTGCCCGTTGGCATCGAGATGGTGACCGGCTCAGGTGAGCGGCTTGAGGTGGCTTGCGACGTGTTCATGGTGTCGCTTAGCAGGTGCTTGGGATTCGAATCGGGATGATGGGAAGCTGTAGGGGAAGTCTTAGAGTTTGTTTGCTTTTGTAAAGATGAAGAGAGCAGCGGAACAAGGACAACAGGAGCTTGAATCACCAGACTTTGGGCTACAGTCACAAGCTCGTTTGGAAAGTATTGCATAGCGTGTGCTTTGTGGTTCCGTCTGTGCGACACTTTCAATAGCCGCGGTTTCTTGAGCGTCTCGCTCCAAACGCTACCCGCCCGGCTTCCCACGGCTCTCAACCAAGCTCGAAGTCGAACATCGAACCCACTTCTTGGCCTGCATCGTGTATCCCCACAACGGCAAACAAAGAAGACTAACTTAAAGTGAAATAAAAAATCAAATCAAAGTAAAAGAACCAGGCTTGGTGGTGAGCGGCTTATCTCTGCAGTTCGTGACGGCAGTGGTTCTGCTCACACGTTCTAAAGAGGCACCACGCCCGAGCACACAGATAGAGAGAGAGCATGACCTCGTTAAGCACCTTTCCTTGACGAGGCACTTGGCTAAAACGCCGGTCTAGATACCCCTCTTTCTTGGTGTGCCAGCTTTGCGGGCTTTCGGCTGTGTCGCCATGGAATGGCTTATCAGGTGCCCTCCTGAGCCAGTTTCCCCTAGGCTGCCATGTCCACGGAGACATGGCAGTCAGCGAGGTCGATTGCCTCCGTTGCTCTGCCGATTGCTCCCGGTTACTCTAAAGCGCCAATATCGCTCGTCCGCTTGATGAGTCGGCCACCTGCCCACTCTCACTTTTGTTTTTGGTCCGAGCTGCTGCTGTTGATTACCGAAAGGTTTGGTGTGTTGCCATTGGTCATCTGTTGTGCCGGTGCGAATGAGTGTTGGTCAGAGACCTGTGACACCGCGATACGCTCCTGGACTTGGATGCGTCCCTTGGCACAAAGCGTGATCATGTGCCCCCGAATTGTCGCCGCCCAACTTGGCCCAATGGCAGCAGCACAAATGCCTCGACCTCGTTAAGCTCCTCTCAGCTCCACCGCTTATCCTCCGTGCTCTTCCGCTCTTGCCTCGTCTAGCTTCACTCGAGCCATTCCAGGGTGCCTCTATCTGTGGCTGCCATTGTAGTTTGAGCCAATTCTGCTCCCTACAGTTCTATTCTTAGCGCTGTCTCGAGAGACCTTGCACTGTATCCGCTCCTCTGCTCTGCTCTGCTCTGCTCTGCTCTGCTCTGCTCTGCTCTGCTCTGCTCTGCTCTGCTCTGCTCTGCTCTGCTCTGCTCTGCTCTGCTCTGCTCTGCTCTGCTCTGCTCTGCTCTGCTCTGCTCTGCTCTGCTCTGCTCTGCTTAGTCCGTGCCAAGCTAAGCTCGAGCTACGCTATTCCATACGCCCACTGCCTACTCGCCTGACATCTGATCTCGAGCTGAGCGCCCACTCCATATAATCCCTCATCCTCACCCTCAACCCTCGTCTCTCCCTCCTTCTACCCTCAACGCTAAACAATCTCGATCCCGGACATCACGCACAGGCACGTGTCATCCTCTCAGGCTAAAACACCTCACTAGCATCCTTGCTGTGCTGCACCCTAGCTCCTTGTCTTTGCCCTAGCAGATATCCCTCATCTTATCAGTAGACTCTGTATGTCATTACCCACAAGTTCGCCATGATGTCGTCCACTCAGTCCGATTCCTTCAATCCCTCGGGAGCTGCTCGCAAGACCACGCTGCAGTTCGACCACCACCCCCTCGATCCGCTCACTGCCCAGGAGATCTCGGCTGTCTCGCTCATCGTGCGAAGCCACTTTGCTGCCCGCACCCCGGTCAAGGCCGTCAAGTTCTGCAGCTCGCTCCTCATCCCTCCCGTCAAGGCCGCTGTTCTCTACACCCTTGGCTTGCCTCTCCCTCGTGGTACCAAGCTCGATGACCACAAGGCGCTCCAGCTGCTCACCCGACGCGCAGAGGTGCAGCTTATCGACGTCGTCACCGGCGAAACATACGAGGTCAAAGTGACCATCGCCAACGACCTCCCTCTCCCTGGTCGTGATGGCAGGTACGCTCCCTCGACCGCACATGCGCTCGGCAAGGTCGAGAGCCTCAAGAAGCTTGATGTCGGTGTTCAGCCCGGTCTCACTCCCGAAGAGGTCAACGATGCCGAGTTGATCCTCCGCAACGACCCTCGTATCGTCGCCATTGCGCGCGAGGTGGGCATCGAGCCCGAGAACCTCTACGCCGACGGCTGGTCCATTGGATACGATGACCGCTTCGACAAGAGTCTTCGTGTGCAACAGTGCCTCGTGTACGCCCGCAAGAGCAAGCACGAGAACCTCTACGCTCATCCTATGGACTTTTACCCCGTCATCGACTCCAACTCGGGCAAGGTGATCGCCATCGACTTCCCTGGTCATCGTGACCCCGTCACGGGCAAGCTGTCTACCCCAAACGGCACCTCCAAGCCTGGTTCCGTCACCATGGACAGGGACGAGGCGCTGGCATACGCTGGTCGCAAGCGCATCGCTCCTCCCATGGAGTCGTTCGACTACCTTCCCGAGCTCATGGTGTCCGACCCCAAGATGCCTCCTCTGCGAACCGACCTCAAGCCTCTGCACGTCGTTCAGCCCGAAGGCGTGAGCTTCAAGCTCAACGGCAACGAGCTCGAGTGGCAAAAGTGGAAGATGCACATTGGCTTCCACCCTCGTGACGGTCTCGTCATGTCGACCATCAGCTACAACGACCAGGGTAACGTGCGTCCTATTGTATACCGCATGTCGGTCGCCGAGATGGTGGTACCCTACGCTTCCACAGAGCACCCGCATCCCCGCAAGTTCGCCTTTGACGTCGGCGAGTACGGCATGGGCACGCTCTCCAACAGTCTCAAGCTTGGATGCGACTGCCTTGGCACCATCCACTACCTCGATGGCCACTACGTTGCGCACGACGGTACGCCCACGGTGGTGGAGAATGCCATCTGCATCCATGAGGAGGACGCAGGTATCGCGTGGAAGCACACCGACTACCGACCGGGTGGCAAGGTTCGATCGGCTCGTGGACGCAAGCTGGTGGTGCAAATGATCTGCACCATTGCCAACTACGAGTACATCTTTGCCTACATGTTCCACACGGACGGCAGCATCCAACTCGAGACCAAGCTGTCGGGTATTCTGAACTTGTACGTCAAGGACCGCGACGAGCCCAACCCGTACGGTGTCGAGGTGGCGCCTCAGGTCAACGCGCACTACCACCAGCACCTGTTTGCGCTCAAGATCGATCCCATGCTCGACGGTTGCGAGAACACGGTGATCCAGACCGACTGCGAGCCGACTCCAGCACCCACTGGTTCGGACCGCAATTACCTGGGTAATGGGTTTGTCACTGTCAAGACGCCGATCAACGTTTCGGGTGGATACGACTGGGACTGGTCTCGCCACCGCACTTGGGCGATCTGCAACACTCAGAAGCAGCATTACGCTGCTGGTCTTCCCGTGGGTTACAAGATCCACACCCGTGACTGGGAGCCCTTGGCGCTGCAGAAGGACTCGATGGTGGCGCAGCGTGCCGAGTTCACCAAGCACTCGTTGTGGGTGACCAAGTTCAACGAGGAGCAGCTGTGGCCTGCGGGCAAGTACGTGCCTCAGCAGCGCGGCACTGCGTCTGATTCGCTCGGCAACTGGGCCAGGGAACAGAACAAGGTCGACGACGAAGAGATCACAGTGCACGCCATCTACGGTATCACTCATATCCCCCACGCAGAGCAATTCCCCGTGATGCCTGTCGAGCATCTCAATGTGTGGTTGAAGCCGGCCAACTTTTTCGACTTTAACCCTGCGCAGGATCTGCCCGCTCTCAACGACCCCTTCTCTAGGAGTGCTTTCGGTAGCAACGAGGGTAAGCCGCAGCTGGATGTCAAGGTTAACTCTGCCGCTCCGGCGTCGAGCGGACCTGGAGCCTCGAGTAGCGGGTGCTGTTCGAGTAAGAAGGCTGCGGATCAGCCGAGGCATGGTATTAGCTTGTCAGCTCCGTCCAGGTCGGCTTTGGGCTCCATGACGGCAGCTCACCCTAAGAACTGTGCTTGCTGCGCCAACGATGGCTCGAGCCGTTTGTAAAGGAAAAAAAAAGCTGCTGTCTTTCATTTTGCATCGTCATGACTACATTCTCTAGCATTCTCTTCATGTCTCGGTTTGTACTCGTAATTCGGTTGAACATGTCATTGTTTCCTTTCTCGCCGCCGCCAGAAGAACCGTCAAGCCTGTATCTGAGACAGACCGAACGAGATCGTCCAGATGGGGACCTTTCAAGGGGTCGCTAGTGTGACGATCTGTTGCGACTATGACTTCTAACACATTGAAAAAAACCGTGCGTTGGCTGGCTACCAGTTCGGCAGAGCGAATTTGCTCTGAGGGGAGAAAAAGGGCATTTGAGACTTCTTTCTTTTTCCCTCGCTTTGACAGTTTTCTTTTTTGTGCTTCACGTGCTCTTAGAGGGCGTGCGCGTCTGGGATGAGCCTCTCGGCCGTATCCCACACGGCTACGTGTCCTTCATCTAGTGTTTTCGCTCTCTCGTCGCTCCTTGTCTTGGCTCCTCCATCTCTTCTCGAGCCAACAGCGCGTACCGCTGGTTGGCTGCGTCATTTGTTCGAGGCCACCCTGGACGCTAGAATGACCGACAGAGAGAGGGTCTGCCGCACCTGCAAGCAGCCCAGACCACCCAACGAGTTCTTTCACCGCAGTCGGCCATCGCAGGTTGTTCGTTCTTGTCTCCGCTTGTCGCCCAGCCCGTCCGACAACCACGGCCACACAGGCGTCGCAGCCATCTCGGCCGGCTCCAACCCCTGTTCAGCACCCACCGTCGGCATCGCAGCCGGCAGCGCAGCCACCGTCTGTCGACTCGGTCCCCACCGTCCACTCCCTGTCGCTCACCACCGCAACCAGCACTTCCAGCAGCAGCACCGACACCTCAGCAGTCGCACACGCTTGCCTCGACGGCAGAGTTCGTCACTAGGACCGACCTTGCCACCACTGTGGGGGAGCTCCGACAGCAACTACAGGACGACCTGTACCACGCCGTACAAGGCCTGACCGCAGCCATTCAGACTGCGCCAGTAGCTTCGCCACCATCAACTTCATCCATCCCAGCACCCGCTCCCCAACCCAGCACCCGACCAGCTCTTTCCGCTCCACTCGGTGAGTATCAGACCAGTTGCTGATACTCGTGGATCTCATTCGACCTGGTCGACAAAGTGCACAACGACACCATTGGTGTCTACGAGCTTCCAAAGCTCGCTAACCCTTCCTGGTCAGGCAGTGTGGCCAACGACGAGCCTATCGAGCTCACGATTGACGGCTTCAAGGTGGTCAAGGCTCCAAGTACGTTGACATCCAACAAGCAGTTCCTGAAGGCGGTGCCAAACTTCGACACCTTCACACGGATCTGGCTCGTTGTAAGGGACGTGTGCCTGGCCACAGAGCAAGCTCGAGACTGAGCTTGGCGCTAACCTCGAGATCGGCTGAGTTTGAGGTCTTGACGTGGGTGATACCTGAGGTGATGCTTGGTTTGTGACTTACACCCAAGCTTGGAGAATTTGATGTCCTGATTTGTGAATTCACGCAAGTTCAAGAAATGCAGTATGCGAGACTGTGAGGTCGGCTATCCCCTCTGAACACCCCGTTGTCACCGGCTAGGTTTCGTAGCTTCGCATTTCCGTTGGTAGTCGCATGTAAGACGTGTCTCTCAGCTGAATAGACACAGTCGAAAGCATGTCGACTCAGCCATTTTGGCTGAGTCTCATCTTGTTAAATCTTAGCATCCCACAAGCATTGCATTCCATTTCATCTGCAGCAGCATTGCCAGCCTGATCTTGTAATATAGCCTTCATTGTTGGGGGGCCAACCCAGAATCTGGCACCATCAACAAGCACTCATAGCATTCACTTCGCATTCCATCACATTTTCATAGTTCTGCAGCAAAACATCACAGCCAGCATGCCACTGCCAGCACATCAGCAGGGCACATTGTTTGCTCTGTTCATTAACAGAACCTAATTGCTCCTTTGCATCTGCCTATCACTGTGTTCCCAATGACCACAGTCTCTGTTTTATTGCCTATCTCTTGCATAACTCAACTGCCATGCTAGCTGTGCTGCTCTCACATGATTAGGCCATCTAGTTGTCAGTCAGAACACCTCTGAGTCAAGCATGCACTTGTTGAGTCTCTCACAGAAGCTCACACCATGCCTTCCTCACTGACCACACCACCTAAGCCTTGGTTGCCAGTACCCCTGATCCCCTCATCATCACCAGAACTGTCTCCACCATCCAAAAACCTGGCAGTGCTCATGCTTAGCTTGCCATCTGCAGCCAAGCCAACTCTTTGACCACTTATTTTGCCTGCAGAAAGTGTAGCCTATGCAGCAAGACTGTCATTCATGATGTCCATCAACTTGGTTGACAGCATCAGATACTTCAGTGGCTCAGCCAATGGCATCAATGGCACCAGGAGCCAGCCATCACCCAAGCACTTTGTCAAGGCATTCAAGTGCTACCTCATCCACCCTGGCAAGAGGGATGATGTGAGGGCAGCTGAGCTCTTTGAGAGTTTCCTCAAGGGCCCTGCTGAGACATGGATTAAATCTCTCCCCAAAGAAATGCATGGTTCTTGGAATGCACTGCAGAAGGTGTTTGTTGACTGATTTGAGGGAGATACTGTCAGCAGCAAGGAAGCATGCCTTGACAAGTATGCCACACACCTCAAGCTGATGATCAAGCTCCTCCAAAAGGAGAACAACTGGGATGACTGGCTTCAGCACCTCTGGGAGCTTGGCTCAGATGTGCCCAACTCCTACATGGCTGATACCACTAAAGTGTACATGGCCTGGTGCTCATTGCCTCATGAGATTCAGACAGTCATCAAGCAGCCCCAAGATGCTACCCTCAGTGAGTTTGTCAACACTTGCCATGCTGTTCCTTGGTCAACATATGAGCAGGTTCTGGCTGATCATGACCAGAAGCTGATGATTGAGAAGCAGCTGTGCACACTGCAACAGCATGACAGCAAGGACCACAAGATGTGCAACAACCTAGCTGGGATTCACCAGTTCATGGATTCCATGGTGAGCACCCAGCTGCTGCTCACTCCACCCAAGGATACCAGTTGGTTCCTGCCTGCCCTGGAGCAATATGTGCAGCCAGTGACCCAGCAAGCCCATCTGCCCCTGTTACCCCCATGAGACTATTACACCACACAGCAGGTGTCTCAACAGCTTTGTCTCATTGAGATCTCAAGGCCACATGCAGTACAAGGCTGTGATGGAGCAGTTTGCTCAAGACCATCCTCACACCATGATCCAGCTGCCTATGGACAAGCCTTATCTGCTGACACCAGGCATGCTTCCAGCTGGAAGCAACAAGTGCCACCATTGTGGCCAGTGAGGCAATTTTGGTGCTATGTGTTCCAATGCCCCTGTGCCACAGGCTGAGCAGAACTATTGTCACCAGTATGGAGTGAGTTCTCAAGACTGTTGCAGGCAGGGAAACACCTAGAGCCCTTGAGTTACCAAGACCCAAACCCAGGGGCCATGACTCAGTGTCCAAAGGGTCTGCAAGAGGTTCCAATCTCTCTTGTCATTCATATTCCTGACTCCCTCCCCAACTTGTCCCCAGTCTCACCTCCCAATCAGCCTTCATGGTCCAAGTCACCAACTCCTTTGCTGCTGCAGGAAGCTCTTGCTCCTGTGTTGAGAAAAAAAAAGCATTCCATGTTTCACTCCCTGTTTCTAGCATGCCTCAGCCTTGTCCAACACCTCAAGCATTGCATCAAGCTGTGCCCATGGCAGCAATGCCTGTATCAATGCCACTGGCCATAGAGACTGGCCCAGTGTCAATGCCAGCAATCTCATTGACTATGCCTGTCTCATCGCCCACAGCAATGCAGCAAGTTTTGCAGCACACACAAGCAATGCATGCATCAGCAATGCATATGCCCCTGCATTCCTTGTATTCAGCAGTACTCAAGTTGCCCCATGATATCCAGGCCATGCAAGCAGATTTGTCCAATCCCCTCAAGGGTGGTGATGATCAGCTGCAGTCTGGAGAGATGGCATCTACCTCTGTTGTCAACCTCATTGACCTTACAACCAAGTATCCTCTTGCTTGGCTCATAGCAGACATCCAGTGTGGACCACAATGAGTTAGCTTGCCATTGCCTTCGATTAGGATGCTCTCCCCTCCCCCATCCCACCTGCAGTGGCAGCAGCAGTGGTGGCAGCAACAGTGCCAACCATGGCCAGTAACATTCTGCCTCAGACCCAGCTTGACTGAGAACACTCCATGCAAGAGAGTGAAGGTTGACCTGCAAGCACTTCAGCAGCATGCCAACATCTTTCAATATGAGCTCTTCATGCTCATGGTGGCAGTCACACCACCTGACCCCGACAGCAGCAGCATTAGAGTGGTCAGCAAGGCCATCGTTGATGACAGAGCTGTCACAGGAGGATACTAGACCTGCTCGAGAATGGGCTTAATGCTCATCTTGGGTTAAGGCAAGGTCAAGGGGAGGATCAACACTTTGCCTGGGCTCAGCTCAGCTCAAGGTCAGTGGAGGTCAGGGTCTTGGTAGATGAAACAAGTCCCAGTTTGAGGATGTGAAGGTGTAGTTTTGTGAGGTCAGCTGACCTTGAGAGTTCACTTGGTCAGAGTTCCAGGCTCACACAAGTCTGCCAATGGTGACTGGAGAAGTACAACCACACTGCTCTCATTGCAGGCTATGAGGGGCAGGAGGTCAGGGAGCCAGGGAAGGGTTGTATGAGGCACTGGGAAGTGTTGGTCAGCAATGGGGTCCTCCAGTAGTAGCAAGTGGGGGCATGGGTGCAAAACCCATGCACATTTCATGACTGCCAGGCTGGCAGTTGATGGAGGGAGAACTGGGCATGAGTGAGGCAAGGGCTAGGTGGAGTGCCTTAGCAGATATATATATACTGAAGCCCTGCTGTCATGGAAGAGCAGAAGCTCATCCACTCTACTCTATACTTGACATACTCATACTTTCATTACTTAGTCATGATTCTTGCAATTGACATTAGAGTTGCAACAACCTTGCTGGTGTGTATCTCATCAGCAACAGTAGCTATGTCAGAACCTACACTGACATGCAGAACCTCAACTGCAGTGGAACCTCAACCACAGTCTGGAACCTCCACCAGACCTAACTAGCTTTGACCTTCCAGATTTGACTAACTAGCAACTTCAGTAGCTCACCAAGAACACCCATGGGCATATATGGAGTTGCCAACATTGGAGGTCGCCAACAGAACATGCCACACTGCCTCTGGACAGGGTGTTCAGAGGGGATAGCTGACCTCACAGTCTCACATACTGCATTTCTCGAACTTGCATGAAGTCACAAATCAGGGCATCAGATTCCCTGAGCTTGGGTGTAAGTCTTGAACCAGGAGGCACCACCTCAGGTATTGCCCATGCCAAGACCTCAAACTCAGCTGATCTTGGGGTTAGCACCAAGCTCAGTCTCGAGCTTACTCTGTGGTCAGGCACACATCCCCTTACAGGAGTGTCGGTCAATGTGGTCTCCCATGCCATGGTGGATGCATTGAAGCTCGAGGCCATCTTGACCAATAGCTATGTGTGCCTTGCCAATGGCAAGCACATCAAGACAGATGGCATGGTGATGCTGTCAATTGATGTTTGAGGTGCCAACAACAAGATACCTTACCAAGAGTTTGGCTTTGAGGTCTTACCCAAGAGCGAGCCATTCATGATCCTTGGCAAGCTGTGGAAGATGAGGGTGTGTGTGCTGCAGGTGTATGAGCTAGATGTCATATACATACCAAGTGTCAGGGGTCACGCACCTAGCTTTGGATATCGAGGAAACTGATGCTCGAGACTTACACCAGTCCAATTCTCGAAGTCGTCGATTCTCGAGAACTCGCCTACTTTGATCATAGAAGCCGACTGACCCTTGTGAACACTCCATTCAGAGGCAATGTGGCACATTCGCTTGTATGCTAAACTGTTGGGACACTCCTAGCACCAAGCCCAAGTGTTCTTGAGGCCTTGCTAAGGGTGGAGGTCAGCATTGCCTCTGTCTGGAAGCGGGGCAACACTTGCTGTTGATGTATATGGACTGGTGGAGGTGCTAGGCTGCAGTTTAGGTGCCCCTACAGTCAAGGTGCTGTATGCTAGTGGAGGTACTAGCATTGATACTGATGATCACACGAGTGTATACTGCAATGTGAGTCAATTGCAGTGACAAACTATAAAGACTGTGAGAAAAGCTGAGCTTGTATATATTTGTAGATGTAGTAGAGTGGATGGGCTTCTGCCCATACCACCATCATGCAGCTGTTGACTATATACTCCCCCTCTGACCTGGCTGCATAGTACCTAGACCACTTTTCCTTCAAGACCACCAGCATGTCCTTCATGAGAGAGTGTGGGTGGTTGTCAAGGGTCCCCACCTCATCTCACTCCACCTTACCAAGTGTTGACATCGTCCATGGTGGCTTCCAGCACCTCTCAACTACTCCTCCTGCCTTTAGGACCCCTTGCCCTCCACTGCCTGCAGTGCAAGCTCCTCATGCCAACTTCTCTGGCCATGGTTATGCAATGTCATGCACCTCAAGACTTGGCATGCATGTATTCTTGAGGTCATGTGTCCTCACAAATTGGAGACTACCAATTCTCAAGGTGTGACTTTGTAACACCCTGACCCCCTCCATGTCCTCCTGTCCACTCTGAGTGTAGCCACACTACTACCCTCGTTCCCTGCTCCAGCTCACTGTCACCATCGAGGCTATCCTCGAGCTGATCCTGTAACACATTTCAATCACCATCTTTGCCACTATCACAGCTGCATCTCCCTTGACCTTGTCAATGTGTTTGACAGCTTCTACATCATCAACTTGCACTTGTGCAGCCACCATTACCTCACTCACATTCACAATAGCCACAAGCAATCAAGATATTTGCCCAGTGTCCATTGTGGCATTACAATCATTGCATGGCTTTGATTCAACGTCTACTCCAGCACTGTTGCTGTCACTTCCACCAGCACAGCCCATCTAGCTCTTATTGACCACAACACCATACAACATGGCCAACTGCATGCAAGAGCCTAACATCATGGGTAGCACCAAGTCACAACCAGAGATGCTTCAAGATGACCTACATGACCCTGTTCATTGTCACCCCTCCTTTTGTGAACTTGTGCATACCAAGCTGTGCCAGGTTCATCACAAGCTCACTCACAAAGCATTGGTAGATCAACTGGATGGACAGCTGCCTGTGAAGAGGGTCAAGTTCAAAGCTCCCCACATCACCAAGTCTAGCAACACTGCCATTGAGCAGTAGGTTGTCATTCCCAACTCCAAGGCTTGCACCAGCAAGTGCACAGGCAAGCAGCATGCTGTTGACCTCACTTCTGATCTTGAGTCATCTGCAAATCATGTGCAGCTCAATGTTAATGATCTCAAATATGAGCCAAACATCATGGCTATGGTGCTCATCAACACTCATGGCATGTCATTGTTTGATGGATGATCTGGTTGTCTGCTCATCACAATCACACACTACAGATATGCTCATGATCTTGACTTCACTCTGCTGCACAATAAAGGATGACAGTGGCATGGCAATCCCAGGATCACCAAGCACTGGTCATTGAACAAAGATGTTAGCAAGGGCATCAATAGCACTACAAAGGGCCACTCCAACCCAGGTAGTAGCATCATTAACCAAGTCAATCTGCTCTATGATCTGGAACTTACCAACACAACATGCAAAATCATCACAGCTTTTGATGAGTATGGCAAGGATGGTGCAGCAGCATGAGCCTGCCTTGCAGACAGTTTGTACAGTCATGGCATTCAAAACACTAGCATTCAGCAGCATAGAGCTGCTCATGATTGCATGCAAGAGATCAAGACTGCTTGTGAAGCAGAGGATGCCATTGCAGATGCTCAAGACCTTCTTGAGTGGATTATGCTCCATGCAATTGCTGATCTCAATCATCATGCCACCCTTCTGTCAGCACAGTATGGTGCAACACTCACCAGGCTCAAAGGGCACATGGCCAAGCAATGGGCAAAGCACAAATTCTTCCAATGTTTGCATGAGCACCATTACCCAGTCAAGCAAGGTGAACCTCAAGTGCCTGTTGACCACACTTGCAGCCCTATGCATGAGTACAAGTATTGATTGGCCAACCTTTACCATCCTACCAATGTTGTCTTGCAGCATGCCTTGCTCAACAAGAGCATGATGGCAATGTTTGAGAAATGGTGCATTGGTCTTATTCACCCACACACCAGAGGAGGCCATGTGCATGTGATTACCTGCATGCTGTTTATTGACCCTCAAGAGAGATGTCATCAACCCAATGGGGTGCCCATTGGTTTCACTGCTCAGGAGTGGGATGCTCACTGGGAGCATGTGGATAGATGTGGTACCATTACAATTCTGACAGTATTTCACAAAGGCAGTGACACCATGTGGATGCCCACATATATTGGCAAAATTGTCATGCACATCAGAGGAGACATCTCATGACTAATGAAGACCATTGGCAAGATCATCAAGCTTGGTCAGCTGCAGATCTATCACAAAACCAAGAATGGCATTCCCTTCATCAGCAGATTTGAGAATTGGGTGCTCACTGGTGTGATCATGGGAGTTGGTGCATGTTTATTCCCAAACACAGCCCCAGATTTGAACTGTACACTTGCAAGCTATTTGATCTCTATCTCAAGCATCACAAGACTTGCTGGCATCAACCTCAAGCATAACTATGACTGATACCTGGTGCTTATGGATCAAGTCATTGATGGCCATCTCAGACCACTGAAGAGATTGAAACCCACCACTCCCACACCCAAGTCATCATTGCCTTTGCTCAACATCATCAGCCTGGACCTCGCAGCCAAGCCCGAGGTGATCAAGGCCACTCCTGCCAAAGTCAAGCATGACTTTGACTTCCTTTGACCACTTTAGTTCCACTCCAATTTGTAGCCATAGCCCTCTCTCCCCGCTCCCACATGTTCTGCCCCTTTTTCCAGTTCCTAGTTGCAAGTAGTCTCTGGGACAGAGCCTAACTTTGGTTGGGCCCCTGTTGCCAGCTAGGTTTTGTAGCTTCGTATTTCCATTGGTAGTTGCATCTAAGACACATCTCTCAGCTGAATAAACACAGTCAAAAGTGTGTTAACTCAAGCCATTTTGGCTGAGTTTTATCTCATTGTATCTCAGCGTCATGATCATCGCATTCCACTCGTCCGCAGCAGCATCGTCAGTCTGATCTCGTGATATAGCCTTCGTCAACGGCTGGGCCTCGACACCCAGCAGTATGCCAGCCATTCCTTCTGCCATGGCGCTGCCACCTGGGCAGTGGCACAGGGTATTGATGCTGACACCATTAAGCTCCTTGGCCACTGGAACTCCAACTGCTATCAGCGCTATGTTGATCACACAGCTGCCGAACACCGCACTATGGTTGTGTCTGCCCTCTACAGCGTTCGTCAGGGACCGTTGGTACCAACCGATGCTTCGTGGCGCGACCCTGTCCTCTGACGACCCATCTCTTCCCTTTGGCAGAGCCTCCTCGGCCCCTCTGACGCGAGCGCTTCCTGCTGCGCAGGCGCCGCGCCAGTCTGTGGCGTGCCGGGAGCCTCCACCGAGCCCAAGGACCTCACGGGTCTCTTGCCTGCAATCTATGCCTCAGTCTCAGTCCCTGTCTCGCACGAGTGTGTCCGCTAGCCGTGAGGGCAGACGGGACGAATGGAAAAAAAGGTGGACAAGACTTTGCTTTGCTTCCGGTCTCGTTCCCGTAGAACAACATCGTCGCTCAGCATTCGACAGCACAGAACCACCTCTGGGATCAGTTGGCATCAAGTAGCTCTTCGCCTCGCATTCCTGCACATTCGTATGCAAAGATAAGTGCGACATTGTGCGGGGGGCTTGCAGCGGCTAGAGATAGAACCAAAAGCATAGGGTGTTGCAGCGCGCTCATCACCGCTCGAGATTCGCTTTCCCGGTCTAGTCGCCAGCCCACTCTTCTACTTCTGCCAGCTTGCGCCTTTGTTTCTCCACAAGACCCGGGCTTCTGGCTCGGCCACCGTCTTCCGAAGTTTCGGTATCGGTTTTTGGAAGAAAGTTGAGCTCTTGGCAATGACGGCTGCTCCTTCTTACACCACTGCCGGTTCAACACCATCAGGGCGTGGTGCCGCCACCTTCTTCCACTACTACTGCAAGCAACGGCTCGGCTTCTCCAGCTCATCGGAACGACTACAACACACATCTGTACGATCGGAACGGACACCGCGATCAACACGCTGCTCGCCCTACAGCATCCGCTTCTCATGCTCCGCCGTCCAAGCAGACCAAACTCAACCACAACAAGTCCTTCTACTCTTCCTCACCGACGCCATCTTCGGCTTCAACATCGTCGCGCCGCAAAGCCAATATGATCAACGACAAGGCCGAGAAGCGTCGTAGCAGTCGAGCCTGTCTCGAGTGTCGGTTGGCAAAGACAAAGTGCCATGTGACGGATAGTCAGGATGTCTGCGATCGCTGTGCCAAGTTCTCGTTCGAGTGCAGGTTTGTGCGACATCATCGGGGTCGCAAACCTGTATCCAAGCTGGCGTCTATGGATGCAGACGATCTCGATGCCGGGATAGGCTCGTCCCGCTTCGGTGCGTCAGATGAGGAGATGGGAACGGATCACGATAGCAATTCGGCCAACGAGGATGGGACGACCAAACCTGACGCTGGCGCGGCCAACGAGGATGGCGTTCACGCTTCAGAGGGAGCAGACGCCAACCGTACATCAATAGCGGATCATGATGCCAGTAATGCTGCGGGTGCTGGCTCCGAGTCGAGTCAGCGGAAAAGCAGAGACGCTCTCGCCACCAGATCAGCGGGAAGCCGTTCCAACAGCAAGGCGAGGTCGCATCGGCTCGCAAACAACCTGCACGAGCTCGACACAAGTGCTCGCCGTAGGATCTGGGAGATGCTCGCGCAAAAGATCCCGCAGCGCGGCTCGACTTACACTTTCGTTAGCAAGGGCGAGGTGGCTCATGACAATCTTCAAGTTTCCACGTCCAAGTCGAGCAGCAGCAAGCCCGGTTCCTCTAGCGCAAAGAGAGCATCCTCGCCTTCTGGAGCTGCTCAACCAGATGGCAAGGACAGAGATGCGGACAGCAAGGCCAACGTCAAAGCGGAAGACCAGACCGGAGCAAGCGCCACAGATGCCAGCTCAGGCTCATACCAGGCAGCTGCAAAGACATCCGCCCATCTCAGCACTTTGCATCAACATTCCGCAACCTTCTCCGCCCGTCGACAAGCGGGCAGGAGGTACAACTGCTGCCGAAGAAGCTGCCTCCGCCGTCTCCGCTCGATACCCACGCCTACCCGATACGCTCAATCTGTTCGGACCCAAAGATCCCGTCGACCTCGGTATCCTCTCCATGGCTGCTGCCCGTCGACTCTACGCCTACTACTTTGAACATCTCAATCCGTGGGGGATGAATTTTGACCCGTGCTTTGTCTCGCACGACGCAGTGCGCGCTTCGTCGTCTTTCCTCTACTCGACCATTCTCTACCTCGCTTCGCGCTACATTGAGCTTGCGGATGCGGACGAGCCGCAGAGCGAATCGGCTTTTTACGGTGCGACGTTTGCCAGGCCGCGCCCGGACGACGATCGGGTCACGGCGGCGATTTCGGCTCAGCTGGGGAGTCATGTGCGCAGTTTGGCAATTACGGCGTTTGCGATGGGCGATAGGAGGATGGAGACGGGTGTAGCCATGTATCTGTCGTCCGTGTGGAAGGAGGCAGATGATCATTTTACCATCTTGTACTGCAGCTATGCAGCCAAGATTATGAGCGATATCCCGACCGAGCTTCTATCGCTCCTGCCGTCTTCGGAAAGGTCTTCTACAACACGATCCAAGAACGGCGCGAAACAGGTCGATGAAGCCACCACGGCAGCAACCCTCTCCCAACAGAGACTACGACGAAACCAACAGCGTCAATTCCTGTTTCACTTCATTCAAGAACACACGCATCTATTGCACTTTGCACCGCGACCCAACTTTGATCGCGGCCCAAGCCTGTTGCGTAACCTGCTGGCGTGGGCGGACGACGCGCTGGCTACAGAGGACGACATCCTGCTGTGTGCCGATATCGACTCCGTGTTGCTGCAGACCAAGTACAAGTCGATCATGGAGCGTGCGCAGGCGCAGGAGAAGGATACGCTGTATGGAGGTAGCGAGTGTTTTTTGCTGTTGCAGAGCTTTATGGATGAATTGGAGGGGTGGACGAGTCGGTGGGAATTGCAGGCAAGGAAGATCGATCAGCGATTTAGACGCGAGGTGGTGGGGGAGGGGAAGAGGCAGAAGCGGGGAAGGACGACTTTGCGTGTCACTTGCCACTGGATGCGCGGATGCATCTGCTAAGTGTGATGCGCAGCAGTTTGGTGATGCAGATCTCGAGCATTGCCTTCCGTGCATCGTTGAGGGATATCAACAAGGCGAAACCTACAGCGGCGGGGAAATCGAGCGGTGCCTCCGCGTTCTCCCCCTCAGCATTGTCTGCCATGGACGACCGCGCCGAACAAATCTACTACACATGTCTCGATTCGGCGCTCAATCTGCTCGTGCACACGATGCAGATGCCTCCCTCCATCCTCCGACACGCACAGGACATGATCATGGTCCTCGCCCCTCATGCCGCACTCCTCGCAACCTACCTCATCTCCCTACCCCTCCCCTCTATGCCTCCCCACTTCGCCTCCACCTCCACCGCAGCTTCGGAACGATTGGGTTACGAATACGCCAAAGTCAAAACGCGCATTCGACGCAGAAAGGAGTACGAACGCAAGTGTCTCGAGTTGATGCGGGATACGCGCGAGTCGTTCCGCCTGGCCCAGGTGCGTGTGGATGACCACGTCGGGTTGTGTGCGCAGTACTTTGACTCGTTGCTCAACGTTATTGAAGGCGAAGCGGCGGATGGATCAGCGGGGGTGAGGCAGGGGAGGTCGTTGTTGAGCGGTGTGGGTGGTGTTGCAGCGGGGACGAAACGGTCCAGGAGCTCGTTGGATGCGGAGGAGGAGGAGGCGGGGCCGAGGCCGAGAGGGGTGACGCAGCTGTCGGCGGAGAATGGGGCGGGGAGGACGAGTTCTGCCGGTCCGAGTTCGAGGGGTCAGGTTCGAAGTGCGGCGCTGGCAGGTGTTCAGGCGTTTCGACCGCAACAGGCGCATCGTCACTCGAGCTCGAATATGGACACTTCGGCGGCGGAGACGTTGCTCAATCTGCATTCGGAAGCCAATGCTCCTTTCAACCCTGCAGATGGAGCAGGAGAGGGAGAGGCTCAATCAGGTACTGGCGAAACGTCGACATCGCCCGTTGCCGGAGCGAAAATGTTCAGCGCCAGCGGCAATGGATACTACAATTCCTCAGCAGCAGCACCGCACCTCTCTGCACGGGTAGGCGGAGCAGGCTCCACCCCGCCTTCCAGCACCCCAGCAGGAACCGGTGCAACCTTCTCACCAGGAAGCTTCATCAGTACAGGCATGTTCGGCCATTTCGCCCCCACCGCCAGCAACTCGATCCCCAACTCTCCGCAGCATTTCCACTCACACCATCCTCCAGCTTACCATCCGTCTACTCACCCCCACCCCACCGCCAACAACAATGCAACCACAAATGCGGCAATGGGTGCGTACCCGGGTCACGCTCCCACAGCAGCAGCGGCAGCAGCGGGGGGCGAGTTTGCCTTCACCCAACAAGGCGTCTTGCCCACGGCCGCCCCTCCTCCTTCCGGTGCGACGGGGGAACGGTAACGCTTACCGGTGCAACGGGTACGTCAACGCCAGTCGACTGGACATGGCTGCAGAGCTTCTTGGAGGTTCCGGAGTTTTCCTGGATGTGAGAAAAAAAGGCCACTCGTGCTGTGTTTTTTTTGCAGGTTTTTCGATGCAATGCAAACGTCCTCCTTTCGCACTGGTTGTTCTGGTCCTTTTCTCTTGTGCGCTGGTGCGTCGAAAGGTTGAAGCTCTGCGATGCTTAGAACTTCTGCGGATGCGGCGTTCAGCTAGCACAAAGAATAGAGACCATGTTTAAGTTGTTGTATGAATTGCAGAAAACGGGAACGATGTACACCAAATTATCCAGCTCACAGCTGAATGTACTCTAGAAGGCGTTGTCTGCAGGGTGAGTCTTGTCCTCAAAGTAAGGAGCGATCTGCAACGATTTCCACCGAAATTCAATGTCAGCTGCGTTGAGACTTTTTAGTTTATTGGGTAGCGTGGTTGTGCGGACTTACGACTGGAAGCTTGATCAGCACGTCCTTTTTGAAGATGGGGACGCTGGACATGAAGAGCATGACGGCACCGGCGCCGGCGCCGCCCCAGAGGGCGAGTGTTGGTGCCCACTTGAAGGCGGCGGTGGGGGTGCTGTCGAGGTGCGCGCGAGAGAGATAGGGGGGGTCAAGGGTGGAGGTTTCGAGGGGTCAGTATGCTGGTCTGGTTGGAGTTGTTGTGCGAATGGTGTATGAGGAGGATCATGTTGCAGAGATTGTGTGTCGGATGATGAGGAGCTGTTTGCGGTGCAAGGTGTATCGGTCGTAGAGAAGTTTGCATGGAAGCATGGCGGTACTTGAAGATCTCCTCGTCTGCACGTCAAACATCGCCCAATGGTCCACATCTCATAACGTACTGCGTTCTTCCTACGCTTCGCAGAATATCCCGCTTTCTTCCCATCTACTCCCACATACAAGTCCACCATATCCCTCTACGAGTCCGTCCTTCCAAGCACCATCGCAATGCTGTGACGTGTTGTTCTGCGCGCATACTTACAATCGACCAACGTGGGGCTGGAACGAAGGCTGGTTACGGAACGAGATGGGAGTCGGGCGCATGGTGGGCGATTATGTGAATGTCAAAAAAAAAAAAAAAAAAAAAAAGGTCGACGAAAAAGTAGGGATGATGTAGGTGATGGGAAGTATAGGTGTCGAGAACGATCTCAACGATGACAAGCGACCCGAGCCAAATGTCGAGAAGGACCTGGCAATGCGGAACAGTGACAAATTGTTTGGCCAACCGTGCGGTTCCGAGGCCAAGAGATGCACGTTTTCCACATCCACCGTGTTTACGGCCGGCATATTTTTCAACGCAAATAGAAGATGTTTGGTTGAAGATGATCGCACAGCGAGTCTGGAAATTTGGATTTCTAATCAGGATTGTGAGATTGTGGGAGGAGACACTGGTGGGAAGAAAAAAAGACGGCCAAGAGCGGGAAGAGACATCTCTAGCCTCGAGACGGATAGGAAACTCGACCGAACGATCTAATCACTGTCTCTGTGTCTATCTCGCGACTTCTTCCTGACACCAAAGGCGTTCGGACCACTTTTGTCCAAAAAATCCCTCCTTTTTCTTCTTTTTTTGCGTAGGGTTAAGCAAAAAGCTGTCAAACTTGGTTTGGGTGACTCGATGCTACCTCGAGTGCCTCGAGTAACCGGACAACGGCGAAAGAGCAGCGAAGCAGCGCAAGCGGGAACGAAAGTGTGAGGCGTTCACCGTCTCAGCAGCAGCAAGCGCAGAAAGGGCAAGATAAGATGCAAAACTGCAACCAATCAGACGCCGTGTTTTTGTGGTGCTCCTGCATCTCGTCCTGCGATCCCACACGATTGCATGTGCATTGTACATCCTTCGATATGGGCTTCCGCTGCTGCTGCTGCTGCTGGCGCCGCCGCTCGATGCGTTGCTCATCGTAGAAGACACTCTTATGGCATGTGTGTTGTTGAACGAAGCTCTTGAAGCACGGATGTTGAGCGATGCTGATGCCAAGATAGGTATGCTTTCAAGACACGCTTAAACGACAAAAGGGGAAAGGACGCTCTGCACTCTGAAAAGAGCGACGAGGGGGCGGACTGGGGAGTGAAATCGAAGCAAGACATTGGAAGAAACGAGGGTCTTTGAGAAGAAAGTCAAGCAAGGAGGTCTTGTTTCTGAACTGGACTTGAGCTCTATTTGGCAGCAAAGAAGGCCACATGTTTCTCAAACACCTTGGCTCGCAATGTCGCCGAGCAAGCAAGCACAGCGCCCACCCCAGCGGCTGCTTCCCGCTCCGAGTCTTGCATCGCTTCGAAAGCTGGAAGAATACCGCTTGAGCCCACAACATGAACCGCAACCAAGACAGCAAGCTCTCTTGTTCCAAGCCCTTCGTCATATGAGAGCTGATAGAGATACTCACTGGTCGGCCCGACACAGCACAAAATGGCCTTTCCGTGTCAAACGAGGTCGCTTTCAGCAGTCGGTCGGCCCAAAGCTGCCAAGTTTGCCGATACTTCTGAATGACAATCCGGCGGAAATGAGCAGAAAAGTGAGAATCGACCCTTTGTCCCCTCTCCTGCTCGCTTAGAACGCTCAACCATTCGCATCGCTTGTGCAAAAAAAAGGTCGAGGCCCCTATCTATCTATCATGACGTTGGGTATCGAGAAGCACCGTATCAGTAGCATGTGGATGAGAACGGCTTGTATCTATATCAAATTGGACGGGGAACGTGGCTTGGAAGGAGGTCACAGCTCTGGAGTAGCTCGCACTTGCCGAGATTGTAGCGGAGAGCAGCAGCTGTGTGTGAATTGTGCGAAAAGGACTCGAATCCGAAGCGTTGGATTGGAAAAGAGTCGGGAAAAAAGGGTACGAAAGCTGATTCGTGCTTCTCGCCTGCCCCACACGCTGCCCCTCGTTTGCCTTTGTTCTGTTGCACCAACGAGTGGGGATCGAGTTCAAGGCCAGCAGTGTGCTACACAACTACCTGCCGTGATTCCACCGCCGAAACAGCTCCGGTGGCTGATCTCGAAAATCAAATCGAATTGGTGGTTCCTCCCGACTTTCGCTTTGCCATTATGTCGACAACCAAGACCGACATTGAAAAGACGGTTTTGCGAGGCTGGTCGTTGTTGGCCGACTGCGTGTGGTGTTGCCAATGATCCGCAAAGGGCAGCTCTGTTCTGCGTCATTCGAGTTCGGCAACCGGCGTCATTGCTGTCTTGTCACAAGGCCAAATGGGTTCGGATGCTGTCATGCAGTTTGAAAACAGCGTTTCAGAGGGAGAGGGAGAGAGAGAGCGGGGGTGAGCAGCAGCAAAGGTCGAACAACCGGCCGACAGCCGAACAAGCTTGCCCGCCATACGACACTCACACGCTCAACTTGCAACCGTGGGTGTGACATGGGCGTCGGGCTAAGCAGCTCTAGGACAACGGGAAACCCTAGGCAGGGTTCAAATTCCCCCCCCCCGACCTTTGACTTTGGGGTCAGCGATGTTTAAATTTAAATACAACCCTGGGCCCTTCTCACGCGAGCTTTGTGAAGCATAGACTGACGCAGAAAAAACAACCCCTCCCGAGGAAATCGCCCGGTCCACTTTGAAGGCGTGGGGCAAGGGTTTCGCAAGTCTTACCGCGATGAGTTGGATGAAGCGAGATTACAAAAATGAAAATAAAGAACTGGCTGAAATTTGGGCTGCGTTGAAATTGAAATCAAAAAAAAAAAAAAAAAAAAAAAAACTCAAGCCCAAATTGTGCCTGAATTCGTGTTGAATCGAACCTGACGCACTCTGGCCTACGCAGGCCAAGCAACGAAAGCGGCGAACGGTGAAAGCCGCAAACTCAGCAGGGAAACAAAAAGACTCTCGAGATGGCCTGTTCGCTCAACCTACAAGCGACGACGGTCCGACTTGACAGGCGAATCGGCCCTGTCTGCCTCTCTGTCTCGCTCTCGCTCTCTCTCGGGTCGCCCGCCCGCCCGCCTGCCCGCCTGCCCGCCTTGTGCGTTATCAGCGTCGCTATCATCGTCCAACTTCTCTCTTCAAAGCATCCTCCTTCCTGTCTTTCTACTACCACCACCATCTCCCTAACCTTCCCGATTCTCACCCTTCTGTAGACTTGTTTGTCTTACGAACTCTCTCTATTCACAATGGCTGTTCCCTTTACCAAGAACCCTGGTAAGTAGGCTGCTCATTCCCTTTCCACGTTTCTCAGTGTTTGCGGCGTACGACTGGCGATGACCAGCCCGACCATGCTCACAGCTTGCAGGCAGTCATGCAGCGCGACTGCCTGTGGTCGGCACCGGTTTGTCGGTCCCGATTTGCGATGCTGTTCTTTGCTGCTTGCAGCTCTTCATCGTTGTTGTGCACGACTTCTCCTGCAGCGATGATGACGAGCAATGGGCTGCTGCTGCACGAAGGATGCTACTACTGCCACTGCTACTGCGAGATTCTCTTGCGGTTAGCTATTGCAGTGATAGACACCTCCCGTCTTTGTCATCGTCGAGTAACGTACTTTGCTTAAAACACTGCCCTGAACCTATCTTTGCCGCACGGAACTTTTACTAACAATCTCGCCATTGCATTCGCTCCATATTCTGCTCTGCCGTGCACCGACAATAGGTCTCGTCAACCCTTACTTCCAGCTCGACCAGCGCGGAAAGGTCCAGGCCGAGTACATCTGGATTGACGGCGATGGTAAGTCTCGAAATCCCACATCTCTTTTCTTTCCCTGCCAAGCTCTCTGAGCTAGCAGTATGGAAGCTGATCAGCACCAGTATCCTCAGAACAAGTCGAATCGACGCTTATTTCCTCTCCCTTCCACTCTTTTGTGCGAATTCCCCTTCCCTTCGCGCTACAGGTGAGATCCGTGGCAAGACCACCACCCTCGACGGCCCCGTCAAGTCGCTCAAGGACCTCAAGGAGTGGAACTTCGACGGATCCTCCACCAACCAGGCCCCCGGTAGCAACTCGGACGTCTACCTCCGCCCCGTCGCTTACTACCCCGACCCCTTCCGTCGCGGCGACAATGTCATCGTCCTTGCCGAGTGCTACAACAACGATGGCACCCCCAACAAGTCCAACTACCGATACCAGTGCAACAAGATCATGACCCAGGTCGCCGCCGAGGAGCCCTGGTTCGGTCTCGAACAGGAGTACTCGCTCTTTGACATGGACGACCGCCCGTACGGCTGGCCCAAGGGCGGTTTCCCCGGCCCCCAGGGTCCTTACTACTGTGGTGCCGGTGCCGGCAAGGTCTTTGCCCGTGACCTCGTCGAGGCTCACTACCGTGCCTGCCTCTACGCCGGTGTCAACATCTCTGGTATCAACGCCGAGGTCATGCCCGCCCAGTGGGAGTTCCAGGTCGGCCCTTGCACTGGTATCGAGATGGGTGACCACCTCACCCTCGCCCGTTACCTCCTCATCCGAGTTGCCGAGGAGTGGGGTGTCAAGGTCTCGTTCCACCCCAAGGCTGTCCCCGGTGACTGGAACGGTGCCGGTTGCCACACCAACTACTCGACCAAGTCGATGCGCAAGGAGGGCGGCATGAAGGCCATTGAGGCTGCCATTGAGAAGCTCTCCAAGCGCCACAACGAGCACATTGCCGTCTACGGTGCCGACAACGACAAGCGTCTTACCGGCAAGCACGAGACTGGCCACATTGGTGACTTTTCGTCGGGTGTTGCCAACCGTGGTGCTTCGATCCGTATCCCCCGTCACGTTGCCGCCCAGGGCTACGGTTACCTCGAGGACAGGCGTCCCGCCTCCAACTGCGACCCTTACCTCGTCACTGGTATCGTCGCCGAGACCACTCTTCTCCTTTGATTTTCTGCAGCAGCCGCAATAGCTAAAGTAGTAGTCGCCGTAACAACAGATCCCTTTCTTTTTTTTCGAATGTTGATATGTTGATGACAGTTTGAATTATACGAGTCAAGTCCTTCGGGTGCGCTGTGTGAGCTTGAGATTGTGTGTGTGTGTGTGTGTGTGTGTGTGTGTGTGCAAGTGTTGAGTGGCTGGGTTTGGAATTGCGACTTCTACAGTACCTCTCCGAAAAGCAGGATCAAGAAGGTCTCGGATCGCTCTTTTGCATTCTGTTTTCGTCACACCACGATCGGGTTCAATTTTTGAAGAGCGTGTTCCCGTTGATTGAGTGCGATAGGACTATGCTAGATAAGATGTGTAGATGTGTAGAAATGAGTGTTGGATATGTTTAGATTTAGTGTCCTTCGTTATGCAAATGACGACAGAGGGCGATCCAAAAGCGTTCCAGGTCCGAGAAATCTTTCTGCGGCTTGGCTTTGGTTTTCGTCGTCGTGGTCGTCTTGTCTGTCTCATTGAGCTCATTGTTGGTCTTCTCCGCGTCTGTGGCGGCGGATGCTGCTGCCACTTGTTGTGTGGAGAAGGGCGCTGCCTGCGATGCCAGTGAGGCTGTAGGTGATGCGTTGCCGTTGTTGCCGTTGGTGAGACTGGTCAGACCTCCGGTGGGGTTTGCGTCGCGAGCACCGACTTCGCCGTCAGCCTTGCTCTGACTGCTGCTCTTCTCTGCGGAGAGGATCTGCGGATCGTACAGTGTCAAGCCAATCTGCTCAATCAGCTTGTCGCGCTTCTGAGCGATCGCCCTCCTCTCGGCGTTCCCCGATGGCAGACGGTCCGAGATCCAGCTCGCGATCTCGTGCACGAGCGTGTCGTCCTGATGCTGCGGGTGGAACGACGAAAGTGCAGGATTCTCGGCATCGGCGTCTGCATCGTCCACCTGTCTGCTCTCCACAACGTCGCTCGCATCGTCGGCAGCGTCGGGGTCACGCAGCGAAACACCGTTCCAACCATGCGATTCGGCGAGCTTTTGAAACGAGGTGAATGCCGTCGTGGGCTGCTGCTCGGTCGATGACGAGCTGGTGGCCACGCCGTCTGCAGAGTCGGTCTTGGACTGATCGTTGGACTTGGAAAACAGTAGCCGATTGATGTCGGTCCAGCTCGAGCTCGAATTGGCGTTGTCCGCTTCAGCTGCTTGCTTGGAGGTGGCCGACTCTTGGGCGACCTTGGTAGGGTATGGCCTGCCCGTGGACGGATTGATGTTCTGTCTCCACCTTGGAGCACCTCCACCCCGCAAGTCCCAATGATCGCAGCCTTCCATGACACCCAGGAATTCGCCCCACTTGGCACTCTCGACGCTGACCAGGCCGTCATTGCCCTGGTCTGCGCCACCGAGAGCGTCTGCACTGCCGTCGATCTCTCCTCCTGCGGTCCTCGACTCGGCAGCGGCATCGAGGATGAGTTTGGGCAGCCAGAGCGGGTGCCAGATGGCCAAGCTCGGAGTGCGTGAGGCGACGCTGTAGTACTTGACGCCTTGGACGTTGGGCGTCTTGGGATTGAACACCTCGTTCATGTACTTTGTGGACAGCATGGCGTATGCGGGGGTATCGAGCAGCGACAGCATGTACGAGCTGAAGGATCCAGTGAGGGTTGAAAGCGATCCGATGAAGGAAGAAAGACCAAAGGGGAGCGAGCCGTCGTCCTTCTTTCCTTGCTTGACAGCTTCTTTGACCTTTGCAGCGGTTTTATCTGATGAGGGGCTGTCGCTGGAAGGGGTCAACGAGTCGACAACGGACGAAGCGGCCGAGAGCAAGGTGTCGGTCGCAGACTCGCTTTCGGGCGCAGCACGTCGCAGCTCGTCTGGCTTGGCGCTCCTGGCAGTCGTTTTGGGCAAGCTGCTGGAACCTTCAAGGGGCTTGGGTCGGGTGAAGAGCGGCGACTTGAGCGAGTAGGGAACCTTGATTGTACGTGAAGGCCTGTGGGTATCGCGGTCGGCGGCGTAAGCACGCTCTGCGCGTGCCTCTTGTATCGCCTGTTCGATGTAGTCGTTGCCGATACCGATGTTGGCGTTGCACCAGTCCATAAAGGGGCTGCCGCGATGCGGTGTGCTGATGGTGGTGAGGCTGACCGGGGTATATTCTTCTGGCTTGGGTCGGATGTGGGTCAAGAGATGTCGGACGTCGAGTCCGCCCATGCTGTGGGCTACAAAGTTGAGCTTCTTGCCGCGCACACCAGCTTCGTCGCTGGTCAAGAACTTGTGGAGCGATTCGGCGCGCTCCTGGATCGAGCCGGTGGGAGGTACACCATGCACGAGCACGTCTACGCCCATCCTTTTGCGCAAAATGTCGAGCGTCTTGGCCCAGTAGTGGATCTCCAAACCGAGAAAGGGACCGCGCACGTCAAAGCCATAGAGACCGTGGCACAGCACGATGGGGTGTCTTGGCAGGATAATTGGGTCATAGGTCTGTGGATCTTGCATCACGCTGCGAATGCGTCCCGCACCCCTGGCACGCTGGTGTCGGCCATGGGGTGGGGCATCTGACTGAGTGGATCGATGCTCGGACTGCTGCTCGGAGGCTCTAAGGAGGGATGCGAGCGTGCTCGAGAGACGATCGAGCCAATTGTTGGATCGCGGCTGTGGATGTGTAAGAGAGCTGAGAGATGCTCGTGCTGCTGTAGAGTGGGTATCGATGCGCAATGGGTTGTTCGGTGCGCTCTTTCTCGGCGATAGACTAGGCAGATGATGATTGGAGCGAGGACGAGCCGAGGTGTGAACACTGCGAAGCACAGCTGCTTTGCGAGGAACAGTGGCGACGCTGTGATAGGAGGAGCCTGCACGTGCGGGATGAGCAGCCAGGCGGAGAATGTGGCGAGAACGGTCTGACGATGACGAGGTCGACGAGCGTTGCTGGGATCTGGTGCTTGCAGGGCGGTTTGAAGGTGCGGGAGAAGAGCAAGAGTATGCGGCAAGCCAGCAGATCAATGCCAGGACGCTAGCCCTGGAACATAGGAGCGAATTGGTGCTAGCGACACTGTGGAAGCACTCCGCGCCCCGTACGACGCCGTCTAGAGAAGTTTGAAGACGCTCGCGCAGCAAAGAACGCATGGTTGTGTCCATGAGTGCGCCGTTCCTGCGCAACATTGTGTCCGGGCCCGATGGCCGACTTGGGGAGGGTGACTATAGAACGACAAGTACAGGTATCTGCTGCTGCTATGAGCTTATGTCTTGAGAGACTTTACGGCATGCGCGAGATGTGCTCGGCGTGAGTGTAGGTGAGAATCGTCGCTGTTCCTGTGTTGCTTGCTGCTTGCCCGACGGAGGGTTTGTGAACGGAACAGCGTCGACTGAGGCACGCTGCCAAGAACAAACAAGATCTAATTCTAAGGCAGGCGACAGTGGATGGTGGATGGTGGAGGAGGCAGAGGATGAAGATGAGGATGTAGAATGAAAGAAAGAAGGGTAAAGGGGTGTTTGCTATGCAAAGTCATCAATCAACCTTGTCGGAGGGGTCCGCTTCGGAAAGTGGAGCAGCAAGCTCACTTTTGAATTGTGTTAGATTTCAGCTGCTTTTTTTTTTTTTTTTTTTTTTTTTCCAGTCAATTCTGTCGCTCGGCTGTGGCGGCTTGAGGTGAGTGATTTTAGAGCTCTCTTCTAGCTGAAAAGCAGCGGTACACTACGCCTTTGCTCTCAACGCTCTAATTTGAGTGGCCAGAACACACAAACAAACGACACTTCAGCACGGTTCAATTTTAAAACCCCTCCTTTTACCATCTCTCTCTCGCTCTCTCAGGGCCAGCTTTCACCAAGTGTCGATATGCACTGGCTGCAGTGTTGCGTGGCCGTCGGAGAAAAGCGAAAAGAAAGCGAGGCGGGATCGACACGTTTCCACCTGAAATTCGCCGTTTGAGCTGAAAGCGTGGTTTTGGGTTGGGAAAAAACACGGCTTGTACAGTAGTGTTGGGGTAAGTGCGCCGTTAAGGGGCTCGGCACAGGCAACCAGGAAAACGTGTCGTCACTCTGCTCACAACGTCACCGCACCGTCATCTGCGTGTGCGCTTGACTGAAAAGTGCCAACCAAAACAAGCGCAGCCTCAAGACCATGTTTCGGTTTATGTCTCTTGTAAAGTTCTCCCCACAACGGCGGTGGAAGAACAGATGTCGCGGATGCTCGGCGTCGTTTAAGATGCGCGGTCACGAGGCTCGCTCCACGGTCACTGGGAGTTACGGGTCTAGAACCCTTTACGCCCCTGTCGCACAGATGAAGGCAGCATATCATTTGCCTGCGCTGGCTGTTTTCCATTCCATCCCGGACCTCGGTGCTGGTCCAGCGCAGAGCAGGCAAAGGATGCCTCAAGGTGTGGTGGCATGACGTCGGGGCAGATCCAAATCAGACTGAAAAATGAGAGAAATGTCAGATCGACGCATTCTATTTGGGTGTTATTTTTCGCATGACAAAGGCTCACGTCATCTCGACGGGTCTTGGAAGGTTGCGAAGAAAAGCTGGCGAAAGGCGAAGCTCACTTTTGCCTGGACACAAACGAGTCTCGATCTCAACACCTACATCATCTTCCATCGCTCCTCCCTCTCCCTCTCAGCTCGCAAGAAAGGCCTGTTCCATCGTCGCCATGCGAGCTTGCGTCTCCAGTTCCAAGGCAGGCAGCCGTCTGCTGCAGCAGCGACTCGCTAGCTTGAGCTTGCAACCTTCAAGAGTTGCCGCTGCCTCTGCCGCTGCCGCTGCCACAGCTCGACTCCCCTCAGCGTCCAGCTCTTACTCGTCCAGCTCTCGATCCTCTTTCCACACTTCGGCTCGCATCTCACAAGCAGCTCCCGCCGAGGCGTCCGCAGATGCCGCACCAGCATCAGAAACACCGCAAGAGCCCAAGTGGAAGCCAACCTCGCAGCGTGTGGGCCTTATCGCTGTCAAGCGTGGCATGACTTCCTTCTTCCTCCCCAACGGCGAGAGGATCCCTGCTACCGTCCTGCAGGTACACTCGAATCAGGTTTCGGCTCACATCGGCTTCGGACCCGACGCTACCGAGTCCACATACACGGCACTCCAGGTCGCTGCCGTCGATACCAAGTCGACCGCCCACGTCACAAAGCAGATCAAAGGCCACCTTAAGAAAGCACGTATCTCACACGGAAAGAAGATCATTCGCGAGTTCCCCGTCAGCTCGGATGCTCTCGTACCGCTCGGCACCAAGCTGTCGGCCGTTCATTTTGTACCCGGTCAATCGATCGACGTGCGCGCCATCACACGAGGACACGGTTTCCAGGGTGTCATGAAGCGACACGGCTTCCACGGTCTGCGAGCGTCGCACGGTGTCTCCATCTCGCACCGAAGTCACGGTTCGACGGGTGCCAACCAGGATCCCGGTCGTGTCTGGCCAGGCACCAAGATGGCGGGTCGCATGGGCGGAAACAAGCACGGCACCATCCACAACCTGCTTGTCGTGCGTGTCGACGCAGAGAAGGACCTCATCTATGTCAAGGGCAATGTTCCAGGTCCCAAAGGTGGCAATGTGACCTTGCAAGATGCTCGTCGCCCGAGCTGGAAGGGTCAGAAGATGTTCAGGAGGGGTCGACTGCCAACGGGTGAGGCGCTGTCGGGTAAGGAGCCTGACTCGATCTACTTGGCGCCGGGTGTCGACAAGCTGCCCTTCCCCGCCGGGACCAAGGCGCTCGCAGACAAGCTTCCTGCCATTGTTGAGATTGGCCTGACGCAGCTCAACTCGACCACGCAAGCCTAAAAACTTCGAACAACATGTCCCTTCCAGTCCCTTTGTAATTCTAGCCCACCATCAAGCATATCATCGCTTTTCTCTCACTGGAACCCGAGCTGAGACTGTTACGTGTGTGTGTAGCGTGCTCTGAATCTGCTTGATGCAGACTCAAGTGACGTGGATGCAATGCTAGACGACTAGTTTTGGCCGTGTTCGTTGATACAAGCTTGGAGGAATTTCGGGCAACGGCTCTACTTTCTTGGAGTGGAATCCCTTTTTTTTTTTTTTTTTTTTTTTTTTTTTTTTTTCTTTTTTCGAGGGATTCCGAGAAATTCCATAAATTGAGCTGAGCTGAGAGAGACCCTTTCAGCGAGGCTTTGCCAATTGGCAATTTGTCTCGTCGCCATCATTTCTTGCTTAGCTCCTCCACCACTCGTCCTATTCATCCCGCCTATCCTAGCATCATTCTCTCGCCCATCGATCAATCGCCAGCTTGCATTGGTACGGTCTGCGTCAAATTTGCTCCTCTCCGTGACGTCTTCACTTAATCGAATTCGTCTCAGTCGCTGGTTTTGGACCTCCACCTTGAAAGCAGTCAATCGATCGGTCAATAGGATTCGCAGTCTACCTTTCGCAACAGAGACAAGTCTCGCATAATCAAGATGGTAAGTCGACCCGATTTGTCGCATCTCAGAATGGGGAGTTGAAGATACTGACACCCTTCAACTTTACTTGGAACTGTTGCACTACTGTACTGCAGTCTCTTCCCAAGACCCTGGCACAGATTCTCTTCGTTGGAACTCAGATCGTCGGCAAAGCATTGTTAGAAGCTGGACGTCAAGCAGGAAGGAATGCTCGTGCAGGCAGAGTCGAGGCTTCCGCAGCGGGTGCTGCAGGTGTAGGATCCGGTTCAGCAGCGTCGCCATCCGACCAACTGACAAAAACGCATCGAATGACGCTAGACGAGGCCAAGCTGATCCTCAACCTCAAACAGGACCTCTCCGCGGCTGGGCTCGCAAGCGCCGCATCAGCATCAGCAGCCGGCGGCGAGGGCAAATCAATACTCGACCAAGTGCGCGAGGCCATGGTCAAGAACTACGACCACCTCTTTGCCACCAACGCACCTCCCGCGCCCAAGGGTCAGAAGGGTGGCGGAGCCGGCTCGTTCTACATCCAGAGCAAGGTGGTTCGAGCTCGCGAGCGTATCGAAGCCGAATGGGGTCTGTTGGATGCAGGCAAGAAGGCCGAGGCTGGAGCGACGGAGGGATCGGCAACAGAAGGCAAGGTGGATCAGGCCAACAAGGCACCATAGGTGTCGGCATCAGCAACACATTCCGCAAACCTAGCATCCTAGAAGCAAGTCCAACAAGTCAATCTCGGCCAGCGGCTCATTGTCGTCGGCGACCGATCGGGTGACGCTTGCTGCCTGTAAATATTGTAACACCATCACCTTCCAGCTTCCAACCGGTCTTCAGCTCGATGATCTTTACCTCGCATCTGCTCATCCACCATTCACCACTAGCACACTCGGCTAGCCAGCGCAAGCCGGGATCATTGTCCTCAAACATCAATATTAGCATCCATACTAGACATTGGTTTTGCTTGTTCTCTTTCTCTTTGCGAACCTGTCTGTCAGAATCCGGACTGGTATTGCGCTGTCTCACCTCGAGTCAGCAAGCAGCCGAAAAAGCCGACACTGCTCTCTTTGAGTCAGCAAGGACAATGATGAGAGGGCCACCATGATGTCGCACCGTGTATGAAGCCGAGGGCGAAGCCGAGGGCGAAGCCGAACTGTGTTGAACCCGAAGGCTTGCGAGCAGGTCGCTGATTTAGTCGCCTTGAGAATCCTCAATAAAAGAGCGTGCGCAGCGAGTGACTCGCGCCGCCCACTGAGTCGCTGGAGCCAAGAGAATTTAAAGTGTCGGTTGCTGCGCAGTCTTTTCTCGCTCTTTTTTTATTTTTATTTTTTTGAATCTTAAAATGGCGCAAAGATAAAAGTCGCTCGATCCACTTTGCAACATCGATCCATTCCTCCACCAACAACACCTCTTTCCATCAGACCTCGGAACTAGATCTGAGCTTGCAATCCACTCTCAGATCGAATACGATCATCTGTTGAGAAGCCCCTAAAGCCCTGCTTTCGACGCTTGAGCAGCTTGCGCAGCTTGCGCACGACATCATGGCGTCCCCCTTCCCAGTGGCATTGCCCGTGTCCAAGACACGGGCGCACAACGACTCGCCCTCGGTTCTCATGAAGGTCACCACAGAGACCGCACGCAAGAACGAAAAGATTTTGCCCAAGGACGGAGAGACCAACCTCCTCGTCACTTCGGCGCTTCCTTACGTCAACAACGTCCCACATCTCGGCAACATCATCGGTTCCACATTGAGTGCCGATGTCTATGCGCGCTACTCTCGATCAAGGAATCGCAACACTCTCTACATCTGCGGCACCGACGAATACGGAACCGCCACCGAGACCAAGGCGTTGGAGGACGGCGTGACACCACAACAGCTCTGCGACAAGTACCATGCTCTCCACGCCCAGGTCTACGAATGGTTCCAGATCGGCTTTGACCACTTTGGCCGCACCACCACACCCAAGCAGACCGAGATTGCCCAGGACATCTTTTTGAAATTGCACCAGAATGGATACCTTGAGGAGCGCACCATGACCCAGCTCTTTTGCGAAAAGTGCGTCCGCTTCCTCGCCGACCGATACGTAGAGGGAGAGTGCCCGCGCTGTGGATACGACGATGCTCGAGGTGACCAGTGCGACAAGTGTGGTCAGCTGTACGATGCCGTCGAGCTCGTCAAGCCCCGCTGCAAGCTCTGCTCCTCGCCGCCCGTCCAGAAGGACTCTACGCACATGTTTATCCGAATTGACGAGCTCCAGCCCTTGACCGAAAAGTGGGCCAAAGAGCAGGCTCAGAAGGGTGGTTGGAGCCCCAACGGCAAGCTCATCACCGAAAGCTGGTTCAAGGAAGGTCTCAAGCCTTTCAGTTTGACGCGAGACCTCAAGTGGGGTGTGCCTGTCCCCATCAAGGGCATGGAGGACAAGGTGCTTTACGTCTGGTTCGATGCTCCCATTGGATACCCAAGCATCACCGCAAACTACACGGACGACTGGGAAAAGTGGTGGAAGAACCCGGACAACGTCAAGCTGTACCAGTTTATGGGCAAGGACAACGTCCGTTTCCACACGGTCATCTTCCCCTCGTGTCTCATCGGAAGCAAGGACCCCTACACGCTGCTGCACCACATCAACACCACCGAATACCTCCAGTACGAAGGCGGCAAATTCTCCAAGTCGAGAAACATCGGCGTCTTTGGCGACAAGGCGCGCGATCTGGGTCTGTCCGCCTCGGTCTGGCGATACTACTTGCTGGCCAACCGCCCCGAGACGGCAGACAGCCAGTTCGCATGGCGTGACTTTATTGCCCGCAACAACTCGGAGCTGTTGGCCAACCTGGGCAACTTTTGCAACCGTGTGCTCACCTTCATGAAGAAGTACGACTATGTCATCCCTGCCATCCCCGCCGACTCGGAGCTGCACAGCTACAAGGAGGGCGCAGTCAAGGCGGCTACCGATGGAGCGGATGATGCCTCTTCGAGCGTCATCTCACGCTTTGCTCGCGATGTCAACGCTATCCTTGGCCAGTACATTTCGGCCATGGAAGCGGTCAAGATCCGATCGGGTCTGCAGCACATGATGGCTCTCTCTGCGCGCGGTAACCTGTTTTTGGTCGAGTCCCACTTTGACAACACGCTCTTCACCGAGTCGCGCGCTCGTTGTGACGAGGTCATGATCGTTGCGCTCAACCTTATCTGGCTTCTGTCGGCGCTGATTCACCCCTTCATGCCCGAGACCTCCGATGCGATCCTCAAGCAGCTCGATGCGCCTCCTCGTGCGATCCCCGAGGACGGCAAGTTCTACATCGACCTACTTCCCGGACACAAGATCGGCACTGCCGCGCACTTGTTCAAGCAGATCGACCCCAAGCAGGAAGACATCTGGCGTGTGCAGTTTGGCGGGTCTGCTGAGGGCAAGAAGGAGAAGGAGAAGCCGCAGATGAGCAAGAAGCAGGCCATGAAGGCGGCCAAAGCGGCCAAGAAGCTCGCTGAAGCTGCCAAGCCGCAAGTCAAGAACAAGACACCGGAACTGATCGAGCTTGAGGGCAAGGTGGCTGCAGAGGGCGAACAGCTTAAACAGCTCAAGGAGGGCGTGAAGAAGGCGAGCGAGGCCGAGGACAAGGCCAAGTTGGAGAAGCAGGTCGAGGCGCAGCTGTCGAGCTATCTGGTGTTGAAGAAGCAGATGGAGGAGTTGACTGCTCAGTTGGCGAAACTGGAGGTCGAGGCGGAGGGTGCGGCTGGTGGAGCGCAGTGATTTCCTTCGATTCTGATCCCTCTTTTACATCATCGCAGTAATACATCTAACAAGAAGAGATCTTTCATGCCATCTTTGATCAGGTTCATGCGTAGAGTGAACGTGAAGGTTCAGGCAGCGGAACGAGGCTGTTGCGAAGCCCAAAACGCACCGGCATTCGGCTGTACCGTTGCAACAGGTACGCGAAACCCACCCGTGTTACCACCCGCCACGATCCTCGGCAACCTCGACAGCGCCACTCTGCTCCTCGCCTGATTAGCCAGTACGTCGTGTTCGAGCCGCTCCAATGTAGCCAGAAGACGAGCGGCGTTGATCGTAATGTGGCGACAGTGGAATGTGAGTTCTACGCGCTCGTTTGATGCGAGGTTTGCGTATTGGGTGGAGAGGGGTGGACGGGAGAGGTAGTCGTGCGACGAAGAGGAGAGTGCTGGGTGGGTGGTTTGGGCTAGGGGGGAGGCGTGGGGTTGGATCAAGAGGGTGCATGAGGTGTTGTCGAATTCTAAGAGCTTGGAGTCTGGTTCCAGGTCGGTGTTGTGAGTCGACGCGGAGGAGGGGTGGGGGTGGGGGTTGGGTCTGAACCAGTCTCGAAAGACGCGATCTAGTCCTTCCGCTAGCGTCTTTGAGTATCGCAACCGATGTCCCGCAGCGTCTTCGCCGCGCAACATGGCAGCGATGGTAGCGTTGGCGTCGGAAACGCTTCTTCTCGCTGTGAGCGTGAGGATGAGGCTTTCGAAAGAATCTAGGGGATCGAGCTGGAACGCGTAGCAAGCCGGTTTGTCGGCTGCCCGTCCCGGTAAGCGCGACGAAGCGAGTCCTGTAGGTGTGGCGCGTGTGGCTGGTGGACCCGCCCAGTCGTATGCGTCCAGCGGTTCTTCTAGCGTTTGCGCTGAGCAGGTAGGGTGAGCGTGTGGGGTTGTGCTGGTGCTGGCTGTGCGATGCATAACGTGCCGATTGGCAGCTTCGATGCTGTGACGCAGGAACGGGAAGGGCGCGTTGGCGATCTCGTGTGCGATGGCTCTGGCTCTCCAAGAAGTGCTAGCGGTCGAACTGGATCGACTCCGCGAGTGTCGAGAAGACGCTGACGAAGGCTGCGCGACAGTCCCGGCCTCCTCGACACGCGTTCTTCTAGATCCAATGAGCTCGACACATAAGCCTGGTTTGCCGCACGATGCTGATCATTTTCGTGGAGACCCGGCAGGAACGGCTGGAAAGGTGTAGCTATATAGGGCCCCGTCGACGTACGAGCCCTCTCTGGCCCAACCGAGACGGAATTACCCCTCCCCCTTCCATAGCTCCTCCCACCGTGTAACCTCTCCGAGTCCGTAGTTACACGACTGCTGGAGCCCTGTGCAAACTCAAACACCGCTGCGGAGGACAAGGGCGGCAGTTTGGCATGGTACGAGGCAGGTGATACGGCGGCAAAGTGCGAAAAGCGCAGAGTGTGCTTAGCAGTGACCGTGTCGATGGGCCGTTGGGCTTCGAATTCGAGCATGGCTGCTTCGTCTGGGTCCGTCGAGTGGCAGCCGAGCCCGAGATAGCGCAGGCAGTAGCGCTGGATGTGGGCCTCGACGAGATCGTGGAAGTGGTAGTTCGTGAGTGAGAGGGTCCGCACGAGCGTCTGTGCGGGGAGGAAGACGAGAATGTAGGCTTGCAGCTCCAGCGGTAGGTTCTCGAGCATGTTTGTGTTTGAGTTGGCTGTGGTTGGTATCAGTGAATCGTCGAGACGAGCTTGATGATAGCAGTCAAAGGGAGCGGTATTGAACGTGTGTGTTCATTATCGCTGCAGCTCAGCGCGCTTTTTCATGCCGCGACCAAAAAAGGTTGGCAGCTGTGCAGTCAGCCAGCAAAGGCACATCGCCAGTCTCCTCCACTTTTCACGGCTCGCGATTGATCATGATCCGAGCACGTCACACACGCTTGGAGCCCTAACCAGCTCGAACCAAGTCCAGCTTGTCTCACCGCGACGCATCGCCTCGCTCTGGCCATGTCAGGAAGAGCTCCTCTTCATGAAGGGGCATGTGTACTGTACCAACAATGAAGACCATCGACGGCGAGGAGAGGGCCTCGGGAAGGCCTAGTTGGGGTGTGTCGCGTGATTTCGGCTGAGCCAATTTGTTATGTCGAGCATTTTTAGCATCTCAGAATTTCATCTCAGTTTGTTTGATCGCGCAAAAATGACACTTTGAGAGAAAGAAAATACTGGTATTGTCTAGCACGTGACTTAAAGAGGTGCTCGGCCGAGCTGTTCTTCCTTCCCATTTTCGTCCTTCTCTTTTCCTCACTCGTCCAGTTCTGGCTTAGTTTCGGCGACGCTCCGTGTACGCAAGAAGCGACGAAGGACATTGTGTTGTTGCTCAGGCACATTTGTTTGTGCGGCTCAAAGACAAAGTGCGTACGGCATCGACGACTGAGAAGAGAGGGCAACGTAAGGGTAAGCCTGCAGACAGCTCAGTTGTAGGGCCACAGTTCTGTTTTCAGTCAGAACCTGAGCGCAGAAGCAGTCCAGCGTGAGGCCGTCGTCGTCGTCGCTGGGTGGATACGATTCGAGATTCCGATCGAGCCTATTCCTCACCATCACCATCCACCAACCCCATCACGGTAAGTTTTGCTCGACGGATGCCGCAGGGTCATGCTGCCAGATCCATGCACGCAGTGGTTATACAACGACGACAATCGACGACCGCCGCCGTCAAACAGCAGAAAAGTTCGACACCCATAACAAGCACTCCGACAAGTCGACCCATCACCTGCATCAGCCTTCGACAGTCATCCTCAATACAACTCGATCTCGCGTAGCTGTTGTAGCATTGCGCTCGGCTCCAAGGCGTCCTCCATGAGCTTGCATTCCCGCCTTGCTGCCCAAGAATTGCATTTCTTCTTGCCAGCTGCAAACTTCGAAACGCAAAGAGCAATCTGTCCAGTCTTCCGTCTCGAGCTCAAGGGATTCACCAATTTCGATCTGCTCCGACTACTCGATTTCTTCACCTTTCAGATCCACTTGGATCCACCATCATCACACTGTCGCACAAACGGCTCAATCATTTGCACCACCACCCAGATCGACAGCTGCACCCTGCCATCTCCAATTTTTTCACTTTCCACACTCGAACATCCCGCTAAACGCTCCCACTTGTTCCGACCTCATTCCTCAACTCGCAGTGAATCAAGATGTCCAAGGCCGCTGTTGGTACCAAGTTCCGAATGACCCTGGCTCTGCCAGTCGGTGCCGTCATGAACTGCGCCGACAACTCGGGTGCCAAGAACCTGTTTGTCATTGCCGTCCACGGCATTGGTGCTCGTCTTAACCGTCTCCCTGCCGCCGCCGCCGGTGACATGGTTGTCGCTTCCGTCAAGAAGGGTAAGCCCGAGCTCCGTAAGAAGGGCAAGTATCCAAACCAGTCGACAATCACAGTCAGCACCTTCGTCATTGTCATCATTAACATCGTTGTTGTCGGCACCAGCAAGGGAGACCACACAACAATAGAGATGAAGCATGGACAGAAACATGGGAAACATCGGATGGTACGAACGCAGGAAACCACATGCAAACAATGGAAAGGAGGCGACAATTGGAAGCAACGAGACGTATCAAGTTATCACAGAGCAGTGGCACATCAAAAGGGGAGGAAGACAGGAAGCTCTTCTTGCATTGCGTACCATAGCGAAGAGATTGGTGCAGCCCGCTTCGACGTTGGCCTGCTCAACAATCAGGACCTGACCCGAAAGGCAACATTTTCCCGACTCTCACGAGCACAAGAGGGGGTCAACACAGCGGTGGTAACAGTTCATGGACGGGCAACATCTGGCACATGTCTCGACTTGGCTGCAAATGACGATGATGACGAGGGAGCAAAAGCCGTAACGGTGCATCTTTCAACTTGCGAATCATCGCACCACTTGCACCGAACAACCGACTGACCCTCCTTTCCACCTTTCCTTCACCTTTCACAGTCATGCCCGCTGTCGTCGTCCGCCAGCGCAAGCCCTGGAGGCGTCGTGACGGTGTCTTCCTCTACTTCGAGGACAACGCCGGTGTCATTGTCAACCCCAAGGGTGAGATGAAGGGTTCCGCTATCACTGGTCCCGTTGCCAAGGAGTGCGCCGACATCTGGCCACGAATTGCCTCCAACGCCGGTACCGTCGTCTAAGCGTCTCTCTTTCCCTATCACTCGCATCTTGTATTTCATATCGTTCTCTCACCGGGACACCATCCACCACGCATGTACGCATGCACGCATCTGTTTGCGACGGGCGAGCGTGGGCCATCCACGTCAAATGTGTTGTGTCGTCGCATTTTCATCGTCTTATATACGACATACCTCTATTACTTTCCCCAACATCCCCCCAAAAATCACAGCATGGTCCTGACATGATCCAATATCGCTGATTGTGCCCTTGTTTGCGTTCCGGACAGTGTGCAGCAGAGTGCAAGGCTTGGATGATCTGGTTGTGTGAGACAGATGAGCTGAAGCTGTCAAGGTGGTGGACGCTGACTTGCACGCCTCGATCTGAAGCCAAATTTGGACGTTCAGCGCCCACGCAAAGCGATTTTATGGAGGTTTCGACGTTTTCTCATTTTTGCACTTCGAGACGATTTGATCATTCGTGTTACCTCACCTTCCGTCTAGCATTCAAACCTACCGTACTCGTCCGCAGACCAGACAAGCATCATAGCGATGAAGTCTCTTCGACCATGACGACCTGAAAATTGATCTGGATCCTGCACTCGCAAGCGGTCTGCAAGCAGACGAGTCGAGGGCTCAGGGTCGGAAAGCATGCCGCCGACAGCGGTCGATGACCAAGCCGATGCTTTGGGCAGCGCCGGCGGCAAGACACTGGAGCAACGACTTTCGAGTCTCAGTATCCAAGAACCAGCTGGGCACCTCCTGGCGCAGCTAGGCGAAGCGGATCATTCGGTGCTACTACCGCAACCCTCTCTACCGCCCGAGGTGCTCGAAAGAGTGGTTCGCCACCTCCAGCCCGGTGTTTTGATTGGTGACCCTGTAGCGCACGTCACCTTGATCAGGCTCAGCTGTGTCAGTCGATTGATGCGCTACTGGGCACTTGAAGCGCTGTACTCGGTTGTGATTCTGCCTCGTCACGTCCGCGAGTTTCGCAAGTGGTACTCGAGGTCGGTCAAGGCTCAACCGGCGTACCAGTTTGCAGGGTTCACACGGGCGCTCTTTTGCTCGCTGGATGACGTTTCGGCTTTGACTTCGTTCTCAGCGGGATGGGACCACGAGCTTCTGCGGCTGCTTCACTACTGCGGGCCTTCGCTGACTCACCTTTCTCTGTGGAGATCAGAGAGTTTGGCGCTGCTTCGAGATCCCGGTCAAGTTAGGGAAGGCTACCGATTCGGTGCGTCGCGGCCCGTGCAGGTGTGGGGAGAACTAGGCGATGCGGACGCGGACGCGGATGCAGATAGACTGGGCGGTCAAGAAGACCAGGACGATGTGGACGAGACGGCTCCGCCCGAAGCAAAACACGCAGACGACCTGTTCAGCAAGGAGGAGCTCGACGACATGCCCGCATGGCTCAAAGCCGAGATCAGGATGCAAGGCACGCGTGCAGTCACCATCCGTCACAAGGCTCACCTCACACCGACTCGACGCATCGCACGACGACAACAGGGCTGCCAGCCAACGCACCTGAGCATCATGATGAGCCTACCTCTGCTCGAGCACGAGGATCCCAAAGTATTCTCACGCATGCTCATCTGGCATCGTGTGCAGGAGCTCGACGTCCACATTTCTACACCTGGACATACGCCCAAGATCTTGCGTCTTCTTGCGAGCCTGCGCGAGTCTCCAATACGAAGACTAAGGATATCGACCACCTTTTCATCGTTCTGCGTGATGACGCCGCCGTTTCCGCCGTCCAAGCGACAACGCGATGCTGCGGCGAACGGAGGATGGGAATCTGCATCATCATCTTACGAGGATACTGCATCAAGAAGCGACTACATTCCGACGCTCAACTTGTGTGATGCGCTAACCAAGATTCTACAAGACGAAGTGCTGCGTAGAGTTTTGATTGACGAGTTGCAAGGCAGACCACTCGCTGCTGTGCCTCGCGCAGAGCAGATGCTTATCAAGAGGTGTCTTGAAGGTCCTGCTCAAAGGCCAGATGATGTCGCCAGCTGTCCTGAAGACGTTAGACAAAGCAGCGACACGGACCCATCTTTCAGCATACAATCACATGCAGACGCCCAACGTCAGGCAGAGTTGGGGCGCAACTTTCGTCTTACCATCACACGTGGCAACCAGGCCATGTGGGCCAAGCTCAAGGATCGCTTATGGGACTTTCGACAGCGGGTCGAGGGAATTAGTGAGGGGTCGTGGGAGCTTCTGTCATAGTTAAGCTTTGGGTTCTCTTTTTTGCGCCTGCACAAGATTCATTTCGGAAAGCATCGTCAGATGCGCACTGCATACCATGTACTTACGCACATGGAGATCATGAGATGAAGGCAGAACTCTATACGTTTGTGTATGGAGTTTACCATGATTCTAGAGACAAGGAAGGCTTCTGGAATCCAATGACTCAGAGCATCTCAAGATTTGCCGTGGCTTGAATTTTCAGGCACGAGGCTGTCAGCAAACAACCAAAATCGTAAAAAAAACAAAAAAACAAAAAAACAAAAAAAAGGCCCGATTTCAGTTTAATTTCCTCCTCCGCAATCGGACGCGCCGAAAAAAAGAATCGGGAAGGCAACGGCAGCAACGGCAGCGGAAGCAGCATTTCGCTTCGAGCGAACAAACAAATGACCCGTTGTCGCTATCTCTCTCTTGCCTCGCCTTGACACCATCGTGCGCTGCTCTCTCGAGTCTGCAGGCTGCGGTCCTCCAACAGGCTAGCCACCGTGCGTCAGCCGGAGTTGCCACGCTCGTAGGTAGCAGCAGCCTCTGCATAAAGCACTCTTGTCTTGGACTTATCATACACCATCGCATCGGCCAACTTTCGATCACATTGCACGACCGCATCTAGGGACCGTTGCTGTCGCTGCCTCTCGATTGGTCCAGCATGCAGCAACCAACACAGCATATCCCGATGAACCTGGGTCAGCCAGCGGGTGGTCTCGATGCAACAGGCTATCAAGGAGGGCTCTTTCCCAATGGCTTACCGCATTCCTCCATGGCGACGGACCCGCTGACTTCGGCGCTCAACTTGCTACCTCCGGAACTGCTGCAGTCGCATCAGCATCAGCATTTGCACAATCCGTTCGGTCACATTGCTTCGTCTCAACAAGGCGCCTCTCCTTCGCTACTGGCGCACGTACAGAATCAGCTTCCACCATCAGCTCAGAACCTTCTCGGGCAGCAGCCACATGGCCCGCAACCTCAACAAACACCATTGTCTGATGGTCAGCAACCGCACCAACGCACACAACAGCAACGTTCGTCGTCTCGACACCTCCAGCCGCAGCCGCAACAGCAACAGCAACGGCAATCCCATCAACGACAGAGGCTTCAGCCATCACCTGGTCAATCAGCTCAGCAAGGATCATCTCTGCGTCCGCAGCAGGGTAATATCCATTTGAACGCTCAACAGCACCAAGCCTCTCCGCAAACGCAACAGCCGCCAAGTCTCGCTCAGTTGCTTGGTTCAAGTCCCGCCGCGCTAGGTGGTCCTCAGCCTTCGCTCCTTCAAGAGCATGTGTCCATCCTTTCTGACGCTCGCTCCTCAGTCTCGAGTTTTTCGCAATCGTTGCATGATGCCAAACAAGCTACGCCGGCGGACCGAGGCGATATCCGCAACGTTGTGGCCATTCTCGAGCGCGCATCCAAGGCTCTAGTGGCGGAGCTCGATCAGGGAGTAAATAAGCTTCGTGCATTATCAAATTCGCCAGCCTACAACAATATGGCGGGGTTGTTCAATAGCGCGGGCGCAAACCTGCTTGGCCAAGGCTCTGTCTCCGGACAGGATCTGTTTGCGGCACTGAACAATTTCGGACCGGCAGGCTCTGGCTTGCAGCAGCAGCAGCAACAACAACAACAGCAGCAGCCGAACGCGTCAGGACTCCCCTTCCACCTTGGTATGGGCTTCCAACAAAGCCCTCATACCAACGTCATGTTCAACTTAAATGCGCCAGGTAACACCGACTCTCCTGGCGGCGCTCCCGGCGGCTTCAATGGCGGCTTTTCGAATGATGTTGGAGCACGAGGCAATGGTCAACAGGGCCCAGGTGCACAGAACCAGCCTTTCTTGCCCGCCTTGCTGGCGCAATACCTCTCTCAAACCACAGACTCGTCCAACCGCGCAGGCACATTGTCGCTGTTCCAGTCTCTTGCCGCCAAGGGCAACACGAATGCACCTTTTCCCCCTTCGATGCAAGGTCTCGAGGCGTTGTTGAATCAAGGACTGCCGCAACTTCAGCAGCAACAGCAGCAATCTCGTGGAGGCATGCCTGACATGGATGGCAGCCGCATCAACACTCATCAAACTGCTGCAGCACAGCTCGCTAATGGAGTTCCGCTCACCAATGCCGCCGCGCTCGCTGCCTTGACTTCGCTCGGTATAACACCCACCATGCTCGAAGCGTTGGGTCTTGGCTCGGTAGCACAGCAGATGCTGGATGCTCCCGTGGATGGCGCTGCCAAACGAGAGAGTTCGAGCAAGCCTGCCGTCCAGGGGCAGCGCCAATCTCCCGACCTTCGCGACGAGAGTCCCGAGATGGACCACAACGATCCTTTCTCGGAGCCAGCGCGCAAGAAGAGGAAGCAGGGTCGATCAAAAGCTACGGGCACTTCCCACGCGGAGGCGGGCATTGCCAAGCCGTCCTCTCAGACACTTGATGCACAGGATGTATCCAGCGCTCGTCCAGGTCATTCTGCCACGACACACCATGCACCAGCGAAAGCATCAACCTCCGCCACCAGCCACCTTGACCGCAACATGGCGTCCAACCCCAGCAATCGCAACGTGGCGGGCCCATCAGACACGTCGAAGCGCATCCCCACGCTCGGAGTCGGCCTGCGACAAGAAGGTGACAAGCGTTACCGAAATCGCAAGCTGCTTCGCGATCTGAGGGAGCATCTGTACCGCTGGCTTGGCACTGACGAGTTCCGCAAGCTTCGCAACACGTATAAGGTCGCCGAGTGGGTGCCCAACCCGCATCTGACAGAAGAGGAGAAGCAGATCCTCGCCTCGCTGCCTCCCGGTGCGGTGGCGCAGCCTCCGATCACGACGCACATCTTCCACGTCGATTTCACCAGTCGAGATTTCTACCGTACCAACCAGTCGCTCATCGATGCCATTGTCGCCGAAGGATCTAAAAAGGTCGAGGCAAAACCGGAAGCGTACGCAATTGTACCCGGCACGATCGATCGGGATCACCTCGAGGATGTGGCGAAAGATCTGATGGACTCGGCGCGGTCTGGGTTCCGCATGTCGCTGCGTACGGGTCTGCAGGCGGAGAAAGAGGACAAGGAGAAGCATGAGAAGTATAGAGGCGTCGAGCGGGCCAAGACCAAATGCCGAAATCGCGAGATTGGTGCGGGTCGTCTGCGACACGCGATCCCCAAGCAGCTGCTGATCCCCGGTGCCTATTCGGACGATGCGGCTAGTGACGAGGATCTGCACGGGCTGACGAAGTCGGAGTGGAAGCGGCAACGGTTGCGCAAGTTGCGCATTGCGAAAGGGTGGGAGGCGGTGACGCCGAAATGGCGGAACAAGCACCTGACGCGCGCGTATCATAAGGCGGACATCGTTAGTAAGAGCAAGCAGATGGCACGATGGCGACGCGATGATCCTGTCGATCTGCCGATTCCGATCAAGCTGTACGGCAAACTGTTGCCCAAGCAGCTGTTTGATCCGGAGTGGCTTGCGGAGCATAGGAAGGAGTTGGAGGACGAACCGTACTGCATTCGCATCAACGATAACGAGATCGAGGGTTGGGATGAAGGACATCATCCGTTGGGAGAGGATACGAGCGACGAGATGGAGTGGAGCGATGCAAAGGAGAGCTCGATGCGGGGAAGGCAGCTGATCAGTGCGAGTAGGGATCGGTCGTCGACTACTCACTCGCCTGCTTCGAGGTCGTCCGCGGCACCGGCAGCGTCATCGACGGTGTCCAAGGTGATCGGGAGCGAGAGCAAGGCAGGTTCTGCTACCCCTGTTCCTGCTTCGAGTGGATTATCGGCACCAGCAGCTGTCAAAGAGTCGCCTGATACTCCTGCAGATGGCACCGCCGCTCCAACAAGCGACACAGTCGCGGGGAAGAAACTCGATCCCGCGCCAGCAGTATCGGAAGACTCTGGTACAAGCAGCGTCTCTTCGAGCTCAGGGGGTGCGTTGGACGCAGCAGATTCAGCGGGCAGTGATACAGAGTCGGATTCGTCCGTCGCTCCCACGCATGGCGAGGATAAGGGCGAGACGGTAGACGCAGGTAAAGGCTCTTCTCCGCCGAAAGCCTTGTCGACTGGCGGTGATGCAGCGGTTGACTCAAAGGATCCTGTTGCGGGTGATCAGCAAGAGAAGGTGTCTGATTCGTAGCCATGCTGGATTCGCCATGTACACACTGCAATTTGATACAGGAACATTTGGAACGCTCTTCTTTGCTTCGTGTGAATGGTTGATTCCCTGATCTTGCTGTGACGGAACCTCTTCCATCCTTTGAGAAGAAACCCGAGACGCTTGTGATGGATTAAGCTAAGCGGATGATACCAAAAATTGAGGCGGCAAAAAGGCTGTCACGCCCAATAAAAAAAAAAGGGCAAAAAGGGACAAAAAGTATTCTCCGAATCCGGGAATTGAACCCGGGTCTGCGCCGTACGTTCTGCGCGAGGAAGCATTGGACCATCCGTAGATGACAAGGCGCCGTCATAGCCACTAAACTAATTCGGAGCATTTTCGCATCTGCCTCGCAGTCGAGAGACATACATATATGGTGCTATGCATGCACACCAGAAGGAGGTCGCTCGCGTCTGACATTTGTCGAACCTCTCTTGTCTTTTCGTCATAGGTGTCATTCTCGGATGGGTGGCTAAGGCTGTGCGAGTCTGTGCATGTTTTGCTGGCAGAGCAGGTGGATGAGCGCTCGGCGTTTTGCCTCACTAGGTTGCTGTAGTGGAATGCCACAGCATTGGTGATGACGAGCCGACGCTCTTAGTGTGCTCGGTACGTAGACTCTGTGGTCACCGGTTGCGCACATTGAGCTATAAGAGTCGGCATAGCCGAGAGGCCTACAGCAATAGAGTCGACGGAGGGATGACGATTTCTGAACAGTCTCGCTCGGGTAGAAAGCGTTGTCTGTCACCGGTCGCCAGCAATGACCATTGACCGTGATCATGCTGCGGTGTGAGAGACATCGTGTGTTTTGCATGATGTAGCCGTCTTCTCGGCTCTGGGAGGATCCACCATGTGATTACATCGAGCAGAGTGGTACGCTTTCTCGCTTCTGAGTCGCATGATAGGCATCTTGAAGGAGACGTGAATCGCTTGGAGGCATAGCAAAGCAAGGCTGGAGGACCGTGCGACAACAAGCTCACACACCATCCAGAGTTCCTCGGCCCGTCTTACCCGCGTTGTGGTTGACCGCTACGGGCATGGTAGAGTTACAGTAGAACTCAAGAAGCGAATGCTGGGCACAAACAGTAGAGAGCTGTAAAGTGATGAAATCGTCAAACCTCGGTGAAGGATTGGGTTGTCGTCTTTCTTTGCAGCCAAACCTGTCGTGCGGCAAGAGCAGCAGGAAATCTAAACTTTCCGAGACATTTTTTCTTCTTCTTCTGCCACCACTGCCAGCTCTTGATCCGATGCTAGCACACATTGTGATTGGTTCGTATGCCAGCTGACCAGCCAGACTTTTGTGCGCGGCCGTGCTGGCATAAGGTGGTGCGGCTCGCTTTCAAAACGTGAAAGGGTTGCGAACGCTCGAGCACAGCTTTACTTGTCGCGGTCGGGTGTTAAACATGATGCGGTTGTTGGTCAGACGAGCGGCGGTTCTACACGTCACTCAAGGTCGTTCTGTGAGACTCGCAGAGAAGAGCAATCACTAGACGGCGCAGTCTCGCGCATCACAAGATTCGCAGGAACAGCGACGAGCTCACGCCGTGCGAATTGTATGACACGCCGTGTTTGCCGAACAATGGAACTCGGAGGAGAGGTGCAATGCGAAGCGGCAGTGCTCGTCTTGAGGGCGTGCTTCGGAGCAAGCTTCCCGAGAGCGATCCTAGCGCTACCTCAATCACGGCGCAAGATTCCACGCGGCCCAAGCTTGCATGTTCAGTACGTACTCGCTACAAGTCGCACGAGCAGCGGTTTAGACGCAGTAGCAAGGTTTCAATGCACGGAAGCGTTGCTTTCCAATCACGGTCCGAGCACAAGACCGATTTTGTGGCTCGACCATGCCGTAGCTCCATCAACTGCACCCCACAAGCGAGATGAGGCTTCCGCGGCGGTTTCGACGACGCATCCCGTCCAGCAAGGCGATCTCGCATGCACGGCAGATCTCGCAAGAGTTCAAACTGGCATCGGTTGATGGTTTCGAGATTTGAATCTGGTCGTGTGAGCCTTGCACCTCTTGCGGCAATCTTGTCCCGTTTGTAATGTTGCGTTGCATGAAATTCGCTAAACGCCACGAACGGAGCTTTTGCCACCTGCCTTTTCCAAACACCAAGAACCGACATGAGACCCAATCATCGTCTGTCTGTTTGGAAAGGGTTGTGTGTCCCTTGCTCTCTTGGCAGCTGCCAAGCAATGAACCCAAGACTCTTTGTCGCAGCTGGCTCGAGAGCTGTCGAACTGCCCGGCCTGAGCGACTTGCGCTGTTTCCGTTGATGCCCGTACCCGTCTCGGCGGCTGGAAGAAAGTTACAACTTGGGTTTTGACCCCGAGTTGCGGCGAATAGACCGGCAAGAACTTCTTCTAGGGTCAAGTTCACTTCCGGAATGACTTGTACCGTTGGCGACCAGAGCAACTTTTGCTTGCCCTTCCTCCTTGGTAAGTTTCAGGAACCAAGATGTTGCAGCTGAGTCCTAAAGTCAAAATCAAGATTCTTCTCGTTTCCGACTCGGACAGCCATGCGCCGACAATTTCAACAAGCGGAGGTGCCCGGCATGCCGATGTTGATCAATACCAGAACGGATCGGGAAGCCTCTGTCCGAAAGGGTTGCTAGGTTTAGACCGAGAAGGACAGTCTAAGGCCAAAGTATCATCGAGAGTAGGCCTGTACATCCTCGGAAGCCCAGACAATCCCAAGCCAGTTCTGTCGCCATCGTTCGTGTGGTTCCTAGCAAAGTAAAATGCCGCTCAATAGTATACAGGTGGGCACGTCGTTGTCGTTGTCGTTGACGCCACTCGCAGAGCGGGGCAAGACAGCCTCGAGCTGTCGATCACAGTTTGAGACAATCGAACGCCTGTCCCCGGGACTCGAAACAAACATCCATGGTTGTGTGCTGTGTTGCACAGCCTTTAAAATAGGCGCCACATCGATCAGTGCACGGGGCCTGGTCATCTTCCATGTGCAAACGGCTGCAAAGGGGGCGGGACTTGGTTCGAACGAGCCAATGGCCATGAAGCAAACAAAAGAAAGTTTCAGAATCGAGGGTCTTTCTTTTCATACTCAGGCGGCTGAGCGAGAGAGAGACCCTTGACGAGAAAGATCTGCAAATTTAGGTGCCTGTCAGTCCCGGGGCCAGAGACACCTGCATCTTCCTCGCATGGCCAATGCCACTGTCGACAAGCCCTCACCCATCATACATCTGAACACTATTGCCAGGTCAGTAGTCTGCAGTTCTGCTTTCCGATTTTGTGTCCCAATTGCATGCAACATGTCTTGGCCACACAAACACAGTTGCAATGTGGAACTCAGCCAAGCTCGAAACAGGAACCAAACCTTTTGCGCGACATGCGAATCAACGGCCCGACGCCGGCCAAAGCGTCCTTCTTTCGTGAAGGCCCGGGGGCTGAGTTTGTTCTGTTTGTCGAATCGAAGCGTTGCTTGCCTATCCCGCCGGCCGAGAATCAATACGTTATTCAAGCCCGAATAAAAACCACCGTTGTTCGGTCCAATCACATTGCACGGAGGGCGTGCTCGGTCCCTATGTTTCCAACACACGGGTTTCTGACGATGACCGGTCTGAGTCTAAAGGCGGGCCCCGGGCGGATCTTGCTCATATCCCCAAGACCAGACCAAACTTGGAAGAGGTCAAGAAAAGCCTAGACCGGAAGGTCGTTGCGGAAGGAAACCCGCACGCGTCTACCATGTTTGCATGGGTCGTCGCCAGCCATGTGTAGCGGCTGTGCGCTCCGTGAACGAGCTTCGTGCAGCTCTGGGAGCAGTATTGACGGCGCTGCTGCTGCTGTTGGTGCTGGTCAGCGTAGAATTTCGGGTTGTCGGCATGAATCGTGTGCCATGCTCTGTTTGACCGCCCGTGTGGTACTCGACAAGCGAACGATTTCATGCTCAAAGCCGCGCCATCCGTTCTCAGTCGGCCGTATGCTAGTTTTGGCGTTCGCCTGTGCCAGCACTTCCTGTCGGCCCGTTCTTACCGCCTGATGCATGGCAGGTGGCGGTGGCCTTTCCTTGTGCTCGGAGATGCTAGACCCTTGTTTGGCCAGGCAGCGGCAGGATGTTGGTTGCAACTCTGCCGACACGGCCGAAACTTCGCCCATTTGTTTCAGGCATTTCGCGAACGGTCAACTGCCGCGGACTCGATGCGTCGACGGCCCAGATTGCCATTGTCCGTCATTCTGTGTGACTTTGTTCGACACAGGAGTCTGTCTGACTATTGCTGTTTGCGCTGTCAGGTTTGAAGGAGAGTGGGGCATCTTCACAGCGACGACTCATCCCTCATGAGAAACTGGGTAGCTTGAAGTGTAGATTGTAGTTGATACTTGCAGCTTGCCACTAATTTAGCGCTTCAGCGACGTGGCAATGGACAAGCTCGGCAAGGGCGATTGCTGCCGTGTATGGCTAGTCCCGACCGGTCACGGTCGAGCTTGCTCCGCTAGTATGCAGGTCAACTGCCTCGACGTAAGAAGCTTAGACCCTCGGGTGCACTGCTGCAGGGATCAGCTGAGCCAAGTACACATCCCTATCCTCACTTGCCACTTGCGACAATCATTGATTGGATGGAGCGAGCTACTGCACCCCCACATTAGTCTGGCAATCTCGTGCCTTACTAACACCATGCGACTTGCCAGCCGAATCTAGCCGTTGTCACCTAGAGCAATGCCGCATTTTGATCCACGTCACATCCCATCGGCACCAATTTCCTGGCAACGGATGAGGCTAGCGTGGTCTCATGTTCTATGGTGGGACTTTGTGGAGCGTGTCTCGGTGATGTTCTAGACTGGCTCGCTCGGCGTTTGCGATTCTAACTCTTAACGCCGTAAAGGGGCAGTTGTGGCGGATGCGGAAGAGTGGCGGGTGATCTACGCCACCAGGCCCGCGGCCAATTTTGTTAGCCAGACATTTCACCCACGCGAGCTTTTGCATGAAGACCATTCTCGAGAAGAATGGAATGGCGGCCTCGGCTCATCTTTGGGGTGTCACAGCTGTGTCAAGCAAGAAACAAGATGCTTCCACGGTGGAAGCCTGCGCCCTGTCCGCCCTTAAGCCGCCGCACGACTTGTCACAGGCCAAGACCTCTCCGCCTCTCCAGCCACAGCCACAGCCCCGCCACCCTGCCACACCAACGCCCTGTGAATGAGGAACAAAGCGATGCGTCGAGTGGTCGAGTCGTCGGCTTCGCGAAACCTGGACAGCCAAGCCAAGCAGCTCGGCAGAGCAGCCCCGATTGGCGCGTCGAGCTCTCTGTCACACGGTCGAGAATGCATCAGAGGCACAAGTGGCGTCAAAACAAAGTGACAGCAGCAACTCGGCAGCGGGCATACCAGTCATTCATGTCGAGAGGCCGTCAGCTTGATGGAAGCGAAGCACGGAAGTCTAGCTGGTTGCAGACTCTCCCGAAATGCGGAGAGTGCGTCTTGGATGATGAAACGTGGATGTGTTTTGGTACAGCTATCGAGCAAACCATTGCTTGGCTCGAACCACAAATCACCATGACAAGGTTCGAGCGTATTCCTTTTTTCGCGCGAAAACGTTGTCGGATCCGAATTAGCATGATTTTGCCATTTACATCATGAAAAAACTTCCATCTTGTTGCACTTTGTACATCATTGCAAATGCCATATATGTCACATCTTAGTAAATGCCTTTGCTATCAAGCAGTATTGCATTATCATGAGTGTGTGTGAGCAAAACAAGAGTGAATGAGTGCTCACAATTGACAGCCTGTGACAACCGAGCTTTCCATTGCCATCACTGCCAACTTCTCCTCCTCTCACCAACACTCCTCAGCATGTATATAGCAAGCTCACAGTTGAAAGAAATGTCAAACTTCATCATTCCTGCAAGGCTTTGCCCAAACAAATGCACTTGCATGACCCTCCTGGACTTGTGGAAGAAGAAGATCATTGAGTTGGTGGTCAATGAGGGCCTTTCCAAAGCAGAGGTAGCCAGACAATACAACCTCACTTTCTCAACCATGTCCACAATCATCTACCAAGTTTGAAGTTGATGGGCATGTGGGTTCATCAAACAAGCAAGGAGGTGCAATGTGAGGTCCAAAAGTTACCAATGAGCATGTGCAGATCATGCTGGAGTTCATCAGCAAGCATCTGGCTGCAACAATTGAGGAGATTTGGGAGCACCTCTGCTCACAAGGAGGCCCCAAGATCTCAGTAACAATGACTCAGAGAGCAATCAAAGATAAGTGCCATTGCTCATTGAAATGATTGGTTGTTGATCACAATCATCATCAAGGTCTGGAGACTGTGAAGAAATGGCAAGATTGGATCACTGCCATGGATGCTTGAGGCATTTCCTTTGATGATGCAGTATTCTTTGACAAAGCTGGATTCAATTTACATCTCACCCAGTCAAAAGGCCACACTCCCAAAGGAGAAAGAGCACTTCAATGCCAGCAACCAGCAGATTGCAAGCAAAACAGGTCTCTCATTGTTGCAGTGGGCAAGGAAGGGCTGATTGCAACCAGTACAAAGCTCAGCAGTTTCACAACTGAGTTGTTCATCAAGTTCCTGGAGCATGAGGTGCTACCAAGCCTTTGATGTGATCAAAGCCAGGTCTTTATCATGGATAATGCCAAGAGTCAGCATTTGGAGATCACATGCAACATCATCAGGAAAGCAGGGCACTCAATTCTATACCTTCTGCCTTATATGCCATGGTTCAACATTGCTGAGTGTGTTTTTTGCAAAAGTCAAGCCTGTTGTTCCACACCAGGACCTCACCAACCACACCACACTTGAGCATTTCATCTACAATATGCTTAGTACATTGATGGCAGAAGACTGCCAGGGCTGGATCAGGGAGAGCAAGTGGTGGATTCTCATTGCTAGGCATGGATATGTGCTGGGAGAGGATCACAATGCTCAAGATGCCTTGGCTTGGCATGGCTTACTTCCTGATGAAAGGAGCATGGAGGCATTCAACGAGTTATACATTAGCACACAGTTTAGTTTCACAGAAGATGATGTTTGATTGCAATGTGAAAGTTTTGATACATGCCAGCATGAGGATCAGGAGTCAGCAGCAATGGTGAAGGGCAACTCAGTTGTCACAGGTGGTTGATCACAAGCACTCATTCATGCTTGTTTTGCTCACACACACTCATGATAATGCAATGAAATTTGATAGCATTGGCATTCAATCAAGTGTAGCATATAAGCTCATTTGATGGTGTTATTTATGTTGTAATGGCAATGCATAGCATTAAGCACCCGATTGTGTATCTTGATGGATCATGCTAGATCGGGCCTGATAGCGTTTTCGTGCGAAAAAAGGAATAAACGAGCATGGTTTGGACGATGCGAGGTCGCTCGTGTGAGTCGAGAGTCGCACAATGGCCACAGTTGCCGTGTGTCACCTCGCTTGGCGATTGAGCTCCACTGTTGACGCAAAAAACGCTGAGTGCATCGAAAGCACCCTCACAAGGGAAAGTGAAACCGTTCAGGGACTGGTCTATTGCCTTGAACCGCTTTGCTGGGAAAGTTTGAGATTTGCCATGCTGAATTTTTGGTGCAGTAGCGAGGCTCTAAATTATTCGTGCATGCTAGCCGTGTGACATCGGCTCCAGTTCCGATTCTGCAATTTGAGCGAGAGAGCGAGCTTCGGTCGGTCCGCTGCTGCCTTTCACCGTTTCACCGCTCCGTCTGTCGATTCTGCCGCTTCTGGTTGGCATGAGAGAGGTGCATAGAGGGAGAGAGACCGCACACTCGTCCGCCTGTCTGTGCCGTATCGCCTTGACTGCTGATTGACCGACACTGTGCAGATCCCGAACGCCACCAACGCATTCGCGCACATCCGACAAGGCCGGGTTTGCCAAGCGTTGAAACGTAACAACAAACACTCTGACTGACATCCATGCCGGCCACGGACGGCTTGATGAGCGCAGTCTTGAGACATGAACTCTCCCAGCTCTGCCCTGTTCACTTCGTTTCGAAAGGCCGTCTCCCTCTGCAACCTGTATTTTCTGCCGACGGCGGAATCCATGGCACTGGCTCTGTCATCGCCGAAATTCTGACGAGGCGAGACCGCAGCGACTGTTTTGGCAAAATTTCCCTCTGGTCAAAAAAAAAAAAAAAAAAAAAAAAAAAAAAAAAAAAAAAAAAAGTTGGGCCTGTCGTTGCCTCGCATCGTAAGTCCGCCCGTGACTGTTTTTCGCCCAGGTCTGTTCTTGCGAATCAATTTTCGAACAACTCACGCGGGTGCCAGGGCATGCCTCTCGCCTCTGTCCTAGTGCCTTTGATCGTCTCGTTATTCATTTCTTCGTATTCGCTTTGGGTCTCCTTTCACCTCAGCTCAGCTCAGGCTGCCTCCCTGACGCTTCCCTCTGCCTTGGTGCCTCTGCCTCACTCAAACACATTCAGCCGAGATCAGCACATTTTTGGCTGCTGAGCAATCGTCTCTGCCCCTCTCACGCCCCTCGATTCGACTCGCTGGCTGACCGAGAGGCACTTTTTTCCTGCGAAAAGTGGCATCCCCTCTCTCACCCAGGCCCGGCATCTAAATCGCGCTGCGCTGCTGCGCTGCTGAGCCGCCTGATTCTGCCTGCCAGTTCTTCTCGAGTGTGAGCCAAAAGTCTCATCCACAGTTTGGCAGGCAAAATCCCACCCACAACCCGCACATCCTCCCACTTCATCTCAGCCCAATTCCTCTCTCACCATTCTTCCCCTTTACCTTTTGCCATCCAATCCCATCTTCGCCTTTGTTACGCACCTACCTCACCCAAAGGGAAAGGCATACACCTGCATACAGTCAGTGCAGCATTGCCACCAATCAGGCTTTGGACCACACACTGCAACTGCAGCCGCGACCCCAGTAAAAAGCTACCGTACAGGAAGCGCACACACACTCTGCTCAGCCCATAATATCATCATCCCCAACCCTTCATCCTGCTCACCGACTATAATCACATCTTGCCCTGCCACTCTACATTCACCTTACATCTATCACCTCCGCAAAACACTCGCAATCGACCATCGCCTACGTCTCACACCAACCCTGCATAGCGCACCCCTTCTTCATCTTTGTCATCAACACCATCAGCATCGTTGTTGTTGCTGTCTTGCACCATCGCTGCGCCACTGCCATCTCGCATTACAAGCTAGCTCCTCCTATAGTATCACAGCGGCATTGCCACCGACCAACTTGCTACCACACCCTCTGCACACATCGCACATGATGCAGGCACCCATCCCAATTGCACAGGCCCCAGGCCGTCTCGATTCCTTCAGCTTCCAGCGTCCTGGAGGTCTCACACCACGCGCTTCATCCAGCTTTGTCGGCAGCGCAAGCTACAAGGAGCCCATGGCCGTCTCCTTTGGCAAAGATGTCTCAGAGTAAGTTCAACGACAGCACATCGTTCCAGCTCTAGCATATCAGTCTCTAACTGTCGCGTCGTACCTTGTTTGCTTTCCACCATTGCTAGAATCATGGACTACTCCATCTCAAGGTTCGGCACGTCTACAGAGTCCGATGTCACTGTCGCACCATCGTCTGTGAGGCTCGAGTCTACCTTTTGCCGCAACTTCACATGCTGCGGCCAGAAGCTCGATGACCTGCACGACCTTCTTCAGCACTACGAAGAGTGCCACGTGCGCTTCGAGGACGACGAGATGCCAGCCATGATTGCCGACGACGAGGTCGAATCCTCGGGCTCCTCCAACGCTTCCACCTCGCAGCCTTCCAGCCCACGCACCTCGAATGCCGGCTCTACCACCTCGGCCGCCGCCACCGCCACGGCTGCCACCACTCCTGGCGCTACCACCTCTGCCACCACCATTGCCGACTCGAACGTCACAACTCCAACCGGTCTTGATGACACTGACAAGGCTTCGGCCTTCGACACAGCGGTGATGCGCTCGCCATCGCTCGCCAAGGGCAAGAAGCGTTCCTTTGGCCAATACTCGAGCTCTTGCTCGTCGAACCCCAACGGCGCCATTCACCAGTCGTTGAGGAGAGCGCTCATTGACGGCGGTGTTGGCCGCCGTGCACCAGGCACGCCCAACATCTATGCGCCCAACTCGCCCTTCTCGACACCAGGCAGCTCCATCCCAGGCACACCTTGCCTCGACTCGGAGAACGACGGCTACTTTAGCAACAGCCTCAACCCCGCTGCCTTCTCGGCGCTCTCGATCCGTTCCAACAACGCCGACGAGCACCACCTTCCCTCGTGTGCTCCTCCCAACCTCTTTTTCCCCGCCTCGGGCACTGCTTCGTCGTCGCAGCCCCCTACCAAGCGCGAGAAGACCAGCGTTGTTACCAATGCTACCACCATTGCGCTCGAGAATGCTCTTCGCGCCGGCGCCGCCAACATGGACAAGCCGTACAAGTGCCCCGCACCCGGCTGCGACAAGGCTTACAAGCAGATGAACGGTCTCAAGTACCACCGTCTCCACGGCGCTTGCAACCAGAACAACCTCCCCATCACCGCACAGGCTGCTGCCCAGCCACCCACCATCCACATCACCACCAACTCGACCACCGGTTCACCGCAACCCGAGTCGGCCGATGGCATCAAGACCGAGGAGGGCACAGCGACACCTTTGCTGGGCTCGCCCTCGTCGCCCACCGCCAGCCCCAACTCGTCGCCAGACCCGGCTAGCCCGGCCACTCAGGTGCCGATCGCGCTGGGCGACCGCCTGTACATTTGCCAGGTGGGTGCGTGTGGCAAGCGCTACAAGAACCTCAACGGCCTGCGATACCACTACCTCCACTCTGGCTCGCACGGCTTGCTTGGTCTGCAGCTCCTCCAGTCTGGCGGAGGTGCCAGCGCCAAGGTCGATGCTACCGGTCGTGCTCCTGTCAGCACGAGCACGCTCAGCCAAGAGGAGATTGTTGCCGCTGCCCAAGCCGCCCAGCTGGCTCAGGAACAGATCCAGGCACAGGCCACCAAGAGCGCTGCTGCCACGGCTGCTGCTGCTGCCGCCGCCGCCGCCGCTGCTGCCCGCAAGGAGGAGAGCGAGCGTCAAACACCAACGCTCACCACACCACCTTCTGGCTTGACGCAGGCGCTTCAGCAGCAGCAGCAGCAGCAGCAGCAGCAGGAGGCTTCGTCGACGACGACGACGACGCCGCCAGCCAGCTCGTAAATATACCTTCTGGCCGGGCTGCCACGTTTACGTCTGTCTCTCTGTCGCCGTGATGTGCCTCCCGTTTGTTCTCTCGTTTCATCTGTATTGATACCCCTCTCCCATTGCACTGTGTTTATAATTATTAGTTCGACTCTCTGGTCGGACCGGCTCCTTGGTTTCCCCCTCATCGGTTCAAGACTCTTACCACCATCGATCGCTATCCTACGCGCCTCGGCGTTTCCGGCCCCCCTTGTGGACCGCCCCCGACCCTTCACACGTCGTCGCTTCCCCATCCATGGTTCTAGTTCTCTTGTTTTGCACCGTACTCGCATTTGCAGTTTTTTCCACACTCGCCGTTACTATTGCATTCGCTCAAGCTGGACTTCTTGCGCCTCGTCCTTTTCTTCTCACCCAAGGTGAGGGAGCGGGCGAATACTGCGCCATTCACTTTGTTCCAGATTTGCCAGGTGGACTCCGTTCCGTCCTTTTTGTCATGCACAGATTTTAGGTTGGTCTGTTCAATAATACTTTTCTCCGCTCATACGAATAAATTGTTTGGGGGTTGTGTAAGTGAGTCGACGTATGTAGAGAAGCTTGAATGGCTCGAAGTGCGAACTGCTAGACATGGTGAGGACGCGAGTCATTGAGGATGTGAGTGAGTAACTTGCAAGAGCTTTGTTTGATATCGAATGGCTTGAGCAGGTACGAAGTTGAAGTGAATAACGCTCACGATTCTTCTGATTGGAAGCTCGGCTGAATTTGAGTGTGACTTTATCTCTCTCTTGGGACGGCGTGACTCGAAACAAAAAAGGCGGCGGGAAGAATGCGATTCTTACCTATAAAGTGTGATGGGGCCACTCTCTTGACTGCCGACCCACCACACACACACACACACACACACACACACACACACCATCACACACACAAACTAGTCTTCAAAAATGACCGGACGACAAGCAGCCACAACCCTTCTGCGAAGCACCGCTCAACCTGCGGTGCGTCGCTTCGCCTCGACCTCATCCGGCACCACTGCCCAGCGTCAGCCACCTCACCTGCTGACGCTCGCCGACCTCTCGCCAGCCCAGATCGGATCGGTGTTGGAGTCGGCGATCGAGTTCAAGTCTGCCTTCCGAGCCACCTCTCTTGCTTTGCCCGAGTCGTCGCGCAAGCAGCTCGCGGCGGGAGAATCTCCCATCGTGCAGAGCTTGAAGAACAAGTCGATTGCCATCATGTTTAGCAAGCGCAGTACCAGGACTCGTGTTGCCTCGGAAACGAGCGTTGCTTCCCTCGGAGGCACGGGACTGTTCCTGGTTCCTTCAGATATCCAGCTTGGAGTCAACGAGAGTCTGTACGATACGGCCAAAGTGGTGAGCTCGATGGTGGACGGCATCATGGCTCGTGTTGGCGGGCATGACGAGGTGGAGCTGCTCTCCAAGCACTCGACCGTTCCCGTGATCAACGCCCTTTCGGCACGATACCATCCGACGCAAATCTTGGCTGATCTGCAAACAATGCTCGAGATCTACGCCCCTTCGTCTTCCCCCACGGACCTCACTTCTCTGGCGGGACTCAAAGTCGCCTGGGTCGGTGACAGCAACAACATCCTCAACGACATGCTCGTCGCCTACCCTCGTCTCGGCATCAACCTTGCCGTAGCGACTCCCAAGGGTGCTGCCTACCAGCGCGACGAGCTCGTATGGGGCACCATGCAGGACGGACTCTCGGCGCTGTCTAAATCGGGCACCTCTCCTGTTGCGCTCGGACAAGTGACCTGGTCCAACGACCCCAGTGAAGCGGTCAAGGACGTCGACATCATCGTCACCGACACATGGATCAGCATGGGCGACGAAGCGCAAAAGGAACAGCGTCTTCGTGACTTTAAGGGTTTCCAGGTGACTGAGGAGATGGCCAAACTGGGCGGCGCCAAGCCGGATTGGAAGTTCATGCACTGTCTGCCCAGGAAAGGGGACGAGGTGGATGACGAGGTGTTTTACTCTGATCGTTCTGTGGTTTTCCCCGAAGCGGAGAACAGGAAGTGGACGATCATGAGTCTGTTTGACCGTATGTTTGGTCGTTGGGAGTTGTAAAGGGAAATACAGGGCGGTAAAACGTCGACCAGCTGCTTGACGATGCTTGCAATCAAAATGCTTGTTACCAAAATCTTGAGACGAGCGATTGCTTCTCTGTGCATAGAGTGGTTTTGATCATGCTTGTAGGAGAGTCGTCAACGACAAAGGAATGGCTCAAAGCTTTTGCTTGCTAATCTCAACTTGGCGAATTGCCGAAGATCGAGTCGGCAGCTCTTCGATTTAGCGCGGAAGGTATACCACGACTCACTATGCCGACATCCCAGTAAGGTACGTCTCGTCGCCAGGTCTGATCATGAAGGGCGTTGGCACAGGTGGGAAAGACAGATCAGAACGAGCAAGTCGTAACGCCAAAAAGATCAAGGGATGATGGAGTTTGTGGGGTAAGCCAAAAGGCTGGGGGAGGGAAAGGGTCGTCTCCGGTATCTAGTCCGGCAACCGAGCTTGGTGCTGGTCAGTGCAGCGCTCCCGCACCTTTCGTCTCTTCTTCTTCCTATTCGACCCACCCCGCACTCCACTCCACCTCCAAAACCGCCTTGCACTTCAACTACCAACCTCTCGCACCTCTGTCCCCCTCTCCCACTCTCGGCCATAGACGACAACCAGCCCGCCAACGATGACAGCCAACCCACAACCGCAGCCGCGCGACTATTCGTCGTTACTCTCGCACTCGGCACGCAACCGTATGCCCTCTGCGATCCGCTCCCTGTTCCCAGCCGAGCTCATCCCCGGAATGGTCTCGCTTCTCTCTGGTAAACCCAACAGCGAAACGTTCCCTTTCCAACGAATCCTGCTCGAACTCAAACCCGCCATCCATCCTGAAGGCAAAGTCGAAACGGTAGCGATCGAAGGATCCGATCTCGACATTGCGCTGCAGTACTCCGCCACGAGTGGGATTCCTAAACTCGTCGACTGGATTGAAGAGTTTCAATCGCACGTTCACGCGCGTGCACGAACTAAGGAAGCTAACAAGCCGGGCGAGGTCTGGCGGTGCTCGTTTGGAAATGGAAGTCAGGATCTGCTGACAAAGACGTTTGAAGCGCTCATCGACGAGGGGGATTCAGTCGTGCTTGAATCGCCGGCGTACTCGGGGATCTTGCCGAGTCTTGTAGCGCACAAAGCGAAGATGTTTGAAGCGGAAACTGATTCTGAGGGCGTAGAACCAACCGCTCTCGACGCTCTCTTGACCAAGTGGACCACAGACCCCGCAACCAGCTCTGCACCCTTCCCAAAGTTCCTCTACACCACTCCCACGGGCGCCAACCCATCCGGAACCTCGGCATCAGACGATCGCAAACGCGCAGTCCTAGCGGTGATCCGCAAACATAACCTGCTGCTGCTCGAAGACGATCCGTACTACTTTTTGAGCTTTCAAGGTCTTACTCCCGACGCTGATCCGGCCAAGCGTCAGAGGGGAAAGAGCTACTTCCAGCTCGAAGCACAGGACGAGTTCGGTGTAGGCAGGGTGCTCCGCTTCGACAGCTTCAGCAAGATCCTCAGTGCCGGCTTGAGGTTGGGCTTTGTGACGGGACCGAAGGAAATTCTGGATGCGATCGATCTGGATACCAGCAGTAGGAATCTGCAGACGAGCGGTACGAGTCAGGCTATCGCCTTTGCGCTGCTAAGCAAGTGGGGGATTGACGGGTTTTTGAGGCACGCAGATAACGTGGCTAGGTTCTATCAGGTAAGTTTCCCCCACCCTTGCCGCAGACCTTCTCGTCGTGTAGCTCAAACATCTCACTCACACTCTTTGTTTCCGACGACAGGACCGACTGGAGCGCTTCGAATCGTCCGCACGAACCATCCTAACCGCCTCCCCTCAATCGCATCCTGGGTCCGCCCCACAGCAGGAATGTTCCTCTGGATCAAACTCAACCTACCCCCTTCCCCCTCCAGCGACCAAGGCGACTCATTCGACCTAATCAGCCACAAAGCCAAAGCCGCCGGCGTCCTCGCCCTACCCGGTGTAGCCTTCAAACCACCCTCCGCCGACGCAGAGCGCAAAACAAGCGCCTACGTACGCACGTCGTTCAGCCAAGTCCCGCTAGATCAGGTGGATACAGCTTTCACCCGTCTGCGTGGCGTCGTCGAGGAGGCGTGGCGCGAAGCTGGTCTAGAGATCCCTGCTTAGAACCCTCTGTAGAGTCTCGTCGTGCTGTTTCGTTCTCGTTAGAAAGATAGCAATAGAACATGGTTTCGGTTTCATATACACAAAGCGTTTGAGCTGCATCGATCGGACCGGGTTGTAGACGTAAAGGCTGAGAGAGAAGGATCTAGCCACGCGAGAGACGGTAGTCGCTCTCGACCGAGGTCGCGAGCTGTGCCAATTCCTGCTGCACGCTCGAGAGGAGCTCGGCGGCGGCGGCGTGGTATTCGGCCTGACTGTCGAGTGGGAAAGAAAGAGTGTGGCTCAATACTCAGTATCTGCGGTGCAACGTCTGTTTCGATGTGGTTTCGCAACTTACGCCTTGACGAAAGCACTAAGGCTCTTGATAGGCTCCGGGTTCTCGAGCACCTGCTTCATCAAGCTGATAGCCTCCTCGGTAGCCGCAACAAGCTTGTCCTCAGCCTGCTCCACTTCACCCCTGTACTGTTCGAGCTTGGCAGCAGCGCCGGCGTTCTCAGCCGACTTGAGCGACTGCTTCCAGCTGTCGAGGTGGAGACGCGCATCGGTGACGCTCTGACGCGCCTTCATAGCGAGCTGGATTTGAGCCCCAAACGAGTTGAAGGGCACGTTGAAGCCCTGGGTGATCTGGTTGTCCTGTGTCAAGCGGGCGTTGCCGAGTCGGTCCTCTGCAATGGCAAACTTCTGAAGTGCTTCGCCGAGCTTCGAGTCGTCCTTGAGCGGTGTCTCGGAGCCAGGGGCCTGTGCGGTGTCGAGCTTGGGAAGGCCGGAGAGGTTGGAAGGGTCGGCACCGAGCTGGAGCGCACCGCTGGCAGCAGCGCGCGAAAGGGCGTGGTGGAGGGTCTTGTTGACCTTTTCGGGACGAGCGGTGGGCGAGACCTTGGGGAGGTTGGTACCGCGAGTTGCGCTCGCAGCCCACGAAGTGACGCTGTGGCCTACGCTTGCCGAGAGCTGGGTGATGCTCTCCTGAAGCTGAGTCTGTTTTCATTGGAGAAGGCCAGGAAAAAAGTCAGTACCTAGAGTACTCCATATCTGCAACGTTGACAGCAGGTGCTGCGGACTTACAGGGTAGTCATAGCTCTCGGTCTCGTAGACCTTGGCGACCTTCATGAGGCCGGTGTGAGCCGACTTGAGCGCATCGACGCGGCGTTCCAAGTCCTTGTACTCCTGGGGCAGCTCGGTGATGTCCTCCTGGTCGACAGCACCAAAGCGCTCGCGAGCCTGCTGGTTGAGGTTGCCGAAAGTTTTGCCAATGTTCTGGAACTGAGGTCCAACATTGCTGGTAAATTTCTTCCACTGATCCATTTTGGATAGAGTATGCTACGGGAGGGACAAGGGAATTGATGAGGGTGCGATAGGTGATGGTTGATGGCGATGACGAAAAAGTGTTGCTTTCAACAAAAAAAAAAAAAAAAAAAAAAAAAAAAAAAAAAAAAAAAAAAGCATCGCTGCTGCTGGCTGAATTGAGCTTGAGTTGGATGCACACTTGCTGCACTGCACTCTGCTGCAACTGCCGACTGCCACTGCGCGACTCCGGTGCCGTGTTGAATGACGGACCGCGTTGCGTTACGTATTGCTGTGCTGTGCTGTGCTGTGCTGTGCAGTGCTGCGCAATCTTGATTTCTCAACTGGATTCGATAGGAGAAAAAAGGGATTCTCGCACAGGCCACCCCGGATTGGCTCTTTTAAGTGAATGTTAGATCGGAAAGTAAGGCTGCAGCTGCTGCGCACTTTGCAGGATCGGGCTCAGTTGAAACTCAGAAACCAACACCTTTGATTCTCATCCTCTTCCACATGGTGATTGCTCCGCCACCATCGGTTCTCTACGATCATTTTATAACCGCGGAGACCGCATAGCCAACATGTCGAGATCCCATCAGGATCTGTTCGCCACGGTGCGCGACGAGGTCCTCACATTCCCGGCTTTTGTCCACTTGCCAGCTTCAGCTCGTCCCCAGAGCCAACACCTGCTCACTGCCAACAAGATCGAATCTGTCAAGTGCATCGCCCTTTCAGCCAGTGTGGGACCTGGCTCAATCTTATTCGATAGGTCTACCGGCATCTATAGATATGCCTCACTTCCGTACAAAGGTCAGATTGCTTTCCGATGGGGCATTTCCGAGGATATCATTCGCGCCCTCGCAGTCAATCTTGACGGAAAACGTATACTTATCGAGGACATGGACGACTGGGGAGATTGGGTTACCACGTATTTCTTCAAGCCTACTTTGAACCTCTCTACCTCCGACTATCAGCGAAGAAGGGAGTTCATCATCCAGCCTATTCACATCGATGTCATCGTGGACGTTCCCGACGAGCCGGACGGACAACAGACCGCTACCACTTCAACAGCAGCGAATGTCTCGGGTCTAGCTCCCAACGCTCCGCCTGCATACCATCCAGAGGAAGATAGAGAGAACATTCAAGCACCTCAACAACCACCATCTGAAGCGGCACAGAGCGCATCCAGCGAAGGCGCATCGTCTCGCCCCACGCAATCAGCCGCAGCTGAATCCATGATCAGCCTCGTCAACAACGTTGTCGGTATCGTCCTGCAAACGCTCCAACCACAGCTTCAAGCTCTCCCACAATCCATCTTGAGCTCGCTATCTGCTTCGTTGGCATCTACAAATGCAACCGCAATGCCATCGGCCAGCGCTGTCCCTACCGCATTCGAGACCACCGTTCCCGCACCATCCCAGCCCCCACCGCACAGCAGACTTCCGATCCGACGCAGCGGCAGTCGCTGATCGACGGACTGTTCGATGAGCTATCGCGCCTGCGTGCACAGCCACCTTCTTCGTCTTCTGCAGACCAACCCTCCCCGGCGGCTGGCGACGTCGGACCGACTGAGGGCGAAATGAACAACGAGTTGAGCCAAGCGTTTGCCGAGATGCTTGCTCGACAGCGGTCTGCTGTTTCCTCCATTAATACTGGTGCTGGTGCTGCCGAAGTTGCTTCCGGTGGCGCCACTGCAGCCGTAGCAGACGAAGACGAAGAGTCGCTGACCATCGTTTCCACGCCATCCAGCTCGCGTCGATCCTCACGTTCCAACTCGCGATCGCGTGGTGCACGCCGCACCCTCCTTTCGGGCACCACACTCCTAGTGCTCACCCTGATCACATGCATCTTTGGCTTTATCGCACCGGTCAGCGCCTCCCCCCGCGTCACCGCGCTCAACCCTGCAAATCCGCTCTCCCCACGCGATGCACCTACCCCACTGGTCGAACCACGTCAAAACAGCCGACACCTGCATCTCTGCAAATGCACGTGCTTCCAGACCAATTCGACGCTGGTACCGCTCTACTCGCCAAAGGATCCGTCGAATCCGTGTCTGACGTGTACGCGGCAGTTCTGTCTTGATCAGGGCTTGGAGATTTGTAAAGGCGCCAAGTTGGAGCATACCGATCATGATGTGGGGACCGGGTTGGAGGGAGATGTTTGGGCAAAGTGTTTTGAGAGGGATAGTTATAAGGATCAGTCGATCATTACGTTGTATATCTTGGTGGTTGTGGGGCTGGTGGCGTTTGCGGCGATGAGAGGGAGGATGGAAGGATGGTATCAGCAGTATCAGACTATGGGGCCGCAGGGATTGTGTAATGCTGTAAGAGAGTCGCCATGGTCAAGGTCTTCGGGGTGAGACGCTGCCGTCCACGATTTCGAAATGTCACCACTGGTCGTCTAGCAATGCATCCATCACTTACTTAAACTTCGTGTGCGCATAACCCAAAGTTTCTAGGGGACGATCTAGAGTTGCAAAACGATCCACGACAAGTCTGACACGCAAAACATTGAAGCTTGAATCTCTATCCATGAGCCGCCTCTTTCGCTCTTTGCCGCTACTTGTTGTCGGAAAGCAACTTGCTAATCTCGGAATCATAGCCATCGATCAGCTCGAGAACAGTGCACACCCTCTCAAACCAAGTGTCCTCGACGAAGTAGCCACCAACACCCTCTGGCGTCTTCCCCTTCCTATGGCACGCTTGAGCATGTTTCCACCAGTAAATCTCGGGCACCCTGATCTCGGTCCCTTTCGGCCCCTGCATATCAATGTACTTGTGACAGCAGTGGCAGAGTCCTTGAATGATCTGCGCTCGCTCGGTTGGTTTGACGTTGGTCCGCCTTTTACCTCGAAAGTGCGTGGGAGGTGTGAACGGCAATCCCGTAGAAGCAGAGACGCCGTGGAAGTTTTGGAGATGATAGTTGTAGGCTGGTGTCGAACGAAAAATTTCAAACAGCTGTCAGTCACCGCTTTTCTACAAGCACTCCATGGCGACGCCAACTTACCCGAAAATTTAGTCTTGAGAAACTTGACTTTACCATCCTCGTAGCTGCAAGACCCCATTCACCTCAGATCCAGGTCAGCGTATCATACCTACATCCTAGCCATTCTTTTACAATCGACTTACCAGATAGGACACATTCCCACTTTCTGTGCACTGACACCCTTCACAAAGCGCGGCGTGTAGAGATCCAAGATCGAGCGCGGCCTGTTGAAAGCACCATAACTCCTTTGAGCTCGGTCCACAATCTCGCGAAAGTGTTCGTCGACACTGTATCACAAGCAGGCATGGTTAGTCTGGTATCAGCGTAGGGGTTTTCGAGGACTTGAGACGATGTAAACAAGACTCACTCTGAAAAGTTGAGATGTCGGAGGAGCATTTCGAACACTTCTGGACTCACAGAAGAGGGAACCGAATAGCGTTGGTAGAGTAAGGGAAAGTCGGGATGGATTTCCCAGTTGCCAGGAAAAGTTCTCGTTCCACGGTTTCGACTCGGTTCCGGAAGGAATGTCTCTTCGGGCTCGTCTTTAACAGCCTCTTCTGCGTCCGTCTTTGGGATGCCGTTGCACGGGTCTGCTTGTTCCAAATCGAATTCGCCGCTTCCGCCGCTGTCGTGCACTCCGTACTGAGCAGCCTTCTCTTCTTCATCTTCGTCCGGCTTGACTTGAACGTGCTTTTTCCCGCGGAGACGTGTTTCGTAATTGGAGCGGAGCTGTCCGAGTGCTTCTCCATTGTCCTCATCATGCCAGTCTGGCGAGCCGTGGACGGCTTCGTCGGAAGAGGAGGCCGGCTCATTAGGCGGGGGCGTGAGGAGCTCGGCAAGGCTGAGCACGGGTACGCTTTCCTTCCTCCTTAGCCTGTACCTACCCAAGGATGAGGCGGGAGATGAGAGAGGTCGGGCTGACGAGCTACTGCCGATCTCGCTGCTGGCTTGTCGATTATCGTCCGAGCTGAGCGTCCTGCTAGATTTCACCTTATTGCTCGAGTTTGGTCGCCTGGACAGCTTCTTGCTGGTGCGCTTTGCTTTCTTAGCTGAGCTACTCGAGGTACTGCCGCCTTGCTGCAAGTTGTCGCGTTGAGTTTCCGTCGAACCAAAGCTGTGCTCAGCTCGACCGTCCGTTTCGGCTGCGGCTCTTCTGAGACGCGTTCCTTGATAAGGAGCACTTCTCGGGGCCGGCGGGTCCTCAACCCTATCTGCTTGATAGAGTGAGTGATCCACTCGTGAACTGGACCCATATCTTTGGTCTTGCTTTTGCAGGTCGCGACATGATGCTACCTTTGAGGGCGGTGTACCGCCTTTCCAACTCCCATCTCTTCCTAGCAGAGGAACGGGCGTGTCGTCAAAGTCGACGGTGTTAACTGTACTTGCACTTGTGTCGCCAGGGTGATTCGCCCAAAACGAGTGCTGCGAGGTGTAGGACTGGTCCGCCTCTCCATCAGCGTCTTCGTCGCACGAAGAAAAACCAAGGCCAGTCAAAGTGTTGGCGGAAGCTTCGAAATTTTCAAAGTGCTCCCCTTGTCCATGGTAGCTGTTCTGCGAAGAGTTGCCAAGCATGCCATAGCCAAAGGGTGCGCATGTGAAGTGATCCAGAGCGCTCTTGGGATCCACGTAGACGTGCTCTGATCGATGTGATGGGCTGGGATCGCGATGGGACCCCCTGATGGCCTGTCGAAGTACCGGAGCCTTTGCGCTTTCGGGACTGCAAGGATCACGCTGGTACGACATCGAGACGACCTTGTCTGCTTGAAGCTTCGAGATTCGACGAGAGGGAATGATCCGCGGAGAAGAAGCGGCTTGAGTCTTGAAAGGGATGTTGTGTGCCGTAAAGAAAGGAAGGAAGGTCGCTGGAGCCTCGAGAGCTTCCCGAGATTGTGCTTTCAGAGACTGATTCGAAAGGAAGAGGAGAGGCTTGACTGCGGGCTGAGGGGGGAGAAGACGGTTGCACAAAGATGTCCCTATTTGTAGCAAGGAGAGAAGAGAGGGGAGGAGAGAGGTGAGGCGCTAGCACCCCAATAAGGCTCAGCGCGAAGCAGGACACAGGCAGCAAGCACCGACAATAGGCTTCAGAGCGAGAAGGCCAAAGTCGAAGCTTTCGAGACTGACAGAGTCTGAAAGAGGGAAAAAAATTCACAAGGCACCTATGACTTGTGCTGAAGCCAACTCATCGTCGTAGCCACACGAGGCCATCGCTTATCACTTTGAGGGCAATGCAGTGCCGACGCCAGCCTCGCTTCGACGTAGCTGTGATCTGCACCTGAGCCGTGTCAAAAGGCTCAAGGACAGCATCCGATAGGAACGCATTCCAGGTTGCTTGACTGACTGCATACAAAGGGATAGGTGGGCGGCCGAGGGGAGGCGTAGAGAAGGATTTTCCTGGCTTGAGTCTGGCGAGGCTCACTGTGCAGTCTGCGGGGGGAGAAGAGAACCTGGGCTTCTGGTGGCCGACTTGAAGTCAGAGGGCTCTGCATAGCTTTTCTGCCCAGCTGGCGGAGATGTAGCTGTTCCTCGTAGTTGTCACAGCCGTGAAAGCAGATTTCGTTTTCAAGGCACCTGAGCTGCACCGCGACCTTCCAGATATGAAGGCAGACAGCACAGTTTCAAACCGGCACAAGGGAGAGGTGAAAGTCGGCAGGATTCGCAGATGGCTGGCTATATGCGCTGTGCAGCAGCTTGGCGAGCGTTGTGATGGAATTTGCTTCCAGCTATCGAGCTTTTTCTGAGTCGACGAGCCTTTGTTCCGCAAGGTGTTTCTAACGTGACTGCCAGGTGTGCCTTCAGAGGGGTCGTGCAAATGTACCTCGCGCGCTTGATGCTCTGGGTTGGCCTTTAGGGGAAAGCGGTCAGGAGAACTGTCACGTTCACTTGCCGTTGAGGAGAGGGGAGAGAGAGAGAGAGAGAGAGAGAGAGAGGGGGGGGTCGAAGAAGCAGAGAAGAAAGGACTTGACTCACAGATGTGCCGTTGCGCTAATCAGCGGCTTCCCAATTGCTGTCGACAAAGCGACGCGGCTAGAGTTCTGGCTTCAGCTTTCTCTCTCTAAAATCACAATCCCGTGGCGCTTTTCAGATTTGGCGCGCAACGTATGACCCAGGCTCAATTTCGGACGCTCCCGAGCAGCAAGAGTCACATGGGCTATCTCGCTCTGTGTCCAGGTGCCCTTGGGAGTTTTTGAGAGAAGAGCTGACGCCTTGACCTTCTTGGCTCGACAGGCGCGCGAGCTCTAGGACTTTTCGACCTGCTGTCCCAGCTCACACGAACTCATTTTCGCCTTGACATGCCGTCACGCGTGCTGACTCTGTGGAAGTCTTGCAACTGCCAAAATACCACGATCGGCATTATCACTTTTGCACAAGACGCATGAAAGAAACGCATTCATTGCAGCGAGAAACAGGCTTTGTATGCGCTCGCATCGACAAACAGATCGCTCTGTTCTTCTGTAGATCAGAAGAGGACCAGTTTCGCCGGCGCGGTCGACCTCTTGAGAGCGCTCATCACGGCATCGAGGGCGAGCAGCTTCATGAGCTCGTCTCGCGTCTCGAAGCTGTCAAACACACTGCGCTGCTTGGCATCGACCCAAGTCTGGTCAATCACAATGGCCTGCAGCGAGTCGAGTCGCAGACTTCCCGATGCAATCAAAGCTGCGACTCGCTGCGGTGTACCAGCTGCAAGCGGCGTCGTGTGTTCGCGCAGCCACGCCTCGTGCTCCTTGAGTTTGAAATGGCGTGCAAACAGCTTCGCAACCGAGAAGCCGCCCAGCAAGGCCTTGTTGCTGCTCTCCTTCTTCCCCGCTCCTGTCTTATCGTCCTTGCCCCCGCTTTGGACGCACCGTTGCCAAGTTTGCGTCGCTTTGCAGATCCCGCCCATCGGTCCTCGTCGTCGTTGGAAGCTTCTGCCGAGCCGGGAAGTTGGGGTCCTACAGCGCGCAGCCTGCGCGCAAGGTCGGCAGCGCGCTGTGCATTTCCAGTCAGCATGATCAACGCAGGACGCCCTGGCTGGCTGACGGTGAGGTCTTTGGCATCGTTGACGCTTCGGGCTGTGGAAGGCATGCATGATCGCACAAAGTCGGCAAGCGTCGCGAGCGTACGAGGTTGATCAAAGGTGGTGGTGTCGAGCAGCATGGACTCGCCAAGACGCAATTCCTCCAATTCCAGGTCGCTCAGCTTGGCGAATGAGGCGCGCTGTTTGGCCGTGAGGTAGTCGGCCTGCATGTCGGGCGGCTGCGTCGCCACCGATCCCACTCCTTGCGCGAACTCGGCGGAGAGGGCCGCTCTCTGTCCGAAAGAGGGAATTTGACGTAATGCGAGGGTGGAAGGTGTCAGCATCGCCTTCTTAGATATATCACCTGAAACTGTTGAAGAATATGTCGGTCGAGCGGCCCGAGGTAGGGACTTACCTTTTGTTTGCGAGCTTTCTCCTTCTCCTTGCGTTTGCGCTTCTTATCATCCTTGTGTGCTGCTTCATCCTTGCTCTCCTGTGCGGTCTGTATTGATCCGGTGGGCTGGTCTTCGGCTGCGTCATTCAAATGCTCGGGCTCGTCTTGAATGCTGACGGCTCCATCGTCGGAGCCAATCACGGATCCTGCATCGTTTTCGTCGAGGAGATAGTTTTCTTCCAGCGTGTCTGCCATATTCGTGCTAAAGCTTTCAGTCTGATCTGCGTGAGAGTGTAGGAGGAGGAACGATGGTGAACTGCAGCCTTGTGGACTGTTGGTGTATGCTGTTGAACGTCGTTTCTTCGCAAAAAAAAAAAAAAGTTGTGGAGGAAATCCGAGCTGCAGCAGGAAGAACGGTGAGAAAACTTAAAATTTCGGCTCGATTCTCGGAAGTCGGCACTGAAGGAGAGGTTTCAATTGAACAAGGGCGCTGCGGATGTCGCGTTTGCATCCTGGACCCTTACCATCACCATCTCGACGTCCAATCACGAGGACTCGCCGAGTCTGCTTCGACGGCAAAGAAAGGGCGACTTGTACCGGGGCGTCAAGCGCACTACACTTTGACGCACTCCACCAACACCTTGCCTTTGATCGGACGCAGACTGATCACGGCCGCATCTCACTGCAGCGCATCCATTTCACGACTGCTGTAGACTGCTACACAGCGACAATCAAAGTCACTCAACGTCCCGCATCCCAACACGTATTCACCGCCACCGACGGTCGCTCCTGTCAAGCACGCCTTGGACATCATGATGCACATCGAGGATCCGGCAGAAATTGCCGCCATCGCAACCGAGTTCATCTCTAGTAAGTGTCCATCTCTTCCCAACAGCGCACATGACAGTGCTGGTTAGAAAGAGTGACCATTCTTACACCTCTCATTCCTTGTCATTGTTTCCGACTCGACCGTCTAGACTTGGACAATCTACCCCAGGAAGTCAGCCACATGGTCAAGGAGATCGAGCACAAGGATGCCAAGACCCAAGACCTTCTTCCCAAGATTGCAGCAAGGGAATCGCAGCTCAGGGAGATACTGCAGAAAGGAGGTAGCGGTCTGTCGAATCCAGCAGGCAATTTGTCGGAAGCGGATCGAGTCAAAGCGGAAAAGCTGGCCGACAAGATTCGAACCGACTACGGACGCGCAGACGAATGGAGTTCACAGAAGGAAGCGCTGAGTCTGCGGCTATGGCGCGCCATCCATGCTCATCACAAGCATTTGAAGGATGAGATGAACAAGATCAGTCCAACCGTTCTCGCCAACTACTCGTCGACAGCGTCGACTGGAACACCGCAAGTGCCCTCGCTGTCTGCGTTGCCGGCGGCGCTGGCGGGCCTCAAGAGTCCTGCGGTGGAGATGGACTCACCACTGGCAGGTCTCAAGCGCAAGGGCAGCTTGCTGTCGCCAGGCATCGGTACCTTGACTCCTGGCACGCCGATGAGCGCAGCTGCTCGAGCGAGGGCAGGTGGCCGCACAACGCCGGTCGACTCTGGCTCGCCAGCACCACCCGAGCGAGGGCTGGGCGGCGCAGTGCGAGGAGCAGGCGCCTCTCGCAAAGCACGCGGAGGATCGCTCTCGGCGAGCGGGCCTGGCCGATCGGGTCTGTCGCAAAGCACCGAGTTGGGCGGGCTGGGTGGCCTCGAAGGATTCGAAGGTGAACCTGGCGAGGGAGAGGAGGGCGAAGAGAAGGACGATACGCCGTACTGCTTCTGCCAGCGCGTCTCGTTTGGTGAGATGATTGGATGCGACAATGCCGAAAACGATCCGGACTGCAAGGAATGGTTCCACATCGGTTGCGTCGGTGTCACCAAACCCTTGCCGCAAAAGTGGTACTGCTCCGAGTGTCTGGCCAAGCTCAAGAACAAGCGCCGACGCCAGTAGACTCGGCTCGCTTATCACTTGCATACAATTGCTTCAGCATTTCTTTGTACTTTTAGAGATTATACCCCATGTTCATGCCATCGTCGTACGAAGACCAGAATCAATAGAGTGAAAGATAGGCGAGATTTACTGCAGAAAGCATCTGCCCGATCTTGTCTCGATGTTGCATCTCCTTACGCGGCATTTGGAACGTCGAAGCATATGCCGATGCGAGAAGCAGCTTTTCGCGCGATAGCTTCATTTCCTCTCCTCTTTAAGTCTGCCGTCGCGTTTGACTTTTTTTTTTTTTTTTTTTTTTCGGCAGGAAATGCACGACCGCGTCGGATCTTGTAATGAGAGAGAGAAAAAATTTAAAGTCGAATTTTTTCCTTGCTTGGGTCTCGATCTGTGTTCCTTTGGCGGGTCATTCCGAAAAATTTCCTAGCCGAGCGTCGATATTTTTTTTTTTCTGTGGTCAGTTTGACTCATGCTCCGTGCAAGAGCAAAAGGCAGGCTTCGATGGACACCGAGGATCAGCAGAGACTTCATCTGCCCTCTTCTTCCTGATTGGGCCGAAACTGACTTGGACTTGGGAAAGCGGAGAACTCATTTTTTTTTTTTCTTCTTCTGAGCTGGCCGAGACGAAAAGTTTAGTCTGTTGGACGGCGCTCCCTCCATCTTCCTTCCCTTCTTCCTCCTTCTTCCTCCTCTCCTCCTCCTCCCTTCCTCTCTTAGCGAGCACAACACACAACGCAAGACAGGAAGGAGGTCGAACGAGGCTCAAGAACTCGATCTGATCTGCCAATCCAAATCGCACCGTCCTTCTGACAACCCCATTGACGCCTACTCCTTCCTTGATTGTGTTCATCGTCCAACATCAAACCATCTCTCTTTTTTCGAACGTCGCTTCTGCGGTCTTTTTCAAGAGGTATCGTTCTGATTTGAGTCTATCCACAGGCTTCGAGACGGAACTTTTCTCCACATCCTTCTTTGGATCCCCTTTGCCGTCGACCCCCCAAAAGTAGCCTCTCTCTGTCCAGTTTCCTAGCTGTTCGAGGTTTATCACCTTCTTTCGATCCGTCTTTATTTGTTCTTAGGCTTCCTGTTGCATTCACGGGAACCGCTTCACCTCGTTCAAAGTCTCTTTTTCAAACCCCTTCTTCTTTAGACTTTTCAACATGGCCACCCCTTCGCTGGGCGCAGGCCAGATCGCCTCGGCCGTCAACGGCCAGGCTGCCATTTTCCCTCCCGCCACTAGCCCTCCTCTTGGTCAAGAGGACAGCACCGAGATGGTTCTCGAACTCGCCGACGGCACCGCTTACCGAGGTATCAGCTTCGGTGCCGAAGGCAAGTCCGTCTCTGGTGAATGTGTCTTCCAGACTGGTAAGTCTCGTCCTTTCCAAGCATCCCTCGATGCTTGCTCTCAAAGTGACCACCGCAGCTTGACAGATCATCTGACACGCTGTCCACCCTCCCCTCATGACCGTCGCCATCTACAGGTATGGTCGGCTACGTCGAGTCGATCACCGATCCTTCGTACGAGGGTCAGATCCTCGTCCTCACTTTCCCTCTCGCGGGCAACTACGGTGTTCCCAGCCGAGAGGAAGCTGCGCAGAGCATCCAGAAGCTGCTCGCCTCTCCCTTCGAGTCGAGCCGCATTCACGTGGCCGGTCTCGTCGTGTCGTACTACAGCCACGAGTTCAGCCACTACCTTGCCCAGACCGGCCTCTCGGACTGGCTCAAGGAGAGCGGCGTTCCCGCCATCTACGGTATCGACACCCGAGCCCTGACCAAGAAGATCCGCAACCAGGGTAGCATGCTCGGCAAGCTGCTCATGCCCCAACCCGGCGCCTCTATTGCCAAAGCTGCTGCCGCCGGCGACTGGCGCCAGGCTGTTGTCGACCTCCCCTTTGCCGACCCCAACGCCGAGAACCTCGTTGCTCGCGTCTCGTGCAAGAAGCCCACCCTCTACACCCCTGCCAACACCTCGTCCGGCGAGTCGCTCGGCAAGTTTGAGGCTCCCCTCCTCCACCCTTCTGGTCGTCCCATCCGCGTTCTCGCTCTCGACGTCGGTATGAAGTACAACCAGATCCGCTGCTTCACCTCGCGCGGTGTTGAGCTCAAGGTCGTCCCTTGGGACTACGACTTCCTCGCCGAGGCCGAGGCTTTTGACGGTCTCTTCATCTCCAACGGTCCCGGTGACCCCGTCTCGTGCGGTCCCACCATCGCCCGCATTGCCGAGCTGCTCAAGCTCAAAGGTGCCAACATGATCCCCATCTTTGGTATCTGTCTCGGCCACCAGCTACTTGCCCTCGCTGCCGGCGCCCAGACCGAGAAGCTCAAGTTCGGTAACCGTGGCCACAACATCCCCTGTACCGACCGGATCAGCGGCCGATGCTACATCACCTCCCAGAACCACGGTTACGCCGTCAACGCCGACACCCTCCCGCCGGCTGGAAGCCCCTCTTCGCCAACGCCAACGATGACACCAACGAGGGTATCTACTGCACCGAAGGCCCCTTCTTCAGTGTCCAGTTCCACCCCGAGAGCACTCCTGGTCCTCGCGACACCGAGTTCCTCTTTGACGTCTTCATCCGCAGCGTCGTTGACTGTGCTGCCGTCAAGGCCGCTCCTGGCGCCACGCCCGCCACCATCCTGCCTCCCGTTGGCTTCACCGGTGGTCTGCTGGCCGACAACGCTGCTGCCAACTCCCGCGTTCACGTGCGCAAGGTGCTCGTGCTCGGTTCCGGTGGCCTCAGCATTGGTCAGGCCGGTGAGTTCGATTACTCTGGTTCGCAGGCCATCAAGGCGCTCAAGGAGGAAGGCATCTACACGGTGCTCATCAACCCCAACATCGCCACCATCCAGACCTCGTCTGGTTTGGCTGACAAGGTCTACTTCCTTCCCGTCACCCCCGAGTTTGTGCTCAAGGTCATCGAGCACGAGCGACCCGACGGTATCTACTGCACCTTCGGTGGTCAGACTGCGCTCAACGTCGGTATCAAGATCAAGGACGAGCTGCCCAAGATGGGTGTCCGCGTCCTTGGTACTCCGATCGAGACCATCATCACCACTGAGGACCGTGACCTCTTCGCCAAGGCCATGGAGGAGATTGGTGAGAAATGCGCTCCCTCGGCCGCCGCCAACAACTGGGACGAGGCCCTCGCCGCTGCCCAGTCGATCGGCTTCCCCGTCATTGTGCGTGCTGCTTTCGCCCTCGGCGGTCTCGGCTCCGGTTTCGCCAACAACGTCGACGAGCTCCGCAAGCTCTGCTCGGCTGCCTTTGCCAACTCTCCGCAGGTGCTCGTCGAAAAGTCGATGAAAGGCTGGAAGGAGGTCGAGTACGAGGTAGTTCGTGATTGCCGCAACAACTGCATCACCGTTTGTAACATGGAGAACTTTGACCCTCTCGGTGTCCACACGGGTGACTCGATCGTCATTGCTCCCTCGCAGACGCTTAACGACGACGACTACAACATGCTCCGTACCACTGCCGTCAATGTGATCCGTCACCTCGATGTCGTCGGTGAGTGCAACATCCAGTACGCCCTCAACCCGCACAAGCGCGAGTACTGCATTATCGAGGTCAACGCCCGTCTCTCACGTTCGTCGGCGCTCGCCTCCAAGGCTACCGGTTACCCCCTCGCCTTCATCGCTGCTAAGCTCGGTCTCAACATCCCCCTCAACGAGATCCGCAACAGCGTGACGCGCGAGACCAGCGCCTGCTTCGAGCCCTCGCTCGACTACGTCGTCACCAAGTTCCCTCGATGGGATCTGCGCAAGTTTGTTCGCGTTAGCAGCAAGCTGGGCTCTTCCATGAAGAGTGTCGGTGAAGTCATGAGCATCGGCCGAACCTTCGAAGAGTCGATCCAGAAGGCCATCCGCTCCATCGACTACGCCCACGACGGTTTCGGCCAGAACGACGTTGTCGCCGACGACGAGATCGACGAGGAGCTCATCAACCCCACCGACAAGCGCATGTTTGCCATCGCCAACGCCATGGCCAAGGGCTACTCGGTCGACAAGATCCACCAGATGAGCAACATCGACCGATGGTTCCTCAGCAAGCTCATGCGCATCACCCAGGCCGCCAAGGTCTTTTCGACGCACAACGCCGCCAGCTTCCCGCCCGCCATGCTTCGCCAGGCCAAGCAGCTCGGTTTCTCGGACAAGCAACTCGCCAGGGCGCTCAACTCGACTGAGCTCGCCGTCCGCAAGATGCGTCAGGAGCACGCCATCATGCCCTTTGTCAAGCAGATCGACACGGTCGCCGCTGAATTCCCCGCGTACACCAACTACCTCTATACCACCTACAACGCCGTCGAGCACGACGTCAACTTCACCGACAAGGGTGTCATGGTGCTGGGTTCCGGTGTCTACCGTATCGGTTCGTCGGTCGAGTTCGACTGGTGTGCCGTGCGTGCCATCCGAACCCTTCGCCAGCGCGGCTTCAAGACGATCATGGTCAACTACAACCCCGAGACCGTCTCGACCGACTACGACGAGGCGGACCGTCTCTACTTTGAGAACATCTCGCTCGAGACCGTGCTCGATATCTACGACACCGAGCAGTCGGCCGGTGTCATCATGTCGATGGGTGGTCAGACGCCCAACAACATTGCCTTGCCGCTCTACCGCCAGAACGTCAAGGTGCTCGGCACTTCGCCCGAGATGATCGACATGGCCGAGAACCGATACAAGTTCTCGCGCATGCTCGACAAGATCGGCGTCGACCAGCCCATGTGGAAGGAGCTTACGAGCTTCGAGGAGGCCCAGTCGGCCTGCGCCCGCTTCGGCTACCCCGTGCTGGTGCGTCCCTCGTACGTTCTCAGTGGTGCCGCCATGAACGTCGTCTACTCTCCCGAGGACCTCAACAGCTACCTGTCGCAGGCCGCCGCCATCAACCGCGAGCACCCTGTCGTTATCACCAAGTATCTCGAGGGCGCCAAAGAGATCGAGATGGACGCTGTCGCCAAGGACGGCAAGATGATGATGCACTACATCTCGGAGCACGTCGAGAACGCCGGCGTGCACTCGGGTGACGCTACGCTCATCCTGCCGCCCCAGGATCTGGACCCCGAGACGGTTCGCCGCATTGAGGTGGCCACTGCCAAGATTGCTGCTTCGCTCCACATCACTGGTCCGTTCAACATCCAGTTCATCGCCAAGAACAACGACATCAAGGTCATCGAGTGCAACGTCCGAGCTTCGCGATCGTTCCCCTTCGTCAGCAAGGTCACCGGTGTCGACGCCATCCAGATGGCTACCGAGCTGATGCTCGACCTTCCCGTCGAGGCCTACCCCAAGGTGGACCTGCCTCGCAACTACGTCGGTGTCAAGGTGCCCCAGTTCAGTTTCAGCCGTCTCGCTGGTGCTGACCCCATTCTTGGTGTCGAGATGGCCTCGACTGGTGAGGTCGCCTGTTTCGGTCGCGACAAGTACGAGGCCTACCTCAAGGCCATGATCGCTTCGGGCATCCGCCTCCCCACCAAGAACGTCTTGCTCAGTATCGGCTCGTACAGCGAGAAGCAGGAGCTGCTGCCCTCTGTCCGCACGCTCCACGAGCTCGGCTTTACCCTGTACGGTTCGTCGGGTTCGGCCGATTTCTACTCGGAGCAGGGCATCCCTGTCATCCACCTCGAGGCGCTCCCCGAGGACGACGAGTCCAAGTTTGAGGACACCGCCAAGGCTTCCTACTCGCTGCTCACGCACTTGACTCAGGGTCTCTCGTCGCTCTTTATCTCGCTGCCAAGTAAGAACAAGTACCGACGTCCCGTGTCGTTCACCTCGATGGGTTACCGCGCCCGTCGATTGGCGATCGACCGATCCATCCCGCTCATCACCAACGTCAAGAACGCCAAGCTGTTTGTCGAAGCTCTCGCTCGTCACCGCAAGGCCGGCTCGAGCTTCGACATTATGCCTGTCGACTTCAAGACCAGCCACACGGCCTTCACCCTGCCTGGTCTCATCAACGTCAACGCCTTTGTGCCCAGCATTGCGGACGGCAAGGTGAGCGCTGATGAGCTCGCCGCCATCACGCGTGCCTCGCTCGCCGGTGGTTTCACTACGGTCCAGGTGATGCCTGCTGGTGTCTCTTCGAGCGTCGTCGACGCTGCCTTGCTCGCTGTTGCTGAGAGCAAGATCGCTGGCGGTGCTCACTGTGACGTCTCGCTCGGTGTGTCCGCCTCGGCTGACAACCATGAGGTGGTCGACCAGCTCGCCGTCAAGGCGCGCTCGCTGCTCATCTCTTTCAACGGCCTCGGCTCCAACGTCAGCAAGGCTGCCACCATCGCATCGCACTTTGCCTCGTGGCCTGCGGACCGTCCCATTGTCACCGACGCCCGCAACACCGACCTCGCCTCGGTGCTCTTGCTGGCCAGCCTGCACAACCGCTCGATCCACGTGACCAACGTGCTGTCGCGCGACGACATCCAGCTCATCGCGCTCAGCAAGGCCAAGGGTCTTCAGGTGACCTGCGACGTTGCTGTATACGCGCTCTTCTTTACCACCGAGATGTACCCCCAGGCTACCTGCCTGCCCTCGGCCGATGACCAGAAGGCGCTGTGGGAGAACCTCGAGGACATTGACATGTTCTCGATCGGCAGCACGCCTTACCAGCTCGCCAAGGAGATTGGTGAGGTGCCCGCTCCCCAGGCTGGTATCGAGGAGACGCTCTTGCTGCTGCTCGATGCTGTCAACGAGCACCGACTGACGCTGGACGACATCCTGCTCAGGCTGTACACCAAGCCCAAGGAGATCTTTGGCGTTCAGGCTCAGGCCAACACGCAGGTCGAGATCGAGATCGACCGACCCACGGCGTTTGCTCGCCGCGAGTACTGGTCGCCGCTCGAGTCGCGCGCCACTGTGGGCTCGATCAACCGCGTTACGCTCAAGGGCAAGACCGTGTTTGTCGATGGCGAGGTGCTGTCGGACGTCTCGCTCGGCAGCAATGTCAGCAACGTCGCCACGGTCGCCAAGCAGGCCAAGTCGTCGACTGGTCGACGCGTGTCGTTCTCTGCTGCCACTGCTGGCGCCGCTACCAACTCCGGTGTGATCTCGGCTCAGGACGCTCCCACGTCGCCGCCTCCTCTGTCGCTCGGACTCAAGTCGCCCGTTCTTGGCTCCAGCGAGCCCGGTCAGCCCCGCAGCGGCAGCAGCAGCCTGATGGCCGCGTTTGCCAACGAGTCGACGGCTCTCACCGTTGCCCCGGCGGCGCCGTCGATCGGATCGGTTCTGTACCACCCCACTTTCGCTCGACGACACATTGTTTCGGTCAAGAGCTTTACTCGTGACGATCTGCATGCTCTGTTCTCGGTGGCTACCGAGATGCGCGTCATGGTGGAGCGACAAGGTGCTGTGGACCTGTTGCGCGGACGTGTGCTCGCTACGCTCTTCTACGAGGAGTCGACACGCACGTCGTGCTCGTTCGAGGCTGCCATGCTGCGTCTTGGTGGTCAGGTGGTCAAGGTTCAGCCTGACAAGTCGTCGGTGCAGAAGGGCGAGTCGATTCCTGACACGGTGCGCACTCTCGGCTGCTACGCCGACGCTGTCGTGATGCGCCACCCTGCTGCTGGCAGCGTTCACCTTGCTGCCAAGCACTCGCCCGTGCCCGTCATCTCCGGAGGCGAGTCGTCGATCGAGCACCCCACTCAGGCTCTGCTCGACACTTTCGCCATTCGTGAAGAGATGGGTACCGTCGCCGGTCTGACCATCACCATGGTGGGTGACCTCAAGTACGGCCGCACGGTGCACAGCCTTGTGCAGCTGCTGTGCCTGTACGGAGTCACTGTCAACTACGTGAGCCCCGAGTCGCTCAAGATGCCCGAGGACGTCAAGCAGGCGGTTGCTCGCAAGGGTATCAAGCAGTACGAGTCGACTGTGCTTACGGACGACATCCTTGCACGCACCGATGTGCTGTACGTGACGCGCGTGCAGAAGGAGCGCTTCCCCGACGTGGCTTCGTACGAGACGGTCAAGGACAGCTACGTGGTCGACAACGCCACGTTGGCCAAGTGCAAGCCGAGCACGATTGTTCTGCACCCGTTGCCCAAGAACAACGAGCTGGCCGACGACCTCGAGTACGACCCTCGTGCTGCTTGGTGGCGACAGGTCAAGTACGGTCTGTACCTGCGCATGGCTCTGCTTGCCATGGTGCTTCACCACCGTGCTTGATTGGATCTCAGCGTCCACTTGTCCCCCGATATCTTATTTTTTTGTCTATAGATTCGGAAAAGACTCTGGCTACACACACACCCGTCGGATCGGTATTCCCTAGCAGAATCGAGACTGCCTCGGGAAGGGTCGACGACGGTGGATGTTGGTAGATGGAACCCTTTCCAATCTGTTCCCTGTTTATTGTCTTGCAGGTATCCATTTTTTACAAGTGATTTATGCGTTGGTTTCCCGGTCCATTGCTGCTGTTTGTGTGAATCTGACAAGCTCCTGCTCGGATCTTGTCAGCCGGGGAGGTTCGAACGTCGACCTGCAGTTGTGGAGGTTCAAAGACGATAAAAAATGAGGCAGCAGAGCCAGTGTCAAGAGGCTCGCGCCATGCTGACAATCGGCGGCAGGATGAAGAGTCAACTTGCTTACAGCTTTGCTGCACGTTGAGCCAAAAAGGGCGAGAGAGTACAGAAGTGTGTCGAATCGCGTGAGTGGGGCCCGTTCGGTGCCTTTCTTGTCGATCAAGCCGAGTCGGTTGACACTCCAACTGCTCTTTGACGAGTTCGGTGTGAGTGAGCACGTTTGGCTGATTTCTTCCAGCATCGCAACCCACCAACACCTGCATCTTGCACCGATCGACTCAGGGGACTGTGATAAAAGGCACTCACAGCAACTTAGAGCAGCCCTTCCTTGGTTGAAATTTTGCTTCAAGCCCTCCACCTTCTCGATCCATTTCGACGGCCAGCAGGCAGCAACCTTGTTTGCAAGCTTCTCATCACATACACACGCTGCGCATCTCCCTAGTGCTTAGGCTTGGAGAGCCCCTTGGAGCCTCTTGACAGCGCATAAATCGTGGCCGCCTTCATCGACTTCTCTCAAAGCTGCTCGCTGCTCCTTGCGCAGATCAGTAGCGCTCGCTCCCTGCCAGCCATGCCACTCTCGATGGACTCGTCTACCTCGTCCGGATCGTCGGAACCCGTCACGCCGCCATTCAACCGTAATGCCACCTGGTCTGCCAGTCGCAGTCCTGCTGCAGCAACCCCTGACAAAGAGTCGACACCCACCGCCACCACCCCCTGTCCCTTCGCAAACGATTTGCGTCCTTCACACGCTCTGCGGGCAAGTCAGCATCCGGCTCGCTATCCGCAGGCACGACCCCGCCTTCCACCACACCGCCCAGCGAATGCACGCAGCGCATCGAAAAACTCGACCTGCACAAAGGCGCAGCAGCGTCGGGAACAAGCACACCAAAGCAAGCCGCGTCGTCACTCCATGCGCCCTCGTCTCCGGCGTCACCAAGGCCAAGCTCAGCAAAGAACGAGCCGGACGTGTTTAGCTCGGCATACACGAGTCATGTGGACCTCGATAGTGACTCGCCGCTGCAGCGCCTGCTCAAGAGTCCCAATGCCAAACCGCTCCTGGGTCATCCAGGTAACCTGACAGCAGCACAGATGCACGCGCTAAACGAGCTGACGACTGCGCTCAAGCACGACGGTGCGCTGCAACATCCCGAGTCAGAAACCCCATCCTACCAAGACACACAACTGCTGCGCTTCCTCCGAGCACGCAGTTTCAACGTTCAGGCTGCACGCGCCATGTACCTCAAAGCGGAAGAGTGGAAAAAGGAGATCGAGTTGGACCGCCTCGTGCGCGAATTTCACTTTGACGAGCGCGACGTCGTCGCTTCGCACGGGTGGTGCATGTACTTCCACAAGACGGACCGTCTCGGTCGACCGGTCTTCATCCAAGATCTGGGCAACATGGACACTACCGCCGTCTTCCGCGAGACCACCCCGGAACGAGTGATTCAGAACTTTGCAGTCACGCTCGAGCTGGCGGTGCGACACCGCTACGAAGCGTGCAGCGTCTCGAGCGGTCGATGGGTGGACGACAACATGATGGTCATCAACCTCGCCGGACTGGGATTGAGCACGTTTTGGTCGATGAAGGGCCAGCTGCAGCAGCTGTTGGGAATCCTGGATAATAACTTCCCAGAGTTGTCTGGGAGGGTGCAGATCATCAATGCGCCCTACATGTTTAGCACTATTTGGAGCTGGGTCAAGGGGTGGCTGCCTACAGCGACGGTGGAAAAGATCGACATTGCTGGATCGGATTACCATGCGAGGATCTTTGAGTATGTCAGCAAGGAGGATTGGCCGAAAGAGCTGGGTGGTGAGTGCGAGTGTAAGGGGGAGAAGGGTTGTAGGAAGTCCGATTTGGGTCCTTGGGATAAGCGCTTGGTGAGGACGGCGGATTTGTAGCTGCGATTCTCAAACCTGGATGGATTCTTTTGCTGTGTCAATCTCAAACTCGTCTTCAGCTTGGTCATCGGAAAATGACCGTCTGCGTCGCAATGTGTGCAGTGTCGTGTGGAGTGGCCGTGTGTCCCGAGATGCTGTGCGAAATGCTCTCGAGCCGTAGCTGTGGTGGGCGGCGCTTCTGTCTGTCGTGACGTTTTTCAGCTTCTCTACGTGCCGCCTCTCAGCCTGTGCTGGTGTGGGCTTCTTTGCAGAGAGTGCGTAGTGTTCAAGACGCCGCCACAAGGTCAGACACCTTGACTCGACCTTTACCTAAGCAATCAACCCTCTGTTCCTGCTCGTATCGTCGGTCGATTGCGTCTCTCGTTTGTCCGCGACCGGATTCTCCGACGACGTTTACCCACACCACGGCACGCTCCAACGACTATTCGTATCGGTTCAAGCTGTCTTTAGAAAAGCTGCGATGTGAGAAACGATGAATGCAATTGCTGCCTGCTATAGTGTCGAATGCGAGAGATATCCTTTACTCTTCGTCACCGTACGCGGTGATCTCTTGACGTGCGCGAGCGGGAACTGTCATCATCAACGAGAAAGCTTTGCTGTCAGTAAACCTTTGCTCTGGCTTGCAATAGAGATAGAGTCGGGAGAAAAACTCACGAGGGTAGGATGTGGGTACCTTCTCAGCAGGCTTCCAGCCGTATGCTTTGCGAATAGGTGGCACCGCAACTACAGCCACGGGCCCAACAGAGCCGATGAGGATCGAGAAGAAGACTACCGGGTGCTCGTGTGCTGCATATTGCTGTCGGATTCGATATGGTGGGTGTGGTTGTTAGAAGTGGAGAAGAGATGGTGTCAGTATCAGATCGCTCTCCCTGAAAGCTATTCTTCATGAGACATCGCTTGATAGAAGGCGTGTCGGCGGCGATTGGAAGGTCGAAAGAGAAACGTACGAGGTATCGGTATGTGCTGCGGAAGGGAGAGAAGAGCGACGCCATTTTGGACCTTGTAGCGTTGAGAACGGCCGTGACAATCTGTCGTGATGCGAGCAGTCGACGAGCTTTTGACTGTATGGACGGTGTTGCGAGAGTTGCTCTTGTCGTGATCAGTAAAAAGAGAGAGCAAATGAGAAGGTGTTGCGGAGAAGGTGGAAGGTAACTTGGAAGCCGTGATCAACAATCTCGAAATTGACACCTCTCGGAACCGAGTTGCGCATCGTACAAATTTTCCTGCACTTTCACGATTCAAACCTCGATCTTACATCAATTTGAATTTTTCGAATAATTCTTCACGATCCATCTGCTCGGCCAACATCCGCACTTGTCAGTGACATGCAAGACAGGGGTCGTCGTGAGTCTTGTTTTTCGCATAGCGCTCACCACTTTAAGCAAGATGATCCAATCACACCTTGGACTCTCTCTGCGGCCCGACTCCCAACTCGTTCGAGCATCGGATGATTTCTGCGATGCGCTTCAGCGGCTTTTGTCTGAGTTCGGTTCGTGAAGCTTATTTTTAGTATGCCGGTAGGCAGAGGCCGGTTCATTCGAACGACGAGGAGAAGGTCACCACCATCGGTCGACTTTGTACCGACACGTACCCGGCGGCCCCTCACGTCCGGGACGACCGATACTTGGCACATGAGTGGATCAGCCGCCTGCTTCTGTTCTGAGAGTATTCCAAATTTGCATCGCCCGGACAATCGGTGGTAGCAGCTGCAAAGATCGAGAGCGGCTATACCTTCCCAATCGAGCTACAGGATAGCAGGACGCCTGGGTTGACCGTCCCGTGTTTGCAGACAATGATCGTCGGCGAACGATCAGCGATAGTCCGGGAGAAAGTGGCGCTTATCTACACCGCTGAAACACAAAACCCACGCCAGGGACGAAATGGAATAACGAGCTCGGTAGCGTGTCGGAGAACACAATGGGCAGCCTAAGCGACACGGTGAATCAATTCTACTAGGGCGGTCTTTGCGCAGGAATGGTGGCGGGGCTCTAGACTTTTGGCAAGCCACAGGTTTCTGAAAGGTGGTGGGCTTCCCTTTGGTGTCACGGAAAGATCACGCGGTAGCAATGAGCGTGTGACTGGACAAGGGTCCAGAGTGAAAAAGTACACTGACAGAATCCATTCGTAGATGGCTTCCGCGGGAGTCTTGGTGCTCCCAGTAAAGGGCCCCTCCTTTCGAGGTGCGACTTTAGCTTGGAGTCCTGTCTTGTTCAAGGAAAGCAAAAGCAAGGAAATCTGCATCCGGACCACGGGCACGTCCGATGTCGGATCGATTAACGCTTTGCAGCTGTCAAACAAGAAAACCAATTGAAATGCGCAATAAAAGTTAGAACTGCAGTTCAAAGCACCATTTCAAGTCTATGCTCCGAGGTGCATATTAATATTAATAAATGTAGAATTTATTTCTTGGACGTTGACCAAGCTCGTCCAATGGTGGCCGACACGCTAAACCTTTTTTTATTTTCATTTTTTACCCACGTCAGAAACACCTACAGCCCCTCCCCCTTCGCCTTTGAGTTGCTCCTCCATCGTGGTACCTCACAGCTCGTTGGTCTGCACCGAGGGGTGATGTAGATAATAGATTGATTCTCCGCAGCCCTAGCCTTCCAACTTTCTCCTCCTGGCAATAAATGGCGACACTGTGACCTAAGTTATCTCCAAATATCGTTGAAACCCCGCCCTTGAGTCGCTTCCATGCCTTGTGTGGCTGTTGAGGCTTGTCCGGTCGAGTCGCACGGTGTTGATGCTCAACGTTCGACGCTAGGGCGGGCTTTGGTGGCGGGTTTTGGGTCAACCCTGTCGCCGTCGGCAAACCTTGTTTGAATGTCTCGACTCAAACTTTGGTCTTCACCATCTGACAATTACAAGAACAGTCTTGGCTTTGCTCGGCCTTGCTCGTCCATGTTTGCGCACATGAGCGACAAAGAACACTAAGCAGCTTCACGACAAGCTCAAGCTCGGAATCCGCATTGCCTTTCCGAGTTCCTGCGTCGAGCGCTCACTTCTTTTTTTTTTTTTTTTTTTTTTTTTTTTTTTTGAAAGGCAAGCTTTGATTCCCTCGACTGACACCGATTTTGTCTCATTGGTCGTGGCTCCTCATTGGTCGAGTACACCAGCCTTTCCAAGGTCGCTGCAAAGAAGCCAGCCATACCATTCGGATTTTTTAGCCGAGACTATCGTCGATCACGAGGCGGGCCTGATTCGGATCGAAGCACACCCAAACATATCCCTGCCTGTCATTGGCATTACCCTGACGATTGATTGCTCGTAGAGATCAACGTTCGGTGATCGTCAGAAACAATAGTATAAAAGGACTTTGGTCGCTTTACTCGTCGGCTAAGTAGCCGTGTCTGAGCAACAGGCTGGGCTTCGGAATGCCAATCATGGGCCAAAGACCGCTCATCGGATCTGACTTTTTCCGCCCAAGACTTCACTGGCAGACGGCGTAGAACGCATTTGAGTACGGCATCGACTCGTACAGAGTAAGGCGATAGGTTTCAAGCAGCCCTCCATCTCCTGCGTGTCTGTCGAAGCATCAAAGGAGGGGAAACATAACCACGAGCAAGGGGAAACGTTAAACACCGAACGCCCTTGCTTGTCAGCGGAGCAGGCTGAGACACGCATGATGGCAAGACTGCCGCCGTTGGAGGACCAACGTGCATAAACGCTTCCCGCTCCAAATTGGTGGCGGCTATCACGGTCGCATGGTCTTGGTGCAGCCGCTTTAGATCCTCACCAGCAACTCCGTCTTCTTTCACCTTCCTTTGCAGCACATGAAGCTGCTAGCTTTAAATCTTTGTCTCGAGCATCCAAATTAATCGGCCCAAATTGAACCAGACTTGAAGTGGAAGCCAAATACAAGAGTAAGACCAAGCTGAAAGAATCACATGCAAGCATACCACCTCGATGCAGTGCACCGTGGTTTCTTTTAACCCTAACGTACTGGTTGGTATCTGATTCAAAGTTGCGGCGCTATCTTCATGCGGGTTGTGACTGTAGTAGTGTTGATGTCGTTTTTCTGGTTTTATGTATTTTCTTTGGTATTTTTTTGTTCTCCTTGGTAGAATCTGCTGCTGTGCTGCAACCGCAAAAATAGATTCAATGACCGATTCTCCGACAGGTTTCGTAGGTTGGCGGTGCAAGGCAGGCAGGGTAAAGAGCCGCGGGGTGGCTTCGGCTGCCTGGAGGGTCGAAGTTAAGCGAGCCCAATCATTCGGGTTGACAGACTGTCGATCTTTGCCTCGCCTGGCAGCCAAGCCGGCGAAGAGCGTTGTTGCCCTTGTCTGTCCTGCAAACGCTCAACTCTAGCTGCAATGCAGATCCGGTCCTCATCCAAAGTCCGACGCTTGCGAGCCGCACAACTTTTTTTTTTTTTTCTCCCTACCTAATCGTCCTCACCCATGTTGTAAACATCAACAAGTGACCTGCTTCCTCTGACCGTTGTTCCATCCAACGGAGTCGTTCCGTTTGCTAATTGACCTGCATAGCGATACAGGTTCCGCTCCGACGGGGTTTCACGCTGGGCTATTGTTTCACGATGCATTGCAATTTTGTTCGAGCCAAGCGTACTGATATTGAGACTTGGCTTGGATCAAAGTTTGGGCAATGACACTTTGCGAACAGCAGCCGTCGACAGCCGCCAGCCCAGTCTGAGGTTTGGCAAGCATTGAGCTAAATCAGTCGGACTCAGCCATCGCGCAAAACCGAAAGAGGCGTCATCGAGCTGTAACTTCTCTCTCCTCCTCCTCGGTCTTCAAACTCCCCCCTTCCCTGACAAACGTCAACCATCCTGCCGCTTCGCCTTTGTCTCTCTCTCCCCTCCTCGCCTCGCCCTTTCCGCCCAGGCTCGACCCACGCCCTGTCTCGGATGTTTCTCTCCTCCTTCCATGCCGCCTTGATCTTGCAGCCACGTCTCACCTTTTTCGTCCCCTTGGTCTGGTCTCACTCGAGCTCACTTTGACAGCTCCATATCCATTTTCTTGGCTGCGAGGCGAGACACACTTTGCACACCTTCCTTTTCCACCTTGACCTTATCCTTAACACCACCATCCTTAATACCTTACACGTATACCCTACCATCACCATAATCACAATCACTTCCATCATCGCTTCCACCAACTTCACCTCGCCCTTCCCTTGACTCCGCTTTCAGAAATACAGACACAATTGCGGGCTTTCAACCCATCGAACGACACACATCTCAGCGGTTCAGTACACTCTGCGTGCTCATACCCGCACTGCGATAATCGACCTTGCCTTCTCGACTCATCGAGTGCACACTCAGCTAGCGCACCTGTATTGCCCGTCTGGAAACACAAAGGGAGGCTTTCGGCTTCCCTTGCTTGGTCAAAATCACAATGGCGACCAGCATCGTCGCGACCACTGGAAAGTCGCTCGGCAGCCGGCACAATTCACACAACAACCTCGTGGCTTCCGACAGCGTCTCTGACTGGCTCAACGGTGATACGCCCAAAGGACCCATGACTTCCAACCCACACGAGAACCTTCATCGACAGGACAGTTTCGCCAGCCTCACGGATGGGTTCGACATTATCTCTCCGCCCATGCTCTCCTGGTCGAATACAGCAGAGTCCAAGATAGCAGGTCTCAACAACGCCGATGACTATCTGTCGAATCTGACCGAGCACTCTATTGGTATGTGCTCGCCTTCAGTGTCCCGCCATCCTGGCTTACCAAAGACATCTGCCGCTAACACGAATTCAATACTTATCGTCCCTTTTGACGCGACAACAGACCTCAAGACAACCTTCACCGAGACGCTGCACGTCGACGACTTTTTCAACGAAAGCGCCTCCAACTCGAGCAGTCCCTACATGGGCACCACCATCAACCTCCCCGGTTGGAACCATGGCCCGGAAGTGGTCGGCGACTTGACCGACTCGGACGTAGACTCTCCCGAGGGAATCTGGTACGGCCAAACACAGGCCATCACCACCAAGACAGCGCGTAGGAGTGCCAACATGCCCAGCTTCACCGTCAACATCGAACAGTCCGATTCTAGGGACTCACCAGGAGGATCCAACCCGGTCGGCTTCGAGACACTCAACCCACCCGCCTCGCCGCACGGTGCTGATCTGCTCGGTGCACCTACACGAACACTGCGATCATGCATCTCTGCTCCTCTGTTGCAACGAGACGATCCGGTCCTGGAGGCTGCGCGAACACAACATCTCATCAACGACTTTCTCATCGACGCCGGTTACTCGCAAGACCGCATCCCCGAGTCCAACGCTCTTGGCCTTGAACTCGGTCTTCCGTCCAGTAGTGCGAATAGCCCTAGTCAGATCGTTGCTGGGCCCGGGGCTGAGGCCGTGCTGGGCAAAGATGGTCTTCCCTCCGCCAACGAGCTGACCGGAAACTCGAGTGTGGCTCAGTCGTCGGCACTCTTTCAGCGCCGTGCTGTGCAGCGTGACCTTCACGCACCTTCCCCCGTCGCAGTCCCCAGCGTAGAAGGTGCCCCAACTGTGGGTGATCAGACCATTGAGGTCTCCCCCGGGCGCACAGTCACCGTCAATAACCCTACTGAGTCGAACATCGACCCGTTAAAAATGACCGAGGAGCAGCGACGAAGGCTGGTGCAACTCCACCAGATCCACGTCGCGCAACAAGCGGCGAGGTTGGGAGTCCACCAAGACTTTGTCACGCCTTCGCAGCAGTTTGTCGGTCAAGAGGCGAGCGAGCGTGCGGCCAAAGCTGTTCAGGCGGCGCTGATGTACGGCATGGAGGGCAACTCTCCAAGAAAGCTCAGCGTGGGATCGACGGGTCTTCCCACCCCGATCACTCCTCAGCATCCGCTCCAACCCGGTCCGAGCAGCATGGCGAACGCAGCCTACCCTCCACAAATGCAGAATCACCTCGGCGTCCAGGTGCAAGGCTATGGCGGTGGCAACTTTGACCCACGCGTGCCGGGTATGCCGCTGTCGGCTGACTCGGCAAGTTTTGCACCTTCGATCCAGAACCAGTTCTCAAACCTTCACCTGGCTCAACAGACTCAACAACAGCAGCAGCAGCAGCAGCAGCAAGGCGTGTTCACCCCGCAGTTCGTCCACCAGAACGACACTACTCTTTTTGCAGGCCAGGGTGCCGTCGGCTCACACGACATGTCCGGCTACACCTCTGTCTACCCTCCACCGCGACACAGCAGCTTCAGCGGCTCGAGCGTCGGTGGCGAGCGCGGCGGTAGCATGTATGGCCTGAAGTTGACAGCGAGTGGCATGGTGGGTGGCGGTGGACACATGGGTGCGGATCAGATGCTGCTTGCGCCACGACGGGCGAGTCGCCTAGGATTGAGGGCGTCCGAATCTACGCCCTCATTGGCTTCGCAGATTGCTGCCAACCCGATGCAGCTGCAGAACCCGTTCGGTCAGCAACAGGCACAGCAACAGCAGGTGGTGCTAACGACGTTGGAACCATCCAAGTTGATGGGTAGCAGCTCAGAGATGACCTTGATGCCACCTGCGGCTAGCACACCACCACGATCGACACCAGCAGATGCGTCTCGAGAGCATCCCGCGATGCAGCAGACACGTATGCAACAACTTCAACAGCAGCAATTGCAGTTCCTGCAGAGGCAGAATCAGACGGCTGCTCAGCAGCAGCAGCAGCTGTTGCCAGGCAAGCAAGTGGGCACCTCGGCACAGGTGACAACGAGAAAGGTTCCCAGCATGCTCTCTGCTCCCTTGAGCCCGCCTCGCTCGCCGTCCAAGATGAAGTCGACGCCTCACCTGAGGAGCCCCCTGGGCGGAGTTGCGGCAGGGTTGCCGTCTTCGCTTGCAAAGCCGATGGCACCAGGACTGCGAAAGATCGCCTCGAATCGAAGGATCAACCCTGCCTCTTCTTCGTTTGGCGCAGCGGGGGGCAGCAGCACCGGTTCGACATCTTCAAGCTCAAGCTCGTCCGCATCGGGCGGTCACGCACTCAAGGGCAAGAGCAGCACCATCGGCACCACAGGCGGGTTCACCCTCGAACTCACCACCTCAGCATCGCCCACACGTGCCCGCACCATCTCACATCAAAGCGTCACCTCATCGCGCTCCCACAGCTCACCGGGCAAGTCCAAGTCGCCCACCCCCTCCGCACTCGCATCAGGGTCCGGCAGCGGAGGCTTCTCTCAGCTGTCGTTTGTCAACTACGGTATGGACGACGCGGACGAGATCTGTTCCGCCGTAGCGCCGAGTGGAAGCTACAAGGTACCTTTGCGCGGGTTCGGTGCGTCGTCGGGCGAAGACGATGATTTCGACGACGATGCGAGTTCGGTACGCACGAGGACGGCGTCCAACGTTACGGGCATCACGGCGATGATAGGGTCGGACGACGACGTGGATAGCCCTGGTTCGACGGTGGGTGGGATGCCGATGCCTGGTAGCCCGACAAAGAAGGTTCGCAAAAATTCGAGTCGATCTAATTTGAGTGGGGCTGGTACGAGCAGCCCGCTCAAAAGCAAACGCAGCATGGCGAACTTGGGCGGTGCCAGTGGAAGCAGGGGTTGGGACTTGACTAAATCGCCGAGAAAGACCAAGTCGACCATCTTGAGTCCTGTCTCCAGCGCTGGTAGTGGCGAGTCCGCCTCTTAAAGCAGCGAGCTTGTCGCACTCGCTTCGTTGCGGTTGCTGTTCATCAACGTCGTCGTCTGTCGTTGAGAAGTAAATTTTGGGTTGATTTTCGGTGTCCCTTTTTTCTGGATGATTTTCTTAGCTCTTTTTCATGTCCATAATATATCCTCGCTCACTATAGCTCAGTCTCATTCTCGGTCTTTTCTTCGCTTCAGTTTCGCCCCGACAATTCTTGGTGGTCACCCTTTCCGTACAATCGTCCCTTCAACCTTCTTCGTAGTAGCAATGCCGACGATCCTTTCATACAAATGCGTGTGTCTCTGACAGTGAATCTCACGGCAATGAGTGTGCATGTGCGAGTCCAAAGTGATTGCGATTGCTACTATACAAAAAAAAAAAAAAAAAAGCAAGATGCTGTTCTACTCGAAGTGAATACATTAAGGAGCGATCTTGACGACCATCTTTCCAATGTTCTTACCGGCAAAGAGATCGACGAGCGCCTTAGGGCACTCCTCCAAACTCTTACCCTGCTCTCTCGCTTTCGCGTCCAACTCCTCACCAACAACATGGAACTTGCGAGCCAGCTTACCCTCGTTCATCCACTTGACCATGTTGTCCTCAGCCTCGCCGTATCGCTTGGCATAATCGAACACGATGAAGCCCTGCATCTTGATACGCATGGCGATGATGGTGGTGTAGTTCTTGAGGCCCTCTGGTTTGGGGTTGTTGTAGTCCGAGATGGCGCCGCAGAGCGCAATACGGGCATGGGGCTTCATGCAGAGCAGCGAGAGGTCGAGGATCTCTGCGCCGACATTCTCGAAAAGTGCATCGATGTAGCCGTACTTTTTGGTGACGATCTCGCGGTAGGTCTTCGTGAAGTCAGGGTGCTTGTAGTTGAGAGCCTCGTCGGCGCCGAGCGACGACTTGAGCCACTCGCACTTGTCATCGGCACCTGCGACAGCGATGACCTTGCAGCCTTTGAGCTTGGCCAGCTGGACGACGATGCTTCCGACCGAGCCGGCAGCGCCCGTGACGACGACGACGTCGCCTTCCTTGATGGCGGCGACATCAAAGATACCCCAGTAAGCCGTCTGACCAGACGAGCCGAGTAGTCCGAGGTAGTCAAGCAGCGTACCGCCTTCACGGATGTTGCGCTTCTCGACGCTCTTACCGGGCACACGCGCATACTGCTGCCAGCCGAGCGTACCGCTGACCTGGTCGCCCTTGGAGAGACCGGAGAACTTGGAGGCGACGACGACACCGACGCCGCCGGCACGCATCACCTCGCCGATCTGGACGGGTGGGAGGTAGGATCGTGCATCGCGCAGCCAGCCACGCATGGCAGGATCGAGCGAGACGTACTCGACGCGCACCAGCACCTCGCCATCTTTGAGTTCGGATTCCTGTGGGACAGCAACGGTGCGCTTCTCGTAGGTCGAGTCGTCAGCGCCAAGCGCGTACTTGATGGCGGCGGTGGGGCGCTCGCGCAGCACGATCTGTGTCTGCTGGGACGGAATTGTAAACGACATTATAGGAAAAGAGGGAGGACTGATGCTTCGGATGAAGAAGGAAGAGACGAAGCACAGGGCAAAGCGACCTGACTTATACGTCGTTCAAGAGAGAGAGAGAGAGAGAGAGAGAGGGAAAAGAACCTTCGGCTATACTGTGCTTCGACCAACTCCACGGACAATCGTCGACCATGCTTCTCTTCTTCCCCCCGCACGACATGTGCGCCCGGAGATAGAAGCCTAAAGTGGACACATGCTGTTTTCTTGGCAGACCAGACAATGACTGAATGGAAGCCAAACGAAGGCGTGGCAAGTAGTTGGTATCTATAGTAGTTGGTCTTGGTCGTCTAGCTCGGCATTTCGAGCTCGAGTCTTAACCGGAGAGAGTAAAAATTTCTTCCCATTTGGCCGGTTTGGCATCGGCTCATTTCAAGCCGAACGGGGTTTTTGGGCCAAAGTTTGACGAGTGTGTGTGACACACGCTCGGCCGTCACGCATGCGCCACACAGCTGCATAAAAGGGTTTTTTCGACAAGTTAAAATGGCCGAGGCAAGGATTTTTCGTCAAGATGTTAGACTTTCTCGTAGGAGCAATGTGAGATTGCAAGCTGGGAATTGGACCCTGAAAAGGTTCTGAGGGAGTTTTCGGATTTCGGAGGAGCTGGCGCTGCGCCCATTGCCGAAGAATCGACCTTTGACAGCTTTCATTTGCATCCCTCTTCCACCTCAGCCCACCACATCCAGCACAGACACTTGAGCAACGGAGCGACGATCACGACCAGATCTGCTGTAGCCCAAGGCTATCCTCATTGCGGCTTTTCTCAATCTCTCAGCTAGCCAGCGACAGACGACACGCAACCAGGTAGGGGCTGACTATCGTGCCAAGGTTGGCGGTTGCCTCGATCCACATTACAGCACATGCCACGACAATAGCTTCATTCATCACACATCTGGAGCATTCTATGGCGGCCACCGCAATTCCACCAGCTGGTGCCGCTGCAGGCGTGGCAGGGGCGACGGCCAAGCCATCATCCTCAATATCGTCCCCAGCACAACCACCTATCAAGGATGAGTCTCAGGCTCAAGCACTCTGCAAGGAACGCGAGAAGAAGCGGCGCCGGCTACGTGCACTCAACCGACAAGTCTGGAAGGATGGACCGTCGGCTCCATCAAAGACGCTCGACTCTAATCTGAAAAAGAACACCGCGTTCGTAAAACGGGTCAAGCAAGGCATCGGACACGAAGCACACGACCATCTACTCAAAGACTTGCCGCTGCTAAACCTCGAAAAGTACTTGCAGGAACTCATTCAAGCCGTTCCTGACGGTCTCTCCAAGTGCGCCACCGCCAAAGACTCCTTCGCCGCTACCGAAGTTCTCTCCGCCTTCCACGTCCGCTTCGGAGCTCAAGCGTTCAGCTCTCCGCTCACCACTGCGCTCGAGCAGGTCCTTGCCCCGGCCAACAAGACGCAAAACCAGAATATTGCATCAGAGCAAAGAGAGAGAGATGAGGCTGCAAGAATCGCACGTCAAAAACCACTGCTACGTGTCGCTGCAGAACTCGCGCTTGTCGACGCGATCGGTCTCTCTCAGGACAACTGCGGTGCCTCCTGGCTATTTGCTCTCATTAGAAACCTGTTGGCCACGGACAAGGAGCATGCCAATGTCGCGCTCCTCGTTGCCGTTCTCAAGGGTCTTGGTCAGTCGATACTCGCTCCTCCCGTAAAGAAAGATACCGACGCGGCGCTGTCGGAAAGAGCCGACTCTGCCCTCACTCTAGCCGATGCCGTCAACGTCGACCATATCGAGCAGCCCGATCTGTCCGATGCACCTCTGGTGTCTCCAGAGTGGCAGGCCAAGTTCCGCAAGCTGTTCGAGACTTACTTTCAAACTCTCTCTCGTCGCATTGTCAAAGAACACCAGCGATTGCAGGATCAAGGCCGTAAGAACCACGAAGCCTACATCCGATCCGGCGAGATCTTTGAAGATCGGCAGCAGAATTACGAGCGCATGACAAAGAGCTTCGAGCGTGTCCGTGATTGGGGCAGGATCCTTTCCGAGCTCCTCGGCGTTCCGATGCCTGAGCTCGAGTCGTCTGCGTCAAGCAGTAATGCTGTCGGTCTCGGTGTCAATCTTGACTCCAAGTCTGCCTTTGAACGTGCCGACGAAGAGTTTGCGACGGATCAGAGTCCGTGGGAGGACCAAGACTCGCAGAAATTCTACACGGACATCTTGGACCTCGGCGACATCCTTCCGCAATCCATCCTGGCACAGACTACCGGCATCGTGCTCGATCCCAACACTAGCGCGCAAAAGGCGGATGGCGAAGAGGAAGCAAAGGATCGTCCAGATGCCAAAGAGCCCGCAACAACAAGCAGCTCTCCGCATCTAGATGTCGACGCGCCGGACGAGGCCATGAACGCTGGACCCGCAGCACAACTGGCGACCCTTATGGCCAAGTTGCCCGACATGACGAATCGAAGCATGATCGACAGCGCTGCTGTCGACTTTGCCTTTATTGCCACAAAGCCAGCCCGCCGCAAGCTCGTCAAACACCTTGCTTCGCTTCCACGCAACCGCATCGACCTGGCTCCCTACTATGCGCGGCTCACAGCGATTCTTACCCGGTACATGCCCGACGTCGGTGCGGGTCTCACTGCACTGCTCGAAGACGAATTCCGCTACCTGCAACGCAAGAAGAATGTCGATCTCACCGAGACGCGCGCCAAGAATGCCCGCTTCCTCTCGGAGCTCACCAAGTTCAAGGTCACGCCTACCCATGCTATCTTTCACTGCCTCAAAGTGTGTCTGGAAGACTTCTCCGGGCCTAACATTGATGTGCTCGCCTCGCTGCTCGAGGGGTGCGGTAGGTACCTTTTGCGCACCGAAGAGACCTCGGCTCGGATGAGGAGCATGCTCGAGATGCTCCGTCGCAAACGGGCCGCTGCCAATCTCGACTCGCGTCAGCTTCTTCTGCTCAACAACGCGTACTACCAGTGCAACCCACCCAAACGCAAGGCGATCGAGCACAAGGCGCGTCAGCCTATGGAACTCTACATTCGCCACCTCATCTACCATGTCCTGCAGAAAAAGACTGTTGACACTGTGGTCCTCCAGCTGCGCAAGCTGCCTTGGGACGATGCTGCAGTCTACGGCTGGCTGAAGGACGCCTTTACACGCGCCTGGCGGATCCGGTACTCTAACATACACCTCCTTGCTATTCTCGTCTACGAAGTCGAACGCTTCCATCCCTCGTTTGCGGTCGAGGTCATCGACCAAGTGCTCGAAAACATCCGCATCGGCATGGAGGAGAACATCTTCAAGCATAACCAGCGCCGCGTAGCTACCATCTGCTACCTCGGCGAGCTCTACAACTATCGCCTGATCACCAGCGGCATCGTGTTCGAACAAATTTGGTCGCTCGCCACATTTGGGCATCCCAATGGCCGACCGTGGCCGGGACAGGTGGCGCCGCTCGATGCGCCAGACGATTACTTTAGGATCAGATTGATCTGCACGCTGCTCGATACGTGTGGTGCCTGCTTCGATCGCGGATCGTTGCGTAAGAAGCTGGACGATTTCCTGGTGTTTTTGAACGTCTACGTTCTCTGCAAGCAGCAGCCTCTGCCGATGGACGTCGATTTCATGCTTGCAGAGACTCTCGAGATGCTGCGGCCCGACATGCAGTTCAAAAAGTCGTTCAACGAAGCAGCGGCGGCACTGGAAGAGGTCATGGCGGCCAACCGGCTCAAGTCCGCGCAGACCGAGACTGGGGAGGAAAGCGAAGAGCACAGCTCAGAGGAAGATCGGGTTAGTGCACCCAGTGGAGGTCAGGATGGCGGTAAAGGAGATGCACGACGCAAGGCGAGACACGGAGTTGGACACGCTTCCCGCAGCGATGATTCGTCCGGGGAGTCGACGTCGTCGGTATCATCTGGCTCTTCTGGCGACTCATCGTCTTCTTCAGGCTCTTCTAGTAGCTCAGATGATTCCTACTCGGAAGACTCTGACTCGGGCACGGCGTCTGGCGGCGGTGGAAACACCGACGACGAGGAAGACGAAGTCAGTCGACACCGACGGGACGAAGAGCTGGCGATTCGCAAAGAAGCTGACGACGAGTTTGACCGCGAGCTGGCCAAAATGATGGCGGAGCTAGGCACGTCTGGCGCTGCATCTGCACCAGGCAACACTGCGAGCTCCAGCACTCAACGCGCTCATCTCTTTTCACGCACCGCGCTTCCTTCTGGCAACGCAGGCGGCTACAGCTACAATCACAGCAGCAACACCTCGGGCTTGTCCGAGATCGGCCTGCCTATCAAGCGGAAGCCGTCCGAACCGACACAGGACGACAGTATGCATATGAAGTTCTCGCTGCTCTCCAAGAAAGGCTCCAAGCAGGTGACGCATGAAGTGCATGTGCCGGCCACAGCATCCATTGCGATCAATACCCGCAGCAAGCAGCTAAAGGAGGAGGCCGAGCGCAAGCAGTTGAAGGAAAAAGTGCTGGCTTACGAGCGCAGTGCGGAGTCTCAGCTGGAGAAGTCGACGGATCTGCCTCTTCACAGTTCGTTTTCGAGACGTCAGCACCAGCAGCACGCGCAGCAGCACCAGCAGCGCGCGCACGAATCCCAGCAGCGTATGCAGGAGCACGAGCAGCGCATTCAGGAACACCAGCAGCGCATACTGAATCACCAGTCTAACGAACAGCAGCACAAGCTGCATGCACAGCACCATCAACAGCTCGCTCAACAGCTTGCACAAAGGCAGCAGGAGAACGCACAGCGGCAAAGGGCTCAGGGATCGGGGAACAGAGGCGGCAAGAATGCTGCTGAAGATGATTTCAAGATTTGGACCAGTCGCGGCTTCTGATGCGCAATATGATCTGCTTCTGCTTCAATGTTTGTCTTTTGATCTCAGTTCACGGTGCCGCTTCGGTCGTGATGAGTGTAACCTGCCTGTGTCACCGGGAATGGGAGGGTGACGAAGGAGGAAAGAGGCGAGCAGTGAAAAAAGCGCAAATTTGTTAGATCGTTTGCTCGCCTGCGTAGCATCACGTGATGCCCCCGCTAAAGGGTCGCAATTCTGGAATATCTCACTGCAGCTCAGCCGACATCATCCCATCCTTCTCACCCTCGTCTCTCTGTCATTGCAGCTCTTGACCGTCCACCTCAACACTTTGCCAACTCGAGCTTTCTCGGCGCGCATGAAGTAGTTGAACAGATCAGCAAACCCACACTCAGGCCGACGTCACGAAAGGGCTCACGAAATCGCGCAGCCAGCATCAGCAACAGCGACCGACTGCGCAGCATTCTGGGATCTCTCTCTCTTCGTATTGTTTGATCCGGGCGCGAACTCAGCGAAGCACCTCTCACATCGCATCATCAGTAGTATAGTATGAACGGCAGATACGACGCGACATCGTCGCGGCCAAAGATCACGGTTCGACAGCTCAACCGCGACCACGCGAACTTTATCCTCGAGAATGTGGATCTGTCGTTTGCCAACTCGTTGAGACGCATCATGATCGCCGACATCCCGACGGTGGCGATCGACATGGTGGAGGTGAGGAACAACACGACGGTGTTGCCGGACGAATTCTTGGCGCATAGGTTGGGAATGATCCCACTGCTCAGCATGGACTGCGCAAAGGCGTTGGTGGATCACAGGGTAAGTTTCAACCCCTCCCTCATTACGGTGGAATGCGCAAACGAGAAGCTGTAGTTGACCGTGCCCCATTCTTGGTTTCTCTATAGGACTGCGCGTGTGAAGATGGCTGCGATCGATGTTCGGTCGAGCTGACATTACGCGCACGCTGCACAACACGCGGCAACCTCGAAGTGACCTCTCGCGACTTGATACGCTCTGACACGATCGAAAACGCAACGATCTGCGACGACGATGCGATGGCCGAACCAGCTGCTCCCAAACATCCCGACTTCGGCCGTCCCGTAGGCCACGACGGTTCGACCCCGCCCATCATGCTCGTGAAAATGTCCAAGGGACAAGAGCTCGACGTGCGCTGCATTGCCCGCAAAGGATTCGCCAAAGAACACGCCAAATGGTCCCCCTGTTCAGCGGTCGGATTCGAGTACGATCCGCACAACGCGCTCCGCCACACCACCTACTGGTACGAATTCGACGCCAAGCAGGAATGGCCCGAGGGACCCAACGCCGAATTCGAAGAGCCGCCACAGGAAGGTGCGCCGTTTGATTACAACAAAAAGGCCAACAAGTTTTACTTTGACGTCGAGGCGAGCGGCAGCATGCACCCTGCTGAGATCGTAGAGACCGGGTTGGGGCTGTTGGAGTATAGGGTGGCGCAGATCGTGCAGGAGTTGAGCATGCTTGATGAGCAACCTGGTGGTGCTGGGGTGGGAGGGATGGAGAACAGGATGATGGATTCATACGGTGCACCTCAGGGCGTCAATGGTGGGGGGTTGGATATGAATGGGAACGGCGCACCGGACTTGAACGGGTATCAGACGCCGGGGGTTAACCCCTACGCTGGGTCTGGTTGGGATTGATTGCGAGTGACTTTGTTCAGCGCAAGACACTGTTCGATTGCTTACACGTACTGTATTTACGCTTGTTGCACCTTCGTTCTGCGCTCGCAGAGCCTACCATAAAGAAAACTCCTCTCAAAAGACTGTACTGTACTTGTATAACCTTCGCTGTGCGCCCTCTCGCACACTCAACCGGAACCCCTTGAGTCCTTCTAGCCTTTGTGTGCTCGAAGAGACGCCGGGAATGCTTAAAAAAAGAGTTGCACGTTTCCCACCTCAGTCTGCATGAGGAAAAAAATTGCAGAAAAGGATACTTCCCGGCCAGGGAATCGAACCCTGATCTGAGCAGTGCAGATAAACCACTTATTACAGCGGTAATCTGAGAGTGCCCTATACTAACCATTGTACTAACTGGGATGCTGTCATACTCTTCTGGAAAAGTCATATACATAGACAGATATCAGAATGGAAAGTCGAACGTCACGATTGAGATAGTGGAACTGCTGCCTTGATTTCTAAACGATAGCAGCCAAGGCGAAAAACCTCTTGATTCAATCTCGACGTTAGAAAGCCCGGGACTGCCACAGCACAATGATGCAATCCACGCACGCTCTCTCTCTCTCTCTCTCTCTTTACCGATGGAAATTTCCGACTTTTCTTGCCTGAATTAGGCAGGAGAGCGTGCGTGGCTTTGCTCTTCGGGTTCCTTGCGATTAACTCTAAAATATTGATGTATTTTGTTCTGCCTAATTCTACAGAGTAGCAAAAGTCTAAGCTTAGATTCAGAGATGAGCCGGTTCGTCGTTTCGCATTCCTACGCTTGTTTCGGCAGCGGAGGTGGATGGATGGTGCAAGAGTCGGTGCCGCACAGATACTTTTCAGTATGAGGTTTGGGCGGGGTGCGGAAACGAGGTCCGAGCCAGTTGTCGAGTCTGAAAATGGCGCAGGAACTAGTTAGCAGTCAATACAGTATCGGCTGCGGACGCCCGACACAGCGCAGAAAAAAGTGGGACAGGAAAATTCATGCTCTCATGCGTACTTTGTTTGTCCCCTCTCTACATCGCCCTGCGTCCCACGTCTGAGAGCCCACGTCTGACCCACCGTTCGAGCTGCACCATCACCGCAACCATGCTCGGACAATGTCGTTCCGACATTCGAACTGGGTGATGACGGTTTCCGACAGGAACGAGGAAGTCCGAAGACCTTATAGTGAGCAGCATCTTGGCGTTGTAATGTTTAGTCGGAATAGCTTTTGTTTACCTCGCTTGACCAAGGCGGAGCGGCCAACTTTTGGGATGCAGTTGACAAACAAATGCAGCAAGACCGGTGTCGCCAGACGACGACAAAAGACAAGGGCTGTGCGATACTAGTCCCGCTACACGATTTTACGCCCACGCTCGTTCGCTGTCGGTAAAAAAAAAAAAAAAAAAAAAAAGAAAAAGAAAAGAAAAGAAAAGAGACGGTGGCGATGCGGGACGGTCAAGTTGTGCTTGTGTGGCATCGGCTTTGTAGGTGATTGTTTCACTGTGACTTGTTGATGGTGGGCATAAAGGGTGGAGACGGTGGTGGGGGATGAAAGACGCAGCAGCATGTCGTAATGAAGATGTTGGCTCCCCTCCCCTATCAGAGCAGATGTGGGCATGGCGGAGTTCGTATTGGTCCCCGCCCCCTTCGCCCTAGGGTCCTCCTCTGGAAGTTCCTGTCAGGGTTGGTGTACTGCCTATATCTGCTCGTCATGGTGACCAGCATCTCCCGCACTTGAGCAAGAATCCCATCCATAGCATAACCTTCCACCCAACACCTTTTCCCATACAGCACACCCGAGACCCCCTCTCCACCCTATCCCATCGAACCACCCGCCCTCGTCGGGTCACCCAGAGATGCACCTCTCCAAATCCTTCGCCCTCCTATCCTCCCTCCTCACCCTCTCCCTCACCACCTCCGTCTCCGCCGCCATCCTCGCCGACGCCTCCACCCTCACCAACACCCCCTACGACTACATCATCGTCGGCGCCGGCCTCGCCGGCCTCACCCTCGCCAACCGCATCTCCGCCAACCCCACCCTCAAAGTGCTCGTCATCGAAGCGGGCAACGACGACCGCACCAACCCCAACGTCTACAACGTCGACAACTACGGTAAAGCCTTCGGCACTTCGTTGACGTACACCTTCAACACTGTTCCGCAAGTTGGAGGGCATGCCAAGGCGATCAAGGGAGGTCGGACTTTGGGTGGGAGTACGAGCATTAACGGTGGTGCTTGGAATAGGGGTGCTCGGGAGCAGTATGATGCGTTGGGTCCTTTGATGGTTAATTCGACGAAGGGGGGTTGGGATTGGGATGGGTTGTTGGGGTATATGAAGAAGAGTGAGAAGTTTGTGGCGCCGAATCAGCAACAGGAGGAGTTGGGTGCGAGGTGGGATGCTAGCGTTCATGGGACGAGTGGACCGCTGGAGATCGCTTTCACGCAGATTAGGAATAACAAGAGAAGCGTCCGCGGTGGAGCTACTCAACAGTGGAAACGGATGTTCACGGGTCCTCAGCAGGCGGCTTTCATCCAAGCTGTGGGGGAAACGCTTGGAGTGCAGCACGTAGACGATCAGTGTTCGGGTGATGCCAATTCTGTTGCGTACACTCCCAACTCGATCGGCGTCGATGGGAAACGCACTTCTTCCGCTTCAGCATACTACACTCCCATCCAAGACCGCGAAAATCTAACCATCCTCACAGGCACAATGGCCAAGAACCTTTTGTGGGACACACCATGCAACAGCCCTCTGCGCAGCACAAGCGTCGTAGTCCAACAAGGTCATGACGGGGACCAAATCCGCCTCACCGCCCTCAAAGAGGTCATCCTCGCAGCGGGAGCTCTCAACACCCCCACCCTCCTCCAACGTTCCGGAGTAGGATCCAAAACCGACCTCGACCTCATCGGCGTCGACACCAAGATCTCCCTCCCCGGCGTAGGCAAAAACCTACAAGACCAAACCATGACCACCATCGGATCCCGAGCCAACCTCAACACCTCCGGCGGTGGACCCTCCTCCACCATCGCCATGCCCAACATCCACCAAATCCTCTCCAACGCCACCTCCCTGCGCAACCACATCGCCTCCAACCTCGACGCCTGGGCCTCAACCTTGCTCGCACAAGGCCACATCGCAACGAAACAGAGCGTCTTGAACCAGTGGAAGTCAACGATCTCACTCATCTTTGACTCGAACGCGCCGGTGGTGGAATTCTTCTTCGATACGGGGTTCCCATCCAATTCGTACGGGTTGGACATCTGGACGCTGCTGCCCTTCTCCCGCGGTTCGATCCGCGCAACCTCGCAAAACCCATACGACAGCGCCCGCATCGACCCCAACTATTTCGGCCTCCCCATCGACATGGACCTGCAAGTAGCCTCGTTGAGAGCAGGCCGTAGAGTGCTGCAGAACAACAATCTGAAGCAGCTGACGTATGAGGGCGAGACGACTCCTGGGTTTGATCTGATTCCGGATGGGAAGCATTCGGGTAGATATAGTAGGTGGCAGAGTTGGGTTTGGGGTAATTTGCCGAAGGGGGGTAGTGGGTTTGCTCCGGTTAGCCATCAGTTGGGTACCGCCGCTATGGGCAGTAGGGACGTTGGTGGCGTGGTGGATGGGGAATTCAAGGTGTATGGCACGGAGAATGTGAGGGTGGTGGATGCCAGTGTGTTGCCCGTGCAGGTGTCGGCGCATCTGAGCGCGACACTGTATGGGGTGGCGGAGAAGGCGGCTGATACGATTCTCGGCAAGTAGAGTCAAAGTTGATCCTGTAGAAATCATACCCCTCATGTTTGCAAAAGACGTCCAGTGATGCAATTTTGTACAGCTCTGCATTGTGTGAAGGCCTTGAACGGTTGTTGGGAAGTGAGTCGAGAGGATAAGCGGGGGAACGCTCATTTTGATCGCTTGCTAACGCCGTTTCCTGAAGCACCAGCGGGCGCACGTTTGCGCTTGGTACTCGACAAAGCTGGCGTGCTATCCTCGTCGGATTCTTGGATTTCTATAGCGAGGATTGCAGCATGAAAAGAGAGAAGGGGAAAAAAAAAAAAAAAAAAAAAAAAAAAGAGTAAGGATATGAGTGGTTCGATGCGATCTACTGTAGAAACAAGGTGAATGGCGGTGCTTACCTGGATCATCGTCCTCGTCGTCATCCTCTTGCGACTCGTGAAAGTCTTCGTCTTCTGATTCGTCTTCGTCGTGCTGCAGAGTTTGGCAGACCCAGTAGAGTGATGCAAGCGGGTCAGCTCCAGTTTTGAGAGGAGAGGTCAATGTTGATGAGCAGAACTTACATCTTCGAGCAGATACGATAGACCAACGTTTCCACCACCGGCCAAGTCTTCATCGGACGATGGCTCGTCCTCGTCACCCTCCTCCTCCGCTTCGTCCTCTCCCTCTTCAGGATCGCCTACTTCCGCTGCGTCTTCCTCCCCAGCATTCTCCGTTGCATCTTCGTTCTCGCCTGTTGAGCTCTTCTCCAGACCTTCTGACGCTGAACCAGTCTTGTCGACGACAGACTTGGCCGCGTCGCTTGCAGGTTTTGTTGTCGTTGTTGTATCTGCCATTTTGGACTTGCCTCTTGCTGTAGGCGTGGTCGTCCATGGAGCGAGTTCTATCACGGAGGCAATCAGGGCTATAAAGGGATTGGGACCGATCAAGCAAGCAAAAACGATGATGATCTGTGCTCATGTGCGACAAAAGGTCCGGCAGACTTGGACAAGCAACGCGAACTATGCGTGGGGCCTTTCATTTTACGCGACCCGCCGCCCACGAACACGAGCCCAAGTTTTTTTTTTTTTTTCCGTTTTGTTTTTGTTACATTGCTTTTTTATCAACATTTCTAGCGATTTTTCGCCCGCTCACCACTTCCTCACTACCCTCTGCTTCTGCGGATCCTTGAGTATTGCCTCTTGCACCTCTTGACTATCTTCTGTAAGCAGCGGTTGCATCTTCGCCCACTCTAAATGCTCCTCTCTCATCTTGACATACTTTTCGTTTGTCCACACCTGCTCGTCCAGAACCTGCTTGAATGTTCGCGCCGCCTCGACCTTCTCTGGATCCTGATCTTCCACTTCCAACCTGGCAATCTCCCTCCGCTTGCGCTTCTTCCCCCCCTTGTTATCATCGTAGATGTACTTTTTACCACCTTTGTGATTCGCATAGCGACGCGCACGTGTGTAGCCCATCTGGATGAATTTGCGCGTTAGTTAGATCCGCGCCGACGAAATCGTCCTCCGAGAGGTAGGTGAGAAAGATGCGGTAGAGTTTGCTTGAAGACGCGGTTGCTGTGGGAGGATTTTTGAACTTCCAGTGTGGTAAGAGTTCGGATTTGTAGGGTTCGACCATGAGTACGCCTTGTTCGCCGAGCCCTGTGCGGTAGAGGGATGGGTGGGTGCGAAGGCATAGGTGCGGGTAGGGGAGGGTGTATGGGAATTTGGTGGAGCCTCGTGATGGCGTCCAAGCTGTGGAGCTCGGTTTGAATTTGGTGCGGTGGGTGCTGGTTGAAGTTGTAGCAGGGGTTGAGGAGGTTGAGGAGCGTGTGATGACCATGGCGGGCTGATGGTGTGATGGGAGAGTGGTTGGGGGGTGTTGGTGTTGAGGTCAAGGCTGCGCCTTTGATGATGATGATGCATGGTTGCGGTTCGGCTAGCCAAGGTGCGACACCACGCGGTCGGTCTGCCGTGAAACGCTGCAAAGGTTGCCGAAGTTTGCTGCTCAGTCTAAACCCACCATCCTCTTCAACACCACCATCTTGACCCTTCGATTCTTTAGAACCCTCCTCTCTTCAATCGCATCCTCTTCTCCGAGCTCCCTGGAGCGCCTTTCTTTGCAGCTTCTGGACTAGAGGACATGCATTCACTACACACGCCTTGATACACTCGCCTCACGCTCCTCCTGACACCGCCACTACCAACAACCATGTTGCGCACACAAGAGACCACACCCCTCCTCTCAGCCACCCAACAAGCCACCTACACCAACAATGTCGCACCTTCACCCACACCACCTCCTCCCCCACGCAAAGCAACCCCCTTACCACGCAAGCAGCTCTTCGTACTCTGCCTCATGCGCATGACAGAACCCATCTCTTTCACCGTCATCTTCCCCTTTGTCAACGCCATGCTTCGCGCCAACCTCCCCTCCACCATCCCCTCCTCCCAACTCGGCTACTACGCCGGAATCGTGGAATCCACCTTCTCCCTCGTCACCTTCTTCACCATCTTCTGGTGGGCACGCCTGTCGGATCGTATCGGACGAAAACCCGTACTGCTCTTTGGACTGTTCGGCTCGTTTCTTTCGGTCAATGCGTTTGGTTTCGCAAAGACGTTTCCTCAGATGGTGGTGGCGAGGTCGATTGCTGGGTTGATGAATGGGAATATTGTCATTTTGAAGAGCGTGTTGGCGGAGGTTACGGATGATACGAATCAGGCGAGGGCGTTTAGTTTGATTCCGTTGTGTTTTGCGATGGGGTCGATTGTGGGCAATGGGTTGGGGGTTGGTTGGTGGGGTGGGGGAGGGGGAGTTTTGGAGGGAGCATCCGTTTTGGTTGCCGTGTGGTGTTGCGAGTTGTTTCAATCTGTTGGCGATTGTGTTGGGGAGTTTGTTTTTGAACGAGACGTTGCCGAAGGCTGTTTCCAAAGGAACATCGATTCCACAGGATGGTGAGCAAGTGGGTTCGACGGTTTCGTTGGATCCACCTCCGTCGATACCTTCTCTCCTAGCTAACCCTTCCATCCGAAGTGTATTGGGTACACAGTTGGGACTCAACTTTCTCAACGCCTGTCATGCCGCTCTCCTCCCCCTCTTCTGCTACACCTCCATCTCCCACGGCGGTCTCTCCCTCTCCGCATCCGACATCGGAACCGTCCTAGCCGTCAACGGATGCTTCACAATCTTCATCCAACTCCTCCTCTTCCCCACCCTCGAACGTCGTCTCGGCGGCCCCCAACCCGTCTACACCTGCGTCACAGCCTGCCTACCCTTCCTATGGCTCTGCTTCCCCATCGCCCACCTCCTCGCCTCCCACCACCCAACGCAGAAAGCCTTCCCCATGACAGCCTTGTTCGTAGCGATCGTGTTGAAGGGGATCAGCAACATGTCGATCGTTTGCAGCAATCTGTTGGTGAACAATTCGGCGCCGAGTAGGTCGAGTTTGGCGACGTTGAACAGTGTTAGTCAGATGGCGGGGTGTTTGACGAGGACGGTGGGACCGGTGTTTAGTACGAGTTTGTTTGCGTTTAGTACGAGTAAGAGGGTGTTGGGGGGGCAGTTTGGTTGGGTGGTGATGGGCGGGATTAGTGCGGCGACGTGGGTGGCTACGTTGAGGGTGAGGGCGCCGCAGCAGGCGGAATGGAGGGTCAAGGCTCAGGCTGATGCTACGACTGCACAGCAAGATGCTCGATCATCTACAGCTTGATCATTCCGATAGATATCCTTTAACCCCCTTGCATCTGTAACATACACCACATCTATCTGCATTTCCCACAATCTTTTCGTACAAACATCTAATCATCCTTCTTCCCCTCCCCTTCCCCTCCCCACTCACCAACCCGCCCCTCTTTACACCCCCCAACCTCGCTACCAACTCATCAATCTTCCTAAACTGAAACGGAAATCGACTCGGGTACAAAAACGGCCTCAAATCAAACCGGTTATCATCCGGACTATACCCTTCCGCATGGTAACTCGGCGTCAACGTGGTCATCTTATGCCTATTCCTCGCATACTCGAACCAAAACAGCTTCACCTTGTCCGCCACCTTCTCGGCACCCATCGATGCGCCCCATTCCTGCAGCAACTTGTTGAACATTGCATACGGACCACATTTGAGGTTCTTGCGTAAGCGGCCAAAGATGGAGAGCTCGTCGTAGGTCATACCCATATCGGCCTCGTCGGCCTGGACGTAGGTTTCGGTGATGGGTTCGAGTTCGGCGGTGGGGACGGCGGTGAGGAACGAGTGGAGGATGGGGAGGGAGAATGCGTCTCGTGCGTAGGCGATGAAGGATTTCAGGTCGGTTTTGGAGATTCCACCGATCGGGTTGATGTCGGCAGAGCTGCAGTCGTATTTCGTCAGGTAGCCGCGAAGGGACTCGTCGACGTTGGCGGATCCTAGGACGAGTAGGCCACCCCACGTGCCGCGAACCCAGGGTACGAGTTGGGCAAACATGTAGGCGAGCAGCATGCGGAGTCGAGCTTGAATGTTTTGCAGCGCCAAGTTTTCGGCAGCCGTTCCGCCGTGCACGCGGAAGCGCGGCGTTGCACCGGTGACCGTGGAGAAGAGCGTGATGATGGCCCGAATGACAAGGTCCATGTTGAGGTCAATGTGGTACGCGCCAATGTCGGCAGCAAGATCCTTGGCGCGCTGTCGTGTTTCGTTGGAGGAGTTTTCGGTGCCCATGTAGCACGTGACAAAGATGCGATTGCAAAGCTCCTGCGGAGTAGCGGGGATCCATGTAGAGCCTTCCTTTTCGTTGCAGATTCGACGCACGTCTGCGAGCACCTGGGCGCGCGTATCGGTCGTAAGCGATGACGTTGCCTTGTTGGAAGCCGAGGTTGAAGAAGCAGGTGCGTTGATGGCGGCGAGTACGAGCCTGCACATGCTGAACACAATGGTCGCAGTGGCGCACGAATCAATACCTCCCGAGAGCGGGACAAAGTAACCTTGAGTGCGCGATCGACGCAGATAGTCCCACAGCCAGCATGCGGGACCGAGCGCGATCTCTTCCTCTGGCGAGTGGTAGTGCACCTCGATGGGCTGGCTGAGCGGGGTAAAGTAACGCTTGAAGAGTCGTTCTGCATCGTCGTCGCTCTTCTCTGCACCCGTACCCGCACCCGTACCCGCACCCGCAGCAGCAGCCGTCGTTTGAGGAGTGGAAGTTCCCGGCGTCTTTGAACCATACTCTTCCGATTCTGCCACTTTAAAGTCGACGTTGATGCGTGGGCAACCAGCACCGACGCTTTCGCTGACGGCTTGCATGCCTCTGCTCTTGGCGCTGCGGTGGGCACGCACATCGTCCAGATCCACTGTCGCCGAAATGACCTGTACATCATCCAGCGAAAACTGCGAGCCTTGTGCAACAATGCTGCCGTTGACAGCGATGAGTGGACATCCGTCGTAATAGAGTCGATCGCCGTCGCATCCCTGCTGGTTGGCATACAGGTAGATGCCGCCAAGCTTCAGCGTGGCCTCCTTGATGAGCTCGACTCTTCTATAGAGCTTTCTGAGCTCGTGGTGCGATGCCGACGAGTTGGTGAAGATCTCAACGCCGTCCAGACCTTGACGGAGGTGGGGCGAGTTGGGGGTGAAGAGCTCTTCACACAGCTCGACGCCAAGCACGGTGTCTCTTGTTTTGACCACGGCATCACCGAAAGGTACCTCGTTCTGGCCAGTGATGGCAGAGACGATGCGAGGAAGGGTGAAGGAATCGGTGTGGTTGGTGCGTGTCCAGGGAGTAAAGTAGCGCATCTCGCGGTAGTTTCCGTCGTTGGCGAGCCACATCTTGGGCCTGATGTGGAGGATCTTGCCATCCAGAAGGAGCAGTCTGCAATTATAGAGGGTGGAGCGGTGCAGGACGGGGATTCCGACATCGCAGAGGATGCCGTGGGTAGCATTGGAGGAGAGAATCTCTGCTAGCACCTGCCAAGAGTGGAGCACCGTGTCTGGCTCGAGGAAATGGTCGAAGCAGCCATAGCCGGGGATCTCGAGTTCGGGACCTACACGGAGACGCGAGCCGGCTTGCTTGGCGAGACGGATGGATTGGAGGATGCGGTCGCGGTTGCCGTCAAAGTCGAGCGCCCACTGGTTGAGCGAGCATGTAGAGACGGTGCTGTCGAGGAGAGCAGAAGGTAGATGTGAGCAGGGTGCTTTTCGCAGGGTGATATTGAAAGCAAGGGGACGACTTACATCGGCAGCCCCATATTGAAGCTCAACTGTTGCTACCAGTACGTAGGCGCTAGGCAGGACGTCTCTGTTGGTGGTTGTGTTGAAGAAATGTGTCGATCTCGAGAAGAAGCTCTTGTATATGGAAAGGACCGGACCCTCTTTGCTTGATCGCTTGGCCCGTGACTCAAAAGCTCATTTTTGACTCCCTCTCGCCCATGCAAAGCTTGGTCTAACATTGTTGAATTTCGAAAAAAAGGGCGGTCTGCAGCCAAGCGCGTCGAGTAAAGTGCAGCACGTGACCTGCGCTAGACCGGCCCCTGTACGCCGGGCCGGAAGCCTATGAGCCAGCACGCTACGCTGCTGACCCGCAATCTAACAGTTCATGCTTTCATTCGGCCGTGTGAGTAGGAGCTGGGATGACAGCTTCTCGCACTCCACATGGCAGCAGCAGCAGCAAGCAGCAAGAGCACGGCAAAGACCCGCCACCACTGAATCTCTCTTGGCCAAGTGAACAAGAGATGCACACTGGTCTGCGAGTAGACTGTTTCGTCCTTATTCAGTTGAAGGGTTCCGTTGATTGATGATGGACAGACGTATAGGTACAGGCTTGAATTTTCTGAATTTTCCATCTCAGTGGGGCTTGCTTCTTGCTCCCCTCTTCCCGCCAAAATTGAGGCAAAGCCCCACTTGAACTTATTCCACCACCATCATTTGCTACTTTCATCTACTCAACCACAGCACAACCATTTATACGCAATAACATCCACATCACCAACAAGCACAAACATGTCCGGCACACCTAGCGTAGCGTTCCAAAACGAAGCGTACGTTTCCTCACCACCATTTCGCGTCTCACTCCTCCGACCCTTATGCTGACCTCTTTGTATCTCCCTTTGCATCGCCTTTTGCATCACTTTTTCGCGGATCAACAGCAAATACCCACATCAGACAACCGAGTTCAGAGGACCGGGTGAATCGGCAGAGAACCCAGCAGGTGCTTTCCCACGCGACCTTCGACAGCGTACGTTCCCCACCTCCCTTCTTCCACCCTTCACCCCTCTCCTTCACCCACTGACCCTCCCCCGTCTTCCCTCTCTCTCCCTTCGTTTCTTCTTCCGCAGCCGACCCGGATCCGATCGAAGCCCACCGCCCCAAAACCACCATCTTTGGCGCCATCGAAAACCCATACGCTCTCCAGGAGGCACTCACCAAACTCGAATCCGGTCTCGACGAGGTGATCAGCCTTTTCCAAGCTGAAAAGAACACCCTGGCTAGAGAAGGCAGCTTTTCAAAGGGTAAACAAGGGTACGTTCCGTGCTCCATCCTCATCTTACTATTGTGTAGATGGCCGACCTTGAAGTTGCTTTTTACGGTGGTGTGTGTAGAATCGAGCTGTTCGAATCGTGGAAACAGCAACTGGAGCGTATCAAGGCTGGTCAGGAATAAGTCTCCTCTCTCTCTCCACACACACACAGGCAAACGAAATGTAGTCAAAAGGTACAAATACAGTCCATTATACGTCTTTTTATTTTTATTTTTTTATTTTATTTTTTTTTCATCCACCCCGCACTACGAGTGCGAAGTCGAACTGGTTGCGGTCAGATGTGGCCTGCCACCACTCGCCACTGTTCCAGCATATCCCACACTTGCCGCACCCACGCTTTCCATACCACCGCTGTGCGCGTGACCATTTCCTCCGACATTGGACAGCGGATGCGTCATTCCGTTAAGTGCTTCGATGTAGGAGCTGGTAAAGTTAGCCCAAGAAAGCGGGTCTTCCGACGCCAACGGCATAGCTCCCCAGTAGGACGTATCGTGCAGCTTGAGATATGCTGTTGGGTCGACTGCACTGCTGGTCGACGTCGAAGTCGCATTGTTTTGTGCAGCAGCGGCGGCAATAGGCGGAGAAGCCTCTCTGCCGGGTATATGCTGCTGAATCGCAGGGGCAGCCTGAGAGGGGTCGTAGACGGAAGCACCAGCGTTGGCAGCGGATGCAGTCGTGGCGGCCGGCCAGCCGTACAGCACGCTCGGGTTTTGACCGTGTGCTTGGAATCGCGCGTTCAAGTCCTCTTGAAGCGTCGAGCCCATCGGATAGTTTGCGAGCGAGCGTGTAAGGTACATGGGCGCGCCGATGGGGCCTGGAACAGAGAGGCTCGTCACGTCGTCGCCCGTCACTGCCACATTTGGGTGTGCCAGTGGCAGCCCGCTAGTCGTCGCGGAAGAAGTAAGATGCTGTTGCTGCTGCTGCTGCTGGTGTTGGTCATGCTGGACCGCGGACAGCGCCCCACCATCCACTAGCAACTCCCGCGCATCCTGCGGCAACGACATCGGCGGTGGTCCCACATCCACACCCGAACTCTTTGCCGTCGCCCCCGTCCCCGCCGTCAACGCAGCGGCCGACGGACTATTCGCCCTGCTCACCGCCAAGCTTCCCGGTGCGCTCATCTTCCTATGACTAGGCAACCCCGTCCCATCCAGATCCGCATCAATCCCATGCCCCAACTGCTCCAAGATCTTGAGATGATGTCCCGCACTCTGCCACGTACCACTCATCCTCGAGAGCCACGTCATAAACTTCCGCAACCTCCGCTTCGCCTCTGCCGCCACCGCCGCATCCGTCGACGTCGTGTTGGCAATCTCGATCGTCGAAGCCGTAAAGATGCAGTACGTAAAAGTGGACGACAGCTTGCGCATGCCAAAATTATTGTCATAGGCAGTGAGGATGTCGCAGATGCTGCCCACCGCTTCGGTGCAGATGCGGTGTGAGGGTGGCAGGTCGGGACGAGCCGACTGCTTAAGGATGTAAGGGCGATGCAGCATGACTTTGCACGCTTGGAACCAGAGATGTTGCGAGAGTGTGTTGGGCAGGCGATGAGAAGGGTTGTCGAAGCGGAGACGATAGGGCAGATCACGCTCCCACGCTTCGAGCTTTCGATGTAGTCGGACAAGGCGCATCTCCCATTCGGGCACGGCGGCACCGTCGTCGCCGTCGCCGCGGTGGGTAGAGCTGGCGTTGTCATCCTCGTCACCGCTGCGTTGCACGTGCGTGTAAATGGCAATGATCTGCTCACAGATGTGACCCAGCCTCACACCGAAGCGCAGATGGCTCATGGCGGCTACGGGAGTCTTGAGCAGCATGCTGCGTGCTCGATCTTTGACGAGCGAGCTGTTGTTGGTCGATTCGGCCCACGTCTCGTGTTCGTCGGCCTCATCCAGGTTGGGCAGCGGACAGTCGATCTCTGCGTACCGCAGCGTGACCGGTCTACCCAACGAGGCCGACGAGGTCTTGTCGAGCAGATACAAGCACCAAAAGATCCTGCGCCTGGCTTGCTCTTCGGCATTGGAAAAGTGCAGACCGAGCACCGAAGAAAAGTCGCGCTGCCGATGGAGTCCAAGGTCGATGCACATCCTACAAGCCGTCGAAATATACGCCGATGCCTGGCTGGCTCGCCCATTTCCACCTTCTCGCAGCGCCATGAAGAGGAGAGACTGGATCGTCTCTAGACTCGGCTCATTGTTGGTCTTGATGAGGTAATACTTGGCTCTAGCGAGGAAAATGTCGCCCAGATCGGCAGCACTGAGGCGGCGCAGGCTGGTGCCGTTACCGAGCTGTTCAGGACCTTGGCTGAAGCTGAGGTCCGAGGCTGTGCGTTCAACCCAATCGGATTGCGTCGCTTCCGTGTCTTCCTCGGAGACGCCAAACTCGCCCGAGTCCCACGCGACAGCGGCGAGTGCGCAAGCTGCATTGTGGAGCATGGCGACTTTTCGGGGTCGATGATGTTGAAACCCGTGAGAGAGAGGGCTGGCTTGTACAGAGCGGGCCAAATGGTCTGCACGATGCCCCAAAAGATGGTAAACAGGCGTTCTTGGATGAGCGGGGGGATCTCGGGCTTAGTGAGCGAAACGCCGGAACGGTTGACGCCTTGGCGGCTTGCATCGCCTGGTTCGACCCAGAGGAGCGGCTCGAGATTGACATCTTCGGGGATTTCTCGAGGCGCATTGGTATCGGTGGCGCCGTGTTCGGTTTTGCGTGTGCGATCATGATCTCGTTGCAGTTGTAGAAGCGTCCCCTCTACCAGCAATTGGTTGGCTTCACCAGCGTGAGATCGACGAATGCCTGCTGACCTGCCGAGGGCATCTCTATCGTGTCGGGCTGCCTCTAAGATGGCATCGGATTGTGGCGGCAGCGTGTGCGGAGCCGTAGGCCAGCTACTTGAGCCTGCTGGTTGTGTGGTCGAAGCGTTGTTGCTGTGCATGGAGCGATTGTCGAAGCGCGATCCATCAGCGGATGTTGAGCTTACAGGATCGTAAGGAGGTGGTGCGGCTGCGGCTGCGGCTGCACCAGCAGGATAGTGCCTCGTATGGGGGGAGAAGATAGAGGAGGATGCGGAGGGTAGAGGGCGCGCGTATGGCCCCGAGAACTTGTTGAGGGAGCGGTTGGCGGTAGAGCGCCCTGACCCAGCCGACTCGTGCGTATCGGATGTTGCCGACAGTCTGCGAAAGTTGCTCGGGGATGAGGGCGATGATCGGATGGCAGGTCTAGTGTAAAAGTCGAGGGGCGGCAATCTGCGATCGGATGCACCAGGTGGTGGACGGATGAGGCCGAGGCCGCTACTGCTGCCGCGGTAGAAGGGCTCGTCGCGGGGCCTGTGCGGACCATGCGATGCTGAGGCAGGATCGTATCTGGATGGGTACGAGTGAGGCGGAAAGTAGCCGGGACTGGAGCTGTTGATGCCGCCGTAGTTGGGACTGCCCACGCTGCCATCGCGTATCGAGCCACCGCCTGTGCGATGGCTGTCTGTGCGGTAACTTGAGTCGGGTGATGCGTGTGCGGACAGCGAGTAGGATTCGGTGTGCGAATCTGTCGGGAAGGCGCCAGCGGGTCTCACTCCACCGGCAGGGGCGGCATGACCTTGCGGTGGATTGGAGGATGGATACGGCAATCCGTGTAGTGGACCACCGTGCGGAGGGTATTTGCTGTAGGGTGAGGGGGAGGAGGAGGAGGAGGCGAAGGGTGGTGGTGCAACAGTGCGACCCCACTCTGCTTCAGGGAACGGTGGTGGCGGTGGACGCTGAAGGGAGGCAACTGTTTGTCTGGTGGCTTCTGCAGTTGCTGAGGAAGCGGCTGCATAGTCGCGGGTGGACTGGACTGGCAAGGCTGCAGCGGCTTCGTGGACGTCTTTGCGAGCAGCGGAGGATTGAGCCTCGGCCTTGCGTTTGGCCGCTTTGGTGCCACCACGAGTGGAACCCTTAGGTGGGCCTCTCTTTTTGGGAAGACCGTACTCGCAGGTCTCGCCAGACCGGATGCAGGTGATGCAAGGGTTGGAGCCGTCGCATTTGACCCTCTTGATGCCACAGGGTCGACAGGCCTGTTGGATACGCTTCTTCTTGAGGCTACTGGTTGGTTGGTCGTCTTTGCCGTCGTCGTGGTCCGAGTGGTGAGTTTGGCCCGGAGATCCTGTCTCGAGACAGTGTTGTACCATGGTGGCTAGTAAGGATGGCGTGAGATGCTCAACACGTAGAGGACGGTGCTGCTGACATAGTGGAGAAGGGAGACACTATCGATAGCGATCGTGTCCTTACAGTGTTGAGAGTAGCCAAAAGAAGAGATGATGGTGTCAAAAGGAGCAAAGCAACCAATCGCTGTTCCCTGCTGCCAGTTAGCCGCACAGTCTGTGCACGCCAAACAAGAAACACAAGCAAAAAAAAAAAAAAAAAGACAAGTCCAATTCAAAACCTTCTTGATTTCTGCATCTCGATTCTGCGCCACGATCCGAAAAAAAGAAAAGAAAAAAGAAAAGAAAAAAAAAAGGTCCAATTCGCCCCAAACAGATCAGCCCACTCACAGCACAGCAGCCTCTTTCTTTCTTTTAAATATTTTTTGCTTCATTTTATTTATTAGTTTTCCTTCTTTTTTTTTTTGGGCTCTCAACTGTGTGGAGCACCACACAGCGGCAAAGTTGGCTTCCGCTGCACAAAGCCTCTTTTTTCATCTGGCAACGCTCTCGCGAAATGACCGGAAAATGACCGAGCCCATGATCAGATGGCCAAGCTGTGCCAGTGACACACCGCTTTTCAACTTGGAACAAGGCAAAATATGCATTACCGCAACAGTGCAGCCGCCGGCGTGCTTCTTTCTGGGGAAGAGCATAACGCTTAGTCTCTGTTCTTCCATCCTGTCAACTTTAATGCCTGCGTCGCACTTGCCGCCATCCCAGCCGCTCTCTCTCCACCCAAGTTGGCCAGCAAGCCTCCTCCAAAGCTCGAACCGTACGCCTGTGCTACTCTGCTCATCACCGTAGGACCGCCCGTCTCAGGCACCACATTGTTGAGTCCTTCGCTCTTGACCTTTCGCCTTGCGCTCTCCATCAATCCGTTGACATCGTCCCTCTTGAGATCGTCGCGGGCCTTCATGATTGCCTCGAGGAATCCCAGATGAGCGCCATGCGCTTTCGCGAAACTCCAATACGGCAGAAACACCATCGTGGCCGACGAGGTGAGCATGCCTCGAATCGCCTCGAGCACCTCGAACTTTTCCCCGACCTCTTCCTCCTTTTTGAATGCGAGGAACAGCGTCTTGGCATCGTCGAGATCCTTGCGCATCTGCTCGCCTGCCGCAGGCATGCGCAGTTTTCCGTTGCCCACGCGTCGAAGCGCACCGATGTACGATACGAGGAATCGGTCGATCATATCGTCACACAGAATGTCGAACAGGTCCGGGTTGAGCCGCTCGCTGTAATCCGACGTGTAATCGCGCATCGTCTCGACAATCGTCGTCATGGTGCCCTCCGAGTACCACACGGGGAAAGTGAACAGATCCTTGATCGCCGGCTGCAGATCCGCAAACACCAGATCCACCAACACTTGCGTACATCGCTTGGACACGTCTAGGAACCCGTTGAGTGCATTGTCCACCGCTTCTCGAATGCCTGCTTGATACTTTTTGCTCACCATCGGCTCCAGTCTTGCAATCAGCGCCTCGGCATAGTCGGCCGACTTGAGCTGATCGTTGGCCAGTGCGATCACGTACTCGACCAGTCCACCCACCACGTCGTTCGGCGTCTTGGCTTCTCGTTGCTTCTTGAACTCGCTCTCGAGCACGCGCAGCCACGTCGCCTGCGTCGAGTGCATCGCTTTCGCCGCATGATCCACCACCTTGGCCAATACACTCGCTTGCCCAGAGTCGGCTGCCACGTCCACCTGCTGGTTGACCATCTGAAACAGGATTGCAGCACCTTGCAGGCCGTACTGGCCTTCGTTGTCTTCGTCTGGTGGATGCTGCCGCGCAACAAACTCGCGCACCTCGTCCGACATCAAGTTGGCCGTCCACTCGTCGATCTTCTTAGTGATCAAGCCCAGGTAGTCGTCAATGATGCCCTGCTCTTTGCCTGCCAGCAGTGTCGGCTCGAGCCACGCCTTGTCCGCGCCGATCTCCTTGGTCATGGTCTTGGTATATTCCTGCGTAAATTGGTACAGCTCCAGCAGCGCGCTCGCCTCTGGATCTTTGGCCAGGATGCGTTCACGTAGGATGCTGCCCAGATGCTTGTGGTAGCTCTTGACAAATGTGCGCAGGATATTGTAGTCTGGCGGGAACAGCGGTGTCACATCCGACTGCACGAAGCGCATGTCATCGTAGATCCAGTCGAGATGGCCAAGGAACTCCAAGCTCGTGTCGTCAGCACCAAATCGCGACCAGCACTCGTCGAATAGCTCGGCTGTAGATCGGTCGATGGCTTCGACAAACTTGGGTCGGTACAGCTTGATCACTCGTGCATTCGACACCACGGAGCGGAAGCGAGCAGCACCCTCAAGGTTGACGCGCTTGGCGAGACGGATAGCTGCGGCACGCTCGTCCTCGCGCGACTCTTTCTCGATGATTTTGATCAGTTTGACCACCACAGACGGTCTTCCTTCTCGCACCAGATCCATCGTCCTCTCGGCCAGCACCATAATGTAGTCGTCAAATGCCCTGATCAATCCGTCCAGCGGCGCAAAGAGCTCTGAAATGGTGTTGCGTACCTCTGCCGAGCAGGTGCGTGCGATCTGAAACGTCTCGTTACGGAAAGCTTCCAATTGCGACAGATGAAAGTGCAACGGTAGTAGATCCGTCGCTGGTCCCATGATGTCGTCTTGACCTCGTTGCAGCATCTCTGCCAGTTGTTCGATCTGTCCCGGCAGCGCATCGAGCTTTTCGAGCGTCGATGTTGTCTGGACAAAGTTGCGGTGGATCTGAGACACTTGGCTGATGATGCGAAAGGAGCGGTTGGCGTCGGGATGATTCGATCTAGAGCCGTTGTCGCCATCTGTGTTGGTGTACAGCGCTTCGATCTGTGCAAACGCTTCTCTGATGGCTGCGACGTCCTTTCGCGTTGCTTGTAGCTTGAGCAGGCCATCTCTTGTTGCTTCGAGCTGCTCCTTGGCTCCTAGCTTGAGTTTGGCCGACAGGCTGGCTTGCTCCTTGAGCAGCTTTTTGCGTAGCGCTGAGATTTTGGCGAGATCGTCTGGCGATTTGAGAAACTCGGCCACCAAGTTAGAGGAGCTTGGTACCGCGGCATTCGGCAGAGTCGCGGCGGATAGCCCGGCTGACATTGGCACAGCAGCGAGAGCCGACGACGAAGGGCCAGCATGCCCGTGCGATGAAGCTGACGGCGTAGTGGGAGAAGGCAAGGCACTGCCAGATCTGCGCTGAGTGCCGTTCGATTTGACATCGAGGAGCGGTGGCGGCATGCCTGCCATGTGGTGGTGGGTTGGGATCGCGAAGCTCATTTTTGCTGCTGCATGCGTGTCGCTGCGGAGATGCGGCTGTCAGTTTTAGATGGCCTGCATGGGCGTTGCAAGGGTATATAGTAGCGAAAAGACCCAGCGCGTGGGCAGCGGTGCCGGTCTTGAGCGTGCCCTCGAAGTTGATGTGATAAAGTGTTTGTTCTTTGTGGTGATGCTAAGGATGAACAGCAATGCGGAGCAGGATGACAGCGAAGTGTCGTAAACGCTGCAAAGGCCCGAGCGCCCTTCGAATTTTCTTGAAGATGCATTTCGTTTCGATCTCACATTTCACAAAAATTGGTCTAGCTGAAAGAGGCTGCGGTAAGCAGACGTCGTCTCGGGCTTGGTACAGCCGGCGGGAAGCGCAAATATCACGATTGAGACGGACCGGGCCTCAGAGAGATGATGTGGATTGAATTGGAATTTGGACTCGAAGGTGCTACTGCGGAGAAGGGACTTGCGATGGCGACGATCGGTCGGCCGTTTGGTCGAGGCAAAGATGATGCCGGCTACTCTACTCCGAGTACTTTGCCTCGATTTGTTTGATCAGCGCTTCAATGGTCGTCGGAGATGCGATGAGGTTAGTGGGCGTAATGCTGCCCTCAGAAGAAGTGACCGAGATCGAATCGCTCTCGAGGGAAGCAGTCGAGAAAGAGGAGGAGGTTGAAATGCTGCGCATGGCCGGCGACAGGGATTCAGCCGCTTCGATTTGGGCTTTGATAGCATGGATCATGTCGAAGAGGCGGGAGGAGATGCGGTCAGAGACGCAGAGCAGCTCTTCCTTGTTCTCGAGATCGCGTCTCAAAGCTTCGAGCTCGCAGCTCAAGGCAGCGTGGGAGGATTTGAGCTGGTTGAGCTCTTTGGTGAGGGTCTGAGTCTCTTCTCTGTAGAAATAAAGCAGGATGCATCAAGTTTCAGTGTTTCGCTGAAGTTGAGCCTGAGTCTATTCACCATCAATCAAGGTCGACTCACTTTTCGTATTCGATCTGCGCTCGCAGCAGGGCCGTCTCTTCTTTGTGCGTCTTCTGGATCTATACGGTGAGATAGTGTGACGAGAAGCGTGAGTGAGGGGGGCCATGCCTGTATGCCAGTTCAGGCAAATGACGGACACTCACCTTTCGCAGGCTTTCGAGCTCACGACTCTGTGAGATCCGAGGAGAATCAAATGTTCAAAGTCACTGATTGAGTATCCAAGCTAAGCTTTGCTGTGATGGAGGTGATAAGCGAACTGATGCCCTACCTTTTCATCGAAAGCCATCGCGATGTGTCGGAGGAATGAGCGATTGCCGAGTTATTCAGTCTATCCTCGAGATCGCCACTATCGTCTCGAGATTCGTCTTTGGGGCCTGAGTCATCCGGACTATCTGCGCTGGCTCCAGAAGAAGAAATAGACTCGTGTTCAGAGTGTGGACCGAGTGAGTCGTTGCCGAGCAGCTCGTCGCGGATCAAAGCTGCTCGCTGTGTCAAGGAGCCAGAGCCGCGGCTGCTTGCTCTTTCCCCGTTTTCGGCGTCGTCGTCGAATGAGGTTCCTGCCGGCTCAATTTCGAGAGCCGGGTTGTCTTCAGGATCCGCCATGATACTGTTGGACACGTGTGTCCAAAGGCTGCTTAGGGCGGACTTCGAGAGCATTCACGGCTGGGTGTTGTCCTACTGCTTGCAAGAACCACTGTCAAGCTCAGCGTGTCCGTTAGATACCGCCAAAAAGCCAGCGGTAGATGCGGACGAAGGTAAGAGTAGCTTGAACCAGCCCAAGCAAAGTTCCGAGAGAGGGAAAGACGAGACCAATGGAGAAGCCAATGAGCTGGGGCAACATCACCTCTTCAGCGATATTCGTGCGGTGTACTGAGGAGTGAGGGCGAGGCGTGGTCAGGATGTAAAGCAAAGAGTCGAATGGGAGAAGGTGATGCGGAATATGCCCTTCTATTGCGTGCGGGCGTAGTTTTTATATGTGCGGCAGTGGTACATGAGAGTGGTGTGTGTGCGCCGATTTCAGTTGTGCAAACAAAGCTTTTGGCTGCCAGGCGCGGAAGCTAGCTTTACAGAAGAGGAAAGTGGTGTGGAGCGGCACAAAGGCAAAGAACGCTACAGAAGACTGCGACTAATGAAGTGTGTGCAGCGCAGAAAGCGTTACGCCGATGATGATCCGTGACGATGCGAGAGCTGAGCCTGAGCTTGTTTTTTGTTTTCTTTCGGATGCGCACCAACCTTATGCAGAAGACTGGTCCTTTTCCTTCTTTTCGGAAGCTTCGCCGCTCTTGTTTGATGGGGCAATGCTCTCACCCTTGCTCTTGGCTTCCGACTCCTCCTTCTCGAACTGCGCATTGGCGGCCTCGTCATCCTCGATTTCATCCTTGTAGACATCCGGGTGCTCGCGGAAGCAGTCTTGCATGGCTTTAAACTTGTCTACACAGTCGATACCCTTGGGCTCAGCTTCCGAGTAGACGAAGCACGAGAAAGCGAGCTTGAACTGCTCGCCGCAGGGACCGTGAGCCATGCCGCCGAGACAGGGGCAGTCCCAGTTGATCTCGCCGGTCTCCGGGTCGTAGGCGGCCTGCTGGCCGGTCTGCTCCTCGGTCTCTTCGACAGCTACCTCGATGGCCACAGGGGTCTCTTCGGCGGGCTCGACGTGTTCATCGTGGGCGGCGGCAGCGGCGGGGCGTGACGATCGTGTGCGTTCTTGTGGAGGAAAGCGTCGCCCTTGGCCTCCTTGGGTTTCAGGCGGTCATGCCATGCTTGACGGGGCTCGCAGTAGATAGCCGAGGACCGCGACTGGAGTGCGTAGAAGGAGGCACCGGCACCGACGGCAGCGGCAGCGGCAGCAGCAATCGAGTAGGATGACCAAGCGGATTGGCGCGAAGGGCCAGCGGAAGACTTTGTGGCAACGCCTCGAGAAGCCTGACCAAGGGAGCGAGAAGCATGCTGAAGCGAGCGGCTCGCCGAGCGAACCACAGACTGACCGGACAGCATTGTGATTGTGGTGGGTTTGAAGGGAAGGCTACGGAAGGATAATGGCCAGCTTGAGTCTGGACGGAGGATTGATGGATGGGAAGAGAGAGGGCGAGTCGATGCCGCAAGTTGGTTCAGGTCCAAGGGCTACTGAGAGTGGAGGCGAAGGAGCAAGTCGGACAGATCGACTCAGCCTGCCTATTCCGATTTTGGGTGAATTCTTCTCGTTTTTCGGATTTTTCTTTCCTCGCTTCTCGAGGCTTCCTCGCTGTTTTGCATTCCCGAAAAAGATCGGGGACATTGGTGTGTGATGGGACAAGATCAGATCGATCTCCTTCTCCATACTCTTCTTTCCTCAGCTGAGCTTCGCTTGTCGAGTTCTTCCTTTTGCGGCTGTCGGGTCTTGGCCGGGCCTCGTCAGCAGCTAAGTTAGAGCAAGAGAAAGAGAGCAGCGACGACCAGACCCTACCTTGTTACCTACTATCACCCATCATAGATCATGTCGACACCGGGCGGTAGCGGCAGCAGCTCGACAGGCGCTGCTAGCGGTGCACGCATGCCGTCGTCCTTGCAAAAGCGCTTCCCGCGCATCGCATTCGTGGCCAACAAGATCATCACCTCGCGCACAGGTCGCACCACCGCCAAAGCTTGGTCCTACCGCCGTCCCTTGCTGTTTGGTTTCTTTGCCACTTATACAGCGGTCGGCTACCTCAAGCTCAAACGCGATGCCTACCTCCGTGACCTCATCCACCCGGATACCTACCTCGTCTGGAAGATTTACGATGGCTCCATCGTCGAGTCTCGCGGGCCACCCTCGGTCAGCGCCCTCATCAACGCTCCAGCTGCCGGCGAAGAGGCACCGCATGTGATGGAGATGTTTGAAGTCATTCGTGCACTCAAGTGGGCCCAGGCTGACGAACGAATCAAGGGTATCTTTGCCGACTTTAGCGGTTTGCATCTGCCTTCGTCGGTGACTCCAAACAGACTCGGACTGGCTCAGATCGAAGAGCTCATGCAAGCAATTCACGAATTCAAGCTCGCCAAGAAGCAGCAGCACGGCGAGAACGCGAAGCCATCCATTGCGTGGGCAGACACCTTTAACAGCCAAGGCTCGTTCCTCCTCGCTTCGGCCTTCGACGAGCTGTGGATGCAGCCCGCCGGCTCGGTCCCTCTGACAGGTCTCGGAGCCCAGATTCCCTTCTTCAAAAAGGTGCTCGACTACTTTGGCATCCGCGTCCTTGCCGAGGCACGAAGAGAGTACAAATCCATGATCTCGACCTTCAGCCGCGAAGACTCTCTGCCGGCGCCACAGGTCCAGAACGAAGCTGAGCTGCTCGGTGAGCTCAATCGTGGCCTTGTACATGCAGTTGCTGTTAACAGGTATCCCGACCAGGACCCGGACGTCATGTCGCGCAAGGTCGAGGCCTGGATGAAAGAGGGTCCCTTCTCGACACGCGAGGCCAAGGAGCTCGGTTTGATCAATGGCGCTGCTTTCAAGAGAGACATCATCAAGCGACTCGTCGATCCAGCACATGGCGGCAACGACGAGACCAAGTTCAAGTCGCTTCATCACTACAACAAGGTCAACGATCGCGCGCTTGACAGACAGCTCACAGACGACGAGGTGGTCCAAGTGGGTGTTGTCTACCTCCTCGGCGGCATCAGCTCAGCACCTGGCGAGTTCTCCACCTCGTCCGTACTCAAAGGTCTCAAAGAGGCTGCTGAGCACGAAGATATCAAGTCGATCGTGCTCAGAATCGACTCTGGTGGCGGTGATGTGGTTGCGAGCGAGTCCATCTGGGACGCCGTGCGACGCGTACGCGAAGACTATGGCAAACCGGTCGTCGCCTCGTTCGGCAATGCTGCCGCTTCGGGAGGCTACTACGCTGCCAGTGCCGCTGATGCCGTCCTTGCTTGCGAAAACACGGTGACGGGCTCCATCGGTGTTGCATCTCTTCGTCCTACCATCACCCGTGCCTTCTTTGACAGGTTCAACATCGGCATCCAGTCCTTCTTCACCGGATCTACATCGCAGTCAACTCTCCACGATCTGAACGAAGCTCAGCGAGCCAAGTCTGCCAAGCACATTGACGAAATGTACGACGACTTTCTCCAAAAGGTCTGCGATGGTCGTAGCATCTCGCGCGACGTTATCGAAAGCTTGGCTGGTGGAAGGGTCATGACCGGTCTCAGTGCCTGGGCTCGCTGCAATCCGGATGCCGAGGTCGAGCAGGTGCAGCTGAACAAAGCTGCTGCACAAGCCGAAAAGATCGTAGAGCTAGGACAAGACGCGGATGCAGGCAAGGAAGAGACTGTCAAGAACGCAGAGGACAAAGATGTGCAGGAGGCCGCCAAGTCGGCCGTGCGTCGAATCAAAGCTGTTAGCCTCACGAGCCAATGGAAGACGCAGCAGGCGACAGCGAGCAGCGGCAACAACACGGTCATGATTGAGCGTGTCGGTCCCAATCAGTCTTCTGCGACGTCTCCCACTGACAACAGCAGCAGCAGCAGCAGCAGTGGCGACCACAACGGAATTCTCTCCGACTTGATCGCCAAGGCGGAAGAAGCTCTTCTGGGCCATTCTGATGCTACTAGCAACATTGTCTCTGCCTCTGCCTCTGAGCTTTCTGAAAAGGCTCTCACTGGAGTCGAGAAGCTCAAGAAGCGCATGGAGGAGGAAGAGTCGCGCCTGGCTGCTGCTGCCCACTCTGCAGCCGAAGAATCGCAAAAGCATGCATCTGACAGTGACGACGAGATCAAGACGCCAGGCGTAGCTGCCAGCGAGTCTGGAGATGCAGCTCAAGCCAGGCTTGGTCCCTACGGCAAAGGACTGGTCGATTCGATCGGAGGCATCTGGGACTCGGCCTACTATGCCATGACACTGGCGCTACAAGCCGAGATAGAGTCCATGGTGACCAAGGACAACCTCACCATCGAGCAGGCCACCGCCAAGATCCGCCCTGGAGCCGATCGCACAGTCACCGACGACGGTATGCTCGCGCTTTCCACGGACTTGAGGCTGGTCCGCTTCCCTGAAGAGAAGCCGTTCTGGAAGAAGGTGCAGGAGCTTAACGCCAAGGGAGATCAGCCGCAACTGTCGCTGCTTCCGAGAGCCTTGACCAACACGGTAGCAATGATGCTCGAAGAAGCGGGCGAGAGAGCCGCGAGAGCAGCGGTGAGGATGATGATCGCGACCGCAGCCGACCCGAGTGGCATTGCAGCGGCCTTTGACGATCCTCAGCTCGCCGAGAAGCTGCGTGCCAACAACGGTCTGGGTGCAGGCAACACCAGAGGACGCGCAAGGGCCGAGTATCCTCTGGCGTCGCTCTTTAGCTAGCTGTGTAGTCAAAGATAGAGCAAGTGTACTCTACCACAATAGAAGCATCCATCACTCACAAGAACATTCCAGCTCGTTTGTTCTGAAGTACGACTTTAAAGCCGCCTTGAATCAACGACCAATTTTTTTTTGCTGACATTTGTTAGGTCGTATGAAGCCATGAATTGAGGTCTCGGCGAACTCCGAGATTGCAGGTGGCGAGACTGAACTTGGGCGCATGCATATTTCCATTGATTGTGCAGCTCTTGTGACACCCTCTCTCGCTGCCTATCAGTGCGTTTCTGATCACCTCTTCCTTCTTTCCTCCCATTCAAACTAATTCAGCACAAGGTTAGCCCGACAGTACACCTTTAATAATGCCACCACATCTCCTTTCGCGCTGATCAGTCAATACACAGGCGCTACCACCTTGGACTCAGCAGCAGCGAGTCGAAAGCAAGGGCTTTACGCCTCGATCCTGCTCTACAATGGTGACCATGACACCGCCGACAGCTTTGGCAGCTGCTCTGCTGTGCCTGACGTCTCTCTTCATCGCGTTGGTGCTGTCACGGCTGAGCATCGCTCAGCGAGTGGCTCTCTTGGCCCTTATCTATCTTGCTGTGTCGGCGCATTTGCAACATCGATCCGCAAAGCGCTTCCAAGTGGCTGATGCAGAGCATGCACCATCTTCAAAAGTCGCTCGAGCTGCTCCTTCTGAAGCTCGGTCCTCGAACCAAGATAACAAGACCCAAACATCAACATTGACTTCTTCGACGACGATGCGCAATGCGCGCACTTTGACGGCTGCATCCTGCTCAAAGCCGACCGAAGCAGGACAAGTGGCTCAGAGCGTCGCCCACCTTCGCAATGAACAATGCCCGCAGCTCAGCGACGCGTGCTACCTCGATGCAGCAGCAGCCCCTCCGTTCCCATCCGGGCTGGTCACGGCTGTAGCCCAGGACCTGGCTGGCAAGCTTCTGTCAAATCCACACTCCAAATCACCCTCGGCTATCTCGACAGCAGACCAGATTGCTGCTACTCGCCTTCGGGTCATGCGCGAGCTGTTTGGCATCCAAGACACACACAATTGGCACCTTGTTCTCACCTCGGGAACAACAGCCAGTCTCAAGCTCGTAGGTGAATCCTTTGATTGGGCTCCCTTTGCTCAATCGAGGTCAGGCAAGCCTGGATTCTCATATCTTGACGAGAGTCACACCAGTGCCATAGGTATCAGGGACCTCGCAGAACGTGCAGGTGTCAGCAGCACAAGTCTTGCCGAGAACGTCATGGGCAACGTGGGTCAGGAAGGATTGGTGGTACTCCCTTTGCAGTGCAATGCGACTGGCAAGAGATACGTCAACTTGATGAAGAGAGTCTGTCGCTCAAAAGCAGACAACGCATCAGTCATGGTCGATGCAGCCTCGTACCTGTCTTCCTCTCAGCGCCTTGACCTTTCGCAACTGTCTGCGGATGAAACGCCAGACATGGTCGCATTCTCGTTCTACAAGATTTTCGGCTACCCGACTGGTCTGGGAGGTCTGCTGGTCAAGACCTCTGCAGTTCCTCGATTGAGTCACAAAACGTACTATGGTGGCGGGACAGTCGATTCCATCCTCGCAGGGACTCGGTGGACCAAGCCGAAGAAGGATTTTGAAGCGAGGCTTGAAGACGGCACGGTCAACGTTCACGGCATCCTCGCTGTCAACACAGCGCTGGACTTCTATCGCAAAGCCTTCGGGCCGTGGGATTTGCGAGGCGGCTACGTCGCCGATCTTCGTAGCAATCTGATCCAGGCTATGCGAAGCTTGACGCATGGCAATGGCAATCCAGTTATACGACTCTATCCCTGCCACGGTGCACGGGCCGAGTTCGGTCCCATCGTCAACTTCAACGTTCTCACCGCCAACGGCTCCATCGTACCACCGCAGGAAGTGGACCGGCTCGCAAGCATCAGCAACATCCACCTGCGCATGGGTCGACACTGCAACCCTGGCTTTGTCACTTCACAGCTCGGCATCACCGAAGCTCGGATCAAGCAAGAGTACGCCGACGGTGTAGGATGCGACGATGCTGGCGATGCTGGCTTGGAAGGCGGCTCGAAGGCCTCAGCATCTTTGCGCGCCAGCTTGTGCCTGCTGAATACGGAGGAGGACGTCGAGCGGCTTGTAGGGTTCTTGGCGCGATTCTTTTTGTCGTCTTCGCCCACGTTGCAGCGCAATTCGGTTGACAAGCATGCGGTGGAGCGACGGTTTGAGCTGGCTAACATCACGGTGTACCCGATCAAGTCTTGTTCGGGTCAAGATCTTGCACCGGGCGAAACATGGCAGCTTACGCGGCACGGACTCAAGTTTGATCGCGAGTGGATCGTGATGAACCTGTCGAATGGCAAGGCGCTTTCGCAGAAGCGACTTCCGAAGATGGCACTCATTCGGCCGCGCGTCGATTTGTTCGGTCGCACCATGACCATCTCGATCGCTGGTACGGCTCGATCCATCACGGTGGGTCTCGATGACGAGTCTCAATACGTCGACGACGCATCCGAGCTCAAGAAGGCCGAGATTTGTGGCGTGGAAGTGCGTCCACGAGCGCATCGAAGCGAGATGCTGCGATCGATGCTGACCGATCTGCTGGGTGTGTCTTGCACGCTGGCAAGGCAAGCAACGGACGTGAGACGACACTCAAAACTCGATTCGGGCAGCGACAAGATCCCCTTGATCTTCAGCAATGAATCGCCGTTCCTGCTGATCAACTCTGCAAGCGTGGACAAGGTGAGCCAATGGATCCAACAAGATACCTCCGCTTCACATCCTTCCTGCACAATGGAAGAGTTAGCTTCAGACTCGGGCTACTCTTCCGCATCTCACGCCGACGAAAAGACCAAACAGCCCACGCGAGCTCAAGCAGCAAGCTTCCGCGCCAACTTTCTGGTATCCCCCTCTGACGGCATTGGCACAGATGCGTTTGCAGAAGATACATTCAACAGGGTCGTGTTGGGTGGGAAACACGTTTTCGGTGTGTTGGGCGAGTGCAGACGATGCCAGATGGTTTGTGTCGATCAGTGTACGGGCGAGGTCAAGCCTCAGACGCTCAAGACGCTGGCTAAGTATCGGAGGAATGAGAAAGGGAGGATTATTTTTGGTTCGCATTTGGCGTGGTTGCCTGACCTGGAGATGGAGTCGAAGAAGGAGGCTGATGGTAAGGGAGGGACGGCGCAGGTGTGGGTCGGGATGCAGGTTGTTGCATCTTGAAAAGCGAATGCTGTACATTGTCTCGACGAACTCTCAATGCGGAAAGAGGAATGAAAACCGTCACCAGGGGTGAATGTCTTGTTGTGTGTTGAGTTTAAAGTACAAAGTCGAATTCTTGAGGTTCAGAAGGGCCAATACCACCGTTTGTTGGAACCTTTCTCCTTCTCCGCTTGCGTCCCCACACTTGAGATAGTCGACGAAGCCAGACCCTCAACCTTCTCCTTCGCCCTATCCACCTTCTCCACAAGACTCTTCGCCGTCGCCTCCAACCCACTCGTCTGCGCATTCATGAGCTTCGTCTGCTCATCGCGATCCAGCACGTTCCACAGCAGATGCAGGCCGAAATATGCGCTACTGCCGTATGCAAGGATGCGAAGGAGCGCGGGGAATAGTTGGCTGTAGAGCGAAGTGTGACGTGCAGATGCACCGGTAGGGTTGCTGAGACGGTGTGCTTTGCGTGCGGCTTTGTCGGCGAGGTAGCGTTGTGCTTCGTTGAGTTCTTCTGTTTCCGAGGTGGGTGGTGGTTGTGCGAGGAAACGAGGGCGTGTGGTGGAGAGCGGGCGTTGTTGGAGGAGGAATGGACGGGGCAGAGAGGTTGATGCGGAGCGCAGCATTGTTTCCTGATATATTGAGGTTGAGGTTGATGTGATGGAGAGCATTGTGTTTGTGCTATGAATGCTGGCAGCGTGGTACGAAGGGGAAAAAAAAAGCGAGACGAGGAGGGGATGATGGTCAATGCTCCATTTCTCAGTGTTCAAGGTTTGCCAGGGACAAGATCGATCGGGCAAGTGGAGGAACGTCCAAATCGGCGATGCGTGATTTATGCAGATGCAGCAAAGTCGCGTTTCTGTGTGGATGTGAGCTACGTTGTCACACTGCGCTGTGCTGTATGCGATTTTTTTTGGTGTGTTGGAAACGCGTCTGTTTTGGATTGGCGAACCCCACCATCCCTTTCACCACCATCACCTAGCCCAAGTCCATCCAATCACCCAACCCTGCCCGCTTTCCGCCTCTATCTCATATGCGCTCATACTCTCTGTCATGATCTCCATGGCGCCGGCATTCGGAAGCGGCATGATGGACGCCACCACAACAACTGTGCAGAAGAAGCCCGGACAGAAACGCGACTTCCAGCCAGAGATTGATCCCTCGATACCGCTGCATCCATGGGCGAGCACGTCTAAATTGCATCAGCAACAACATCAGCAGCAATCTGTCCCTGCTTCTGCTTCCTCTTCATGTCGTCCGATGATCAAGTCACAACCACCTCCACAACCACAGCCACAGCCACAGGTACAACCACAATCGCAACCACAGTATGCAATGAGTATGCATCCGCCCTCGACCTTTCCGGTGGCCGTGGCGCCAATCCCTACCACGAGCTTCTATGCTCAACCGCAGCCACAACCGCTTCACGCCAATGCTGCATACGCAAGGGCGACGCCAGTGCCAACCGCGAAACCAGAACCGCAGTATGTGCCAGCCTTGCCAAAGAAGAACATGCCAACGCGAGCGGACCTGGACTTCTTGCTAGGAGGCTCTTCTAGAGCAAGGGCAAAGTCATCTACACCGAGTGTAGCAGATCAACAAGCCCAGCCGCGCTCTCCAGCCGCAAACGCGCCAAAAGTCGCACCAGTAGCCAAGAAACGCCGCCCGCACCCACACCCACCCATCGCGCAGACAGACGTTGCTGGACCGAGTCGGGTCTCGGCATCAGGGCCTGAAGCATCTGCCTCCTCTTCTAGATTGAGGCTTTCCCTAAAAAGATCGGGCACAATAACGGAAAGGCACGACGACGATCTCCCTCTCGGCGCTGAAGCCGTGATGGAATCAGACCATGAAGCAAGGTCATCCTTCGAAGCCGACAACGAAGCCGAAGGACATGCACACGAAAAAGACGATCCGAACGATCGCGATTTCCGCCCAACCAAGAAACGCATTTCTCGTGTATCACGCACCTCCAAAGGAGCAGCTACAGCTGCAGCCGACGGAGCCGCGCCCAAGAAACGCGCCCGTCGCAGCCTCGCAAGCACGAGCACCACCGCAGGCAAAGTTGCCGGCAGCCCAGGCGAATGGCTCACCCCCGATGGGCCTAAACGGCGCGGTCGACCGCCCAAAGAAGCCTACACGCCGGACGTGCTCGAACAGATCAAAGCCGCAGAAGAGATGTTGGGCTTCGATTCAGAACACCAAGAAGAGCTGTGCAGGAAACGGCTTTCCGAGATCATCGATCCGCAGACGATGCAGGCTTTATCACCGGAGATGCGCACGGTGTTGTTGAGGACGAGAAATACGCAGTTGCAGAGGGAGAGATTGAAGCGGCTGCGTGAGGCGGGGATTCTTGGGGCAAAGTCGAAGTCCAAGTTGAAGCAAGACGCTGGTGAAGTAGGGAAGGAAGAGAAGCCGAAGAGACGGGCCAGGAGGCGGAAGGAGGTGGAGGAGGCGGAGACGGGTAGTGGATCGGCGATATTGGAGAAAGCGAAGGGTAAGGTTACGGAGTGGATTAAGAGTATTAGTAGCGAAGCTGAGACGAGTGGCGATGCTAAATGGGACCCAAACGACGAGATGGCGGATGCGGCATCGCCAAAGCAAAGGTCTAGGTTGGCCTCTTCCGTTGCGAGCAGTAGCAAGCAGCGGCAGGATGGCGTGAGTACGCCTCCCCCTCCACCGTCTGCACCAGCTGCGCAGAAAATGGCTGTGGGTGGGGATGGCAATATCGACCCGCGTCTGTTTGCAGACATCAACCCGGCTGATGACGAGTTGGTTCAAGGCTACTTTTCCCGCTTTGCCACCGTCACTGGCGACTCTAAACCAGACTCTTCCGCTGAAGGTCAAACGTTTCAAGCTGGCGTAGTCGGTGACGAGTATTATTTCTCCAATTGAATTGCACAACTGCAGTCTTGGATCTATTGTTCTTGTAATTCTACATCTGATAATAACTTAGGGCAACCTCTTCTTGCATAAAGCGCTACATGATGTCTGCTAGTTTGACATGCTGCGCGAAACTGTGGACAAAAAAAAAGGTAAGTGCGTTAGGTCTCGCTAACGGCAAACCACGCATCCCTAGCGTCAACAGCAACACTTCTAACCGCCCTAACCCTATCATCAATACCCACCCCGTCCGCAGCCAGCTTCTTCAACACCACCCCCCTCAGCGGATGCAGATGATGATGCTGCAGTCCACCTTGCCTCTTACTCGCTGAATCGTCTTCTTCGGGTTTGGAGGCGAGGCTGGTGAGTGTGCGCAGGGCGGCGATGCGGGTTGATGGCGGTGTGAAAGGCGAACTGGAGATGTTGTCTAAGAGTCTTGATGTGATGGATGTTAGATGGGAGGCGATCAATGCGGTGGGATCGAAGGTTGAGGAGGAGGGGAGTTTTTTGCCTACTTCGCTGGCCACTGTGAAGGCGTTGGCTGCCGCAGAGCGAGCTTTGCTATCTGGCAGAGTCAGCGCTTGGATCAGCAAGGGGAACAAACCTTCCAGTCGCTCGACAAGCATTGTCGATGGCAAACTCGGTAGGAGTCCTGCCAAACAGACGAGGTAGATCGTCTTGACATCCACATCGTGATCGTGATCACACTGCTCTCCATGCTGGTGCTGGTGCTGCTGATGACGATGTGACAGCTTCGCCGCACTCTCGTAGCTCTCCAGCAACCTAGGCAGTAAAAATGAAAACAGCTTTTGTTTCCACAACAAGCGCACTGTAAAGCCATTTTCTCTCGTCGTAATCCCATCTTCACCTACACCCACAATTGCAGATAAATCCCTAGCTGCGGATTTGGCAAACTTCCACTCCACCACTTTTTCTTTTCCAGCACCACCGGCAATCAACTGCGTCGGATCCAACTTGCCCAGTATCGCTCCCGCCACATCGTCAAAGATCTCGATGAGCACGCGGTTCAACATGGCTACGGCAAGTTTGGATGATTTGACAACGAGCGCACGCGAGAGCCACATCCACATTTGCAACGCTACGCGTCGCCTCGTCGGGTGAGAAGAGGAGGAGGAGGGGGACTTGATGTGCGTGCCCCAGAACGTGTCGAGTAGGTCGAGGAAGGGTTGCTGCGTTTCGTCGATGAATTTGTTGGTGAGTGCGACGACGGACCAGTATGCGCTGTTGAGTTGCAGTGCTCGTGAGGCTTGGGCGGTTGCTTTGTCGAGGCTAGAAGAGGTGGTGGTGGCAGACAGCGCCCAGTCGAGCAGAGTCGAAAGTGACACGAGTGCTGCATCGTGCTTCGTCGCGGGAGCATCGGAAGAGGACAACACAACAACGCCAGCTGCTGGATCAGAAGCAACGATCGCGGCCGACAACAGCGCTACAGCGTTTCTGCTCGCCACTCCAAACTGGCTTTGAGCACTTGTCGACGAAAACGGCGCAAACAACTTTGTCAAAAGCGAGCTAGAAGCGATCAGAGAAGCATCTTCCACACTGCCTCCTCCTTCAACGAAAGTCGACTGACCACCGACAAATGTCCTGTTCAGACTAGCCAGAAGCTCGCGCTGACGGTTTGAATCGAGTAGCTTGACAAACGTTCCCAGCAGCGCAGCCATCTCAGCCACAACAGCAGGGTGCGCAGCAATGCTCAGTGCCTGACCACTACCTTCCTCCGCAGCCGTGCCGAGACCTGACAACGTAAGGCTGACGAGACGAGAAGGCAGAGTATGCGCATACTTGGCAAGATCCCGGTGGCCGTTCTGCTTCTTCAGATCGACCATGGTCTGCAGTGTCAGAATCAGACCGCGTGCGTAGCCGACATTAGCCTCCTGCAACGATTTGAGCTGTTCGCTAACCACCGAAGCCGGTTTGCCCTCTTCATTTGTCTCGGTGACGCCCAAGATGCCCTCGCTGCTGCGAGTGCGGGCACTGGGTCGACAACACAGTTCGAGCTTGGTAAATAGCTTGATGACCACGGCTTCGAACAGGAACGGCGCAACGCAGAGTCGCGAGAGCGCACCGAGACTGCGTCGGATGTTGGCCTTGATCAGGTCGAGCTCCGCCTCGGTGTCGTCCATCGCATTGCCCGTAGTGCGCTCCTCGGGATCGTCGAACGGTTCGATTCGGTCGGGCAGGTTTTCGAGCAGCACGGGTAAGACGACCTGCTCAATGACCTTGGCGGTCGGATTGGCGGCTGCGACCGTGTTGGCAGTGCGCTCGTTGGAGATGATCTCGATCGCACAGAGCGCCTCTTCGCGGACGTCGTCGCCGATAGAGGTGGTCAGCAACGAAGCAACTTCGCGCGTGAGGAAGCTAAGCTCGTCAAAGTCGAGCAGGGGTTTAGTTGTCTTGGACGCTGCTGTATCGGTGCTCTCGTTGGCAGTCGTGGTGGTGCCGTTGCTGCTGAGGATCGAGATGGAGACGACCGACGAGAAGACGAGCATGGCCGATCGACGATACGAGGTGGATCGCAGTCCGTTCGACAGGCAGTTGAGCAGATCCGGCAAGAACGGGTCCAAGGGTCGATTGTCGCCGGCATAGCTTCGCTCGGTTGCTGTGGAAGGCAGCAACTGACCAGAGCCAATCTCGCTTGCCGCAGCCGGTACCTTGGTCTTGGCGTCGTCATCAGCTCGTGCAAGTTCTGCATGACGGTACACTCGGGCCAGTGACTCGAGCAGCTCCCCAATCCCAGCCAAGATGGGGGTTCGCTGAGCAAGGTCCTCTGGATCGGCAAACATCTTGATCATCTGATCCATGAATCCGTACACTGCCAAGTAGGCTGTGCTGGCAGAGGCACGAGCGAGACATGAAAGAGCCTTGATGGCGGCCTTTGCCAGCGACTTGCCCGGCTCCTCGAGCTCGACCAGGCAATCGTGGACCATTTTGGGAGCAATGCCCTCCGGTGGGTCGACGCCGTGGTAGAGCACATGAAGCAAAATGGTCAGAGTATCGACGGCCAAATCGCCAGTCTCGTCGTCAGTAGCGTGGAAGATTTCGATCTTAAGGCCCTCCCAAAGCTTCTTTGCGTTGGCAAGTGCTGCGGCGCGTCCGTAGACGGGCATGGCGGCGATGAGAGTGCGGAGTGTGTCGAGCTTGGCGGGTCCACCGGCGGCACTGAGCTTTTCGAGCAGCAGCGGGTATCCGAGAGGGGCCATGGCTGGCGAGGCGCAGATGGCTGCGCGCAGGGCCACCTTGAGATCGTCCGAAGTGATTCCATAGGGGTCGTCGGGGGAGGACGGAAGGTGATGGGAAAGTAGCAAAAAGTGATGTCGAAGAACTTTTCGGTCATTTCACGGTCCATGATCCATTCGGTGAGGAGGACCTTGTCGACACCGAAGAGCACCATAAGATTGCGTGGATCCTTTTCCCCCTGAACCATCTTGACGTAGCCCTGCAAAAAGTCTTTGCCCTCGCAGGTCTCGGATCGCGATGCATTTGTAGCTTCGTCAGCAGCCGCGTCGAGGTCCATGGGGCTTGCTGCGGAGGGTGTGGGTGCTGATGGCTGCTCTTCCGACGTTGAGGATCGATAGGCCCTGAGGGCATCTCTGTGGTGTGCTACGAGGCTATCGAGCAGTCTGTAAATGATGAATCGAAGGCTCTGTGGGTGGTTGGTGGCGATGACGTGAGAGAAGAGAGCATCTGCAACGGCGTGTGCCTGTTCCTGACCAAACCCTTTGACCGGAGGCTGGACAGTTGGTGCGGCGGTGTCTGTTGATGTTGATGCTGTTGGCGTCTTGCACGCACTGAGCACGGTGAGAGCCTTGAGCGAGCTGACGAGCATCGCACTGCCCTGCAGCGTCTTTTGTTCAGCCTCATTCTTTCGTGCTCGGGGCGCAGTGTCTGGAAGAACTTCGGGCGCCTTTGCAGAGCGAACAAGGTTGTCCGAAATGATGACGCCATCTGCGATTTTGTCTGCAAAGAACGCTGAAAGTGTGCGTACGGCTTGGATGGTGAATATGCTCGCAAGAGGCTCCTTGGCAGCTTGGGGCTGAGGAGAGGAGGAATCGAGCAAGGTGCAGGTGATTTCGGACAGAAACTGTACTGCGCGGGTTCTTGTGTCCTCCTCTTCGGATGTGAGGTATTCTCCCAGAAGACGGACGAGGCCAAGGAGCGAAACGGAGCCGTTGGTGAGATCATCGATGATGGAAGGAGGCAGCTCTTGGAAAGAGCCGACAATGTAGGCACGAATGGCCTGTGCTGGATCCGACATGGTTGCGACGTTCGCCCACTAGTTGGGCTGCGTATGTGTAGATCGGCTCCCTCGAAACAAAGGATGTCGATGATGGTGGTGGTATGTGCGAATGCGATAACGATTAGATGCAAAGCAGAGAAGCAAAGAAAGGTTACTTCTTTGAGTCACATCCAATCAACGCCGACAAAAGGTGATCTTAGGGAAAACTCCACTTTTTTCAAATTCGAGAATCTTCGCATTTTTTGAATTGTTCGGCTCTAACATCTTATCTCGAAAAATTCATCTCGGTGACTTTTTGGCTTCGGTTGTGCCGATTTCGAAACTCGGCAGCCGTCAAGTAGGGCGCGCTGCAATCCTCCACATGTGCTGCGGCAGCAATCAAGCACAAGCCTCCTCGAGATCCAACCAGCTTGGCCTTGTGCTCAAACCGCCGTTCCTTACTTCGGTCACAAGCAAAGTCATAGACAGCCAGTCATGACAGACACGACTCGAGACGCCTCGATGGGTCCAGAGCTCGACTCGAGCAGCGTGCAAGCAGATACCGTGCCGCTGTCACACCTGCCCCGGATCAAGATTTGTATATCGAGACCATCCTTACCTCGATCTATTGCTCCAGGTATCGAGCAGCTCGTTCGTCATCACATTCGACCAGATGTTCTTCGCCTTCATTCTTCATCCACCTCGATCCCAGCGAACGGTCTGCCAAGCAGAGATGCTCGTTCTGCGACCGCTTCATCGCCCGCTCCGGTATGGAACTGGAACGTCAACTTTGTCGAAACCACAGATGTACACGATGGAGAGCAGTCTGGCTCGAATCGCTTGACATGGAGCTGCTCTACTTCTTCCGAAAGTTTTGCTCCTATCTCGAGATCGTCAGTCGCGCAGCCGGTCGATACACCGTTCATCATCACAGTATCCCATCACCCCGACTCGCCACACCTCGCCTATCGAGCTTTGGGTCACATCCTCGGAGTAGCAAAGGACTGCTTGTCCCTCCATACCAGCAATGGCGACGTCTCTTCACTCCATCAGAACCTCTTTGCTAGCACCTCAAGCTCCAAACCCCCATCCGGCTACTTCCTCTCACCAGCAGCCGCACACCAAAACCTCAACATCACCCAAACCGCAGACTACGAAACCATTGGCACAATGATCGACTGTTCGCGCAACGGCGTGCTCAACGTGCGCTCCGCCAAATACCTCCTTCGCACCCTCGCCCTTCTCGGTTACAACATGCTCCAACTCTACACCGAGGACACGTACGAGATCGACGGCGAGCCCTTTTTCGGCTACATGCGCGGTGGATACTCGCACGCCGAGCTGCGCGAGATCGACGACTATGCTGCTCTATTTGGCATCGAGGTGATTCCGTGCATTCAGACGCTAGGTCATTTGGGTCAGATGTTACAGTGGCCGAGGTATCTCGGGTTGAGGGATACTGCTGAGGTATTGCTGCCGGAATGGCCAGAGACGTACGTGATGCTGGAAAAGATGATCAAGGCTGCAACGGCGCCTTTTCGAAGCAAGCGGATTCACTTGGGTATGGACGAAACGCATGGACTGGGGCATGGAAGGTACTATTCGTTCTACGGTCATCAGAATAACAAACCCGGCAGTCAGATCTTTGTCGAGCACCTCGAAAAGGTCAACTCCATCTGCCAGTCGCTGCAGCTCCAATCCATGATCTGGTCAGATATGCTTTTCTGCCTATCGGCTCGCAACAATTCGCTCGTGGGATACTATGACTCGGCCCAACCGCTCGACGTCAAGCAGCAGGGTATCCCTCCCAGCGTTGATTTGGTCTACTGGGACTACTACCACACCTCAGCAACAAGCTACGAGAAGCGCATCAAGAATCACGAGGAGCTGCGCGGTGCTAGTCCCTGGCTCGCTGCGGGTTCTTGGACTTGGTCCCGCTTTTGGACTGCTTTACCTTTTACATTCCAAACCATCTCTGCTAACCTCAAAGCAGCCAAAAACTCGCCGGGGGTCAAACACGTCTTTCTCACCATTTGGGGCGATGAAGGTAACGAGGTGGATCTATGGTCGTCGCTCCCCGCTTGGTGTTATTATGCCGACCATGCATTTTCGACAAAGACTTCCCTCGGCGAGCGGGTGGAGACTGGCGATGGCGGAGTGGACGTATCGCTTCTAAAGAGCAAGTTCGATGTGATCGTGGGTGGAGATTGGGACGACTTTGTCCGCGCCTCTTCGATCGACGACACTACCAAGGATGGGTTGGATGTTGCCGAAGACGACAAGATCCATTTTGCGCCCAACACAAGCAAGTGGATGCTGTGGGGCGACCCCGTGCACAGTTTTGCCGAGCCCACACTCGTTGCTTCTGGATTCGACGCTGAACAGCACTACGCCAGCATCGCCTCAGCGCTCAGTGAGCGTGTGGAAGGCGTCACGCTTGAAAACACGCTTCGCAATTGCAATACACTCGTAGTCAGACCTCGCTCCAAACCCTCTACCGGCCTATTCACCGCCGCAGCCTCTCTGCTATCAGAAGTTACGGGGCGCAATGGAGAGGGGGGACCCAAAACAGTCCGCATACTCTCAGACCACCCATTCAACGCCCGACTCGAACTGGCTCGGCTAGTCGCACAAACTCTGTCACTTAAAGCAAACCTACGACAGCGTCTGCATCAGGCGTATGTGTCTCGCAACTGGCCTCAGCTGCAACAGCTCAATCGACGCACAGCGAGGTGTCTCGACGCAGCGACCAAGCTGTGGCGTTACCATAGGGAAATGTGGATGTCCATGTACAAGCCACACGGGTGGGAGACGCTCGAACTGCGCTATGGCGGTCTGGTTTCGCGTCTGGATACGCTGTATAGGAGGGTGGAGGCGTTCCTCGATTACGTGCTTTTTTCTCGCTCCGACGAGGCTGGCGAAAATGATGTAGACGATGCAGTACAACAATGCGCTAGGAGAGCTGATGTTTTGCTACCCAAGCCTGCTAGTCTGGACGAGGAAGAGTCAGCGGAGAGCTCTAAACGTTCTTCGTTGTATCAAGAGCAGGACGATGGTGACGAGGAGGACGAGGACGATGCGATGCGATCCGGAAGCAGAACAAGGTACAGCAAGTGGGGCTGGCAGGAAAAAGTGACCAGTCTGCCCGAGCTCGAAAAGCCGCTTCAGTTGGTTTATGGCAGTGCCGAACAACTGCTCGATTATCACCGTGTTTCTCGCCCCACTTACTGTTGATCCCCCCAACATTCAACTCATGAAATCACACACCATCACACTGCCTCAGAGCCACTTGCTCGTCCTCACATTGTGTCGGATTGCAAACGATGATACATTGCGCACAGGGCAACCTACAATGAGACTGGTGAAAGAGCTTCGCGTGAATGCGTCACCGATCAAGCCAGGAAAGGGAACATAGCCTTGCGCTTAGGATACTCCTTGCCAAACTCCTTCTTGTAGTTCTTGTGCTTCTTGACGGCCCACACCCACATCTGCGCCGTACTGACCGCAGCGAACAGCGCGCTGGCCGGGTTAAGGGTGAGCACAGTGAAGGCAGCCCAAGCGACAAACTCGAAAAAGTAGTTGGGGCACGAGACCAATTCGAACGCAAAACCTCTTGGAATCTTCCTCACTCTGGTTCCAGCAGGACGGAGGTTCTTGAGGATAATGTGGGTATACGCGTTGCTCAGCTCGGCGAGGACCATGATGGCGGCGGTGGTGTAGATGAACGAGTCCTTGTCCTGGATGGTACCTGCGACGGAGGCGGCAGAGAACCAGGGAGACTGGATGAAGGGGGCGAGGAGGAAGCCCGAGAGGAGCCAGTAGTGGGTTGAGTTTTTGAAAATGTTGAAGAGCGGCATGGTTCGATTGCTGAATCGGTGGACGAAAAGCGTCTCGAGTTCGCGCTTGATATAGTGAGCTACAGCGAGTGACATTGCGACCGTCTGCATCTTGGAGTGGACGAAATCACGGTGCCAAATCTTGGGACCAAGATAGTAGAAGAGAGGGTGGATGAAAATAGGTCCAGCATACTCGGTGAGGAAGACGGCCTTCCAGCCAATCTGAGGACCCAAATCTTTGACGTAGAGCGTCTGGCCAGCAGAGACACCCAATTCAGAGAGAGGCTTGTCATCATCGAGCAAAGGCTTCTTGTCCTCGGTGGTGATACGCTGACGCTCGGTGGTCAGCTTGCGAGAAGCAGAGGCGATCTGTTTCTTGAGTTCGGCCAGGGTGGCTTGTGGAGACGAGAGAGAGACAGTGAGAGGGAAGCCCTTGGAAACGGGCTTTCCGGGCGCGGAGCGCTTTACGACTGTGATGGTGAATGCCATGGTGAGTGACAACGGATGATGATGGTCGTTGGAAGGTAAGACGAGTTTATGACATCAACTGGCTCGACCGCCAATCCAAGAAAATCGCATCCCAAATTCCTCAAATCGAGACGCGCCAAACAGGCGAAACGCGCCGGGATCTGGTCCAAATTTTGACAGATTTCGCAGCGCTTTCAATTTTGAGCAAGTTGAACTTCCGACTTCCGACTTCCGAGTTTAGTCTGAATTTTTTGTTGTTTGAGAAGAAAGCAAAGAGAAAGCTGCAGGGTTCACAAGATTCAGCCAACAGCAGCCCGCCGTCCACCTGTCCAACATCATCAATAATGACCGATTCCACAAGGCAGACGACGTCAGAGCTCGAGGCAAGCTTTCTTCGCTGGTTCCGCCAATCTGGCGGTGCACTGGACCCTCGATGTCGTATCCAGCCCATCCCCAGAATGGGACGAGGTATGGTCGCGAAAGCACCCATCAACGCTGGCGAGACTATCTTTGTCATTCCTCGACATATCCTGCTCAACCTAGCAACTTCGACGCTAGCTCAAAGGTGTGCAGAGGTCGAAGAATCATCGTCCTCCGCATCCACATCTAAAGCCAGCAACTCTGATGCACTCACCTGGAAACAGATCAGCAAGATGGGCTGGTTGCCACTCATTCTTGCCATGATGTATGAGCGCAGAAGAGCCGCTAAGCTATCATCGCCGACCAGGAGTAGCGCTCAAGATGGAGACGTTTCGATGGAAAACATTGAAGCTCCCTCTTCATCGAGCATCGACCAGCTCGAAGGCACCGATGCACAAGGTTCGACATATCGCGATGCACCCAGACCGTTTGGAGAGCAGACGTGGGAACCCTACTTTGACATCATGCCCACAAGCTTCAGCACGCCCATGTTCTGGCAAGAAAAGGACCTGCAGCACCTTTCTGGAACTTCGATTGCCGACAAGATCGCAAGAGACGAGGCCGAGGCAGACTACCACAGCAAGGCCATTCACTTCATACGATCGCTGCCCAGCGTCTTCCTCGAGGGAGTTGCTGAAGAGCAGCGCGAAGCTGAGCTGCAACAGTGGTATTCGATCGAGACGTATCACGTAATGGGATCGAGGATCTTGAGTCGAAGCTTTCACGTCAAGAGTCGCAAGAAGGGGCTGGAGGGCAAAACGGTCGACATGGACGACCTCGATGACCAAGATGACCGAGAGGATGGAGATGAGTCGGAAGCAGAGGTGCTAGAAGATGAAGGAGAGGCAGATGGAGCTGGATCCGGCGGCGAAGCGGACGAAAGCAAGGATGACGACCAACAGGGCGAGGAGAACAACGACGAAGATGATGACGATGACGACGAAGAAGAAGAGCAAGAAAACGTGATCGACATCTCCATGACACCCATGGCCGACATGCTCAACGCCCGATTCGAATCCGACAATGCTCGCCTCTTCTACAAGTCTCACGTTCTCGAAATGCGCGCCACCAAACCGATCGCTCAAGGCGAGCAGATCTTCAACACGTACGCCGATCCACCCAACAGCGACCTTCTTCGTCGCTATGGCCATGTCGACGAGCCCAACGGCAGCGACGTCGTCGAGCTCGATGCCAAGCTCATCCTCCAAGCAGCCGTCACGCATCTGTCTACATTCTTGCCATCAACCAAGGAAGAATTGCAAAAAGACCTCGAAGAGAGACTGGAATGGGCCTGTTCCTCACTCGGCATCGACGAGGTGTTCATCCTCAACTATCTTTTTACTCCCGCCAAAAAAGCGCCTCACCGAGCGCAACCCGAAAGACCTTCACCAAAGGAGCTCAAATCGGCTGCTACGGGAGGTGGCATTTCGGAAGAGATGATCGCACTCACCCGCGTGCTGTGCCAGTCTCGCGAGAGCTTCGAAAAGGCAAAAGCTAAAGGCAAAGGTCCCAGTGCCCGAGTCGAAGCGCAGGAAGAGCACGTCGTGGCGGCTGGAAACAAGGCCAAGACGGTGCGCGTCTCGGCAAGTCAGATCATGATGGACGCGATCGACCTGAGATTGCAGCAGTACCCCAATGGCGCTAAAGTGGAAGAGGAGGAGGCAAAGCTGTATGGTTCCAAGCAGAGCGAGGTGGGTGGAGACAACGAGAGACGTGCGCTGGTGGTAAGACTGGGTGAGAAGAGGGTGCTATTGGATCAGAAGCGCGTGCTCGACCATGTGCTCGACAAGATCCAGCAGGCGGAAAAGGAGTTGGCCAAGAACAACAACAAGAACGCCAAAAACGACGCTGGCAAGAGGAAAGGCGGCAACGATGGCGGCAACAAGAAGAAGCAGCGTCGTTGAGAGTACAGATGCCGTTCTACTGTATGCAATGCATCGCTTGCTAGTTGCCTATGAGCGGTCACTGAGATCTCAATCGAGATTTGCAGTCAAGACTGATCGCCGATTGAGAATTTAAGAAATGCGGGAGCTGCCGCAACCGTCATCACGATGCATCTCGCTTTAAGCTGAGCAGCGCTGATTTTGGCGAGCAGCTCACGCCGCCAAGCCAACGGAGAAATCTCGGCCGATAGCCTATGTAAATTCGACCCCATGTACTTCAAGTCTTGCCTTGCATCCTTTGCTTGGTGCACATATGATTGATGTTGGCATGCTTGGATCTCTGACGGACGGGCCGGCAATGCAAGGCGAACAAGTTGGATAGCGAACGAGGGCATGGCGTTTCTAAGTTGACCGCGAGGTGGAAGGCTGCCGCTGTCTTGCAAGCTTAAGCATGTTGTGCTCGAGCGCAGTCTATTCCCCGCAATCAGTGTGCCTTCTGTTGGAGCGGGCCAGCTGCTGGCATGTGTTTTCCGAAGCACCCTTGAGGACGACCAGCGGTGCAAGACATATCCTTGGCGAGGCGTAACCGCGGCTCGCATTGACCGTTCCGACAATTTACCCCGGCATTCCCTCCCTCCCATCCCCCGCAGTTGTTCATTTCTCTTTGTTGGGTACCAAGGTGCGGGAGTTGTGTCTCCTGGAAGGCATTCCCGTGGCAGAAACGAGCCAAGGCTTGGTTCCCCGCAATCGTCAGAGGTTGGATCTCATTTGTACGCGCGAGCTTTCTGCGCTGCAATGCATATGGTCCAAAGCCCAAGCGAGGCCAGACGAGCTCAGCCTGGACAAATGCGGAGCTTGCTTGCCGAAAACTCCCAAAAGAGAGTGTTGGTGCAACGGCAAAGGTCACACGCCCAACCTCTTTCTCCTTTTTGCTTTGCTTTTGCTTGTCTGGGCCTCCCTCCCCCGCTCTGATGTTGACTCGCCGACGAGCATGCCAGCAAGCCGCAGCGGTCTTTGAGCGCTGTTACTCGACCCTTGCCGAACAAGCCTTCTGTTTCGATTCGTTCCCAGAACATGTGCCGTGCGACGCTGAGTTGCAAGCTGAGCTGGATGTCGTCTGCGTGCACAGACCCTGAGCGGCAAGACGGATCAGACTCAGAATGCACATGAAGCCAGACGAAAACAATAGACTTTCCTAGCGCGCAATGCTCTACAGTTGGCTAGCTTACCCCGCAAACATCAAAAGGTGGGGCGACAAGAAGACAGACACATAGCTTCCCGTTTTATGCGATCCTGCACACTGTGATCTCGTGTGTAGCCGCAGAGCACAGCAACTCGATCTATTGTTATCCCTCCCTCTTTCTCTCTCTGTGTCTCCTTTGCTCCGTTGCCTTGGGCTCCCCCCGCTGCTGTTTCGTACATCCAGCCTTCAATCTCCCCCGCATTTTGTTGCTGAAACTCTTCTGCTCCGAACAAGGCATCTGTTTTGCATCCCATCGCTTGACTTTTGCAGCATCACAACGCCAGGCTCTCTTCCTCCAGTTTCCCACCACATTGCTTCTGTCTACAGTCATGTCTGAAACCAACAACCCGGCACAGCAGTCAACAGACGCCCAAGCAGCTGCCGCCATGACGGACGCAACCAACAGCGCCGCCACTTCCAGCGCCGGTCAGACTCGTTCGCGCAAAAAGATGTACAAGAACTGCGATCGCTGCCGTCAAGCCAAACGTGCCTGCTCCGCCCAGTACGTCAGCATCGCAGAGGCGCTCGCCAGTAAAGTCGCCTGCACCAACTGCAAAAAGAAGGGCCAGGTGTGCACCTTCAACAGCCTCATCAACTCGTTTGGCGGTATTCCCCTCGGCGGTCTCGCTGGTGCTGCCTTTGCAGAGAGCTTGCAAGAAGCTGTCAATGCAGCCCAGCCCGCACAAGCTTCTACATCAGAGACCACTGAGGACGAGACTATGCCCAACGCACACACCAGCCCTGCTGCTACCAAAAGAAGGCGCGAAAGCCTTCAAGAAAGCGATACGGTTCAGCCGCCTCCTCAGTCGCACTTGTCTGCGATCAGCAGTGTCAATGCCGCCGCATTCGAAGTGCTCAACGGTAACTACACTGATCACGACAACAACGAGCATCAGCAGAGAGATGCAAAACGAAGAAAGCACTCTGCAGCTCAAGATACCACTACCACATTTGCCAGCTTTGCCGACTTTGAGCGTCAGACCTCTTTGGCAAATTACAACAGCAACAACTCTCTCGTCCTCAGCCGCGCACAATCGCCCTTTGCTTTCGACGACAACGACGCTGACGCCATCTTTGCATCGTCTTCTTCGCAGGCCGGTCCGTCGCTGTTCGACATTCTCGGCTTCGACATCTGGGGTACAGCACCCAGCGTTCGACTTGCGCAGAATGCGGATCGAATGCATCTCAATTCGGACCTCCTCAACGTTTACGAAGGCGCTGCCGAGTCGGCCTTCCGCGTGTGGGTCACCGATGCCACCACACCCTACTTGCTCTGCGCCGACTCGTTGAGCTCTTCATCAGCGGCTATGGCGCTCAACAAGAAGGTGTGCCTTTTGGACCACGCCTCGAGACGAATCTTCAAGACGGACAATGCTGCCCGCAACGTCGAGAAGCGCGTTTCCGAGGCGTATCACGCCGTGCTGCTCGCCTACGCCGCGCAGTGGCCACGCCATCGCAGCAGCCAATCGAGCAACGGACGCGCTGACTGGAAACCCGACGAAGCACGCATCCGCCTCTCGCTCTGGAAGCAGGCGCGAGACAAGCTCATGGACGCCGCCGATGCGTGGTCCTTCCGCATCGCCTTTGCGCTCATCCTCTTTGCCTGGACCGAAAAACCCCGCGAGATGCCCGACAGCGAAGCCTGGGCCAAAGGAGAACACGAGCTGCCCTCGCAACTCCACGTTCCTTCGCTCGACGAGAACAGCGCGCTCGACTCGTCCTCTTGGCAGATCCCCGCCGAGGCGAGCACAATGATGCTCGCGACCGCCATGCGCAAACTCAAGGCCTTCCGACTGAAAATCCAGCAACTTCGACGAAAGGGCATCGATCTTTGGTCCACCGAGGAGCCTGGTCTGGACCCGACTCAGGTAGCTAATCGACAAGCTGAAGCGACGCTGTTGGAGAACACGTACCACAATCTCTACTGGTTCGGTTGTATGATGGATACCGAGCTGTCCGTGTTGCGCAAGTACGACGCTGTGATTGGCGACGAAGATGCCGATCTCACCGACCAGCTTCTTTCGCCGCATCGTGCGAATAGCCTGCGCAACGAGACGGACGGGTTTGCAGCCATGTCCAGTTCGGGCGGGGTGACGACGCAAAGGCCTCTGCGCAAGATCTGGGACGAGGTGATCCCTGCTAACAGTCAGAAGAACCGTCATACTTTTGCTAAAAGTTGGCCGTGTAGCGAGGAAGACGCCAAACGTACACTTGCCTATGCGACGCCGATCAAAGTCTTGCTGTTCCGACACGTGGGTCGATTGCAGTCGAGCTACTGGCGTCAAGCGTCGAGCGAGCAGATTGAACGGCAGATCGCACACGTTCTATCGGTAGTCCGACATTGGGACGAGACATTCGCCCCTTTCTTTGCTAGCTGCATCGCGCACCATGCCGAGCTGCCGCCGTCGATCCAATCCTGGCACGTCATCACAGCAACAAAGTGGAACCTGGCCGCGATCCTGCTCGTCGAACTGGTGCAGACTATGGACCGTACCTCGCTATCGGACCCGTTCAACAATACGGACGAGATCTTTGCCGAGCTGCGTTCCAAAGTGTGCAACCAGACAGCTGCGCTCATCCACGCCATCCAGCATTCGAGTCTCGCTTCCTCTTCTTCTTCTGGCAGCACTTCGCACAGCAGCGATAAGGCCGAAACGTCGTCGTCGTTTGACTTTATCGAAGCGACGGGGAGCACGATTTTGCACAGCGATCCTTGGCCCGAGATTTCGGTGCATGGTTTTGCGTGTGTTGCGAAGAGCGAGATTAAGAATTTTGCAAAGCTGGTCGAGCAGTCGAGGTGGGATGAGGTGCGGTGTGCGGAGCATCGGATCGAGAAGTGTATATGGGCGTTGGAGCAGTTGAGTAACCGAAGCACGATGGCGGCGGATGCGAGTGTTGAGGTGAAAAAGTTGCTCGATATGCATTCGCCGCTGAGAAAGCTTCAGCAGCAACAGCCACAGCAGCAGCAGCGGGATGGTGGTATTGGAGTTTTGACAGATGACGTTTGGCAGTCGTGTCTGGAGATCCTCAACGAAGGCGGCGGTGGTGGTAGTGGAGATGCGAGATCGACGACAACGCTCGATACGCTAGAGATGGTCAACGGATTCACCCACTCTGACTGGCCGCATCTGACGATGCCTATCCCTCCTCCCACAGCTACCGACCTGTCCGCCTCTACATCCGCCGCTTCGTCCGCCCAGCCTCCATTAGACGCTTCGATGGAAAACGCATTTTTTCTCGACACCTTGGCTACAGCAGATTCCATCACAGACGCTAGCTCCTCCTCCCGCGCCTCCTCAGACCACTCCCTTTCCCCTCCCCTCACCACCGCTACCCTAGCTTCGCTCGATTACCCTTCGTCCATCTCCATCTCCCCCGCCACCACCACTTCTGCCAGCACACATCTTGCTCCACCAGCTCAACAACAGCAACAGCAGCAGCAGCAACAGCAACAGCAAGTGAAGCCGCAGCAGTATCTGCATGAGGATGCAGGTGATTTTGACGAGTTTGCCATGGGCTCGATCAATATCAACCTCGCCGGGCTGGGTAGTGTGGATACCCCGTTCGATGCGTATCAGTTACGAGTCTAGTTTTTCTTGGTTTGTTTGTACTTTTGTTATGTATCTCGTATGGGCAACGTTTCGCAATTGTTTTCTCTTTGCAAGCTCTGTGTGTGCGCTTGCTTTGGATGAAGTGTATCGTGGTCGATAGGAGTGAGAGAGAGATACGGATGGTAAGGACGGGATTTTTACGACCTCCATTCTTCGGCGACTTTTTCTGCGCGTGATTTTATTCTTGCGTTTGAAAAATGTTTTGAAGTGTCGACAAGAAGGGGGCTGTTGGTAGGATCGTCGATAAGCATCGTGACCGTCTCTGCAAGCAGGCATGTAAAGGTTATCGAGCGCAACATCTGCTACTATCTGCAACACGACTGATCCAGTTTGACAAGCAATAGAAACCTCCCAAACGACTTCCCGCGCTTCCAATGATTTGGGCTAAAAGAGGACAGTCCAACTCAACGCTTCACTTCGTCGTCACGCCCACCTGATAATCATGCTGCTACTTTGAAAACTCACCTGAAAATTTGGCGTTATGGTTGTGAGACTGCAATGAAATCAAACCTTGTAGCCTGCGAGTGGGGCTCGACAACGTTCCCCGCCCATCCACCTCTACAATCACGACCGAAACTGTCCCGCACATAATCACTGCATGGTGACAAGTGCCAAACTTCATTTCAAGCGCCGGGCTGGAGTCGTCCCGCACTTGTCTCTCAACCACCACCATCATCCTCTCATCGATCTTTCCTCAACCTCACCATTCCATAACGCTCCAGCTCTTCTCAGCCTCTACAGCACCACCACACCGACACCGCAACATGGCTTTTCATAAAACGGAGCATGTAATCCACGATGTAGTCTATGTACAGAATAATCGCGATCAGGTCACGCAATGAATGCGGAGGGCCTCGTAGCAACGACCCCTGCCCTTACCGCTGCTGCTGTTGCTGCTTCTCACGACGGTACATGGTACCCGCCTCCGCCTTCTCGTCCTGATCGGTGCGTTTACCGCCGTTAGCCTTCCTGTCTTCGGCGAGCGACTGAGCGAACTTACTCCTCTCGCGAATGGCAGGACCCTTCCAGTAAAAGACATAGACAGGGATGGCCACGATAATCGCAAGGAACGCGAGCAGTGTCGAGGCCCACTCCAATCCAAGTCGGTTGTAGAGTGGGGTGGCGTACATGGCCGAGATACCGGCCAAGAAGTCTCTCGCCAAGGCATTGCCTCCCGTCGCCGACGACGAATACGGTCCATACGCGGCTATCATGTAGTCCACGGTACCCAGGTACACTGCCAGATTGGCTATTGCAATCATACACGAGAAGATCATCGGCGCAATCCAGTGCACTTGAGGAGGTCCAAGAGATGTCCAGGCGAAACCGAAAAGACCGAGGGCCTCTAGCGGGACGAGGAAGAGGAGCAGCCAAAGACGCGCTTCGGGCGAGAGCGCGTCGGGGTCTCTAATACGTCGCTTGCGCTCCCAGAAGAAGCGAGGCATAAAGATCAGGTAGCCCAAGAGATAACCCAGGTTGATAGGGATGAAGGCCAGACCGACTTGCACGGTGCTGAAGCCCCACTGCTTGTAGACAAGCTGGAACGACTCGAGGAAGATGAAAATAAGCATGTCCGAGAAACCGGAAAGCAGCGACAGGAACAGCACGATGGGCTCGCGCACAAACATCTCGAAAGGACGCAGCCAGTAGGTGCCAATCTCCTTCATGCTGAAACGGTCGGTCCTGACCTCGTTGGGGCCGTAAATGTTGTGGTCTCCGTTCTTGCGGCGACGCTTAGCCTCTCGGTCGAGCAGGATGGTCGACCTGGTCTCAGGAACGACGAAAAAGTGGACGATCTGAACAACACCTCCAAAGATGAGCTGCACCCAGAAGTTCCACTCGACCTTGAGGTAAGCCTGGATGAAACCACCAATGAAAGGTCCGACCGAGGTACCGCCAACGGACGAAAGCACAACAAAGGCGACGGCGAACTGCTGCTCATCGGGCTCCCACAGATCGGCAACCATACCGAGGGTGACGGAACCACCGGCGGTGAAGAGACCACCGAGGAAACGAGCGACGATGAGGGAGCCGTAGTTGGGAGCAAGCGCGGCGAGGACCTGCCAAATGTTGACAAGGAAGAGCGAAATCTGCAGAACGGGCCATCGACCGATCTCTTCGGACCAGGGAGCCCAGAACTCGCATCCGAAAGCGTAGGCTACAAGGAAGATCACCTGACCCACCCTAGCAGCCTGTTCGCTGACGTGGTATTTCTCGGCTACGCCCATGACGGCGTTGGGGTAGACGGAGGTGTTGAAGTTCATCGAGACCTGAACGGCAAAGATGACGCAGAGGATAGCCCATTTCTTCCATGACGGGTACGAGTATCCCGTAGCGAGGTAGCCTGCTCGTTCTGTAAGGACAATCTTGCCGTCCTCCTTGCGCGGTTCGAGTTCATGTTCACCTTCGCGCTGCTTCTCCTCGTTTGTCTTGAGCAGATCATTCTTTTCACGAATGGCCTCGACGTCGGCAGGGACGTCTTCTTCGTTGCTGTTGCCCGTGGTGTCTTGCGTGGAAGAGGCGCCGTCTTTGTCGCCCTTGATGGCGCATGTTGGTGTGTGGGCGGCGGTCTCTTCATCCGAGGAGCTGTTGTGGTGGACCGCGCCAGCGTAAGCGTTATCCGCCATGATGTTGTTTCCTTTCACGTCGTCAGCGGAGACGACGATGGAGAGGAAAGTAAGTAAGGTGCGTTGATGTGGTAGAAGGAAAGGAAGAAGGAAGGTAAAAGTTTGCTAGCAAGGATACAAGGTCAGGGCAGGCTGCGTGTTCTTTCCAGGGTCGACGGTAAGGGACCGAGCCAAAAGTTTACCTTGCACAGGTCCAGCGCTAGACCAGCGTGTGATTTCAAGAAGGGTCCGGGTGAACTAGCCTTGTGACTGGTAGGAACAAGCTCGTAGTTCTGGCGTAATCACAGAGGAATGCTGCGAAACCACAACGACATCATCACTCGAGAGGAAAGACCAAAAAAGCTGATGGGCTAAGCGGTAAGTCAACCTTAGCTCGGAGTTCGAAAGCCCTGGTAGATGCAGCTCACACATGCAACCAGACGATTGAGTGTACCGCTGTTTTCTGCTCTCCGGCTGACAGCGGGTGAGATCCGTTGATGCCGTTGCAACAATGAAGGTCATGATACGCTCACTGCGGCGGCGGTATTGGAAATCATTCGGAAATGACGTTGGGAAAACCATGCATGCACATTGATCTCCTCTCTAAGCTAGTGTACGGTTTGCACTGGCATGACGGGGTTTGGTCTTGGCGCGCGCGCTCTTCGAACGAATCTGCACCGTCGGAGAATTGTAGAGGATTCGCTTGGCCAAAAGAAGCGCATCTGCACAGAAGCCAGCTAGTGTACTGCAAGGTGCTCTTGAATGCCGTCGGGTGTGCACCAATGCAGCGGCCAACGGCGTTTCCTTGTCAACCCCTAATACTTGGCTTGCTGCCAAGCTGGCAACTCAGACAACAAGTGCGGCGGCACGAACGGGGCGAGCCCAACCGCAGGCGTGTCAAGTCGACCTGCCGTTGCCGCCCTGGCCGCTGTCAAAAGAAGAAGTGGGCCTCGTTGTTGGCCAAGTTTTGACCAAAACTGGCTTGTTGCTTTCGAGCAAGGCAAGCCCCGCGTGGTTTCTGCAAAGAACAGGAACACATATCTCCACTGCTGCGAGTGTTTGCACATCTGCGGGGATGGAGCTCCATGTATGGAACTGTGGCTTGCTTTTTGGCTTGGGTCGACGCGGCCTAGCATTCTGACAGGCTAAGCAGATTGTCATGTCGCGATGCCTACCGCCCACCAATCCGGCTACTTGGAACCGACGAGCTGCAAGAGCCCTTTGTTCTGATGGCGATTGGTTCGCAGGTGACGTAAAAGAGCCAAAGTCACCGACAGCCATAGCCGATGCCGATGCCGGCAAAAATCGAGTTGCTGTGGATAGGATCGTTTTCCAAAAGAACACCGACATGATGCAGAATGTGGCATTGCATCATCATTTGCAGCAACGCAGTCCAATCAATCCGTCGATCGCGAGCACTATTCCCCGAGAAGCCGACGCGGCCAAAAACCGCGCGTTCGATCTGATATGGAAGAAAATTCGCCTACTCGCTTGTCGTCAAGACTTCGCTTTTGTGTCGAGAGAAGCTGAAATGACGCTATCAATATCTGACCATGCTCACTCATCATTCCGTGTTCAATGGTTTCCCCGGACAGATCCATCGTCGCTGTTCAGGTTCGCACACCCCGCACCACGTGGGTAATCTTTTGCAAGTGATACCCGTCGCAGGCTGCCTGTCAGGGCTCCAACACCAATCTGCGAAGGCTCGCATCGACAGCTTCGTCCCACATGCCCGCCTCGAGACGGCAAGCAGCGTTCCACGTCCTCTGCAGCTGGCGCAGCCTGTGCGGCGAAGGTGCGTCTCTGGTTGCTTTAGCTTCAACCAATCGCATAGCTCTCTGCACCACGCTTTGAAATTCGTCGCTCGAATAGGCCGCGATCCAAGCGGCATAGTCCTTGTCGATGTCCGGTTTGCGATGCTGTGCAAGCCAGAGTCCGACCTGAGCGTATCCTACCATGCACGGGCTGACTGCCACCAGCAGGTCGAGACTGTCGCTCCATCTCGCCGTGTCGAGCACAAAGCGCGTATACGCCAACGTGGCTGCACTTTCCATAGTCTCGTGTTTCAGCTCGTTGGCTGACACCCCAAAGCTTTCTTGGCACAGGCGTAGATGCAGCTTTGCCTCTTCTGCCATGGCTTGCGCCATCTCTGCAAGCGTCGTCACTTCTTCGAAAGTGTTATCGGGAGATGCGGCTGCCTGCGCCCAGATCCTAGCATAGTGACGCAGAAAGAGGTAGTCCTGCTTCATGAACCATTCGAATCCCTCGCGCGGCAAGCTTCCGTCGGCCAACCCTAGCACGAACGGGTGCTGTACGAACGCCGTCCATTCTTCCATTGAGTTGGAAATCAGACTTTGGTTGAGCGCAAATGGCAGAGGTGCGGTCTCGTTTGACGGCCCTGGTGACGAAACGATGAGCCCACGCGGCTGGAAGGGATACGAGTGGTCGAGTGGTCCAGGTCCTTTGCCAAGGTCTTGGATGCCGTTGGCGATCGCATGTTGGACATATTTGATGGCAATCGAGGTTGACCGCAGCAACGAGTGACCTTGGGCGAGTGATGCGGCTAATGCTGAAGACAGCGTACAGCCTGTTCCGTGCGTAGCTTTGGAAGCAAGCAGTGGCTTGACGAACAGTACATACGAGCCTTGGGTGTCATCAGTTTGCTGATATAGGACGTCGCAGACGACCTTCTCGTCGGCCGATCGCGCTCCGTGTGCGTCCAACACTTGACTGAATGGAATCTGATCAGTACGGATGACTGTCACATTGCCTCGCTGCGTGACAATGGCGCCATCAATACCAGCTAGCTGCTTCAAGTCGTCCTCAACGCTTGCCGACTTGGAGGAAGAGTTCTTTCCGCGCAGGTCATTTCGCTGAGGATATCGCTCTGTGGATGATGATGCTATTGAAGAGCGTGTCGCTGGGCTGATCTGCTGTGACCCCTTGGCACCACTGTCGACGCTTTGCAGCCATGTGTCGATTTGCGATCTGCTGAGCTTAGCGTGTCCTCCCTTGACCAGCACGGCTGGTGGTCCCAGTTTGGCTATGCTTTTTGCCGCTGCCATCATCTGCGGCAGTTCGGTATCTTCATTGTTCTGTGCCAGCTCGAGCTCTCGAGGTCCGGATTGATGAGACGTGAACTTGGCAGCGTACTTGAGCAGCTGTCGTGCCTCTGGCAAATTTGGCGTGAGGATGGTGCACAGCGGGAGCAGATGACGGATCAGCGTCTCGATTGCGCTTTCTGAGAGAAGCAGCGAGCCTGAAGTCGACACCATGACGGGATCCAAAACGATCGGAACGCCACTTCCACCGAACGGATCGGTCGATGCTTTCCATTCTCGCAGTCTGGTTGCGAGTGCCGCCACAATCTCGTGATTGCACAGCATTCCCATCTTGATGGCGTCGATTTGAATATCGGATGCGACCGAATCTAGCTGTTGCAGTACAAACTCGGGTGGACAAGCACGGATAGCTGATACACCGGTGGTGTTTTGTGCGGTCAACGCTGTAAGCACCGAGAGGCCATAGGTGCCGAGGGAGAGGAATGTCTTGAGGTCGGCTTGGATACCCGCTCCCCCGCCCGAGTCGGAGCCGGCAATAGTCAGCACCCTTGGCGGCGACATGTTGGAGGAACAAGAGGAACAAGAATGTTTTTGAGATGGTGAAAGGTCTAAGAAGAAGATTGCTCGGCTCATGCACTCCGCATTTGAAACAAAGCAAATCTCTGCAAAAACCCTGACTCGAAGCCCACGAGGCCACTCTCGATCTAACATGTGTTGAAAAATCCCTCGGTCTTTAATCGGGAACCTTCGGAAGCCTTCATGCCGGGTTGATGGACAGTGCACAGCGCTTTCATTTTGGGCACGTCACCCTTCCCCACCACCTTGAACTCGACCACCACTACCGTTAGATGCAAGCACCTTTCCAGGCACCATCGATAGACATCTAGATTTAATATGCGGCACAGGGTCGGCAAAGGCGTGCTGCTCACAGCAGGCTTCTCGCTGCTGCTCACATGTGTCTTCTACCTTGCCCACGACGAGGTCTTGCACAATTCTAGAATCATTGGCTGGCAAGCGTACACAGCGATCGACCTTCGTCCCTCTTCCTCTTCCTCGAAACCTTCATCCTCAGTAACAGATGCGGTGAACACCACCGCCTCATCATCGGACGCACAGCAGTACGACGACGTCTACCCGCTCGACCTGTACGCTCCTACGCTGCCCAGTCCCGCGCCCATCACCGAGATCACCGTGCACAGCTGCTTGCCACTCACCAAGTGTCAGCCAAAGACGACGCCAGCGGAGGACGCGCTGCTGGGCAAATGGGTGCAGGTCGATCGGAGTCTCAGCCCCGTCGGTCAGCTCGGCTCATCTGCTGGGGGAATGCTGTCCAATCTGTTCGGCAGCATCGAGCAGCGCTACATCTTCTACCGCAAATCGAGACGCAGAGACGTCCAAAACGTCGTCGAGCTGAAACTGGTCGAGGAAGGCCAGACACCACCCAACGGCGGCGACGGCTGGCACAGGATCAAGCAGGGTCTGCGGTCCAAAGTCGTTCGTATGATGTCGGGCGAAAAGAGTCTGCATCTGTACTACCGCACCGTCTCTCCCGCTCAGCGTATGCAGGAGAACCTCGGATTTTGGAAGCGCGCCAACAGCAATGCGCCAACAGAGGCGATTACAGAACTCGACCTCACGTACGGCGACAATCCACCCTGGCCCGGCTTCACCGCCGCCGGGATTGTGTCCAACTCTCACCCCTCCATGGCCTCTGCGCGCGTCACGCTCACCTACCGCCGCAAACCTTCCCGCAAACCACCCCTCACTCCACTCACCTTCAAACCCGATGGATCATTTAAAATCCTCCAATTGGCCGATCTACACTTCTCCGTGTCACCGGAACCGTGTCGCGACTACGACCCGAAAGATCCACGCTGGTCTGCGCGCGGTTGTCTCTCCAAAAACGATACCCTCTCCCTCGTCAATAACTGGCTCGACACCGAGAAACCTGACCTGGTCGTGTTGACAGGCGACCAACTCAACGGCCAAGGCACATCCTGGGATCCGCGCAGTGTGCTCTCGCTCTACACAGCTCCCCTGATCTCACGCCGCATTCCTTACGCCGTGATTCTGGGCAACCACGATAGCGAATCGGGTAGCTTGACACGGGAAGAGCAGATGCAGATCATCGCCAACATGCCTTTCTCCTACAGCAGTGTTGGTCCTGCTTTGGTCACTGGTGCGGGGAACTACAAACTGGAGCTACAGTCACCTTACGATAAGGAGCATGTAGCGACATTGTGGTTTATGGATACGGGAGCGCGAGTGGAGAAGGATCCGTGGAAACCGTGGAGCAAACCCGGGTATGGATACGTGCATAAGGATCAGATCAAGTGGTTTGAGGAAAAGTTTTCGAAGATAAAGGAGGTGTTGTTGCCGTATAGGCCGGATGGGGCGAAGGATTTAGCGCCGCAGCCGTGGGGGAAGAAGGGTAGGGATAGGGTGTGGGACACAGGGGATGCAGACGGGAGCCGAACGATGGGTCGACCACCAGCGGTAGTCTTCATGCACATTCCCGTACCGGAAGCCTTCAACCCCGTCGACAAAGCTGCACCACCCAAAATCCTCAACCCCACCACAACCTCCCCCTCCAACCAACTCATCGTAGGAGACAGACAAGAAACAGCAACCTTCGCAGGCGCCCAATCCCAACCAGGAATATTCGACCTGTTCACAACCCTCAACACCCCATCCACCCAGGGAAGCATCAAGTTGCTAGTGCACGGACACATGCATCTCAACTCGGACTGTCGACGCGTCAATGGCTTATGGATCTGCTTCGGTGGCGGATCGTCCTTGGCAGGGTACGGAAAGGCGAGTGTGCAAAGGCGGGCGAGGGTGATCGTGTTGGAGGACTGGGCGGGTCGGATTAGGACGTATCATCGGATTGCAGAGGTGGGCAAGGAAGAGGCGGATAAGAGGTGGGATGAGTTTGTGCTTTCCTAGCCTTTCACGCCGAGGTTCTAGATGGTATTTTAATTTATTGCTTTGTTAACGCTTAGGCTGAGGATGAGAAGAGATTCGACGTGACAAGCGACGCCGTTTCAGGGTCAAATCGTCGACAGACTCCTGTTGATCTACGAACCAGTTTCGCCAGCTTCTTGTCGTGCCCTGTTCCCGAGCTGGCTAGAGCAAGTGCACACCTCTGAACGCGTACACAGCAGTTTTGCCACACTTGATCCGCTTTATCCACACCAAGAGCCGTGTCGGCCAAATCCATGACCAAGGTGAGCACCTCAACGATGCTCTGTCCCCACGTAATCACTGCCGGAGTGGCATCGGCGAACGAGACGATTCTGTCCAGAACCAGCGTTGCGCAATTCGAGATGGTGCGGGTCAGGTCAGGCGAGACGGAAGGTGGACCTCGTTCAGTGATGGTCGAGGAGCATTTGTGCAGAGCCTTCATCGTCGTCAATGTGAGAGTGATGGTGGGGGCAAGCCAAGCCGAGTCAGTGGCGCGATCGAGACGGTCCAAATCGATACTTTCGGTAAGCTGGGCGAGGAGTAACATCCAGATGCTTCTCAGCGTAACTGTCGATGTCGGCGCTGCCACCGTGGTCGTCGTCCTCGTCGTCGTCGTCGGTGATGCATCTGCAGAGTGATGTTCGGCAATCGCAACCACCCCTTCACGCACGGCTTGCTGCCACATCCACGTCAACAATCCTCTCCTCGTCACGAGCTCAATCGCAACGTCGGCATTCTTAACCAACCACGCCGTAGTATCCTCGATCAACGCTCGCATCGACGTCTCCTCCACAGCTCGCTCCGAGCTCGAACTACCTGCGCCGTCACATGCATCGTACAGCGACGCGAGCAGCTCCCACGTACGTCTGCGCTTGAAAATCTTCCAATCACTTCGACCGCCCGATCGCGCAACGTCTCGAAGGAAACGCAGCATCCACATGCGCTCCTGCTTGTACTTGTCCGACGCTGTGTAGAGCAAATTGTACAGCAAGGGTACATCGCCCACGTCGAGTTCGGGTCGTTGCAGCAGGAAATGCGAGATGACCGGGTAGATGAACGACCCCGGAGTGGTAACCGAGCGCAGCGCGTGTGCGATGAAGAGGGTTGTAGTGGTGGGCAGGTAGGGTGCGTCGGACGGAGTGGTTGCAGCGATTGACGTTGAGGAAGAGTCCTGGATGGTAGCAGTCGAGTCTAGCGCATCACGAAGCAGGTCAAGCACCATGATCAAGTGATCTTTCTCTTGGAACTCTGCTTCCCTGATCGCAAGGTAGAGGTTCGAAATGAGCGTTAAGCTGGCTCGGCGCATATCGGTGCACCTGGACGACAGCCCGCATACGGCCAGCCCCGGTGCATTGGTAGCAAACACCGCCACCCACTGCAATCCGCTGAGCTTAACAACCGGCAATGTGACACCCGCCAGCAGCGAAGTGACAAACACAGGATCGTAGCGCTGAGCCGCGTCCGCGTGCCTTCCATACACTTGCCCTGGCAGCCCATCATCGCCATCGCCGTCGTCTTCGTAGCCGCTGTAAATTGCATTCCTCAGCGAAAGCGATCGAGGGTATTCGGTGCACGTGGCAAACACGACGTTGGCATCGAGCGACTGAAGCGCCTCCAACGTGTCGTGACCCCCAACTACTGCATTCGCCCCGCCGCTGCTCGATGAAGGCAACGTCCAGCCCTGTACAAGCCCAGCAAACGACTGTCCACACTCTTCCTCGAACTGTCTGAACAGTGCCAACAGCATTCGGTCCGATCTGGACAGACTTGCGCCGTAGAACGACATGAGTTTGGTCAAGAGTGGCGCACGCAGCAGTGCCTTTCCGTCACGCCTAGCGATCGTAAAGACCAGCTCCACCAAGAGCTGCTTCAACTGATCCGACTTCTCCGTGCTTGCCTCCTCCACCGACGCATCGAGCTCTTCTTCCTCCTCATCCGAGTCAGGCTGAAGAGGACGCTGAATGGTGGCGGTGCCGCACATGACCGAGTTGAAGTCAGAGTGGGCGGACAGGGCTCCAAGGTAGCGCGAGAGATGCGTCGGCTCGAGATCGGAGTGGACGCAGAGTGCCAGCACGAGCTGCATCTGGTCCGGACCTCGCAATCGGTTCTTGATGGCTGCTTGAATGACCGGGTCGACAAGCGATTTTTTCAGCTGGACGCCAAGCCCTTTGTCGTCACCGACACGCTGAACAAGTGAAGTGAAAAGCTTGATAGTTTGCACCAGATCGATCGAATCATTGCTGTCTTCGGCAAACCGTCGAACGAGCCATAGCAAAGCTGCATCGATTGTGGCTTGCAAGATCTCCCTGAGACGAGGGAACTCGGCGACTCTTTCGATCAGGCCAAGCAAGACCTCGATCAGCGAGCCCCAGAAAGCCTTTGAGGGCGCAGTCTCGACAGCGCTCTTGACAAAATCGAAAAGCTTGCTGCCAACCTGATCTTGCGTCGTCTTCCATCCGAACTTGTGAGCGCATTGCACGATAGCAATGAGACAATAGGCGTACTTCTGTACCGCGTCACCAGAATGAGACTCGTCCAGGATGGCAGATACGGCAAGATTGACGACAGGCTCGAGGTGATCTTGGGTCCATTCCTGATCGTCCAGTGCTGGCGAGTCTTGTTCCAGCAGAGCCGATAAAAGGGTCAACAGCGTGTATGGCATGGCCTGAATGAAGCGTTCTTGAATCGAGTCTCTCTGGGCGGTCAGGATGGACAGCACTGCGTCGGCAACAGACTTAGCAAGTGCGGGTGACACGTGGATGGCTGCTACTAGTGCGCCGTCCAAAGCGGGAGTGAGGGCACTGGCTTGATCAAGCTCCCTAAAGTCGACATCGGGCATGTCTTGTAGCTGCGATGAAGTTGCATGCTCATGCACGTGCTGCAAGATTGACTGAATGATGCCGAACAACAGCTGCTGACGGTTTGCCACTGCTTCGTCCTTATCACGCCTGTCTTCTTCGCCGATACTCCTCTGCCGCAAAGCTGCTTCGAGAATGTCTTGCAGACACAAGATCATCCTCGTCCAAGCCTGGGATGTTGAGCCCAGAGAAGCGACGAGAACAGAGAGCGTCTCTGCAGCCAAGAGGCTGACTTCGTCTTCCGGTCCATGAGTCTGGAGAGCGTGAGTGCACATCTCCACCACGTCGAGTGCATGGCCATCTGGCAGGAAGGGGACCAATTTGGCCATCGAACGGAAGGCGTCGCCACTGCGAGCTTCGTCCTGTTCGACCTGATCATACACCGACAAGACCATCTGGGCATGTTGCTTGCGATTTGGATCGAGGTACTGGACGACAAGATCGCTGATTCGACACAAGACGCCTGTCGTGCATGTCCCGTGCACGCCAGAGTCGAAAGATGAGACACCATCGACGAAAAGGAAGTGCTTGAGGTCTTCATCCGACAAGTGTCCGGAGGCGTCTGCCATCGAAAGGAGCGAGACCACATGAGACAAAAGCTTGCCGTCATCTTCTCGACCTTGCGATCGTTGTAAAGCTGTCCAGATAGCAAGTCGAGCCTGGACCTTTGTGTTCCATGGCAGCAGTGACGCCTGTTCCTGAGATTCGTCTGCATTCGTGGCGCTCATGAAGTCGTCGCGAACAGGAGCAACGAATGCCGCGTTCGAAGGCAGATGAAGCAGTAGCGCAGCACCATAAGCGACTTCTTCCGTTCCTTGGAAAGCAGCTGTCACGACGTTCTCCGCTGTCGGATCGAGTTCGTCAAGGATCTGCGAGACGGATGCGAAGCCCTTCTCGCGCATCGCCCGAGTCGCTTGGTAAAGTTCCAGAACTTGGGTCTGCGTCAATGGTCTGTGGGCGCTTCGCAGACGAGCCCTGAGATCCTCTGGCGCAGAAGAGCCTGTGTGTACAACGCAGATGCAAAGAGGGTCAGTAAATCCGAAGACATTTCATCATCGACAGAGATGAGGTAAGCCTCGTATCAAATGGTCAGGACGCCGCCCATCCAACAGTGTGAATGGGGACGACTTCAGAGTTATCGGCAAGCCATCGCAGCAGCAATCAAGCCGGTGGATGTGACTTTGGTGTAGCGGTTCTGATAAAGGGATATTCTAATCATCCCATTCGACACGAAGCAGCACAGAGAAGAAGCTGGAATGATAGGCGGAAGAAGGGACACTTACCAAGGAATAGCGCGGATTGTGCCGGCTGAGAATGCTGGATCTTGCCGGTCTTCTCAGCGGAAGTTTCGGGTGCTGTGCTGATGCTGCGAATCTTGCTGAGCAGGGTCGATGCCAAGAAAGAGGATGTTGCATACTTGGGATTGCCTTGAATGCAATCGGAGATTCTGACCGCCATGGCCTGGAGGGCAGACGTCTGCCGAGAGTAAGCACACAGGATAGGGAGCAGGCGAGCAAAGAAGGCTGTCAACGCGACGACCATCCCGTCGTCACTCGTAAACAGACCCTTCTCGACTCGGATTGTGAACTGCTCGTACACAGCCATTAGCCAGGGCGACCCGAGCAAATCTGCCGGCACAGGGATGCCTCTCGACTGACGACCGCTGCCCGAGCTCTGGTCCTCCTTTGGGTGCTCCTGGACATACTGGCGGGCGGCTTCAATGTAGCGGTAAGGAGTTTTTGCACATCGAAGCATGCATTCGTCCAAGAATGCCACGACGGACTCCTGTTCCGCAGAGAGACGGTGACCGACATCGCTTGCACTCTGCTCTTGGTTTCCAGCATATCGAGCATCCGATAGCGGCAAACTTGCAAGCCAGGCATCGAGTTCCGAGGGGTAGTGCTCGAAGATGGCCGAAGTAGCGAGAAGCGAACGAAGGAGATCCTCGCACGCTTGCTTGACTTGGTCCAAGGGCGTAGAGACAAAGAGCGTAAGAAGCAAGCCGAGATAGCTGAGTTTGTTGCTTGATCCGGTGGGCTTGGCGGTCCAGTCGAACGATGCTGCACGGGCAGAGTGCGACAGGATGCGCAAGGTGTGCACCTGGCAGAGTGCTTTCAAGTTGATCTCGCCGCTGGCGTCTTCGTCTCCCTCGTCGTCACCGCTTTCTTGCGCTTCACCGTCCGCCGATCCTTCGGCCGTGCCTGCTGATTCATTGACCATCTCAGCATCCTCGTCTGCTGGCTGAGTAGAGTCCGATACGGATGAATGGATAAATGCGTTGGTCAGGAGCTTGCCTGCGTTGAAGCGAATGTCGAAAGCGGAGCTTGGCACGGCTTGGTAGTATAGCGAGAGCAACCTCAGGGCGACCTCGGTAGAGATCATGCTGTCCTTCGCCGAGACGGTGCCCGAGACATCATCATCCGAATTCGCTTCCGCGCCATTGACCTGCGCTTGGCCACTGGCGCTCGACCGAGAGGTGGTGACTTGGAGTATCTGAATGATGATGGAAATGTCGGGAATGCGTCTTCGTGCCTCCATTTCCAGTGCGTCCAGACGACGTCGCCATGGACCGTTTTCGTCTTCGTCGAGCTCGGAGATTGCGCCGATGCACACATTGCGGAATCGAGCCATACGATCCAAGCATCGACACAAGAGCGCACACGAGGAGTATCGCACGAGCTGATCGGTGCTGTTGAGACCCTGGCTGAAGAGAGAGCGATGGAATGGTCCAGGAAGAATGTTGGCGAGGATGCTCGACATGGGAGGCGGCTCGGGTGCGAACAAGCGATGTGCGTGTGGGACCAACGCTCCGGCCGCGGAGGCATCAGAGGATTCGAGGTGCTCAACCTTTGCGTTGCGGAAGGAGGGCAGCTCGAGACCAACAACGCGGCCAAAATAGGCCATGTTGCAGAGCCAGCGCGAGCTCGGTCTCGGTTCGACGCTGAGACCGGCGCAGGAGCTTTCGAGGTAGGGCCCGACGAGCTCAGGGCAGGCGGTGAGTATGCTGAGCGCAAGTTCTTGTTGACGCAGATCCTCGGCGGGAGAAAGCTGACGGATAACACCAGAGAGCACCTTGTTGTAGATGGAGCCACCGCCGCTGTGCTTGCCTTTTTGCACAGCGTTGGTCTCTGCCGCAATGCCGTCGTTATCACCGCCATGCAGCAGGGTGTCGGTTCGCCCTTGGCTCGTCATGTCAACTGCATTTGCGCTTCCTGTGGCCTTGCGAGGATACCATCCTCGATCTGGATAGCAAATACCGAAACCAGGATTGGTGCAGATGCTGAGAAGAAAGTGGTGCGCGAGCTCAGCTACAGAGGGGTTCTCGACCTGTTGGGTATCGGCGTGAATTAGAACGTGCTCTTCTTCACGCGAGTAGAGTTGAACGACGCAATCACAAGCCCACTCGTTCCAGAACTCGACCTTTTTGCTGCGCGGAATCTTGGTGTCCTTGACTAGATCGTCGTGAAGATGAAGCAAGATGGTCTGGACGACGTCTGGTGGATCCTGTGGAAGACCCTTGAGGATGCCAGGCAGGAAATCTCGCCCGAGATCCAAGAGTCGGAGCTTTAGGGTGTGCGAGTAGCTCTGCTGGAGGAAGGACAGGAGAAAGAGAATGTAGAGAGTGCGAATATCGGGTCTTCGCAGAGAAACGTCTTGGGCGACTTGAGCCTTTTTGGAGATTTTAGATTTGCGATTTGACCTTTGGCGCATGTTGAAGATGTGAGGCAGCACCTTCATGGACCAGTTGAAAGAGTCAAAGAGCTTTGCGGCGTATCGACCCTTGGCAAAGGTGGAAACCTCGCGAAGCAAGACGAGCGATGCTAGAGCAGCGACGTCGGAGCCCTTTGAGGAGGGGCCATCACGATGCTTTGAGGAGGCAAATTTGGCACCTCCCAAGTTTGAAATGTAGGTGTGCAGCATAGCCAGCCATGGTTGATTTGGCGAGAGGATGCGCTCGACTATGTTGGAGCCGAGTGCGTGAGTCGGGTAATGGATCGAAAGGAGCGCAAGGGACTGTGCAAGGCAGAAGATGGGGAGATGGAGTAAAGTGGGCAGGTCCTGACGATCTGCGAGCTCCCAAGTCGAGAAGATGGAAGCGGCAGCTAATGTCGACGGTGCGGAGTTGGAGGCTTGGGTTTCGCATAGCTGACAGTAGTCCTTTACGAGCTGAATACGCTTGTCGCTGGCGGGAATGGTGCACCTCTGCGTGTTCTCGGCGAAGGAGAGTGTGGTCTGACTGCGAAGTACGGAGAGCAAGAGACGCAACAGATCGGCCGAGGGCGTCTTGAGCGCTTGGTGAAGCTCAGCGCCGTCTGCAAACGGGACGAGCGTCTTGTTCTGCTTGGTCGACTCCTCTTGTACGGGCTGATCTGGCGCGACCTGCTGCTCATCTTGCGATGCATTGTCCGAGTCGTCATGTGCCGAAGAGACGGCATCGGAGCCAGCCCGCTTGCGCTTGTCGACCATTGGTGGTGGCTGTGCAGGTTATAGAGCAATACTCTACAGTGCTTCCGATCGGAACATCCGTAGTATCAACTCGATGTCGAGATGGCTGTGATGAGAGCAGAAAGGCAAGTGATGGACCCGAGGAGTTGTCACAGAGCCCCTCTCCAGGAAAAAGCAAAGTCTTTTCGGCTCGGTGGAAATTTTTGGCTGCATTGTCCAAGTCTTGTCAAAAAAAAAAAAAAAAAAAAAAAAAAAAGGGAAAAAGAGAATAAATAAAGTTCGGAACTCGGTTTATGTGGATCGGTGATTGCTCAAGCGAACTACTCGATTTACATGGCGACAATAGACTACCGGATCTTACAGGCTCGCAAGAGCACAGGCGTAGTAGATCGGCGATCAGTACCCTTGCGGCTTCGGCAGGCCAGCCGAGTCGGCAAAAACGGCAAGAGTGGCAAAGCTTGGCAGGAACAAGGAATGCCGCACGCTCACTCTGGCCGGCTTTAGCTGCCGTACCTCGTCCGAGCACGTCCGAGGATGCGTGCAACTTGCATGCAGAACGAAGATGTTTTGTGTTGATCACACTCGAGAAGCCAAGACACGCTGCGTATGGAGCAGGATGGGATCGCACAGCTCGGCTGAGGTGGCAGGAATGATCTTCGACGCATACGCGAAGGTGACAGGACTTCTTGGCCATGCGGTCAATGCACCGTCGTTCATGTCGATCCAAGATGGGCAGCAGATGCGTTTGTGAAGGTCACCGGATGTTCGCGCAGCAGAGTGCACCTGCATCGAGCTCGTGAAGGTATGCAAAAGACACCGAAGCGATCGTTGCGCGCAGTGATACACGCGGATACGTCGTACTTAGCCGTACAGTATGTCATCCCAAACAAGAGGTGCATTGCGAAGCGAGGCTGACCAGGCATCGGCTCTGCATGGCTGCGGGAGTCCTCGGCAGAATGTTTGATCTTCTAGAGATGGGTGTGCGAGTTTTAGCTGCATATCCGGACGCTTTGCTCAGGCGCACGGAAAGTTGGTGTCAGAGGGCCAAGGCGTCAAATGGAAGCAGCCAGAGAGAAGGGCGATTGGACCCTTTAAGGAGACACGTCGCGCTGTTGCGGCTGGTTGCCAGCAGACGCGAAAAGAAATAAAAAGGCTCTCGAGACGCGCCGTGAAGATGAGACATGCACAGCGCAACTACAGTAGCTGCCAGAATCAGAAGCGAAAAAATTTGACAGGTGTGGGGGCACTAGAGCAGAGCCCACTTTGATGCAAGCATTTCCAACTCGGCACACAAACAGTCCCAGCTCGGCGGGGCACTCTGGCCGGGTGTGCCGAAGAGCAAAGTCGACGATGGGAAGCTTCAAGAGTGGGTTGAGATGGATCGATGGTTCGGATGATTGAAAGAAACCGGCTTCGAGATTGAGGCAGAGTAAGAGAGTGTGACACACATTCCCGTCTCTGTGCTGGATGCTGTTGCGGTGCCTTGAAGATCGGGATCGGCGATGGTCCATTGCGCTGCGCTGCGCGACGGCTGCGCCAAGTCTGCTAAAAGTATTCGGCTGCGCCGAGTTCCTGAAGGGAAAAGGCGCAGAGACTGGTTCAATACAGTATGCATCCGACTTGTCGAGCTTTGCAGTTGCTATGGAATGTGGCATTCTTTTTACTTTACATACGGTCGCATTGTCTCACATTCTCTCTCGTCATGTCGATTGGCTCAGGTGGCGCAGGAAGCAAGAATTGACAATCACTGCGCCTCCGATCAAGGACACTTGGTGTTAGGGTTACAGTGGGTTCGCTACATGACACGAGACCTTGTTTCCATCCCTCTCGCCAAGCCTGGCCGCTTTCCCCTTTTCAACCCCCGACCTCTCTCGAATCTCATCCACGCCCCCTCCTCTTCAGCTAACCCTTCTCCCCTCCTCTATCCAAAGTCTGCTGCTATCCACGCCAGCCAGCCAGCCAGCCAGCCAGCGCTCGTCGGGACCCGTCTTACGCTCTTTGCACCACCATCCACGATCCTTTGTTCTCGCCCCATCGCGATCATCCCTTCTTACCCTTCTCCCTCTCCCCCATCACCATCCTCCCCTTCCTCTTCACTCCACTCCATCACTCCACTCGTATCCTTATACCAACCCTGCTCCGTCGTGTTCACCTTTGATTCTCAACAAGGGCCTCCATCTGACTGGTACAGACAGTGTGGCCTCTGCTTGCAGCATCTCAATACCATCCACCCATCTTTCCGGTTCCTCCAGCTCTCCAAATTCCCTCGCCCGTCTCGACCCTCTTTTGAAGCCTCTGGTAGCCCTTCTTTTGATCATTGACAGACACGCTCGCTCGCTCCAAATTGACCAGGCCTTCATCAACTAGCTCTGCCCTATCTCATCGCCACAATGAAGATCACATTCTTTTCGCTCCTCTTGGTCTCGCTGCCTCTCCTCTCCACTGCATCTCTCGAACCCTCTGTGCGCGGCCATCAGCGTCATCATCGCCGCACCAGGAATCTTTATGCCGATCCTTCCTTCGATTCGCGCGACCTCCATGGCGACCGACTTTGTCACCAGCCTCGATCCGAGCCAGGTGCAGCCATCGCTAAATCTTACTCCAAAGTTGCAAACGAAGTATTCGACTATGTCATCGCTGGAGGTGGTACCGCTGGCCTTGCGCTCGCCGGTCGTCTGTCTGAAGATCCTGACGTGACCGTTGCCGTCATCGAGGCGGGCAACTCTGGCTATGCTGACGACGAGGCGTTGCTCGTTCCATCCAACGCCTACTTTAAAACATCTGTCGGTTCCGATCTTGACTGGCAGTACACCACTGCCCTCCAGTCCAAGCTGCAGGATGCTTCGGGCAACCCACGCACCGCCAGCTGGCCTCGCGGTAAAGTTCTCGGTGGTTCGTCTGCCATCAACGGCATGTACTACGTCGCTGCCAGCAAGCGCGAACACCAGGTCTGGGGTCGCCTTTCGGGTGATCAAGCCACTTGGGGCTGGCACAACCTTCGAGATGCCATGAAGAAATCCACAAACTTTTCGCCTAACACCATCCAGCAACTCGACTCGAGCATCCATAATCAGACCGACTTTGTCGGCGACAATGGCCCCGTCTCGCTCACCTACCCAGGTGTCAGCTACCAACCCGTTGCTGACTGGGTGCCCACCCTCGCCGCTATCGGTATCTCGCACGCCAACAGCCCTTACGACGGTGAGAACCAGGGTGCGTTTATCGCCACTTCGACCATCAACGGCAAATCTTGGGACCGCTCCTTTTCGCGTAACGCCTACATTGATCCTATTGCCAACAAACGTAAGAACCTTGTGGTGCTGCCCAACCAGACCGTGACACGCATCATCTGGGACCATGATGTGGATGAAGACGGCAGGCGTCGCGCGCTCGGTGTTGAGTTTGCCGCTAGCAGCAACGCTCCTCGTGTCCACGTTACTGCTCGTCGTGAGGTGATTCTCAGCGCTGGCGCCATTGGGTCGCCCCAGATCCTTCAACTGTCTGGTTTCGGATGCAAGGAGCTCCTCGCCAAGAACAATGTTACACTCGTCAAGGAGCTTCCCGGAGTCGGCCAGAACCTGCAAGACCACCTCTCCACCTCAGTTGCCTACACCCCCGCCCAGGGTCTCGTCATTCCCGCCGCGAGCACCAACTCCAAGCAGGCTTCGTTCGTCGACTCTTCCGTGGCCTACGTGACGTTGGAAAAGATGTACGGCACCAACGAGACTGCCAACTTCCTCAAGCGCGCCAAGCAGTTTTCGGCAGACTACATCAAGTCGGCCACCAACGTTCCTGAATCGGTGCGACGCGGATGGGCGAAACAGTACAAGTTTTTGCTCGAGGATCTGCTTGTGCCCCAGAGCAAGAATGGTTTCACAGGTACCGCCAAGGGCGCCATGGAGATGCTGCTGGGTATCAGCAACGGCGCTTCCGTTCTGGTCGAGACCGCCCTCCAAGCGCCCTTCTCTAGAGGCTGGGTCGAAATCGCCTCGAAAGACCCCTTTGCAAAACCCATCATCAACCCAAACTACCTGCAACACAAAACCGACGTCGAACTCATGCGTTCCGGTGTCCAACTCGCACGCAAGATCGGCTCCACCGCTCCTCTCTCCTCGGTCGTCGCTTCCGAATCCACCCCGGTAGCACTGTCACCACTGACGAAGCGATTGACAAGTTCGTCGCTTCGACCGCGGGTACAGAATACCACCCAAGCTCGACCTGCAGCATGCTCGACGAAGACGACGGTGGTGTCGTAGACAGCGAACTGCGCGTCTACGGCACCAGCAACGTCAGAGTGGTCGACGCCAGTGTGATTCCCATCTCGCTGTCGAGCCATCTGGTGTCGGCGACGTATGCCGTGGCCGAGGTGGCAGCCGAGTTGATCAAGTCTTGCCCATTCGATGTTGTGGACGAGTGCGATTATGACGACGGTGATGACGACGACGAGGACGAGGAAGATTGTGACGAAGAAGAGTAGTTACGTCTGCGTTTGGGATACCCCTATTTACCTCTTCGATACCTTTCGTTTTCACTCGCTTCCCTTCGCTTGTCCGACTTCGCTATGACTACTTCGACTTCTACCACCACATCTTTTATTTCATTTCCAATGTTGTTCTTCAGAGGCAGTGCATCGCCGGCCGTCGTCACCTCCTTTCAAAGAATCCTTCCCTGTACTCTGCTCACACCCTTTGGGGGATTGAGCTATGTAAAACTTGATATTTTCCCCCTCACTCCTTCAGCGTCTGTGTTATGCCAACACAGATTGGACTCGCTCTCGTGTATGGAGAAAACTATGCATTGTGAAAAGCTGAAAGGCCAGAGCCTTAGAAGAGTGGTGATACAAGAACCAGCCTGTACATTAGCGCTTCTACAAAAAAAAAAACGTCCATGATGCTTTTAACGACCTATTCTTCAGGTAAACACAGCAGCAGCGATAGCAACCAGCATCGCCAGTAGCACCGTTGTAGAACTGGTCGTGGTGATGGTTGAGCCGGAAGTAGCTGGAGAACCAGACTGCTGTTGACTGCTGACGCTGGATGGGCTGCCGGTGACACGAGCAGCACTAGCACCACTCGTCGCACCCGCGCCCGCACTCGAACTCGCCACCCCAGTGACGTTGTAGCCTTTAGGTCTCCAACCCCTTTGCACATCCGCCTGTTTCTTCTCGAACAGCACCGTCCTACCTTGCTGACTATTAAACACCTCATCCGCACTATGCGTTGCACCCTCGATCACCGTCAACGTATGTTTAAGCTTTCCCCCGCTCAAATCGCTCCAATCGGGCAACGCATCGCGGGTCAGATTACCGGGGAGACCTTCGACGTCTTCATTCGTACGCGCGAGCATATTGATGTACTTCCACCAAGCCAAATTACGATCTCGCCTCGCGATCCCACCTTGCAAAATGGCCATGCAGTACTGATCGCCCGAGACGGCGGTATCGTTGTAACCTACAATGTAGCGAACGTCGCGAACGACGTTTTGAGCAAAGTACTCTCGTGGGGTTTTAAGGCCGTCGAGGGTTCCCGTGAAGTTGTCGAACCCATAGCGCCAGGTGTTGTAGAGCGGGCAGGTGGATTTGGACGCGATGGTGGGGTTGGTGGTGGGACGGTCTTGGGTGAAGTAGGCGGAGGAGGAGGGGTCGCCTGCGATGAATCGGACGGCGAGGTCGTTGGAGGACATGTCTTTGGCGACGATACCGTACCGGTTGATGAGTTGACCGCCTCCACCGTGACCGACAAAGACGAGTTCCTCAAGGTTGGGATACTTGGTGGTGTTGGAAAACTCGTCGAAGAATACGTCGAGCGCATCGAAACTCGACTCCTTGGCGTTCTTGGGGTGAATCGCCGCTTCGCCAGCCTGCCAAGCGTTAATATCGTCCCAAGCCAATTCGTGCTTCTTGTACTGCCCGGAATTGAGCTTTTTCGAGTAGAACTGCGGCGCGACAATGATCGCATTCTCATCCGCCGATGCATACTTCTCCTTGAGAGCGGATTGGAGAACGCTGTTCATCGTCTTCCAGTAGTCGCCTCCGTTGCGGTTTCGACCGTGAATCATGACAAAGGCCTGTTTGGCTTTTTGGTTGGCAGGGTGACGCGTCCAGTAGACGGCGAGCTTGTGTGGACCGGTGCCGACGCCGATGGAGGTGAGCCGGGAGCCGGAGGGGACTTTGGGTTTGGTGTGCTCTTGGTAGCCCAGGTTGGTTCCCTTTTGTTTGGCGGTTAGGGTGGATGCATCGCGGTGGGCGAGCGTGTGTGGGTCGTGGTGACCAAAGGGGACATGGTTGGCTGAAGCGAGGGTTGTGAGTGTGGAGAGTGTAGCGAGGAGCGTGGTGAGCGCCACGATGAGGGGGCGGTTGAGGCCCTCATGGAGGCCCTCATGGTGGATAGGGTGTGGTCGATGGAGCAACGGCCAGAACAGACAGAGCGGTTCTATACTCTGCTCTCCTCGTCGATGGTGGTTGTGATGGTGGTAGTGATGGACCCAACGACAGTATTGATCAAGACAAAGAACAAGCGGCTCGTCGCTTGAATGCTAATGTGCGCTTAAACAGACCAACCGCATGAAAGGCCCCTCCTCCTCTCGGCGAGTAAAGCGCACATTCGCTACTTTACGCCGGGGCAGAGGGCTCAAACGCAGTACAGTAAAAGGCTGCGCGAGGAAAGCAAGCCGGAGCAGCCAAGCCTGTTTTCGCGCAATGATCGACAATCAGCATGCCTTTTTTGATCGTCAGACACATGCGCGCCGGACTTTCAGAAGCCAGACAGGCGCCACGGAACGGATCTGCATCCCAAAGCTTGGCAACTTGAAACAAAACAAGAAATCCTCGCTCCCTCTTCTAGCTACCTGTCCCCCTTCCCACCCTCCTTGGCTCTCTGGTCTTATCCAGCTCGCACCCACAAGCTTTGATCGCTGCTGCTAGTTAGTCGTGGAAGAAACTTCTGCAACAACACAACGAGAGAAAGAAAAAAAAAGGGCAATGCACAGTTGGACCTTGGTTGCATGTTTGACCATGCGGTTGTTTTAGTAGCCTAGCCGAACCTTCGACATACACACACACTCTCTCTCTTGACCATCGCGCGGACTGAGAACGCCGAAGAACAGCCCAGCCGAGCTACAGCTGCAACCCAAAAAAGGCATTCCACAGCCCGCAGCAGCAGCAGCAGCAGCACATAGTCGACCGCGTGTTGTGTTGTGTGTGGCTTTCCTGCGTTGATGAGCTGTCAAACAAAAAAAACAGGCGCGTGCAAGCAAAATAAAACCAACCCCACCGAAAGTCGTTGTTGCTGCGTTTGCTGCGTTTGCTGCGTTTGCAGGGTGTTGTTGTCACCGGACTTTGCAGCTTCTAGCGAGTTGAGTGAAGAGAAGGCTTCGGATTGCAACCCGGCGGCACCTTCGAAAGAACGTTTCCTGCAACGCACCAACGCGACAACGCCGAAGCTAAAAGGCTCGCAGACTTTGCCATATGCTTCTCGCATCTCCCTTACCCGTGCGTAACTCCACCCACACCAGACACACACCATCCCTGTTCAAAACTCTAATACAATTTCTCTATCGAGAATCAAACTCCCTACTGCTGCAAGAAAGCAGGTGGCAACTCCAACATGCTCCAAAACTCTCCTATCTGGTTGCTCGGGTTAAACGCAAACGGCGAAGCACTAAACCCTGTCACCGGCGCCGGTCCATTGCCCGTTACATCAGTAGCATTTACCCCTTCTTGGTTCCCCGGTTGCATGCTAACCTCGGACTGGTGCATGCTCGACCCGCGCAACTGACCCTGCATCGACTGCGAGGTGTCCATCGCTGAATTGTTTCGTTCGTGCTGACCGTACCCCGCGTACGCCATCGTCGGTGCTGCTGTTGGTGCGGGGCCAGTCTGCATCTGAACCCCCACTCCCCCTCCTGCTGCTGCTGCAGCACCACTGAAACCGCCGCCGTTGTTAAAGTTAGCATACGGCGGCATCGTCTGGTTCGCAAAACCTTGCTGTTGAGCAACCGGCTGAACGCTATTCAGCTGTTGAAAGTTGATATCATACGCAGCAGCAGCAGCGTTTTCGTTCCAGAAAAACGACTCGACGTCGAAGATTCCCGGTGCAAAATCCATCGGGTTCCCCACACCGACATTACGCATGATCGCATCGGCGCCGTTCCAGTCGGTCATCGTTTGAACATTGTCGTTCCTAATCGACAAACTGCCACCCTGTTGACGGGCCGCCTGCACGATGTCTGCCTGCTGACGCTCTGCAGCCACCCCGTCCTGCTGTCCTCCTCCCTGCACCACCCCTGCAACGCCCCCTCCGTCTCCGCGATCCAACTCGACACCTTGGACGACGCAGCCATCCCCATCCCACTCGCCGCCTGCAAAGCAGCAACGCTCGCCCTCCTACCCCCCCTCGCATCCGATCCCTGCTTCGACGCATCCTCGCCCACAACCGCAAACCCATCCAACAACAACCTATGCGCAGACGCAGCAGGCCACGTATCAGCCAACTTCTTCAACCACTGCATACACAATCCATACCTCCTCCTCGCATCCGCCGCGATCCTGCCATCCGGCAACCGCGCATTAAACACAAACATCACCGCTGCAGTAAACAGGCAATAACCTAGATCCGTCGACAATCGATCGACAATGTCGCGCGACGACGCCTCTAGCAAGTCGCAGATGGTGTTGGCAGCGATCGTGCTCTGTCGATGACTGTCGTTTTCCAACACTTTCGACATGGTGAGTCCTTCGTCTTGCGGGATGAAGGGGCGATGCAGCAACAGTCGCGCTGTGTAATACCACAGGTTGAGCGCAAAGAAGCTCGGAAACGGTCCGTCGTTGGCGCTGTTGTCGTCCAAGTGCAGATGCGGCGGTAGTTTTTCCTTCCAATCGGTCAGCTGTCGATCCAGATCCGCCAACACTTGCTCTTTACCCTGTCTTCGAAGCAGCGCTTTTCGTCGCAGCGAGTGCACCTCGTCCAAAATGCGCTCCACGATCTTGAACAGATGCACACCCCAGTTGAGACACGACGGCGCATGCAGTCGACGCGGCGATCCAGAACCTGCGCCACCTGCCGTCGTCGTTTTCGCACCAGCTCGATCCGCAGACTGCATCTCAGTCTGATCCGACCACAGCTCAAACTCGTCCTCCTCCGTCTCCGACAGCAGCGGCACATCAATATCTTTCGCTCGCAACCCCACCGGACGACCCATCTCGGCACACAGCAGCTTATCGATAATGTAGCAGTGCCAAATAATGCGGATGCGCGTCTCGCGCTGAACCCGATCCTGCACAATCTCGGGTCGGTAGATGGGCCAACGATGCAGACCCATATCTACCGCCATCGAGCTGGCCAGGTTCTGAAAATTCCACGCCCGCGACAGATCACCCGTACCGTGCGAGTACAGACTGAGCAGCCAGCATGTTTGGATGGATGCAATGTCCGGCCGCAAGCCTTTTGCAAAGACGTAGCTTTCGGCTGCCCGACAAAACAGTTGTGCGCGCTCGAGGTTGAGTTTGTGTTCCAAAATCTCAGGCTGCGCCGCTGAGCTCTGAGACGCGTTGCCAGGTACGACGCAGGCTGCGATGGCGTAGATGGCGAAGAGAAGGCTTGGCTCGAGACTGCTGCGCAGCTCCTTGCGTGAGAATCCAGCGAACCACGGCTTGTAGAGGATCGGATAAAAGGGATGAAATCCTTGCCAGTAGTATCGAAACAGACGATCGTTTTCCTCGTCCGAAACGATCGGATCCTCGGTCGACGCATGGCTGGCAGCACTCGAACCGTCGCGACTCGAACCGGGATACAGCCTATGCGCATCTCTGCGCGGGGTAACCTTGCTCAATCGAGGAGAGCGGTCGTGCGAGCTGACCGTCGCATTGTCGCCAACAGGTCGAGGTGACGAGATGGGCAAAAAGACAGGTGCCTTGGAGTGAACTGTCGCGTCGCCGGTACCACGAGTCTCGCGAGATCGTGCGGCAAAGGGCGCAGATGAGCTGGATGCCACCGAACGGCTGGCTGTTGCACCCACACCGGGGGCTGGTGATTCGGCGCGATGCTGACGTTGTAAGATGCCGATCCCAGAGCTAGAGCCGCGGTAGACGAGCTCGCCTTGGCGTGTTTCGCCGATGACATCTTCTTCGGCTTCGGCAGCGGGATCATCCGCTTCACCGTCCGAGTCACGCGGAGTGTTGAACCGACTCGCCGTCTCATCAGAGGTGAGATGCTCGATCTTGATCCTCGAGCTCGCGTTCCGATCAGCACTCTGGCGAGGATCTGCACCGTCTCGGTGGCCAGCATTTGCACTAGAAGATGCTTCCGCAACGTGCAGCTCGCGCTCGCCGGCAACACGAACAATCTCTGCACCCGCATCTTCTTTGCCGAGATGGTGGACGAGATCGCGAATCGTGGTTTCGAGCGTGCGAACCAGCTTGGCCCTTGCTGACTCTTTGGGGCCAGAGCGAAAGCCTTTGGGCGGTCCTCGCTTGAGGCCAGTGTGATTGTATGTGCAAGGCGTACCGAGGACCTGGCAGACAGAGCATTCTGGTTGTCGACCGTCGCATCTGCGCTTCTTGGTGCTGCACGGTTGACACGCTTTTGCTACCCGGGTGGACGCCTTGGAGTCGGCCGCATTGGCGTCGGTCGGCGTCGCCTCGATGGCTCCCGTCTTGGCGGTGCGTGCAGACGAGTGTGATGCAGGAAGAACGGTGGAAGAATCGTAGGACGCTTTGCGACGTTTGGATGGCGATGGACCGGGTGGTGGAGCTACGTCGTAAGCTGCTGAAGATACACGCGAGGTGGAAGCTGTGCGAGACGATGAGGATCCGAGATAGTCGCTGACACCTTTCTTGGTCGGATCATGCTCGCTGAATGCTTCTGGGCTGGAAGCATTGGATGTGGTGCGATAGAGTTGGGAGGAGCGTGCGGTTGATGAATAGAGTGGAGTGGATCGCGGCGATGGAGAGTACGATGCATGCTCTGGATGTTGGAGCTGATGCGCCGGTGCGCGATGCGGATGTGGATGCGGCGAGGATGGCATCTCGACTGCGGATAGCGGTCCAGCCGTCCCACAAGGTTGGTGACTCCGATAAGTATGAGCGCAGCGACCGGAAGACGTACGGGTTCGAGCCTCTAGTCAGACTTTTGAGGTGATTGTTGCGGTGGCCTCGATTGATTCGTTACCGTGTCATGATAGACTGATGATGGTCCGAGAGTCGTTCTACAAAAAAGCAACGGCCAAAGCCAATCCCGAGCTGATTTGTCAAGTGTCGACTGCGAATGTGAGTCTGTATACGAGACGAACAACTGGCACTGAGGTGAGTCGTCGAGTTGAATGATTGGATGTGGTGTAACGAGAGGAAAACGGTGGTGGCAAAGAAGATTATGCACGGTTCCGTGTTGGAAATTCCGTCCGCATCGAAGCGGCTAAAGCGAGAGATAAACGCAAATTGGTCGCTGCTCGCGTGCTTGCCAAGGGCCGGTTTTGCCTCCAAGTTTCATGGAAAGGGTCCTCCTAAAACTGCTCAAAACCGTTCTGCTCGGCACTCCTAATGCGTTGGATCGAGCAACCAGCACGACGCTCTTGAGCTTGCTCATGTTTATACTCACGCTTAACTCGGCAGTCACAGGCACAGACATTTCTTGAAATGCACTGTACCCATAGGTATCTATTGGAAGCTCATGTCTACAAAGGAGGCGTCTACTTGCGTTTCGACCTCTTCTTCGCTGAGCCGTTGGACGTGGCTTTTGCTTCTATCGCTGTTGAGAGTGCCTTCTCGTTTGCAGCTTGTTGCGCAGCTTCGACACTCTGCAAGTCGTCATCTTCGTAACTGCTCTCCGCGTCACTTCTCGAGTCCACCGCACCCGCTTTGGTCACCACTCTGTACGCCACCCTGCAGATCATATAAAACCACATGAGCAAAATCACCTGCAGCGCACAAAGCAGGCCGATCAAGATGAAGTAAGCCGTGCGCGTAAAGTAGTCGCCAGTCCGGTAGTTGGTCGGTCGGAAGGACATGACGTTGAGCGTGTCGTATGCGCAGCTCCACACCACGCGCATGTAGAGGATGTGGCGCGTCACAAGCCACGAAAGCATAAAGAGACCGAAAGCGATATCGCACGTAGTCTGCCAGCCTGCGTACTTGAGCATCTTGGCAACGTTGAGCGCAATGTCGCTCGGGTCCATGAGGCAGAGGATGGCGTTACCGACGCGGTGGTAGCTGCAGACGTAGGAGCCGGCGATGAGCGCAATGGTGATGACATGATGCGAAAACATCTGCCAATGGTCCGAGCGACGTGCCTCGACATGAAGCACGAAAAGCTGCTGGATGTAAAAGGCGCACGAGGCGAGATAATAGAACTTGAAGAGCGGTTCGAGTCGGAATTGCGGGTAGTTGGTCCAGTACTCGGCCGTGTTGAGCGGCCAGTAGGGTTCGCGGGAGGCAATGTAGAGACCCAGACTCCACGAGCAGGTGTAGTAGATGAGGCTGAAACCTTGCTCTGCGAATCGGAGGACTTCCTTCTCGCGGGTGCGCAGGGCTTTGGCACGCTCGTTGAGTGCTTCGGGCGTTTGGCGTTCCGACTTGCGCGGCTTTTTAGGATGCGGCACAGCAGCTTCACCCAGAGGCAAGAGGACAAACTTCATGAGAAGCGCTCGAGCCAAGGTAAAGAGGAGCACGAGCGTGCCGACAAAGAGTGCGTCGTTGAGACCGCGTTCGTAGAGGTAGCCGGGGACGCCGGCAAGAAGAGCCCAAGGAGCGGATGCGTGGACAGAGTGGTCTCCTGCGAGACGGTGAGCCTGGTGCTTGAAAGCGGCGATGGGCGAGACCGCGGGGTCGGGTAGGGCATACGAGAGACCAAGGCAGGCGCGTGTAAAGTTGTGAAGCGCCGTGAGCGGGTGGCCGAAACCACGCGCATCGCTGCGGAAAGGACCAAGACTAGCTTCTCCAACCAAGTTGGAGGCGAGGTCGGACCACACCTGATGTCCACCCTTTTCGGAAGCGTTGGGAAGATCAGAGGCGAAGGGCGCTAGCGACGGCAGTCTGAGCCAAGATGGGATGATGGAGTGAAGCGAGTGAGGTAGATGCAAGTGAGAGGAAAGATGAGCGAGAGAGAGGGAGGAGGGAGAGGAGAGGGTGTGCATGACGAGGAGCGCGATGAGGCCATTGAGCGTGTATTGGATCTGTATGGAAAGCGACTCTTCGGCGGCTCTACGTGTTGCGGACCATTCTCTGGATCTTGAGGGCGTCTTTGCGTAGGCCTTGGCAGGCTTATAGGCCGATGGTGCGGAAGGCCGCGAGCGAGAGGCGGATTTTGCCGCCATTGTGGACTAGGCTAGGAGAGCGGATCGAAGGAGAGCGGATCGAAGATGGTACGTCGAGCGCGTACTTGGCGGTGAAGAAGCTGATGGTAGAGCGCTGTGAAAATGCTTGATGGATCTGAAGAAAGGGGGGGGGGGGGCTTTGTGCCGTGGCGGAGGTATGCGCCGAGATGAAGTCGGATGAAAACAGGTGGGCTTTTTGTGGTGAACGTAGCCAAGAAAGATGCTACTAGCACAGCGTGCGTTTCCGGACGAGAGAGGCGGACGGCAAAGATGTCTTCCAGTGTCAATGCTGCGATGCCAGTGGCAAGGTAAGAACGAGAAGCAGCAGGAAGCGTTCGAGTTGAGGCTTGCCAGGGTGGACCAAGTCGATTGTGATGGGATCCGATGAAGCGCGAGCGTAGCGGGGGTGACCACGAACCTCGTTCGCAAGACGATGAATGTCTATGATACAGATGATGGCGGTCAACGATGATGATGGAGAAATGACGAGGGAAATGGGACTTTGAAGCAGCTGCATGGTGTTTGGACGCTGACAAAGTTAGCGCGCTGGAACGTGGGATTCCAAAGCAACAAATGGTGAAAGAGTCAAAGCCAACTCGAAGCACCCGCTCTCGAAACAGCACCAGACCGACTGCTGCAAGGGCGCCCCCAATGGAAGCCGACGAGAGAACATCCCGCCTGGTCTCCGCTCATCCCAACATTCCTTCAATTTTAAAGCAAAATCCGCGATTCGCGACACGCGACACACGACACGCGACACGCGACACGCCTGCCTCTATCGCGATAACCTCTTGCCCCGATTTCTCTTAAGACGACAGATTATCGACAAGCGTCTTGCCCGGCCGAAGCGTCTCGAGGAAATGCCAAGCGCACATTTGGTATCGAGTCCGAGCGTCGAGAGCTTTGTCTCCTGTTGGTTTCACGCCGTTCCACTCCTCTACCAGCGGGCGACTGCATACTGTACACACACACACACACACACGACATTTCAATGCTCTTCCTACAGCGAGCAACTCGCACAACCCTCGCTGGACCGCGCTCGTGACCACCTCCAACAGTATCACAGACATGCTCTAGGCTTTGCCCGCAATCAACAGCATGTCTTCTCCCACACATCTGCACCAACGACGTGCGCCTGCCGTACGCGAGGCTTCCTCCTCCAGCGTTGGGGAAGATCGCAAGATCTCGGGCGGCTGGTCCACCGCTGCTGCGCCCTCCTCATCTACTTTGACTCGGCCCAATCGACCTGCGCTCTCGGTCAGCACAGAACATTCCAGCTCTGGTGACGCTGACAAGAAGGGCAAGCGCGGACACATCCAGAAGCACGAAAAGATCCAGCGCATCGGCCTTCTACGTGGTTCCTCGTACGTCAAGTCCACCGATAAAGATTCCGTCGCCGAGCACGAACTCACCACCTCGATCGGCTTGCAGGACGATGCCGTCTACGATGCATACCTCCCAAGGCCCGTCGCTTTTCTGAGACGTTTCTTCGTCGCAGTGCTCAGAAAGGAAGCGCCCCTGCACGAGCGACATCAAAACTTTGTGCGAAGGCCCTGGCTCGACAGGTACTTTGTCAACACCTCGCTGCTCGGAACACATTCGTTCTTCCTCATCTTCCTGCCCATGGTATTTTGGCTCGGAAGTCCACGCTTTGGAAGAGGCCTAATTAATGTTCTTGCTTTTGGCGTCTATCTGTCGTCTGCGATCAAGGACCTTTTCTGCGTACCACGTCCCTACTCGCCGCCCGTGACGCGGCTCACCGTAGGCACGCATCACCTCGAATACGGTTTCCCCTCGACCCATTCCACCAACAGCGTCAGCATCGCGCTCTACATCTACCTGTGGGTTCGTAAGATGCGCGAATCTTCCCCTGGATCCACGATGTTTGATTCGTGGTTGTGGGAAGCGGGTCTGCTCTTTTACGGCACCAGTGTCGTATACGGCAGAATCTATGCTGGAATGCACTCGATCATCGACTGCGTTGCAGGATCGGCACTGGGTGCGGCCATCACAGCCGTGCAGTGGGCCTTCTTTGATCAGATCGAACACTTTGTCATGGTCAACAGCTGGACTGTTCCGATCGCCATTATTCCCGCTGGCTTGTTGATGGTCTCGGTGCATCCTCAGCCCGTCGACGACTGTCCGTGCTTTGAGGATGCAATTGCGTTTATTTCGGTTGCTATGGGTGTAGCGCTCGCGAGGTGGTCCGGTATCCGATATGCGATCACTCTCGATACGGATCCGCTCTTTCATCCCTTTTCTGGCTCGTTTGATTCGCTTGCCGAATTCACCAGCAGAAATGTCACGACTGCTGCGACTACGCCGCTGATACAGATTCCCGTCGCAGGCGCGGCAGAGGTATGGATCAAACGCGCACTCGTCATGACCATCGGGCTGGTCAACGTGCTTCTTTTACGAGTCATCGTCAAAACAGCATGCAAGGTCATCCTCCCACCCACTTTCCGTTTAGTAGACCAACTAGTCGGTTTCAGTTTACCACGAAGACACTACACCCCTGCGAGCGACTACAACAAGATCCCACTCGCCGACCTCAGTGCTGTACCGTCAGTGATCGACTTGCCCTCTCAGATCATCGTCACGGATGAAAGCGGGAACCAGCAAACGATCCAGTCACCCGCGCTTTCGCCCACGGGTCGACGCGGCAGCACCGACGTCCGCAGCGCCTCGTTAAATGGCGCTTTCAGCCCGCTATCTTCATCCTCTCCGTTGCTGGGAAGATCGCCGCTTTACTCGCCTGTGCCATCAAGGACGCCCAGCCCGAATCCGATTGAGATGCGTCGTAATTTGGGAGCGACGCCCAAGCGAAAGATCCAATTTACTATTGGTGGTGCTGGAGGCGGAGGGGAGGATGATGCGGATGATGCGCAGGATCTGCCGATTCCGCTGACGCAGTCGAAGGCGCATCCGAACTTTGTCGCTCCGGATGAGCAGGTGGCGAGGCAGATTGCGGCGGAGATCAAGGGTTCCACGCCCAAGGAGGTCGAGAAGGAGGTGAAGCACTACGATGCCGATGGTGAGTTCACATCGAATCCAGATAAATAACAGCGGGAGGATCTTGCTGACACATTTGTTGCTTTCTGACCTGCGATGCTGTTAGTGTTGACAAAGGTCATCGTGTATACCAACATCGGCCTGTTCTCGGCCGGACTCATCCCAGCGCTCTTCCAGCATCTCGGCCTCTGTTAAGCGCCTCATCATCAAGGCAATGTATCCATACTAACTCAATTTCATTCGCTTTCATTTCGACGCCCACACTCAAGTCTCTTGCAGAGTCGACCAAACGCTTGCATTAAAACAGAGGTATCCCCCAACTTTGTTGCGCTCAATGACGCCAAATCTTGACGTTCTTATCCCGCCCTCCACTGGCGACTTTATCAGCGACAAAGTCGACGCAGTACACCTCGTCGGTATGCCCAGGTAGATCCTTGCGGATTTTGAACGTCTTGACCGGATCCCACAGCTTGAGCGTCGAGTCTTTGCTTGCGGAAACGAGCAATCTCGAGTCGCTCGACCAGGCCAATCTGTACACTGAAGCGACGTGACCTCTCAAGGTGGCGATGAACTTGCCCGTCTGCGCATCCCACAGTTTGACGCTGTTGTCGAACGAGGCTGAGGCGATCTTTTTGCCGTCGGGGGAGAAGGCGACGTGGTTGACAGTCTTTTGGTGGCCGGTGAGGCGGGCGATGGGTTTTTTGGGTGTGGATGCGGAGCCGTTGATTTGCGGTGGCCAGAGGAAGAGCGTGTGATCGTCTGAGCCGGTGATGATGGTTTCTGGTGTGGCGCCGTTGGATGTGGCTTCCTTGTAGCGCTTGAGGGCGGAGGATTGGGCGTCTGAGTCGGTGGGCTGGACGTAGGAGGGGTCGAGGTGGAAGAGGTGGCGCGACCCGTGTGATCGAATGGACCGGTGCGAAGGACGAAGTCGGTCGAGAGAGCGATGGTGTTGACCCAGTGCGCGTGCTCGTTGAGGTTGCGGATGAGTTTTCCACCGTCGGCAGACCACACTTTGACAGTGCGATCGGAAGAGGCGGTGTAGATGGCACCTTCGCCTCCCCAGCGCACGCAGTTGACCGAGGCTGTGTGACCGCCGAGTACGTACTCGCATCTGCGCAAAGTAGGGTTCCATACACGGACAGTGCCATCTTTAGAGGAAGAGGCGAGACGCGGGTTGGTTGGGTTGACGTGGATAGGTTCCCACGAGAGCGAAGTGATCCATTTGGTGTGTCCACGCAGAGGCTTGCCCTGTGGTGCTGCGTTGCGTGCGGCTCTGCGTTGCTTAACGCCCATCTTTGCGGGCTTGCCATCTGCGCCGTCGTTCTCGCCGCTCTCTTGCTGCTCTTGCTCGGCCTGCCACTCGTCATCCACCTGCTTGCCTGTTCTGGAAAGCCAGCCCTTGCGACCAGTGAAAGCGGGATCGAGCGCTTCCCAGATCCACACTTCTCCATCCATTCCACCTGTAGCGAGCTTGCGCTCTCGACCTTCCCACTCGGCACAGAGCACCCAATTGGAGTGACCCACGAGCGTGTGCATGGGCGTTTCGGTGTCAAGATCCCACAGGCGCGCCGTCTTGTCACCGGCACCCGTCGCAAGGAGCGAGCCTGTGGGCGAAAAGGTACTGCAAAGAATGGGCGAAGCGTGACCGCTCATGGTGCTAGAGCATCGGCTGACGGGTCGAACCTTGAACACGGCCTGGGGCTCGAACACGACGGTGAGAGTATCTTCCTGGCTGAGACCGAGCTTCTTTGCAGCCTGTGCGTTGAGCACATCCTGTGTGAGCGAGTCGTTGATGGGCAGACGTGCATTGCTTTTCACCAGCTCCTCCTTTTCTTGAAGTTCGACGCCAGCACTCGCGGTGAGCTGCTGAAGGTCAACGTGGAAAGCGTAGGGCAGGTCGTCGTCGTCGTCGTCGTCGTCGTCATCATCATCATCATCGGAGCTAGCATCTGGATCATCTATCAAACGCTTCTTGGGACCTTGTGCTTGTTTGAGCTGTCGTCTGAGCTGGTTGATGATGGCCTGAAGTTCCTTCTGACCTGTAGATGCAGGCAAGTTGATCGTGGGACCGAGCAAGAAGCCATCTTGACCCGATTGAAACTGGATGACGAGCGTCTCTGTCGAAGGACCGAGTTGGCCTTGAGCTTGAAGCAGAGCAGCTTCGCGAGCAGCCTTTTCGTCTGCGAAACGTTGCCTCTTGGCAGACCTTTGGGGTACTTGCGTGGCCATGCTGGATGTGTATGAGGGTGGCCGTAGTGAGGGTGAGAGAGGATGCTGAGAGAAGCTATCGAGTAGAGTGTTGCTTCGAAGCTCTCAGCTGCTCAGCTTCTACCAAAAATCGGCTTGCGTGGAGAAATATTTCTCAAAAATTTCAGCTCGAGAAGAAATAACAAAAAAAAAAAAAAAAAAAAAAAAAAAAGGGGTCGAATGCTTTGAAATCGGGCCGATCTTGGGTTCGGAATGGCCGTTGTGCAGCTGCAGCAACTTTTTTTTTTTTTTTCTTCGGTCGCAGGCGAGATGAAAATATGAAATTTTGGAAAATCTTGATGAGGCAGAAGAAGAGAAAGAAACCTTTCGAGTTGCTCTGTCACTACTGTAGCATTCCTCTACTCTGCATCCTTCACCACCAACTCGGTCGCAATCTCGAACACATATCAACATAGGCTCCTACCACAAGCAGCTTCAACGGCAATCTACGGTGTCTCCTTTCGTTAAAGTACGAATTCGCAGACTCGGCGAACAACGGATCTCGATCGCAGCTTCATCTGCCAGATCGCCCAAGTACCCGTCCTCGCCACATTCGCTACATTCCACCAAAACCACTGACTCCATCCTTTGGCACTCCAGTTTCCACAAGATGGCAGCAGCGAAAGTAGCCTCGGCCAAGGCATCCACATCAACCCTGCCCAACGGCACAGGCCCATCCTTCAAAAAGACGCCCACAAAGGTTGCCAAGTCGCAAACAGCCGCTGCAGCAAATGGCATCGACTCGATGGCTCCGCCATCAGTATCTACCTCGGCAGCTGCCTCTTCTTCCAAACTCGCGGGAAAATACATCGACTCGTTGACAAGGCACAATGATGCCTTTACTGCCCTCCTCCACCTCATTCCACCGCAATTCTACCTCACCCGCGATGACGCTGACGATCTCGCAGAAGACGGCGTTTCATCCAAATACATGAAGAACAAACGCAAGAAGGCCAAGTCCGAGATCGAAGCAAAGGAGCGCAAGGAGAAGATGCGAGAGGCAAAGAAGCAGAGACTCGACCCGGACCACTTTGCCACGGTCACCGATATTCAAGCGGAACGTGCTGCTGCCAAAGCCGCACGAGAAGCAGCCCAAGCAGACTCGGATCTCGACATGGACGTCGAGGGTATGGTATCTGCACATGATGATGAGGACGACGACGACGATGACGACGAACATGTAGCGGCCAATGGTGCTGCTGGTGACACCGACGATGACATGCAAGATTCCGACGTTGAGGATCTCCCCTCCAAGCCTGCTGCTGCCGCTGCTGCCGCTGCTGCTGTTGCTGCCAATGGCGTCAACAAGCCGGTTCAGACCGAAGGCGAGCGCAAGGCATCCATCGAAGCATTGCGTGCCAAGCTGCACGCCAAGATCGCTGGTCTTCAACGCAAGCGAGGTCTCCCCACCGACACCAACGACAACGCCTCGGAAGACGGCAGCAGCGTCATCAGCTCCAAGGACGAGCTGCTCGAGGAGCGTCGCAAGCAGCGATTCGACGCACGCGAGCGCAAGAAGCAGGAGAAGAAGGATGCAAGAGCCGCAGAGAAAGCAGCGATCAAAGCAAAGCGCGCCGGTGTCGACAATGCCGCCAACGGTGCAAAGTCGAGCAACAGCTTCAACGTGGGCACCAAAGCACCGGCGCTGCTAGTAGCTGAGCCCAGTTATGGTGACAAGCGCAACGGCGCTTCTGGATCTGGTGCATCTAACATCGATGTCAACGGCAACTCACTCAACTTTTCCTCGCTCAACTTCCAGCCCGTCGGTGCTGCCGGTGCTTCGCTGCCCGAATCTTCCGCCGGTGGAAAGAAAAACAGGCTGGCTCTGCCCTCGGACCCCAAGGCTGCGCTGCAGGTTCTTGAGAGCCGGAAGAGGCAGGAAGAGGCGCGTCGAGCCAAGCTGGCCGACAAGCTGGGCGATGCACCCGAGGCGCTCTCCGCCAAAGTGTCGGAGCTGGAAGAGCAAAAGCAGTGGGACAAGGTGCTAGCATCGGCAACAGGTGTCAGGATCCGCGACGACGAGAAGTTGCTCAAAAAGGCGGCCAAGCGCAAGGACAAGCAAAAGGAGAAATCCAGCAAGGCGTGGAACGAGCGTCAACAGGCCGAGACACAAAAGCAGGCCGATCGCCAAAAGAAGCGTCAGGACAACATTGCCGCGAGGAAAGCGGCCAAGGGTGGCAAGCATGGCAACAAGAAGGGATCTTCATCCACCTTGTCCAAGTCCAAGACGCCTGCCGGCAAGACGCCGTCGTTTGGAAAGGCCCGTCCTGGCTTCGAGGGCAAAAAGATTGGAAGGTCCAAGAAGTGAGAACTCTCTGCTAGCATCCTCTGTTCCTTGATCTCTCGTCTTTCCCTTGCTCAGTCTGTCAGCCCATGTATTCCATCTGCATCTCCAATTCTATTTGCATCCTAGGGGCTTCGAGCTGGTCTGTGTGAGCATGTCCCTTCCCCGCAACGATCAGTGCCATTGACGATAGAGCGTTTATGCAGCGGCACAGGGTGTGCAACTCTCTCGGGCGGTAAGAAGAACTCGAAAGCCGCCGCTTTTTCCTCTTTTTTTTTTTTTTTCTTTTTTTTTTCTTTTTGATTGGAAATGGAAATGCCGCCAAGCAAATCCGGCACCTGTGCAGTGTCCACACGTCGAGTCACTTTTTCCATTTCTTCTTTTTCCTCCAAGCGTGACCTTGGCAATCACCGTCCACAGCATCCACCTTGGTCTAGTGTCAATGCATGATACAGTCGAGCATGAGGCTACAGGCCGATGGAGTCACATGTCGAAGCCTGAGGAGGAGAGAGGCCAAGTAGGAGTGATAAGTTCACACATTGTATGTTGAGCAAAGGGAGGAGTGTCGGAGGAATTCCGAGACAAATAAGTGCTGCAGAGACACTGACAAAGTGCCGCTGAGGTCCTTGGTTTTCGCCTTCTCGCTCGCTTTGTCTCGTTCATCTTGCACTCCACCTGTCCTACTCTCATCTCCTTGGTTGCTTCCCCTCCTCATCCTACTTGCTAGTCATCCTCACTTGCTCCGGCTTTGGCCTTTCTGTTGTCTGCTTGGCCATTCACGCACGCACGCACACTCACGGCGTTGCAAGGTCGAGCTCCATCACGACAACCGATTCAACCACAAGCTTTGCTGCCATCGACGGTTGAACCAACTCACCTCGTCGAGCCCGTTTGGCCCACTCCAGCATCGACCCTCGATTCTCTCTTCGTCGTACAGCAGCTTTCTGTCAGCTGTCTTTCGCCGCGGTCATCGTCCGGAACGGAGTCAAGACTTTGACGAGCTCATAAAAGGTGGTCTCGCTTCCTCAACTCGTCGAAGCGTTACCGACCCTCTTTCTCTTCAAAATGGTGTCGGCACCATCGGCGGAGCAGCCTGTGCTCAGGACAAAAACACCCTCGTACCACGCCCCACCCTCCACCGACCCGCTCTCCGGTGCCACCATCCACACGCTGAGATGTTTGGACACACCCATCCATCTTGGCTACCATCTCATCCCTCACATCGCCAAGACCCTCCTCTCCGCACTTCCATCTTCCACCTACGTCCTTATCACCGACCAGCACCTCGAATCAAGATGCAGCGTCACCACCGCTTTCCGTCGCGAATTTGAAAAGGCCGCCGCTGACCTCTCCTCTACCCACACTTGGAGGCTCCTTACCAAGCTCATCCCGCCCGGCGAGGCTTCCAAGAGCCGAGAGGGCAAGAACCAGATCGAAGATTGGATGTTTGAGCACCGCGTCACCCGCGATGCCGTCGTCCTGGCTGTCGGTGGTGGTGTCATTGGCGACCTGGTCGGTTTCGTATCTGCCACCTTCATGCGCGGTCTCAAGTTTGTCCAGATCCCTACCACCCTCCTCGCCATGGTCGACTCCGCCGTAGGTGGCAAGACCGCCATCGACCACCCGCTCGGCAAGAACCTCATCGGCAGCTTCCACCAGCCCAACTACGTCTTTATCGATGCAGCTTGGCTCAAGACTCTCCCACCGCGCGAGTTTAGCAACGGCATGGCTGAGGTCGTCAAGACCGCCGCCATCTGGGATCCTATCGACTTTGCCAAGCTCGAGTCCAGTGCACCCGCCATCCGTTCTGCTGTCCTCGGCCCCTTTGCCAAGGACGCTCCCCTTGATCAGGGCAGGACGCTTGAAACCCGTACCGAATCTCAGTCCCTCCTTCTCGATGTCATCCGCGGCTCCGTCGGCGTCAAGGCTCACATTGTCACCATCGATGAGAAGGAGACCGGCCTTCGCAACCTGGTCAACTTTGGCCACACCATCGGCCACGCCATCGAAGCCGTCCTCACTCCCGACATGCTTCACGGAGAGTGCATCTCGATTGGTATGATCCTCGAGGCCGAGGTCGCCCGTTACATGCACGGCCTCAGCCAGGTCGCCATCGGTCGTCTCACCCGCTGCCTCAAGGAGTACGACTTGCCCGTCTCGCTCTCCGACTCGCGCGTCACTCGTCTCGCCAAGTCGCTTGATGTCACTGTTGACCGTCTCCTCGACATCATCAAGGTCGACAAGAAGAACTCCGGCAGCAACAAGAAGATTGTTCTCCTCAGCTCCATCGGCGACACGGTCGAGGACAAGGCTTCCACCGTCAGCGACGACATTATTCGTCGCGTCCTCTCCCTCGGTGCTACCGTCACGCCCATCCTGGAGAAGCCCAACAACGCCAAGGTGACCCTCTCTACCCCTGGCTCCAAGTCCATCTCCAACCGCGCCCTCGTCCTCGCTGCTCTTGCCGGTAACACCTGCCGTCTCCGCAACATGCTCCACTCGGACGACACACAGGTCATGATGGCCGGTCTCCACGATCTGCAAGCCGCACGTTTCGAGTTTGAGGATGGCGGAGAGACCATTGTCGTACACGGCAACGGTGGTGCTCTCGCTCGTCCTGCCAACAACAAGCAGATCTTTCTGCAGAACGCAGGTACCGCCGCCCGTTTCATGGCTACCGTCGTCAGCTTGGTCCACAACGATGGAAACCAGGAGCCCGTCGTCATCACCGGAAACAAGCGCATGAAGGAGAGGCCCATCGGCGCCCTCGTCGACGCTCTTCGTTCCAACGGCACCTCGATCGACTATCTCGAGGGCCAAGGCTGCTTGCCGCTCGCTGTCAAGGGAACCACGCACGGCTTTAAGGGTGGCAAGATCCAGCTCTCGGCCACCATCTCGTCGCAGTACGTTTCATCAATCCTCCTGTGCGCCCCTTACGCTGCCGAGGAGGTTGTGCTCGAACTCGTGGGTGGTCAGGTCATCTCGCAGCTCTACATCGACATGACCATCGCTATGATGGCCACCTTTGGCATCAAAGTCGAGCGTCTTTCGGACCCTGCCACCGGTCGCCCCTCCAACACGTACCGCATCCCCAAAGGCCACTACGTCTCGCCCGACGTCTACGACATCGAGAGCGACGCCAGCAGTGCTACTTACCCGCTGGCTATTGCCGCCATCACCGGCACCGAGTGCACCGTCCCCAACATCGGCTCTGCCTCGCTCCAGGGAGACGCGCGCTTCGCCAAGGAGGTCCTTGAGCCTATGGGTTGCACCGTCGTCCAGACAGCCACCTCGACCACCGTCATCGGTCCCAAGGTCGGTCAGCTGCGTCAGATCGGCCTCGTCGACATGGAGCCCATGACGGATGCCTTCCTCACTGCCTCGGTCTTGCTCGCCGTCGCTGCTCAGCCTCCCGCCAACGGCTCCACCTCGACTTCCCGACCCTCCACCCGCATCACGGGTATCGCCAACCAGCGCGTCAAGGAGTGCAACCGCATCCGTGCCATGATGGACGAGCTCGCCAAGTTCGGCGTCGATACCAAGGAGCACGAGGATGGTCTCGAGATCTTTGGCATCGATTACCGCCAGCTCCGTGCCAACGTCCGTGTTCACTGCTACGATGATCACCGTGTGGCTATGGCCTTCTCGGTGCTTGCCAGCTTGGCCCCTGGCGCCATCTTGGAGGAGAAGCGATGCGTCGAGAAGACGTGGCCCAACTGGTGGGACGACCTGGAGCGCAAGCTCGGCATCCGTGCGCATGGTGTCGACCCAGAATGCTCGCCCAGTTTGTGCATTTCGCCCTCGCACTTCAACAGGGCAGGTGCCGCGAGCGTCAACGGCAACGGCAAGCAGGCGGCGTCTTCGCTGTCTCATCTGACCTCGAGCCGAGCCTTGACCCCGCGAAAGTATGCCAAGGATGCGACCATCATCTGCATCGGCATGCGTGCATCCGGCAAGACCTTCCTGGGCGCAATTGGTGCCGCAGCGCTTGGACGCACCTTCATCGACGCCGATGTAGTGTTCAACGAGAAGCTCGGTGTTAAGGATGGTTTGGGCGATTTTGTCACGCAGAATGGATGGCCCGCTTTCCGTCAAAAGGAGCTTGAGATCTTCCAAGAGCTCATCCTCCGCTACCCTACCGGCGCGCTCATTTCGCTCGGCGGTGGCGTGGTCGAGACGGAAGCTTGCAGAAAGACCCTGGCCGAGTATGCGCAGAGCAAGGGACCTGTGGTGTACATTGTGAGAGACACGGATGCCATTGTCAAGTTCCTCTCCACCAGCGATCGCCCTGCCTACGGCGAGCCAGTCATGGACGTCTACCGCCGCCGCAACCCTTGGTTCAGCGAGTGTTCGTCGGCCGAACTCGTTTCCTACTCGGAGGGCGAGTCTCTGGCCGTCCAGCCTTGTGCGATGAACGTGCCTGATCCTTCGTTCACGATTCAGAAGCGCTTCGGCCTCGAGACCGAGGTCGCGCGCTTCTTCAAGTTTGTCACGGGTCAGAACACGAATCAGATCGGCGATCTGGTAGTCGACAGCCGAAAGGGTGGACGACAGACCTACTTCCTCAGCCTGACGTTCCCGGACGTTGTGCCCAACCTCGAGCTGATCCGGAGCATGGAGACCGGCTCTGATGCGCTCGAGTTCCGCGCGGATCTGCTCAACCCATCCGGTAAGCCCGTGACCGCGCCTCAGATTCCGCCACTCGAGTATGTCAAGAACCAGCTGGCTGCACTGCGCCACCGCACTTCACTGCCCGTTGTGTTTACGGTGCGCACGCACTCGCAGGGCGGCATGTTCCCTGATGGCGCACAGCAGGAGTACTTTGACCTCATCAGCCTTGCTCTGCGTCACGGCTGTGAGTACATCGATCTCGAGTTGGGCTGGGACGATGCTCTGCTGGCCGCCGTCGTCGAGGCCAAGGGCAACAACCAGATCATTGCTTCGTGGCACGACTGGTCCGGTCGTCTCGACTGGGAGAGCGAAGCGACCGCCAAGATCTACGAAAAGGCGTGCCGTTTCGGCGACGTTGCCAAGATCATCGGCAAAGCCAATACGATGGAGGACAATTACAGCCTCGAACGCTTCCGTGCCAAGGTGTCGGCGACGGCGACCAAGCCGTTGCTGGCGGTCAACATGGGTACTGTGGGTCAGTACAGCAGGATCGTCAACCTTGTTTTCACGCCCATCACGCACGAGCTGATGCCCTTCAAGGCGGCCCCTGGACAGCTGTCGTTCCGTCAGGTACAGACGGCGCTGTCGCTCATCGGACAGGCGCAGCCGCACAAGTTTGCACTCATCGGTAGCCCCATCAGCCACAGTCTGAGCCCGTTGCTTCACAATACCGGTTTTGCCACGTTGGGTCTTCCGCACAACTACGAGCTCTTCGAGACGACCGAGGTCAACGACGCTGTTGCTGCTTTTGTTCGATCGCCAGACTTTGGCGGCGCCAGCGTGACGATCCCGCACAAGCTCAACATCATCAGGCTGCTGGACCAGGTGACGGACGAGGCCAAGGCAATCGGTGCTGTCAACACCATCATCCCCATACGCGATACCCAGGGCAAGGTGACGGCGCTCGTGGGCGACAACACGGACTGGATCGCCATTGAGACGCTGGCAAGGCGTTCGTTGAGGACGGTGCATCTGGCTGACCCTAACCTGACTGCTCTGGTGATCGGTGCTGGTGGGTCGGCGCGTGCGGCACTGTTTGCGCTGTACAGGCTGGGCGTCAAGCGCATCCTGCTCTTCAACCGTACACTCGCCAACGCGGAGAAGCTGGCCAAAGAAGTGCCCGTCGAATGGAACGTCCACGTGCTCGCTTCGCTCGACGAGGTCGCACAGCTTCCCCTCGAACAGTCTCCTTCCGTAGTCGTATCCAATATCCCAGCCGAAGGCGCTACGCTCGACGCTTCTGCTGCAGGTCTCATCCACCTGCCCGCCGTCATCCTGCAAAACCCTGCGGGAGGCGTGGTCATGGATATGAGCTACAAGCCTTACCACACGAGCCTGCTCCAGCTCGTAAAGCAGGTGAATACGACTACGGAGCTGGCGATTGGGACCAATGTCACCAAGGCTCCAGCGAGAAAGTTGTGGACCGCTTGTCCGGGCATTACGATCTTGTTGGAGCAAGGGTGCCATCAGTTCCAGCGCTGGACGGGCAGGGAGGCTCCTAGGGCGCAGATCGAGCAGGCAGCTTGGGAGGTTTATCTCCAGCGTTAGAGGCGTGTGCTGATGTAGTTGGTTTCAAAATTGATCTTGTTGATGTGTTTGTTGGCCGGTGTGAGAGTGTGTGAGAGTGACGAGTGTTGTCGATGGGCTCGTTGTTTGAGGCTGACACGGCACAGCAGGCAACCTTGCAGAACAACAGGCTTACAGCTCCACACCGAGGTGTCCTTTGTTTCGAACAAGTAAGCTTCAATTGCAGACAGAACGAGAACGACAATGATACAGGCAAAACATGCGAACCCAGCAGAGACAAAGCAAGACCGTAGTGGAACAATCGACAAGTGAAACAGTAAAGGATGTGCGGCTAGAAGTGATACTGCCTGAATGAGCGGAAGGACGTCTTTGTATCGATCCTGACAAGCGGTAGCGTTGGCGTAGGATTGCCGTTGCCACCCGGACGTCGTTGCACTGGATCATTCACACTCGACATGGGTTCCATGTGCCATGACCGCATGGACCCTGTCTCGGCCTTCGACTCTGCATCGTCCATCACCCTCTCCTCCCTCTCCTTATGCCACCAACCTGGATTGGTATCTTGACCAGGAGGTGGCAACCGCGTCTCTAATCGCATCTGTTCCACCGGTTCAGTCGTATACGTGCACACCGCATTAACCGATCTCTCCCTCTGCGATCCACCCACAGAACTAGACTGGGCCTCCTTCATCGCCGCCGCCACCGCCGCACGATAAATCAAGTTCGCCAACAGAATCAACGTATACAACGATCCACTCAACAAATACAACGGCGTATACCATCCCGTCGCCGACCTCGAAAACAGATATAAACTGGACAACGAATAACCCGTCAACAGCACTTGCCCCTGAACCGAATACACCGCAAGGTTGAAAATGACCCTTCGCGCTCCATCCATCGTCGCCTTGCGTCGCAACACCATCAGTCTTGCTAAAGTTGTTACCGTCATGGACACTTCCAACGCGATAAACACCACCGTCCACGCCGAGATGATGCCCTTCACCCACCCGCGTTTCCCCTCGTCCATCAAGCGGGACTTGTAGCGTACGCTGTAGAACGCCGCACCAAACCAGTTGATCAGCACCATCTGCGTAGCTATCAGCACCATCACACCACCTAAGATGATGCGGATCTTCAACCGTCGATGATCGAACAACTTTGCAATCCGCAACGCAAAGTAGATCTGTCCAATCGCCTCCGGTATAGCCTGCAGCGTATGAAACGGCACCACATACGCATCGATCTTGTTCACGTCAAACCCCAACGGACTATAAAGCGCAATGAGATCGCAGTAGTAGTACAGCAGCGCACCGTAGAGGGCTTGTGCGGCGTTGCATGCGACAGAGAGGAGGACGGCGATTTGAAGGATGAGTGGGTCGCCTTTACGACCTCCGAAGAGGTGGAGGTAGACGGCGTAGAGGGAGCTGTTGGCGCCGCAGAGGAAGCAGCAGAGGATGACGAGGATGAATTCGGGTCCTTCGGCTGCTGCCATGGAGATGGGGAGGTTCGGGGGTGCTGTGGCGTGGATGTAGATGCCTTCTGGGCTGAAGGTGCGGCTTTGGGCGAGGCCCATGTTGGCGGAAAGGGGGGGCGGAGTTGGTGGTGGTGGAGAAGGTTTGTGGGTGAGGCCGATCGGTTGCAGGAGAAGGTGGTTGTTGTGCAAGGTGGATTTATATATCAAAGGCAGTATCGTTGTGGCTGGGGTCGGTCTTATCAAGGTTCACCCAGCTTTGACCTCCTCTTGCTGACGTCTCATTTAGCAACGGAAGACGCTAGCCGCCTGGTTTTAGTTTAGGAGCGAGACGATATCAATGAAAGTGTTTGCGCTGACTCTACAGCTGCTCCGTGCCCCTGCTCTCGAGGGATGTCAAGAGCCCCTTGTGTAGACCCCACGTCTCGTTACCAGACAACGATGCCGGATAAATTCACCCACGTCAAGGTGCGGGTGTACCCTCTGTACCTCCTTTCCGTGCCGCTTTCGCCTATGCACGGATCGGTGAGGATGGTGAAGTGCATGAGGTGTGGACCCTAATGAGTGGCACACGATCATCAAGGGGAAGTCTCTTGGGTAAGAGGCGGGGTTGCGTGCTCACGACCCTGCGTTTCACGAAGGCGACAAAGCTGTGAAACTTGGTCGGCACTGACACTAGAGCTCGGCATCCTGGTGCCACACCTTGTATCACACCGCCGCCATTGTACCTCACTTTCCAAGCTCACAAGTAGATCAGCATCGTCTAGGCTTGCTCAATGGCATCTCTTCTCACAGCCTCCCGACTCGCTCTGCTTACAGCGACCTTTGTTCGCCCTGATTCCTCTCACAAACGTAACCCTAACCTGGGTCGTCAAAAGTAACCTTCACTCCAAAATGAACTTTCCGTTGCTTCGTTCTCGTGCTAAAATACAGCGCCACCTCACATGCAACCCCCCCTTTTCGAGCAGGTGAAAGACAAAAAGGCTAAGCTAGTGGCCGTGATCGAATTTCAAACACCGTTTTTCTCTTTTGTTTTTGCCCAAATGAAACGTTGCGTCCGGACCCACTCAACCGCGCACAAATGAAGGTACGCCCGGTTCGCGTGGTTGACAGGTTAGTCTTGCATTGTTCACAAGGAGAAAAAGGGGGAGGGGGGGTGGAGGGAGAGGCGGAACCAAGCTCGCTCGAGGTTCAAGGGCAGAATCGGTTCGGGTGGGTTTCGGTACGAAGCGTCTAATCGAGTGGAACCATGCAGTGTTGGGGACTTTTGGTGGACAATGGCTAGTGTGCCAGCATCCGAAGAAGCGGTATAGGTCACTGAAGTGATAAACGGTGGTCGTCATGAGGGCAAGTGAAGCAAAGATGGATGACGATGGCGTTGGTGAATCTCCCGATCCTTTTGCAAAGAGGAGCGGGCACTGGGCCGATTGTGTTTGAGCCATTTTTTGTGCCTCTATTTTTCATAATATTTTAGTGTCCTTTTTCCTCACTGCCCGTTATTTTTCTGTCCAAGAAAGCGAACCCGACACAGACCGAGAACCTCGCTGCAGCATGTCGAGCAACCTTGCAAGACTTCTGAAGAAGGTAGAGTTGAACGAGGAAAGCGAAAGAAGCTGTCGAGGGAGTGAAAAAGAAAGAAAGAAAGAAAAGCGTCGGCGATTTTCCACTGCTGTTGTTCACCGGATCGGAACAAGAGAATCTCAGCGATGCAGGCGGAGAGGCCTTAGCTGACACACCAACCCGGACATCTAGTCCAGCAGGAGCATCGAGCTCGCCGGGAAGACGTTCAACATCAGCGGCCCTAGGGGTGGACAGTATCCACTGGAGGTGGCTACCTTGCACGAACAGGGCGCTGGCGAAGGCGGAGAGGTGTACTTTGTCGCTCCTACGGCAACGCTGCTGTTGGTGTTCAAGACCGCCCCAGGTGCGGATGTGCAGTTCCAGAGCAAGGAGGAGGGCGTCTGGACGGCTATTCGCTCGTTTGCCTTCGCTCTCTCCGAAAAAGGTCTCTAATCAGCAAGCAAACCTGTAAAAAGAAACAATTCACAATGACACTCATCCCCACACACTTTTATTACGCTGAACACGGCGCGAAATGACTGATTGCAATTGCTTCTTGTGACGATGACATGTGTTTTCAAGTATTTGTACAGCTGATTGATGGAAGGGTCAAAGGGGTGATGATATTGGGCAAACAAAAAAAAAAAAAACAAAAAAAAGTGTGAGTGAAACATTAGATCAAGCAAGGATAGCTCTGTCGAGTCCTTGCCAGATGCGCGCCTCGCCCGCTGCACCTGCATCGGGATTGACGAGGATTGACAGGCCGTTGTCTTGAGCATCTGGATAGACTCGGGTGGAAAGAGCGATGAGATCGTCGACAAAGATCTCGAGGACGGAGTTGTCCATAAACAGCCTGAGCTTGTGAGAACCGCTGGGAGAAGCAGTGATAGGAGCACGCAGGGTGCTAGTGTTGACCTTGATCGTCTTGGCGATGACCGAGTGCTTGCCTGCAGACAGGCAGCGGTCGACGACGAGACGTCCCGATGCAGAAATGTAGATCAAGGTGCGCGTGGACAAGTCTTGGCTGTGAGCCACGATCAAACCCGGTTGAGCCGCAGTGAGCTCCATCTCGACCTCGAACGAGCGGCTTGCCACCTCTGGCACAGACACAGCACTCAGCTCCACCGCCTCTCCAACTGCCGCTTCGACCAGCTCCACTGCTGCAGCTGGCGTCGAGACATCTGATTTGAAAGAAATCTGCTGGGCTCCCTGACGAAGCAAGTGCACCTCTTCAGCAGGACGAATGCCGAGCTCCGAGGACGTCGGGTGGTGGAACAACTCACGAGGGAGGGAGATGAGCCCTGCCCAGCCCTGGGTGTTGTAGTAGTCCTCCGGCAGATCATCCTCAGTAATCCAGCCCCACATGAGCCTGCGATCGTGCTTGTCGTCATGGAAACTGCTAGCGGCGTAAAGACAGCCGTGGTCGAGCAGCCCCACGTGCGCAGGCTGCAATCGGATCTCGCCGTCGTTGATCTGTGTCGCATCGAGGTCGAGCTTCATATAGACCGGCGCGCGTGCGGGACCTGGCGCAATGCAGCCCTCAACGTTGATCAGCAGGTATTCTGCCGAATCAGTGGAGCCGGAAGTCTTGTCTGCGATGGTGAAAAAGTTGGCCACCTCCCAGTTCTGGCCGAGATCGACGCCGTAGGGCTCGGCCTTGCAGTTGCGGCCGACGTCGGCGAGCGTGCCGACATAGCTCCACTGGCTCAGGTCGGTGGGGTCGATGGAGTATGCAAATGTGGTTGGAGTCTTGTCTTTGATGCCGCCGGCGATGAGTGCGTAGAGGCCAGGAGTTGGGTCGGTGCGACCAAGCAGCGTATCGAGAAGCGGCCACTGGGAAGTGTAGGGGTCACGCCACGAAATGACATCGAGATGCTTGGGGGGACCATCGACAACGATTCCCTGTGGGATCCACGTCTGACCGCCGTCGGCTGACGTCGACAAGACGACCTTTTCACAGCCGTAGTTGTATGGCAAAGTGTGATGGATAGGCAGCTTAGAGACGGCGGTGTAGAGGGCGGTCATGTCTGCGCTATGCACAGCTTCCTGTGGTGTGCCGAGCGGAGAACGCTGGAGGACGCAGCCGGTGAAAACACCTTCCGAGTCGTGGTTGGAGCCAGGCGAGAGGACGGGCTGAGGGCGAGATGTCCAGTGGATGAGATCGCGGCTGTAGGCGTGGCCCCAGCAAATGTTGCCCCAGGTGGACGCGGTGGGGTTCCATTGGTACCAGAGATGATAGAGGCCTGTGCGTGGATCGTAGGAAGGGCCACAAGGGTCATTCATCCAGCCATGGGGACCAAGGAAGTGCGATGTGGGTCTCCACTGGTTGAAGAGGAGGGTGCTGCTTGGTTGCGCTCTTGCGGCGGTGGGTTTGAGCATGTCGGACTCTCGGAACTCTTCGAGTGGCGAAGAGATGCCTGAAGAAGCTGGGGTTGAAACGGGGAAGGCTGTGGGAGAGTCGGATGTGGTGGGAGAAGAAGGGTTGGAGCCTCCAGACTCGACCGAGGGATGGCTTGAGTTCGAGTGAGAGAGCGACTGCGGCAGAGAGAGCTGTGCTGAGCGCAGGTCTTCGTAGAGGAGCGACTTGGGTGTAGACAGCTTTTGCGCCGGGTCTATCAAAGATGTGTGGGCAGCCTGGCTCTGCTCATCAAGCGAAGCAAGCGAATCGTTGGTGGGAACAGGCGACATGGTGGAAGCAAGCGAAGGAAGTGTGCTGAGCTGCGGCCAAGTAAGTCAGAGCCTTGTATCGATCTGTTACCGAAGTGATGAGGCGGATAAAGTTGCAGCGTTGCGGAATCGGAGTTGAAGCAGCCGAAGATATGCAGTTGGATGAAGAGAGCCAGCGCTATAAAGAAGCGCGAAATGATGAGCTTGATGCGTCCGGGTGAGAGAGTGCACTGCGCCTGAGGAAGGCTGCAAGAAATCACGGCGATGCAGGTATGAAGGGGAACGACGGGCAGGTTGCCGTTGCTGCGCGGGAGCCGAGGCTGAGCTTAAGCTTGTCCGATCTACAGTATATGAATGGTCTTGGCAGGGCACGTGAAGTTATCGAGCGCAAGAATGCGCAGCCGGATCGAGAGGAGATTTTGCGCGCTAGATGGATGTATCCGGCCCGAGTCCCTCCAACTTGCACCGGTACTGTGTCGCTCGAAGAAGCGGAATTGGTATCGACGGTTGTGGGAACAGGCTGCGTGGAGAGAGATTGAGTAGCAGCCTCAATGAGGTGAAACGATTTGCCTGTGTCGACGTTGATGGCGAGCGGTGGCGAGGATGATGGTAGCAGTAGTAGAGACAAGCAGAGACAGACGGCAAGAAATGATTGAGAACCAAAGGGAAGCAAAGTCTAGAGGGATGGGTTGCGATGGTGGTGACAGAGATGGGTGGGTACAGCGATGAAAGGAGACAAAAGGCGTGCGAGATGAGCCAGGGTTGGCCGTTGTCAAGGTGAAGGTGAATGGTGCAGCCATTGTCGCCGCAAAGAGGGAGCGCAGCCCAAAGCCCGCCAACGCTCAACGGCAAGCAAAGCAACGGCGACACCGACGACCATGACATTCAAACTGCAAAGTCACACACAGACACGAGTGTGGACACTCGTCTGGTGGCCGTGACAGAAAAAGTGAACTCGACCTTTTTTGTCTTGATTCTCGGCCCTGCCGTTCCTCCGCACCGAACCAGCAGCGAGACCGAGCCCGAATCAAAATTAGAAAATGACAAACGCTCCTTCGGCCTGGCCCGCTGCTCAAGTAGAGTCGAGCTGCAGAAAATCGCACCACAGCCAGACAACTTGGAGAAAGAAAAGGAGCGTCGTCGGGGCACTTCTCACCGGCGACGTCTCGGTGCTCCATCGGCACGAACAATTCAGCTTGTGAGAGTGCTTGAAGCGTCCTACAGTAGCTTTCTTAGGCATATTCTCTCATGCTCCAATCTCTCCTCAGGGATCATCTCACAGCGGGACGACCTCGAAGTGCGGGGTAAGGAGGTTTCCGCCCCTTGGATCGCTTCTGCGGGCGTCCCGAGGAGTCGACAAAAAGTTCCTCCGGAGTCACTCCGGACAATGCTCTCGGTCGATCTACGGTCACGGGGGCATCTCTGTGCCTGGAATTGGCCGGGCAAATGCAGAGCGATCCTTGAAATGACCGGCAAGTCGGTCAACAACCAAAGCTCCTCGAAAGACGATGGAAGCGTCGAATCTCCTGGCTCTGGATTGTTCAAAATCGGGGTCAAGGTCCGATGGCCATCGGCTGATGATGCCGCGTTTCAGATCGATCAGAGATCTGGTAGTACTTCTTTCTGTCGACCCGATGATGAGCAAACGTTGTTCCAAGCCTCGCCTCACTTGGCCATCATCTCAACCATTCGAACACCAGCTCGCTCCCATTGCAATTAGTGGGCATCGTTCGGGACATCAAAGGAAACCGGGCAACTGTGCTCAAGCTGAGTGAGGCTTGTCTTGATACTGGCAACGAAGACGGTTCTGTCGGGCAGACACAAGATGTGAAGGGAAGCATGGTGCAAATCAGGAAACATTCTGTCCAGCAAAGCGAGCGAGCTGATGTACTGTACGTCGCCGCCCTGCGTCAAGAGAAAGCCGCGACTCGGTGAGAGTTAACTGTCAGAGACCCACACAGGTCACGATTTTCTCGAGGAAAGAAGCTGCGTCGACTGCAGCGCGATGCAAGCAAATGGTGATTTTTAGCTGGGATCCTGTTTTTTGGAATTTTGGCTGCCTTGGCCCGTGCGACGATACGCGGGTCCATTCCGACGATCAGTGCAGTTTGGATGCATCAGCTTTGTCATCCTGCGCTTGCTGCTCATAGCGTGCCTCCCGGCCAGTCGAGCCCAAGAAGAGAGAGGTCTTGGACTGGATCGTATTGTCGCACAGACACGACGCATTCCATCCTCGCACCATAGCTTCCCTCATTAGCGATGGATGACAGTGGAAATGTCATACTGCTCGATGGATCAAAATGGATCGGATCGCGGCAGCCCTTTCGCTTCCGCCATGGACGGCTTCGCATCCGCGCTAGGCCCATGCAGAGCGGTCGAACAAGAAGGCGAGTCTCGTCTACAATCGTCGCCAGTTTTGGATTACCGGCCTTGTCCTCGGATGTGGCAGGAGGCTCAGAGAGAGAGACAGGCAAAGAAAGAGCGCTTCTCAATTTGGTCAGCGCGTCCATTTTTATTCTCGAGGCACTTGGCCCCCAGTGAATTCGACTCCATTTTCGGTTTCCCTCCACCTTTTTCGTCGGCGTTTGTGCGTTCCTGTCGCCCGTTTTCAGCGTGACCGTCATCGTCCAGGTCCTTCGTCTTGGCACGATTCACCACGATTCGTGCAAGGCAATCGCGGCTCTGAGCCAGTGCTCACCATCGCTGATCTGCGTCCATCCGTCTCCTCCTCCTCTCGATTCACCAAGCACCTCTTCTTTTCCGGACAGTTGCTCTTCCGCTCCTATACCTTTGATCATCGACCATAATCCCTTCCGCTCGCCCATCGTGCGCGCACTCTCTCGGTGTGACAGCGCCGTCCGGAGTCTTTACCTTTCCTCCTCGGCGGCTGACTCCATCTCCAACCAGGCTAGGTGAGGCCCAAGCGGCTTGCTTTTATATTCTCGACGACTCGGTCCAGATCGCGTCGATTTCTCAAGCTACAGACCGCACAAGAGCAGAGCGTCCGACTCCTGTTGATCCTTCGGGCTTTGCAATCCCTTTCCACCACCCTGTGAGCGAACGTTGTACAGTATGTCGTACGCTCCGCAAGCCATCCATTCCAACTTGTCGCGGCCACACCCGACCGACTCTCGTCTGCTGCAAAACCTCATCAAGGGCGAAAAGAGCTACATTGATAACCTCGCAGCCTCGTCCGTCTCTGGCTATGCAGCCGCCAGCGCCTTGGCAGCGTGGGGAACCTCCGAGGCGCCAGACATTTCGAAAGCAGCCCAGACCCTCTCGGAAATCCTCGCCTCGGTAGCGGATGCTCAGCGCACGCATGTGCAAGCTCTCGAAGGCTACCGCAGTGCGCTCAAAGACGTGCTCGATCGCGAACAGAGCATCCGATCCGTGGTGCGTGACCGCGACATTCTCGTGGGCCGTCTCATCAAGGCGAGCAAGAAAAAGGTCTCCAAGAAGGATTCGGGTCTCAGCCAGGATGAAAAGATGGAAAAAGTCAATGCAGCGCAACGCGAGCTGCACGCCTGCGAACAGGTGCTTGCCAGCGAAGAAGCTGCCTTGGTCGGAGTCAAGCGTCGTACCTTCAAAGAGGCGCTCACCATGCGCATGAAGACCATGGGCGATGCTGGTGCTGCCACCGTCGAAGCTGCCAAAGAGGCCATCTTGCTACTCGACGAGTTTGACACGCATGGTCCCTTGCTCCAAGCCACCGGCGGCGGTCAGTACGAGAGCATGTACGCTGATGGTGGTATCCAGACCGGCGCCTACGACAACCACGCGCTCGCGCTTGAGCAGGGCGACTACGCTGGCCAGCAACCCGGTGGTGCGCCTGGCTTGCCCCCACAGGCGTACGCCGACAACTATGCCAGCCATGGCTCTCCTGTTGCTGGAAACGGCGCCAACCTCACGCGTGATGAACAAGGCCATTTCCACAAGGACCTTCAAGGTAAGTGTGCAGTGCGAGCATCGCCTCTTCTAACAAGGAACAGCAGCATCGTGCGAGCGGCAAGACGAAGGGAGCCGGCGACTTGAGAGCTCCTTCCGTCAATTTGAAATCGGCAAAGTGGATCCGCTTGACGCTGACGCATTCACGCATTTTCATTTTATTTTTCCGCTTCTCCGATTTCCACTGCTGCTCCTCTTTTGTGCCTACGAATATTCCACTCTCTGCATCCTGCACGGACGTCGATTTCGTTACCGGAATCGGATCGTCCGCACCGTAAATGCGCGCGACTTTGCCTTCGCCCTTTGTCCCCCCTTTCGCACTTGACTTACCTCCTCGATCCATCCTCACACACTTACTCCAAGCAGGCCAGGATCACCGTCACGCTCAACACTTTGACGGAGCATCGGTTACGCCGTCGCAGTCGGCCAGTCAGGTGCTTGGCCACGATCGCGCCCAGGTTCCACTCGGTCAGCGCTACACCTCGCACTTTGAAGACGTCGAAGAGCAAGAAGGCGTCCCTTCCGACACCGACAGCAAAGAGGACTATCGATGCGCCTTTATCGAGCCCCGTTCGCGCCTGCCGGCTCCACACGAGCTTGGCGTCGCTGCAGACATCCGCGATTCTTTCATTCCCGAGGCAGCTGGTGCCAACGGTTCGGCAGCTCCGCCCCTGCCACCGCCCGGCAAGGACGACGAGGCCTCGTGCGTTCCTATGCCTGCCGTCCCCACCGCACCTGCCTTTGACGTCAACCAAGCTCGCGGATACGGCCAAGGACAAGCTGCCGACCAGGGCTTCACCCCTTCGCACGGTGCCGCCTATAGCCCGCCCCGCTACTCCATGTCTCGACGCAGCGGCGACTCGGAAAGTGGCTACGGCCACCAGCGCACATCGAGCAATTCGCTCATTGGCAAGGTAAGCCGCCTCTTCAAGACCGACATCCGCAACGGTTCGCCTGCTGAAAACGAACGCGCTGGTTGGAACACTCGCACCTCCGCCAACGTCGAGCAGGAGAACGAACGACGCCGCTTTGCCTCACTTCGACGAGCCGAGCCTGACAGCTCTGATGAAGAGCCCGACACCCGCAAAGTCTTCCGCAACGTCAATCATCAACGTCCAGGCTGGGAGGCGGGTGCATCCGGCGACGTCGGTGGAAAGAAGCTCACTTCCCGCATCTTACCCGGTCCAAAGAGCAACAAAGCTCACGAGGCCGAGCAGGCCGAAATCGACCGCATCCGCGCCTCTGTCGTCGGCGGCGGCATTGGCTCTACGCCCGCGACCCCTCACAGGCTTGCCAGCGGCGCCGACAGCATTCGATCCAACAACACTACCGCCACCAAGAAGAAGAAGAAAAAGCGCTCCGTGGCTGGTAGCGAGATCGGCACAGCGCCTACACGTTCTTCCGCCAGCTACACCGTGCTGGGCGATCTGTCTTCATTGCACGGTAACGCGACTGCCGGTGATGCCACCGCCCGCCCTGGCCTCTCGCGCAGCTCTACGATGAAGTCGACCAGCTCCAAAAAGAAGAACAGGACCAGCATTGCCAGCACCGGTCTCGTCGGTGGCAACATCTTCAATCCCAACGCGGGCAAGTACGGAGCTGACTCGTGGGTCAAGAAGCCGGTGAACCAGATGACGGCCTATGAGGCTGTCGCCATGGCTGGCGTCGTCCCCAAATCTGCCGCCCCCAAGGACAAGCCAGCAGCGGCGCCATCTGCGTCTGCGGTTCCTGCTTCGCTTGCGCCCCTCCCACCTGTTCCTGTTCCTGCTCCTGTTAGCTCTTCGCGACCGGCCTCGATCATGTCGTCGGCCAGCAAGAACCCGCCGCTCAAGTCGGCACTCAAGACCCCGACCCTCAGCCGCAACAACAGCACCGCTAGCGCAAAGGCTCCTTCGTCTTCCCCAACTAAGAAAGCGGCAGCGCAGCCCTCTGCAGGCACCTCGAATGCCCCGGGTCTCCCTGTCAAGTCTGCGCTTCGCAATGACATCACTCAGAGCATCCGAGCAGAACCGCTCCCTCAACCCAAGATGGAGCCTATCCCGAAAGCACCGGCGCCCGTCGCATCGACGCCTCTCCCCGAGACTGCGGCTCCATCTCAGCCAGCTGCCGCCTCTGAAGCGCCTGCAGCTTCGCAGCTCGCAGTCCCAACAGAGACAGTCAAGTCAGCAGCACCACAGGCGCCACAGTCGGTGCTGAGCATCGAAGAAGACAAAGGTTTTGATGGCACTGGCCGTCTCGATGTCCCCGTCGCTGCTGGCGGCGTGACGAGCAGCGCGCCAAAGGATGCCTCGACGATCGCTCAGCAGAACAAGGCACAGATGCCTAAGCTGGACATGCCTAGCTCCGAGCCCTTCTCCATCTCGTTCGATGGCACACGCCGTGGATCCGCCGTGACGACCGAGAGCGCAGCCGACGACGGCGTTGTGACCCCTGGAGCCATGCAGACGTATCAAGCGTTCATCCAGGAGCACAGCGATTCTCCCACCGTCGAGAGATCGGCTAATGCTACGCCTCTGGGAACTAAGTCGCAGCCTGAAGGTGTCACGTGCTTGACCGATCGTAAGATCAAGCTCGAGCCTAGCCGCGTCTACGGTGTCGGCGCGCCCGAGGTGAGCGACACTTCGTCCGAAGAGGGCTCGCCCGTCAAGACCTCTGACAAAGCCGAGGGCGGAGCACAGAAGGCAGCCCAGGTTCAAGCTTCGTCAGCCCTTGCAGACCCAGCCCACAAGCCGGATCCAAGCTTGCAGGGTCTCTCGAGTGCTTCTGCCGCCAAGCCAATCAGCGCAGCCATGTTGGCGGTGCCTGCAAAAGCACCCAGCGAGACCGACAGCACTGTCAGCCGCCGCAAGAGTGTCCGCATGGCGCCCGACGTCAAGCTGCCACCCGAAACGCCAACCGATGGCGAATTTGCTACGCCCCGCGGTACCGAACACGGTGGCCAGGATCCTCTCGCAGCTCGTGGTTCGCAGTTGAGTAGCCGCATCGCTCCGCCTCCGGCTGCTCCTGCCAAGGCGACTAAAGAGGCCGGTTCTATTGATCTGGCAGGTGGCCGACAGACCACCGGCTGGACCAGCCGCGTTCGCGACACGGTGGACAGCAGCGACGAAGAGGACGTCGACGATGACGGCTACTCAAGCGCACGTAAGGCCTTTGGCTCTGCGACGCGAGGCTGGGGTGAAGCCATGGGCACTGTCAAGCCTAAGACGAAAAAGACGGCGGGCGATGCTGCTTCGGTGCGCTCCAAGGCTTCAGTGACTTCAAAGAAGACGGCTGCCAGCAAGCGCGCTTCGGAGGCAGTCGCTGCATCTTCTGCTGCTGCTGCTGCTGCTGCTGCTGTGCCTGCCGCCCCGCAGCCTTCAATCGGATACGTGCCCACGGCTCCAGGCTCTGTTTCCTCTACGCTGTTCACTGTCAAAGCACCTGGTTCTTCGGTCGGGGCCGGCGCCAGTGCGCCCGCACCGTCCACGTCGATGTACTCTGTGACCGCACCTGGTTCAGTCGTAAGCGGAAGTGCGATCGCTCCTCCACCCACTGCGCCAACCACTACAAGCGCAGCTCCGGTGTCTTCCACTCCTGCCCCCGCAGCTGCCCCTGCCACAGCTATGGTCCAAGCCTCGACTCCCGCTGCCGCGCCTGCTCCTCTGACGGCTTCGAATCTCAACGCACTCGACGGCAACAAGGATCGACCTGTCATGCCTCCCGTCCCTGTCGCCCCTCCTGTCCCGGGCCAGAGCACCATCAGCGTGCCGACGGCGCCTCCTCCGGCCATTTCTGGCAAGGATAGCAGCTTGGGGGGTAAAGGCTTCTTCCGCAGGTTCAAGCGCAACAAGTAAGGAAATTTCCACCTTTTCACTCCATAACATCACACTCGTTTTTAGCTCTCTTCTTCCGGAAGGGTCCGCGTCTCTCCTTTTTGTATCTAGGACTCGTATTAATTGGATCGTGGTTCGATGCCTGTTGTGCTTGTAAGCTGTGCCCTCAGGCGGGATCGGGCCGTAAGCGTGTTTGGTGAATTGGAGAGTGCGCGAACAGGCTCGCTTCTGTGGAATGGGAAACAGATCGAATTGAATAGGACCCACAATGGTATACGAAGGACGATGCTGAGATGCGCTATCTACATGCGTGTGGAGGGAAGCGAACAGGTATGGGTATGGGTGCCGTAGCGGAGGATAAAGAAGTCGCATTGAAGCTGTGAGAGATTGTAAAAGTTCTGTGGTTGCAGACGTGGGGACACTGAGAGCTTCTACAGGGATGCGGTGTCGCACAGTGAATACGAGTGGTTGTGTGGTTGAAGGCTGCTCAGCAGTTGCAACTATCTCTCGCGACGCCGAGTCCATATCCTACGTATCCTCCTGGGTCTGTCAAAGAGATATTGCCTCTGCTGCTGTCGCCGGCATGTGCAGCTGGAACGCCACCCGGCATCCTATCTCCCGGTCTCCTCTCTCCCGGTGCAGTCTTTTGCCACAAGGACGGTGTGGAGATGATCCGATTAACGAGCTCGTCAAAGGCGCCATTGACACCCACACCCTTCTTGGCGCTGCACTCGACAAACAGACAGCCCATCTTGTCGGCAAACGCCTGGCCCTCTTGTGTCGTCACAACGCGCGAGAACTCCTTGTCGACCTTGTTGCCGACGATGATCTTGACCACATCGTCGCTTGTGGTGAAAGTCTCGAGTTCGTTAAACCAGGTCGGTAGCGCGTCAAAAGTGTCGCGCTGCGTAACGTCATAGGCTATGATGACGCCCTGTGCACCACGATAATAGCTGGATGTGAGCGTGCGGAATCGCTCCTGTCCCGCCGTGTCCCAGATGGAGAGCTTGAACCGTTTGCCGCCCACCTCGATACCTTTGATACGGTAGTCGACGCCGATGGTGGCAGTGGTCTCTTCCGGTGACAGGAACTCGTCGTCTGTGTATCTTAGGAGCAAAGAGGATTTACCGACGGATGATGCACCGATCAGGAGGACCTTGAGCGTGGGCACAACCCCAGAGGAAGACATGATCGGGGGTTTAGCTGCACGCTAGAGAGCTTCCGAAGTTGGGTGGGTCGGAAGAGAGATGGTTGTGTGAATGCAGCCGAGAGCAGAGCGACGAGATGGATGTGTCTGGAATGCTCCCTTGACAATAGATGCCTTTGCGTCCGTGATGTTACGATCAGTGGTGGTGGAACGAAAGCAAGATTTTGTCGTGGATGACGATGGCAAAGAGGCACGCTGCTGCGCCATGCATGTGAGTGATGTGAGTGTGTTTTTTAGAATAGCGACGTCGAGAGCCGCAAAGCTGAAAGCGCGAGATGTGGAGGCCGCGGATACTTGTTGAGCCAGATGGTCTAACATACTTTCAGGGAAGTTGATATCGTACGAGTGTCTCGTGTGATGTTCCATGAACTTTTTCTTTTTTGGCTTCAGAAAATTTGTGGCCGCAGTCAGAGAAGGATTTGTTTTCAGACGAACTTCTCACAGTTTTCCAACGTTCTTCTTGACCCAATCCATCAATCGACCCAGTATACCCGACCTCTCTCTTCGTCAACCGCGAAAGGTCATCACATCCCTCATTTGCATCACAAGCACGAGTCTCTGCCACCAAATCCCCATACGGCTTCCTTGGATACCCAAACCCGGAGCTGGTCTCCTCCACGTCACCTCGAACCCTAGCCTTCCTTCAACAGGCACCGCCGGGTGCATAGGTGACGACCTCGAACGTAACACACAAGCATCATGCCGGTCTCTTTCTACGACGAGATCGAGCTGGAGGACATGTCCTATGACGAGGAGAAAGACTTGTTCCACTATCCTTGCCCCTGCGGTGACCGATTCGAGATCACACGACAGCAGCTCAAGGACGCCGAAGACGTTGCACGATGCCCAAGCTGCTCTTTGATCATCCGAGTCGTGTTCGACCCCATCGACTTTGAGGATGATGACGACGAAGCACTAGAAAACACCGTCGAGGCAGCGAACCAGGCTGTCGCCGCAGCTGCCTGATCGCTCTCGGCCTTCGCCACCAGGCATCAGTAGGACCAGAGGTAAGTATTCTGTTCCAGGCACCGAGAACAAAGCGAACGGCAAAAGCAAACGAGACAGGTCCTTAGACATACCATCGAAACTCGGAGGATTAGATTTAACTATTCAGTTCTGCTTCCGAATAGAGACTTCGCAATCTCTTGTGGACAACTTATACCATACCAAAACCTTATATGACACTTTGCATCGAGTGCACCACCAGTGCTCGGATGGGAGGGAGGACTGATGGATGCAGAGACTGTCTCTCGCCAATGTCGCTCTCTTGCTTTACGCCGCTCTCGAGTGGTACAGCCAAGACATGTGACTGACCTCGATCATTGCCATCCATTCCCATCCGCAGGTCAACATAGTTGCCTTTCCGCCCTGCTATCCTCAGCATCGGTTCCCCGTGGCCACACAAGGTTAGTAGCATCTTCCAACCTCTTTGCGTCGTTCACGCCTTGGGTCATGCATAAGCAGGTCCGAGAGCCTGGTGGGCGCTTTTTCCATGATTAAAACTAGTTTATCCATTCTCTGAGGGGGTGGGGTGTCTGACGTAGCCTGGGCTCGGCGAGGGCATTGGACTTTGTCGCTTCTTCGGGGGCTTGATGGAGTTCCGGTCTTCGCTCCAGGCTCCATCTTTCCGATTCTTCTTTTCGAGCTGCGATGCCGGCACTAGGACGCTAGGCGCGTTTAGGCCGCTGTTTCTGCTGTTACTTGGTGTCGATTAACTCGCTTCGGCGGCATGCGAAAGACATCGAGTCGGCGTTATGGTGTGTAGCCTTCGCGCTGTCTCTTGTGTCGAGATCGTCTTTGCTCGGTCTGTAGGATTGAAAAGGTGTGTTGCAGCCCCGACCGTCCGTAGATGCATTTTAATCTTCTCTATGAACCCACCCTCCTTCATCAGCGATGAACTTTGCGGAGTATCTGCTGGGATGCATTAGGCGTCAAGGGGACATGGCGCTGACGACCTCTTCCCTTGGTTATTTTAGCCTGATTGCAGCATCTCAAGTCGCATCACGGGATTCGCAACGTGGTCCGTCCTGCGGTCCTTCAAGCATTTCTCTACCTACTTGTAAGTGTCCATCAACGCGCCGATTGCTTCCAACGCCGATGTTTCACACGGACTCGTGGTGCTCTTCCTCTTCTTGTCTCTCGACACAGGTGGCGGAGACCGTCACGGGTCTGGGCTTTGATGAACGTATTTCCCATACTCTTTTATACCGAGCTGTGAGCCTACGCAGTGGCGGGGCTGAGATCGCTTTGCTCAAAACATGCATCACCAACTGAGCCCTTTTCTCGCAATCGACATGGACATTTTCGCATAGCCAGAGGGACAAGAAGCGCTGACATTCAATCCACCACTTTGTCCTCGATCAATGTCACAGATCCCACCGCCGATGCACTTACAAGCGCTCTCTGACGGACCAGCATACTGTTTCTCCCTAGCATTGCATTCTGTAACAACACCATATCGCATTCTTTGTCGCATTTCTTCCGTATCGACCGCTATCTCTTGACTCCTCGTCTTGGTCGGCTCTCGATTGTATAATCCCAGCATTTCACCTATACCACCATCAGCAACCCTTTGCCATCCATCATGGCTGTGTATGTCTGTGCCGCTGACTGCTGTCGAGTGTCCATCCTGCCCTCTGATGGTGGGAATGGTGAAGGCAAACTCACGAAGCGAAAGTCGGTTTCAATTCGTGCAAAAAACCATTTAAAAAAGAGAGAAATGAAAAATACAAACTTGAATACAAATTTAATGTCAAGCGCGGTTCCGAGAGAAGGGAGGTGTTGGGCCTGAAACACGCACGGACGGTGTGCGTTGCGTGTGCGTGCGTGCGTGCCTGACTGACAGCAAAGGAAGGAAGGGTTGCAAGGGCAAGAAGAGCAGACGCAGGCGCCAGCAGCTCGAGCTGCGCAGAGAGACACACAGACCGCACGATGATGGCCTTTCCGTCACTTTGCACTTTTGCCTTTGCTCACCATCTGCTCTTTAGCACCTAACGTCGATCCTATCCGTCTCTCATCGTCTCGACGTTCGTCGGTCTCTTCGTTTCGACTTTAGCCCCGTTTTCCTGGCTGATTGCACGGTCCAGCAACCCAACGAGCAAAGCAGCACCGGCCCGACCTTGATCTCGCCCCCAACACACCCGCACCCGACACAACACGGCAAGCATGGCGTCCAACGGTATCGGTATCGCCAACCTGCCCAACCAGCGTCACAAGATTGTGGCCAAGGCAGGTGGCCATTTCACACTCATGGTGGTGGGAGAGAGCGGTGTAGGCAAGACGACGCTCATCAACACGCTCTTTAGCACCGAGCTTGCTACGGGCAAGGACCACACTCGACGACACACCAAGCAGCTCGACAAGACAGTCGAGATCGACATTATCAAGGCTGAGCTCGAGGAGAAGCAGTTCAAGGTCAAGCTCACCGTCATTGACACGCCCGGCTTTGGCGACTATGTCAACAACCGTGATTCGTGGACACCCATCGTTGACTTTATCGATGACCAGCACGAACTGTACATGCGTCAGGAGCAGCAGCCCGAGCGACGTGAGAAGACCGACCTGCGTGTCCACGCCTGTCTCTACTTTATCCGCCCCACCGGTCACACACTCAAGCCGCTCGACATCGAGACGATGAAGCGTCTCGGTACGCGCGTCAACCTGATCCCCGTGGTGGCCAAGGCCGACACGTTGACGCAGGCCGACCTTGCCGTTTTCAAGCAGCGCATCCGCGAAGCCATTACCACCCAAAACATCCGCGTCTACTCGCCACCCGTCGAGGTGGACGACGAGGCAAGCGCAGAGCACGCCAAGCTGCTCATGGGTGCCATGCCCTTCTCCATCATCGGCAGCACCGACGACGTGCACACCAACGACGGCCGTGTTGTCAAGGGACGAGAGTACCTCTGGGGTGTCGCCGAGGTGGAGAACGAAGAACACTGTGACTTCAAGAAGCTCCGCTCGCTGCTCATCCGCACACACATGCTCGACCTGATCAACACCACCGAAGAGCTCCACTATGAGAACTACCGCCAGGCGCAGATGGAGACGCGCAAGTTTGGCGAGCCCAAGGTGAAGAAGCTCGACAACCCCAAGTTCAAGGAGGAGGAGGAGATGCTGCGAAAGCGCTTCACCGAACAGGTCAAGCTCGAAGAGGCGCGTTTCCGTCAGTGGGAACAGCACCTGATTGCAGAGCGAGACAGGCTCAACAAGGATCTCGAAACCGCCCATTCCACCGTCAAGGCGCTCGAGGCCGAACTGTGAGTTGTCGTTGCCCTAAATTGTGACGATGCAGACGCTATTAGGATGATCTTTCGACTGACACTATCTGCAATTCCTTTTCTGCTTTTGATATCCAACAGCGACGCTTTGCAAAACGGATACGGCCGAGGCACGCAGCGTCGTTGATCGTCGCTGGCGCTGATATAGCCAGGTCGACGAATTGAAAAAGTCGATCTTGATCTCATTTGTTACCCTTGTATCGTACTGTAACAGTGCACATAATCGAAGCAGGCTCACATTCTCAAAATGTAGTGGCCATCGTAAGTATCATCTGTGGTTGCAAGTCGCTTGAGAAGCGAATGGGGATTTGGATGGACGCAGGAGCGATGCACATTATTTTCGAGTAGAGGAGATGGGGGAACGAGGTGCGCGTAACAGGGCAAGAGAAGGAGAGGAAAGACTTTGAAGACGACTGGGGGGAAACACGGCTCGCAGCAAAGCTACACTGTGACTGACACAGTGACAGCACAGCCAGCTCGAACGGATCTAATATGTGAAAAGGAACCTTCTCGATGAGTCGAGTGCAGTGGCTCTGGTCGCATGAATCTCTCTGCTGATCTGAGTCATCTTGTCCGCGAACCGCGTGGGGTACTGGTCACGGATGGCCTTGTCGTTGAATTCCCCACCGCCGGCGACCTCGTACCAGGGGTTGGCGAACAAACAGAACCGCATCCTGAACTCGAGGGAAGTTTCCCTCATGCGGGGGCTTTGGCCACTTGGAAGCGCTTACGCGTCTCTTTTTGGACGTCGATCCGGGCATGCTGTTGCCGCCACTTACCGGGTGACGCTTGGACATGGCGAGCTTGTCGAGAAACCATCTGGGGTAAGGAGCGAGGACTGACTCGATGACGTAGCTGCCGGTCCCTTCCCACCAGATTTTGACGGGACCATCAAAGACCTTCTCGATCACTTTAGGCTGGGTGGTCGAGGGGCAACGGGCTTCTGTAACGACCTCATAGAACGCACGAGTGGCGCCGGCTACGTCAAAGTGGCGAGCGCGTCGCTTGGTGGATGGCTTGGGAGCAGCAGGCTTGGAGCTCGAAGGAACTGAAGGCTTGGGGACGGCACTGTCCTTGCAAAATTGGAAGATCGTGGGAAAGCCCTGTTTCATCATGTCGACGATTTCGCTGAAACCAGGGGGATACTTGTCGCGGATCGCCTTGTCCACCTTGTCCCATCCGCCGGTCATACGGCACCAGACCCGGAGTGCTTCGTGAAATCGCTTGCTAGAGTCGAAATGGTGAGTGAAGGATTCTTCATGCCACAAACAGCCAAGCATCAACTTGACGTAGATCCTGAACAACTCCCGAGTACCCTTTGCGACGTCGTAGGCCGCCCTTTCGGCTGCACTGGCCAGCGGGATCGGATTCAGGCATTTCAGCTTTGGCGGCAAGGTCAGCGGGGCCGCTTTCCATCGCGCTCATCTTGACGAAAGAACAGAAGCTTGGAGGTGAAGAGCCGAAGGGCCGACTGACAGTCTGGTTGGGAGTTGGCTCTTTTGAACGACGCATGACGACGAAAGATGGGAGCTGGTTCGGCACGGACGAGACGCTTAGGAGGCCACTATTTGTACTGCACTGGTCGAACACTCTTCAAAGACTCAGGCGCAGGCCTTCCGCTGATGATCTGCTGCGCAAACAGACTACAAAGCTACAAAGCTATCAAATGAAGCGCACCGCAAGGTGCGGATGGAACTTGCAAAGCCCTGTGGAGAACCGAAGCGCAGATGTACTACAGTATGCGAGGAAGAGAGTGGCGGTTGGGGGGCTCTGCCGAACTGCTGCCACTATTTTTTTTTTTTTTTTTTTTTTTTCCCCAAAGGTCGCCCACACACAGACACACGCATTCGCTGCCCACACGCGTTGCTGCACTGTCCGAACGTTGGATTTCTGTCAGCAAACTCAGATCCGGCCGCTTGCTCAAAATTGACTAGAAAATGACGCTTGCTTACTGTAGTTGCGATTTTGAGAATTTGTCACAGAAGGCGTAATCGCGACTCACAGCCACTTTGCATGCATGGCAGAGAGTGTGAGAGTGAGAGTGAGAGCGTGACGGCAAGTCCAAAATCGCCCATGCGTCGCATCAAACGGCCCGCGCTCGACGAGCCAATTCCTCGGAGCTCTCTCTCTCTCTTCACCCTCCTTCACTTCATCACAACCTTATACGATTAACCTTGCATCGCGCCATCCTCCATCTACTCATCCGTCGCATCCTGCATCGGTCTCGTCTCGGACGGCGCAGTCCCAGGTCTCCCACCGCCTTGCATCAACAAGCTCGGGTTTACAGCGCAGGTCGTGCACCAGCTCCACCTTTTGAGTTCGGACTACGCCAACGTATCTTGCCAAGCCCTTTCTCATTTGTCAATCACACGTTCGACAACTGAACAAGCGTCAAGTCTTGTTGCGCATACCATTCCGATACATCCGTTCGGCTCCTTTGTCAAACCACGGTCTTTAAATCCGAAAGCATTGTCAGCGCGCATCGGAAAGCGATCCGTACTCACCTCCCACTTGAATCGGCGCATCCGTCACTCGAAGCTTGCTCGGTCCTTTCGACCACTCTTGACTCTAACGTCGTAACAGCCATCAACCATGTCGCTGCAGAACATCTCGAAGTCCGCCGTCCGTGTAGGCAAGAACTACATCAAGGGCTATTCAGACGTCCAAGTCAAGGTGCGAGATGCTACGTCCAACGACCCTTGGGGCCCCAGCGGCACCCAGATGAACGAACTTGCACAGCTCTCCTACAACCAGTAGGTATCTTTTTGCATTGGCTGATTTGTCCGAGAAGGATCTGAATACTGACCTCATGCCCCTTTACCTCACCACCGCCACCTCTCCTCAGAAACGAATTCATCGAGATGATGGAGATCCTCGACAAGCGTCTCAACGACAAGGGCAAGAACTGGAGACACGTCTTCAAGTCGCTCACTCTTCTCGATTACCTGCTCCATGCCGGCTCCGAAAACGTCGTCATCTACTTCCGCGACAACATTTACATTGTCAAGACGCTCAAAGAGTTCCAGTACATTGACGAGAATGGCAAAGATCAAGGCGCAAACGTCCGACAAAAGGCCAAGGACATCACCAACCTGCTCCAGGATGAAGCACGTCTGCGCGACGAGCGTCGTTCGCGATCCCACATGCGCGACCGTATGTCCAACGGCCCTGACGACGACGACGACGAGAGGAGACGGAGGCGTGCAGAGCAGGAGAGGAACCGTCGTCGACCCAATAACAACAACGAAGACGACGAGCTGCGACGTGCCATCGAGGAATCCAAACGTATGGCGCAGCAGGAGCAGGACCGCATTCGTGCCGAGGCAAAGGACGAGGATGAGCTCCAGCGTGCGCTCGCCCTCTCGAAAAGGGAGGAGGAGGACAGGATCAAGGCACTCGAAGAGGCCAACAAGAATGCTCTGTTTGACGACTCGATCAACCTGGATGGCCCCAACGCTTATACCCAGAACCAGCAGGTTGATTTCTTTGGCAACCCTCTCGTCGACACTTTGGGCTCGCAGAACTACGGTCTTCAGCCGCAGTACACGTCGTTCAACCCGTACATGCAGATGCAACCCACCGGCTACAACCCTTTCCTTCAAAACCAGCTGCAGCAACAGGAGCTAATGCAGCAGCAATACATGCAGCAGCAGCAAGCCGAGTACCAGCGTCAGCTTGAGCTTCAGCAGGCCGCTGTGCAGTACCAAAACATGATGACGCAGCAGCAGCAACCGCTTCGACCGCAGCAGACTTCGTTTGGATCCAACAATCCATGGCTGCAGTCTGGCCAGCAACAGCAGCAGCAGCAGCAGCAGCACAACGTGCCCGTGGGAGACTTGTTCTCGTCGGCACCCACTCCTCCGCCAGCGCAGCCTGCGCCGCAACCGACACCACAGCCTGCAGCGCAGCCCTCGCCCCAGCAGAATCGTCCCACCCGTGCCAAGGTCAACGACGATGGCAAGTACAGCGAGCTCAACCGTCTGCTTGCGCTCGGTGACGGCGTCGACACGTTTGGCAACACGGGCGACATGAGGATGGGTCCCAACATTGCACACTACAACCAGATGCGCGCTCAGAAGACGGGTATGAACTTTAACGCCAATACGGCGGGAGGTCAGCAGGGCGGTGGTGCGGGTGGTGCGGGTGGCGATAACAATCCTTTCTTCAAGGTTTGAAGCGTCTTTTCGTTTCGGTTGCGGGTTTGGCTTTCTGTAATGTCTCTGTTTTCTTTGTTTCGATGCAATTCAAATGGTTTGAAAACTCAAACGCGGATCTATCGAGCGAGCCGCGGTTTGATGTGCGTGCGCTCTGCCAAGGCTTGCGAAACGGCGAAGCGCAGCCACGGACAGGGGGAGACTGACGAAGAATGAGATCGAATCGTGAGGTGAGAGAGTCAACGAAAATGTTTACATTCCAACGCTTTAGGACGCTCGACTACTTGCGCAGCTGGTTCGCCTTGTACGACAGCGTGACAGGTTTGGTCGGGTATCTCCTGTGCTCGCTCTCCTGATCCGGCAGAGGCACATCGTCCGGCTTGTACACGTTACCCTTCGTATCCGTCGTAACCGTATCTGGGAAGTTCAACAAAAACGCGGCGTGAACAGCCCTAATTTCGAGCTTTGCAAACCTTATACCCAGACAGATATGTCGACCGGAACCCCAGGGAACGAACTCTCCCTCGCCCTTTCCTTCACCTCTAGCAAAGCGGTCCGGGTCAAACTTGAGCGGGTTAGTGTAGATGTTGCTGTTCCTGTGAGCGGCTGCGAGCCAGTAGCCGATAAATTCGCGGTCTTGGATGGGGTCGTTGCTGATCTTTGTCTCTCCTTGGGTGACCTTGCTAGCCGTGGAGACTTTGCGACGGAAGAGGAGGGAGATGAGCAGGAGGCGCAAGGTTTCGTCGAACACGGAGGTGTAGATGGGCATTTCTCCTTCCCATACTTCTAGGGGAACGCGGTCGAGTTTCTGTTGGAGGGTGAGCGAGTCGTAGTCGTCACCGCGTTGTTCGGCGTGGGCGCGGAGGATGCCGTCGAACTCGGCGCGGACGCGATCGCGAAGATCGGGGTGGGCGCAGAGGAAGATCAGGAGGTAAGAGGCGATACCGGTCGAGTTGATGATGGCTGCAAAGAGACCGCCCATGACGAAATCTTCGATGGAACGTGCGGAGGCGCCGCGATCGATCATTGATTGAACGTGGTCGTTCTCTCGTCGACCTTCCTTCTTGCGCTGTTCGAGGGTGGTACGAATCGCTGCGGACATCTTGATCGCTCCGATCCACTTTTTGACCGTAGATGGCCAAGGGAGGAGGGGGAAGTGCGTAGCCATGTAGCCCGTGTTATCGGCAAACGCCCAAAAGGGCCCTTCGAGCGCCTTGACCGTATTTACGTCCCTCGCGTGCTCCGCCAACCCAATCAGCAACACACTGATCTGAAACACAAGTGTATAGATCGTCTTGTGCACATCCAGCTGTCCATCCTTTGCAGGGTAACTTTGCAAATTCTCCACAATACACCTCATCATCTCCGGGATGGTCTCCTGCAACCTCTTGGATCCAATCGCCTGCTTCAAATTCTGCACAAATCCGTCCGACCCGGCATCGTCAGCGGGTGGAGTAGGCGCCAGCCACGAAGGCATCTCCGGAATGCCCGCAAACATGACCTCGTATCCTTGATTGAAGTGCAAGCCACGGTCGTTGAAGAACGTCTTGGCGTCCTGCGCCGGGTTGTTGGTGACGGTCATGATGTGATTGCGGGAGTTGACGCGGACGCCGGTCTGCTTGGGTGGGGTGAGGTGCCATGTTTCAGGGTCGCCAAAGACGGAACGGAGGAACGAGTTGCGTTGGGAGTAGAGCTGGAACGGTCCTAGGCCGGGAAGGAGCGAGCGGTAGGGTTTGATCGGGCCGGAACGGTAGAGTGCGGAGGGAGCTCTGAAGAGGTTCCATAGGAGGATGGTGAGGAGGATGGCTGCTGCGCTCCAGAAGGTTGAGGAGGTGATGAGCGTGCCCTGTGTGGACACGGCCAAGAGGTTTGAGGTCATGCTGAGGGGTGAATGCGCCTGACCCGGGACGCTTGTGGTGGTGTGGAAAGGGTTGCGGTTGATCTGTTCCGGGACGAAATAGATGGTTAGAGTGAAGTCGAAACTGTGGACCAACTTGCGGGGATGATGGTTGGTGAGAGGAGAAGGAGAGGTAGCGTGCTGAAACCTCAAGAGTATATGGCTTGTTTTTTTTTATCCTGTGACCCCAGTGTAGCTCGCTTCAGGCCATCTCGGCGCAAGCACGACGAGCACGGCAGCGACGGGAATGCATGCATGTCCAGCATGCACACACTAACGTACAGCCGAGCCACCCCTCCTTCATTCTACAAGATGCAACTCTGAGCAACAATCCTTTTTTGGACAGCTCAGCTCCGACGTTTTGGCGCCCTCCGCACTGTCGTTGCCCTCCGGCAAGACTGGTTCGAGCGTCATCTCAAGGCATTCAAAAGGCGGCTGATTCCATCGGAGTGCAAAGGCGGGCGCAAAAACGGCATTTGCTTGCCTTTCGCCCATGGAAGCGCTTATACGAAAGCCTTTCTGCAGTTTAATGTCCTTTTTTTTTCTGTCTTCAGCGAATGGCACCGGCGTTCTTTTGCTATGGACAGCTTGTACCGCACCAAGATGAGCTGATACGCGCAAAAGTCGATACACTGGCTCGGCACGCTGACTGCATTCTTGCGCGGAACAACGTGGGTTCTATGCGAGGAGAGAGTCACAGCCGAAGCTTGTTGGGAACTGCGTTGGCCAATCATCAGTCGCTCCACACGCAGCAACCTTGTGGTCCCTCTTCCGGGGCATCGTTCCGTCTCGTGAGCACTTGTGAGGGAGAGCACCAATGGTCAAGGTTGTTTCGCCAATGAAAGCCACGGGGACCAAGATCGATCAGCGCAAGGCGTCTTGCGGCGCTCCAAGCTTGAGAATGGGTTTGCAATTCCGCAACGACTATTCGGCGGGATCATCCAATATGCAGAATTGTATTTTATGGATCATATGCACTATCCCGGTCGAATGCCCGAGTGGTTATGGGGCTGGCTTCAAGAACACTATGATTTCTTGGCCACGTTATGGCAAACACCTCCAGTATTTCCTGGGTTCGAATCCCAGTTCGACCAGATTTCTTCTTTTTTTTTTTTTTGAGGCAGGCAATACCGCACGAAAGGCAAAAGTGGGGAGGTGGAGAATGCGGATGTGAGAATGATTCTCGGCAAACCGGGGACTACTGTTACCAACAACCGGACGAAGGTTTGCTCGTGCACGGAACTCTTCTCGTGGCCATCATCGTTATCATCATCATCATCATCGCAAAGGTTCATCACTTTCGAATCAGCACCTCCTTTTAGCAGATCACATCCGCCTAACGAGACTACATACACATCCTAGCCGCATCGAGGGAAGCAGCAAGGCATCGAGCGACGTATCTTACATCCTCGCGCCTCTCTTCTGTTTTCAACACCAGTCGGACTGCCATCAAAGCTAGGGAGGCGCCTTCACTTTCACTGCCTCGACCACCATGTACCCACCACAGCCGCCACTCGCGCGCGTCCGCACACCCGGGTTCGCAGGCTACAGCATCGCCTGGTCACCCTTCTTTGACCGCCGACTCGCCGTTGCCTCCTCCGCCAACTACGGCCTAGTCGGCAACGGACGACTGCACATTCTCTCGCTCACTCCCGAACCGAACCTCGTTGTAGAAAAAGTATTCGACACGCAGGACGGGCTGTACGATCTAGCGTTCAGCGAAGCGCACGAGAACCAGCTCGTCACCGCCTCAGGCGATGGATCGATTAAACTGTGGGATTGCGCGCTGCAAGACCACCCCATTCGCAACTGGGCCGAGCACAACCGCGAGGTGTTTTGCGTCGACTGGAACAACATCAAGAAGGACGTATTCGCAAGTTCCAGTTGGGATGCTAGTGTCAGGGTGTGGCACCCGGAAAGGCCGACCAGTTTGATGGCGATTACGGCGCATACCGGGTGCGTGTACGCGTGTGCGTTCTCGCCGCACAACCCGGACCTGTTGGCGACGGCGTGTGGAGACGGTCATTTGCGGCTGTTTGATTTGCGGCAGCCAGCAGCACAGCCGAGCGTCACCGTACCTGTGGGTGGAGAAGTGCTCTGTTTGGATTGGAACAAGTACCGCCCCATGACGATTGCCACCGGCAGCACCGATCGGGTCATCAAGACGTGGGACTTGCGCAATGCATTGTCAAAGCCTCCAACTGGTGTAGCGACGCCGTTGGAGTTGGGCACACCGATAGCTGCAATGCTGGGCCACGAATACGCCATTCGCAAAGTGGCTTTCTCGCCGCATGCTCCACAGTTGCTCGCTAGTGCAAGCTACGATATGACCGCGAGGATATGGGATACAGATGCAGCGGCGATGAATGGGACACATGGCGCTCAGCAGCAGCAGGTACCAGCAGCGGGAGTGGGGAGTTCGATGCGCAAGATTCACGAGACACATACAGAGTTTGTGGTGGGTGTCGCTTGGAGTTTGTTTCAGGAAGGATTGGTGGCGAGTACTGCTTGGGATAGCGAGACGCATTTGTGGACTGCGCATTAGCAATGAACAAGGCACGATTAAGCATAGCATAGTCGCATTGGGGCTCTCTCTAGCATTTGAAGATGTGTGAGTGTGGGTAGAACCTTTGAGCTGCGAGAGAGGGAGGACGCTATGCAGTATCGTGCTTACGGCTGATCAACGAGAACGTGCGGAGGTCCAATGGGCAATTTCATTTTTGCTGCAGGTGCGCACGGGCGATGACGGAAGAGTTCAACATCTTTCTTGTCGCACCACACACTTGGTCATCACCCCACCACCACCATCCTACACATTGAACGCTCCGTCTAGGAAACACGAGCGGGGCTTGCGCAATGTCGACGTCAGCCATCTCGACGCCCTCCGGTTCGGCGGTGGAGACGACTCCCTTGCTCACGGTCGCACGGCATAGGTACCACATCCACCCGGTCGCCGAATCCACCACCTCTACCGAGTACACTCCCGAGTCCGATCTGGTCGATATCACCAAAGACCGCTACGACCTTACGACGTTCAAAGGTCGCTTGTTGCATTTTGCCTCGGTCACTTCGCCTTTGACGCTGCTGGCTAGCAATGCCGAGCTCAAGGGGGCGCAAGAGCTGGTGCAGGCGTGCGAAGCGAAATTCCCAGCAAACCGTACCACCGGAAGCTACCTGGTACCGCGATCGGAGGCGCAAAAGTACTGGAAGGCCAAGCAGCTCGTCGATTCTTCCGTCCACCCTGATACGAGGGAGGTGATCCTGCTACCCTTCAGAATGGCCGCGTTCGTCCCCACCAACCTGCTCGTAGTGGGAGGGATGTTGATGCCCAACCCTAGCCTAGCGGGTATCGTATTCTGGCAGTGGATCAACCAATCGCTCAATGTAGCGGTCAACTACTCGAACGCCAACAAATCGGTCCCGATGAATATGAAGGAAGTAGGGTTGGCTTATGCTGCTGCTACAACCAGTGCGGTGGGCATCGCGGTGGGGATGAGCCGTGGAGTACCCAAGTTGAAAGTCAGCCCCGGGGTGAAGGGTGTGCTGACCAGCTTGGTGCCATTTGTCAGCGTCGCTAGTGCCGGTATCGTGAACATCAGCTGCATGAGGTGGAAGGAGATCAAAGATGGTGTGGGCGTGTACATTCGCGATGCCGAGGGCAACAGGCACCATGTTGGCGATAGCAGTGTCGCAGGCCAGAGAGCTGTAGCCATGACGGCTGCTAGTCGTGTCCTCACCAACAGTAAGTTTCCTCCCCACCAACCACCCCCTTTTCCTACCTTTGACCCTACTTTTCTCCATCACGTTGACACACTGACAAAATCATCCTCTGGCCTATCAAACAGTTCCAACACTCATCCTGCCTCCCTTGGCGCTGAAATTCCTCCAACGAGCCAAAATCATCCCCGCCTCCGGCCCCCTCACCCGCGCCATCGACCTCACCCTCATCGGAACCAGCTTGCTCGTCTTCCTCCCCCCGCCATCGCAACATTCCCCCAAGTAGCCAAAATCAACCCTACCCAACTCGAACCCAGATTCCATCACTTGACCGACCAACACGGCCAACCCGTTACTCAGGTCGAGTTTAATAAAGGTTTGTAGACGTTAAAACATTGTGGCAATTTTTTTTATTAGAAAAAAACTAGTGTTTTGACGCTGACGTTAGGATGTGTGACGGGTGCTGTGTAGCTGAGCGGTAGATTGAAGGAAGAATGTTACGAATGTTTAACGAGAGAGAGAGAGAGAGGGAGAGGGAGAGGGAGATAGAATGCATTCCAAAAGGTACAAAAGCTTGGTTGTAACAAAAGTCGACGAGCGGCAGCAAAAAGAAGAAGAAAGAATTGTCCCACCGTCAAGAGGTATACATATAACACACATCAAAAAAGGATCCTCCATCATTTACTTGTTCTTTCGCGATTCCTTCTTAATCACCACACCTTCGTCGCCACTACTCGATGCATCCGACTCCGACAATCCCACCTCCTCTACCTCCTTCTTCGCTGCCAACTTCCTCTCCTCCGCAGCCGTCACCGCCAACAACGGATCGTCCTCCATCCTAGGTGCGCGGTACGATCCACCCATGCGATCGCACACGGTGAAATACTGACCATAGTTGCACGTAAAGAACAAATGATGCAGCGTATGATGCGATGGACCATTGATGATTTTTTCGAGCGGCGAGTTGCAGATCATGTCGGAATCGTGGATCAGGATCGACCAGAGGTTGACAAAGACGAAGAGGCAGATGGAGAGTACGCGGTGGAGGGGGAAGACGAAGGGGAAGATGTGGTAAGGTAGCGACTGTGCGTAGCCGTCAAGGGGGTGGAAGGCGTGACTGGCGAACGGGGTGGGTACGAGCCATTTGTGGTGCGGCTTGTGTACGTGCTTGTACAGTCTCGGGTGGTGTTCGATTCGGTGCACCCAGTAAATCAAAAAGTCGGTGAAGACGAGGAAGAGTGGCACCGAGAGTGCGGCGTAGACCCAGCCGTGGTCGGAAATGTTTTGGTAGAGCTTGCTGTGTCCACGCACCTCGAGCACGAACCAGGGCACCGTCAACACGTCGAGCGGCAAAAAGGCGCGCAAGGAAGACTCGATCTCGAGCCGAACCTGGTTCTTGAGGAATCGTGGATGCTTCTCCATCTCCTTGTTGAAGATGTACTTGTACGAAAGCCCAGCAAAGCTGAAGTAGAGCACGAGGATTCCAATGTAGGTGAGGACAAACAGCGACATGGTCTGGCGGACAATGTTGTCCCTCGGAAGCGCCGAGACGTGCTGGAGTGCGGACCAGTCGACATTGTCACCGCTCAACGAAGACGAAACAGCCTCCTTGAGCACGGTGTTTGCGAACCAGTTGGATGGGGAGAGCACCGAGGTGCTAGCGGAAGCAGCCCATGTCGCAGCGTCGGACGACAGACCCAGCAGCGAGGAAAAGTTGCTCGACGAAGAAGCGGAAGCTAGCGAGGCCAATGCGGAAGGGTCTTTGGCGATGGAGCGTGGCAACGCGGGCCAAGCAGCGGCCCAGACCTTGTCGAGCGCGTACGTGTCGGCAATCTCGAGTACGAGATCCATGGTGACGGGGCTGAAGTGGCGTTGGTGGGAGGGTTTTCTCTTTGCTTCTCGAGTCGAAAAAAAGAATGCGGATCAGATCTGCGCGCTGCAAATGAGATGGTGGGGTGTGCCTGTGTGGATGAATTCTCGTGCTGAATGAGCAACCACGGAAAACCTTCAAGGATAGTAGGATATGATCAAACGCCACCCGATGCGAGTTGATGATACAGCTTCAAATGTCGTGTGACGAGGCGTGTCTAGGGATCAAAGCCGAGATGGTTGAAGGGGTGCGCGTGGAGTCAAGATATACAGTGTAGCAGAGCGATGCTTGCAATGCTCAAGTAGAAAGCGGAAGGAGGAGGGAGGAGGGAGGGAGTGGTAAGGTGTGGTAGAAGGCCAAGAAAGCCGAGTGAGATAACGTTGGAAAGCCAAAGCAATCAATGAAAGCAACGGTTAAAGCGCCGAGAGCGGAAGAGCCGAGTCCAAGTTTGGCGCAGAAGAGACAACTTTTTTTGGCCTTGGGGTGGCGCACAAGGCCGAAGACCAAGCTTTCAAGCCGGCAGAGGGACAAGCAAGCGTGTGTGTGTATCCGTCTCTCTCTCTCTCTCTCGCAAGCGCACACGGCACGGCGGAATAAAGATTTTTGGTTGGCTCAAGAGAAGAGACTCGCTGGCTTGTTCGGTGCACCAGTCTACCTCGCATTCTCTTGCTCGCGAATCTCAGCTCCGACCAAGGAAAAGAAGCGCGTTCTGCTGTTCCGAAGCATGTGCTGCGCATCTCTTGCATGTGGCCTGACTCACAGATGTGGCCTGTCTTTCTGATGGTAACTTGTGTCACTTTGGCCGCAGAGGACCAAGCGAAATGACTTTTTTTGCCACGGAACGGCTTTGCCGGCCAGTCGTGAGTGTGACGATATGGCAAGCTCGTGCGAATACGCAGCGTGAGCGTGCTTGGCTGGCTTTGGCTGCACTTGAATACAAACTCAAAGTTTCCCAAAGAAAGGGAAAATGAAGGCGTGGACGCGCTCGGTGCACTGCTGCGCGGCAATGGGAGGATCTTCGGTGCTTCTTGATGAAACAGGCAAATGAGCAGAGGCTTGCGTGCATGTGCTTAAAATCTGGTGATTTTGGTCGTTTTCTATCCTTTCTCGCCCAACTTCCTACTGTCAAGCTCGACCTCGCGTCAAACAAGGCGCAGAAACGCTGTCTGGTTAGGCCGCTGGGCAACTTTTTGGAAGAATTTTTCGAAATTCACAAAAAAAAAATTCTTGCAACCTCGGCACCAGAGGAGAGAGAGAGAAACACCCCGCGGGTTTCGAACCCGGGCCAACACAGACCTCGCCAAGGGCAATGAAGGGATCGACTCTTTCAAAACCACGCAGAGCAAATTGTGCCTACTTTGAAGGCCGTTGATCCGCCGCGTGCCTCTGAATCTCGTCTGCTGCAGTGTCGAGTATCTCCAGACACGCACAGTTGAGCCTCGTCGGAAAATTCGGCTCTTTTGTCACAGCAGATCATGCCACTCAAGAACAGTGTTCTTAGCCTTGGCCCGTGCTCTTCATCGACTTGATCAACGTTCCCTCCCTTTTTGGCCGCTCAACTCACCGAATGACAAACAGCGTCGTGTGATCAGACCGAGACGACCCTGTTGATCCTTGAGCTCCTTTATCAGATGCTTTGGTGTAGAGACGCGAGTGTATCATCTTTGATTTCGGAGAACAAACTTCTCAGCATCATCTCGTACGTTCCGTGCTCTGTAAGATACCGTGAGCTCCGCACAGCACCAGAAGAGCTGTGCATCATGAGGAGCTAGGACTGAACGCTGCTTTTCGGGCAAGCCAAGCTGAAGGCCGACAGACAGACGGCGTTTGACTCGAGGTAAGCGTGCGTCAAGGTGAAAACTCGAAAGAGAAACGGCCGCAGGGTGGCTGGATCTGATAAGCAAGGTCTTTGCCGGCGGTTTCGACACGGGAAAATAGCCGAAATCGTTACCCGATGAATCCAATCGGGAGATTCAGATGACTCCGACATCCGAGACTTGGAATTCTTCTCCACCTCAAGCACAGACTTCTTCTTACGCTTGCACCTCTATCACCCTTGCTCACTTCAATTAACGCACCCTCCCGCTTCTGCAGAGAATGCCGCACTCCCACCACTCACATAGCGGCCAGTTCTGCTCGCACGCCAAAGACACACTCGCTCAAGTACTTCAGCGCGCACACGCTCTCGGATTCACCCACTTCCACCTCAGCGAACACGTCCCACGTCAAAACCACACCGAGCTCTACCCGGAAGAACTCGAGGCTGCCATCACACCGCAGAAACTTCGTGATACGTTCCAAATCTACTTGACCGAAGCGAGACGACTGCAGACCGAATATGCGGCCAAGTCGCTGCAGGTCTTGGTAGGCTGCGAGACGGAGAATATTACCAGCCCGGACTCGCTCGATTACCTGATTCAAGTGCTGCGCAGCACTGCCGACACGAAGCCCGAGTTGATCGGGAAAGGTGTGGTGGACTACATTGTCGGCTCACTGCATCACACCCACACGATACCGATCGACTTTGATCGCGAAACCTTCAACAAGTCGGTCGCCAGCTTCCACTCCTCGTCAACAGCAGATGCCCACCTGCAACTCATCGATCAATACCTCGACGACCAACTCGAAGTTATCACACGACTCAAACCCGAAGTCATCGGCCACTTTGACCTCTTCCGTCTCTTTACGCCCCAACTCGAATTGCAAGTGCCACGCATCTGGGCCAAAGTACAACGCAACGTTCGATTCGCCGTAGAGTACGGTGCGCTGTTCGAGTGCAATGCCGCCGCTTTCCGTAAAGGCTGGAACACGTCGTATCCGGGTAAAGAGGTGCTCGAGCTTATACTTAGCTGCGGAGGGAGGTTGTGTCTTTCGGACGACTCGCACGGCGTGGGTGCGGTGGGACTTAATTATCTTCGCTTGCGTCAGTATCTGGTGGATGCAGGCGTGGAGACAATATGGTACCTCGAAAAGGATGACACACCACAGGAGGGTGGTGACGTTGCAAGTCACCCGCCAACCCGCTTTGCACGCGGAACAAGAGCGAAACCAATGGGCCCGGAGTGGAAGACGCATCCGTTCTGGACAACCTTCGCTACCTCACCCGAATCTTCATAGATTTCATTCTCACGCTCTCATACCCAATCATCATTCTCGGTGCATCCACTGAAGAAGATCTTGAATTTGTGTGCGCAAAAACAAACAGGGAAATGTACACGATCCGGAAGGTCCAAAAGGCTCTCTTCCTACTTGTGTCCACCAGCCTTACCCTTCCGCGGCTGAAGCAGCGTAAACGGCGTCTTGAGCACCATCCTCTTCTCTCCACCCACCACAGACGACGTGCAACCGAGCGTCCTAAACAGCTCGCGCAACGTCGCAGGCGGAATATTGCAGTTACGAGCCAACTTGTCATGATCCACCGAGAAATTATCCAAGTGCAGGGCGAGGGCACACATGTAAGCCAACACTTTAGTCTGGTGGAAAGCTGACATGACCGCCCTATCCGAGTTGGCCGGAGACTCGGTAAATGTGCCAAGGATCGCCTTGACGATGCGCTTGTTGGCGTCCTCGCCGTCGAGTTTGAGGCTGCTGATAAGTTTGCCGCGCTGACCGACCGATTTGGGCCTGCTCTGGATGTACCACAGCAAAGACATGTAGTAGGCGATGCGCACCTTGTTCTTGGCATCCTCCTTGTCCTCGGTTGCGCCCAGTGCGGGCATCATCATCACGTCGTCGTCGTTAGCACCGTTGGCTGCGGCGGAAGCGTCGTCATCATCGTCGTCAAAGGTGGTGTGTTTCTTGCCACTGCTGCCGCTGCCACCTGAGAGATGAGAACTGCGCTGCAAGTTGTCCACCAAACGAAACCAGATCCATGAGGGGAAGTCTTTCGAATAAGGAAGGAGCTCCTTGAGTGCTTCCTGATCGTTGACGCTGTTGATGAGTTTCTGTATCGGCAGCAAGGTGAAGATTTCGGTAGGGATGAGGTCCGAGATGCGGTACGCTTCGGCCGGATGCTTGGCGTCCAGGTTGGCAGGAGGCATGGGTCGCGAAGAGGTGGACGAAGCCAGTACCTCGTCCAACGATGGTAGCGAGGCCAAGTTGTCTTGAATACCTCCAGTGAAATCGTCGAGGATGACTTCCATGTTGGCAGTGTCGACCTTCATACGGTCCTGGTTTCTGGCGTTGGCCTTCTGCTTTCGGTTACCGAAAGCGTCGCCCAGTGCTCTGCGTGCCGCCGTCATGGCGCCATAGTCGACGAAAGTGCGCGTGCTCGAAATAGACGACAGCGAGCTGTTGGCCTTGATCGACCTTGCTACTTGGAACGTGGGCACGGCACGCAGCGTCACTGAGCTGCTCGAAGGGCTGTAGATGCCCACCATGTATTCGCCCGTGTAGCCTCGCGCTTCGGAGCTGCTGCCGAATTCAAAGTTGTTGCCGACATACGCCATGGTGTCAGTCTCTCCTGCGAGTAAGAGTCGCTCGTCCGCGTCATTGGTCGATGCGCCCGTCTCGTCTGGCAGACCGTCAGCGCGGTAGAGGCTGAACTTGGTAGAGGGTGCAGGGTTGAAGTCGGCAAACGAGGCGAGGGCGGCACCCGAGGCGCTGAGCTGCTTAAAGCCAGACCTGGATCCATCCACCTTGAGTGTGGCCTGTCCCGCGCCAACCTTCGTCTTTGACTTGGATGTCGATGCAGAGGCTGTGGGTGCAGAAGAGGAAGAGGACGAGGCGGTCTTGGATTTTTTGGGCGAGGCAGAGGCGTCCGAGGACTTGGACTTTCTCTTTGCGTCCTTGACGGGACTGTCTGATACTTTCGACATTTTGAGATGCTGTTGGAAAGAAGCCAGCTTGAGATGCTGCTTCTTTGTAGGATGATGGGACTGGTAGAGGATGATTGAGCAGAGAGAGCAGCGAGCAGAGCAGCATTGCAAGGTCGTCTGTCAAAAAATTCCACACTTTTTTCGGTTTGAGCGTTGCAGCCAACGGAGCTCGAAAAAAAAAAAAAATCTCGTCTGCGCAAAAATGTGCTTACACTCAATGACATAAGCAGAAATAATACATCCAAGGTGGAAGTCTACGGTCTAACAAACAAAGGAATTCGTCAAACCACATGGCAATCCGCACATGACGGATACTGTATCGTGCGGCTGGCGTTTCCTGCAGCTCAACTCTGCTCATCCTGCAACTGCGAATATGCGCATTTCCCCAAAGAGCAGAGTGTAAGCCGTCGGTGCTAAGCAACACAACGGACAAGACAAGGCCCGCGCTGAGTGTTGATCGGAGCGTCAACGCTGGCATCAGCTCACGAGACGATGGTGATGTGCTGCGCGAAAGGGCAAGAAAAGAGAAAATTCAAGACGGTCCCGTGTCTCTATTTTAGGTCTGCAGACAAAAGGACAGGTGGCGACACAGCAAATTTGGCAGGCGGCGTCGATCGTGACAACAGTGTCACAGCTGAGCTTCAAGCAACTGAATCTTATCTCCTCTGCAACACAGGTGTAACGACGGGGAACAGAGAACAATGGAAGAACTCAAACAGCTAGAGTCAAACGTCTCGAAGGGCACATGAGCCGAGGAAATGCAGATGGCATGCACGACAAATGAGCCTGCATCAGGGGCCAAAGGTGAAACCTGTCACGTCCAATCTGCAAACGCGTCCGCGCTTCGGACTTGCGTGCATCGGTCAAACTGGTTCTAAGAATTGTTAAGCGCAGTTCCTGAGATCGACTACAGCAAAAGGACACGACAGCAGCGAGACATGGTGGCCGTACCCCCAGAGCCTAGTTATCCACACTCCGCGTCGCCATCAAAAGAGAGGACAGGCGAGGTTGAAACTTGAGCATTGACGATCTGCCCTCAGCGGTGAAGGTTTCCGACTGGCAAGGTCGACATGATCGGGTCCTGCACTGGCGACGATTCGCAATCAAAGACCTCAAAGACAACCATAGATTTGATTGCTGTCTAGGTCTTTGATCGACTGTTGCCTGCGCACATGGGAGTGGATGGTGGCTCATACTCCAGATTGGTGGGTCAGGCCACCTGAGCGGGTTCACCAGTGTTCATCTGAAACACTACAAGCCAAAAAGAACAGACTAGTAAGCAATAGCCAGCAAGCCATTATAGATCGCATCGCATGCATTCATGCATTCACATCCCCGTTCTCAGGCCGGATTCAGCAACCGTCTTTGCTCAATGTCCCGCTCTTTTTTCAATCGTCGCACTTTTCCCATTCGGTCTTGCCACAGACCCAACAGCGGCTCTGCGTTACTGCATTCCTCCCGAGTTTCAAAATGGCCTGAAGCTCCGCCTCTACAATGGACGATAATGTCAAACAATAGCCACAAAGCCACAGTACTGTACCTGACCCGTGGTTCCCTCAAGAAAGCTCTTTACATCTCTCTTGGATGCCCTGAATGCCATTTAGCCTCGGTATTGCACAGATGCATCGGCTTCCCTTTATGCTCCTCAGTCGGGCGCTTGACATCAATAAGAGCCCTAGACGTCTAGGCTTCTTTTTTCCGGCCGACACTTGCATGGCATGGACGGGCTGCTGGGCCAGTCTTGTCCTACACAAGTACATATACCAAGCAAGTCATGGTTTCGACAGACGTAGACTTGCTTTCCCCTCCTTTTTCGCGATCCCCACCATCTTGAAGTTACCAGCTTTCATCAAGCAAATAGCGTCTCGACGTACTTGCAGCACAAGTCCCTAGACTGCCCAAGCAAACTCGCCTCCCCTTGCTTCTTCGTGATCTCGACCAACCTTTGCTCCCTGGCTTTCTTCGCGCATACCGCCTCTCTTCGTACTCAAAGAATACGCATTCGGACCGATAAAACACGCTCAAACACGCTTGCCAACATGCACGGTCTTCATGAGGAACGCTTGACCACCAGCAACATGCGCGTCGTCTTGACCGCAACAGCTTCCATCTTCTTCTTTGCCACCGTCTTCCTCTCATTCACAGGCTCTTTCAGCAGGAGATCCCTCTTCCAACAGCGTGCCGAATTCGTGCCGCCACCAGCATACGATACATGGCATTGGAGAGAGGCTGCCGGCAGTGTATGTGCCAACGGAAGCCCCACTGGCTTCGCATACAACATGCATCCCAATGCCACCGAGCTCGTTTTCTACATTGCTGCAGGAGGAGCCTGCTGGGACACCCAGGGATGCTTTATCAAGCCTATCTCCGCCGCACTCACGGGATACAACAGCACTAACTTTAAAATAACAAAGGGTTTTGTAGAGAATGAACTGCTCCTCTTCTCGCGCGATCCCAAGCGCAACAATCCATGGGCCAAGGCGAACCATATCTTTGTCCCCTACTGTACGGGTGATTTTCACGCAGGCGACAACATCGTGACGTACGAAGGCGCTCCCGAGCCCATCCATCACAAGGGATTCAAGAACATGCAGAACATTCTCAAATTCGCGTCCGAGGCCATGCCTCACGTTAAAGACGTCTGGGTCAGCGGAACCAGTGCGGGTTGTTACGGAGCCACGCTCAACTATATTCCCGCCAAAAAGGCTTTCCCGAACGCGCGAGTGCATCTGATCGGCGATTCCTGCGAGGCTCCCCCGGCTGGCTCAACTCCAAGCCCAGCTGGAACCTCTATCAGCCTTCCCAATTGGATTGCCCGCAATGCCAGAAGGACGAGTTCAACTCGTTCCTCCCCGCCTATTCGCTCGACAACCCGTCGAGCAGGTTTGCCTCTGTCTCGTTCAAGGGCGAGACCGTTCTGCCTGGTTACATGCAGACCTCGTTCGAAGCGCTGGATAAGATCATCGCTGGCTATTTCAACAACATCACCAATACCCCCACCAACCAGGCCAAGACGTTCACTTTGCCAGGCAGAGATCACTGCGTTCTGTTCAAAAAGGATCCTCTTTCCGAGACGAATGTTTCTCTGTCTAGCTGGTTTGCTACCATGAGAGATTTGGATTCGGTTTTCTTGTCCGCCTGAAGGCAATGTAACGGTTTTAGTCTCGAGCGCAATCATACCCTGTTCCATTTTTGTCTTAGGAACACCCGGATTGTGCAGACTGTGGTGACAAGAGCGATTCGGGACGGCACAGCGACTCTGATTCGTTGAAAACTGGACTGTATGACCGACGAGATGCATCTTGCTGCCTTTAAAGCTTGCTGTCCAGGCTCATGAGACGACGTACGCGACTTGCAGTCGTCTCTCTTAACCTGATAAACGAACTGCTTTCTAAACTTGGGATCGGAACTGCCCCTCCTGCGTGCGGGTTAGCTCGGCTTTCCAACCTTGTGGCTTGATGGCTGCATCAAAGTCGTTTGGATACGCATGGCGTAGGTCTGCAGACGTTCGGTTGCATGACCCCTCTTTTTCTGGGCAATACCTCCCTCTGCTGCTCTTTGCGGGACGGTGACTTGCATCTCGGCCTCTCATAAATTCGATGGAGCCGTTCATAGCCAGTGCGTGGCTGTGGTGTGGATTGAATGCTTCGAGTCGTCGTCGTCGTGCATCTGTGTGCACTGCTGGCGACGTAGGTCTTCAAAATTGGGGACCGATCTATTAGGAATCTCGATTCTGCGCATCACAGCTCAGATCGCCGATTTCATATAAACCCACGATTCGATTGAGTTGCCGAGGTTTGAACCACAGCGATTTGCGGTTCCCACTCTTCTCCTCCCTGTGAGACATTGAACAAGAACCGACAACGACCTTCTCTGTGTGCCTGACAAGTATGAGGGGCTGCCACCATCGAGATTGCGCATGTATCGATGGAAAGGCGGTCAGCGGGTGCCGTCTGAGGCTGAATGAAGTGAGGGTGCCGTGTCGGAGTCCTAAAACACTAAAAAATCTGAAAAGAGGGACGAGAAGAAGCAGGAACACGATCCCCGTGCATAGGAAGAAGCTTTCTGCGAGATCAAGATCTAAAGGGTCAAGAGGTTGAATCGGAGAAGAAAGCTGCCGCCGAAGAGGCAACTCGAAAGATGCGGTTGCTTGCTTACTGCCGAAACTGACACTTAAGAGGAAGATTGCTCAAAACGCGGGCCTTTGGAGTCAACTTCAAGGACAGATACCAATCACCGAAATTTTGCCGTTTAGGGTCAAGACCAAGATCCCTGAACGCCACGATGAACCTCTGTGCCAGATCTGCTTCACAGTTCGGGAGGCAAATCGCTGTATGCAGTGGGATACTGAGTCTCATAGCATGAAACTGGCAGGTCTCAGTCGGCAAGAAAATCAGAGGGCATATCCGCCGCAGAAATGGCTTCAATGTTTCATCCGGGCCTGTGAAGCATGCACTGTTCGGCCAAGATCTGCTCCGCTTTGGCCCTTGGGGTCTAGGGATTTTCTCCGTAGCTGTTCATGAGCCTCAAAGCAAGGACACCGAAACGGCATTTGCACGTCGCCATTCTTAGCCCGCGCAAGTCCAACAAGAAGATGAGATCAGAGCCAAACTTTCGGTGACCTGGGTTGGATTCGGTGCTTAGCGCCTTTGTCAAAGGTGAAATCTGCACAACGTTACTTTATCTGATGCCCAAAACGCTCATTTCACTCATTGGTTTGACGAGCGACCAGACCAGATCACCATGACGACAGATCCGGCCACCTGTTTGGCGCTGGCGCTAATCAAGCCAAACTTTGCACCTGCAAATACCCGAATAGACAAAGTTTTCGACCCTCTCAACCTTGGCGAAAGATTCGATGCAGGGTAGACTTTCGCCTCATTAAGGAGCGGTTCTAATTGCAGTTTGTACAGCCTTCACTACCTTTGTCCGGAACGAGAGACCACCGGATGGTGGCTTGAATGAAACATTTGCTCAAATCATGTGCTCTAATAAATTTCATGCGGCCTGTTAGCCGCCTCCAATGGACTGCCTCCCGCCGTTGTAAGCACGCTTGAAGACAAATCAAAGTTGCACCTGAAAGGAAAAAAGCGGAAGCGAACTGAATGGGCGTTGCTATCTGCTACGCCCAGCCTCGGCCTCGAGCGGGACGTGGCCATCGATCCGCGGTCCAAAAAGTCGAACTTGTTCTCGCAAGAAAGTTTGTGATTAAGCGTCCTTCTCCGCACAATATGCCAGCGCCGAACATGGCCGATGTGACACCTTTTTGGACATCAGAGTGGCTCGGCGACTGTCTGTTGGAGAGGGCGGCAATCGTAAACAGGCTTGCGGCTGCTGGTGTCGAGAACCGCCTAAGCGAGTCAATGCAGCTAGGCCTCGCTTTGGATTTAGTGCCAAACAGCTGATCACTAGCGTTCAATACCCTGTTGCCTGGTAAGATGCTTCGTCGAACACCACTGGCGTGCGCAAGCACAAGCCCCTGTTCTTGAGCCCAGGGTCTTTGGTTGTTGACACAGCTGTTATAGCTCGAGTGAGCCTATGCGATCGATGATGATTTTTTTTTTTTTTTTTTTTTTTTTTTTTCCATCTAAGCACCGCAGATCCGCTTCCGCTTACATGGTGTCATCCAGCGTCTCGAGGTTTCCTTAGTGCGAAATGGATGGCAGGTCTAGACGAGGCGCTGAGTAAGTGTCTGAATAGGTTACTGCGGGAGAGGACGTTGTGTACTTTGTTGCCTCACAAAATCTTGTCCTCTCGCTTGTTCCTGCAGAACAGATTGGTCTGCATGCGCTCCTTGCTTGAAGTCAAGTCGTCGTGGACGGTGTCCTACTGCGAAGAGAGCTCGCCTCGATGACAACACAGTGTTGAGAAAAGACTGGCACAGCGGATGAAATACTGAAAATCAGCCTGGATGCAAGAGCCTTGTGGAAGGCGCAGCGGAAAACGAGGCCGAGTTTTGGTAGAGACAAGAACAAGAAAAAGCACCTGCATCGCCGTGCTGCTCTACAGTACAGTTACCGAGCAGCTCCTTCTCAAAGGGAAAATAAGGATAAACAGGCCAGTGAAGGAGAGGTGAGGGGCAGTGCAAGTCTTCATGCACGTCTGAGACCGCATACGTCGGATGTCTCACATTGCCGGCCTGGCGACGAGCCCCCCCCGAGTCGCAAAACCAGATCACTGAGCGAGAGCCGATCTGGCCCGTCTGCCTCCGCCTCTCTTGCGCCTTTGCACTCTTGATCCTGCTGCTTGCTGGTCGCGGCTATCGGTAGACGATTTCAAGCGAGTTGGAGCGAGCATTTTTGGCATCTCTTTTTCTTTCGTGATCAGGTATCGACTAGGTCAGAGGCTATAGAGCGATGGCTGGCAGACGACAATGAGCTGAGACGAGCCAAGCCACCACAGATAGAAGATGGTTCGATACTCTCTATCAAAGTTACGTTTGGCTTCGATCTCTTTCATGCCTGCAAACACGGTCCACATTCTAACAAGCCACACCGACCCACAACCAAGCAAGGGCTGGATCTGACTTTTGTGTTTTTCGAGGTGTTTGCACGAGCCGCTGCTGCTGGATATCCGCTCTCGTTTCTTGCTCAGGCTTGCTGGTCTCGTATCTATCGCTCGCCCGCTCGCTCCTTCCCTCAAGCAAAAGCCAGCTGCTGCATATCCATCCCATGACTCGATGCAACCCTGTTTCAGCCTGTGTTGTGCAATACGGTGTTTGAGCTCCTCCTTGCCTGTGTTACGTACTCCGCTCAGTAGTACTGTAGACTTGATATGCTTGGATACAGAATCCTTTCAAGTTTGTGCACATGCAGCAGCTTATAGAGTGGGAGACAGACATAGGCAGAATACAGAAGCGCGCGTATCTGAGACAGAGTCGGCACTAATACAATCTTGACCGAGGCTTGTCGTTAGCTCCAGTGTAGAGCCAGAGAGAGACCGATAGGCCTCTTGCCTTATTGTCGGTTTGTCTCGCCTGTTTTCTTTTTCCTCCGACTGTTCCAGTTTGTCTGTCTTTGCGCCTACCTCTGCCTTTGCTCTGCTTGTTTCCCCTTGGCCGAACTTCGCCGCCCGTCGTTCGCCTTTAGCCGCCGTCTAGTCTCAGTTTGAACGTCTGGGATTTGGTACACCGAGCCAAAACGAAATCAGCTGGGCTCAATTCATGCCTCGCCTAGGGTGGCGGAAGGCCATGGACCAAAAAGGTGTCACTGTATCCTAACTTACTTGCCCCGCCCCGTTGCCCTCTCTCTTCGACTTAATTTTCTCTTTTGCAAGCCTGCCTTGCTCTGCCTTGTCCCATTGCGATCTTAACGCACACTTGGGCCACGCACAAGTGTCTCACACGACTCTAGCGAAGCTTTGCACGGCTAACGCCTCTCGGTCAATCACCCACTCACCGTCGAGCCTAGCGTGATTTGGACGTGGTAAAGGCAAAAGATGCAAAAGATCGACCCGTCCAAGAAGCAAGATCGACAACTCAGAGTGGCCGGTCTAAATGGGTGATGACCATTGCAATTCTTCTGCAGGTTGTCCTGGTCAGCGACTGACGAACCGACAGTCGATCGGTTCCCGAAGAAAAAAGAAAAAGAAAAGGAAAAAAGGAAAAAAGAGAGGGTCGACACCCGATGCGGCCAAACAAAAGCGGATTTTTCCCCCTTTGAACTCTGGAACGCTGCAGAGAAATTGGCACGGTGGTGCCTGAGTGATGGTGCCTTCTGTTCAACCCTGCAGTTCATCGTCATGAAAAAAATCAATAATTTGGAGATTAACAGGGGAGAAGCCATCTCCTCTTCCGCATTTTGACGGATTTTTTTCGGATGGCTGCTGATTTTTTAATTGATTTTCCAAGATTCTCGTCCCGATGCAGATCCTCCAACAATTTTCGTGGAGACACGAGATGCGCAATTGTGGCACCATTCTCGAGCAGATAAAATAAATATTCTCTTCTTTTCGTCGGCTGTGCAGAAAAGAAAAGAAAAGAAAATCGACTGCATTGTGCGTGGTGACCTGCTGATCGTCAGTCTATCAGTCCAATTGCGGTACACAGAAATGGCAGAGAAGAAAAAAAAGAAAAAAAAGAAAAAAAAGAAAAAAAGAAAAAAGAAATGAGACTCTGTCGCATGCTACTGCTTGACTGTACTGTACTGTACTGTACTGTACGGAAGCGTCAGGCTGTGCCTCTTTGCTTCTCCTCTCGTTGCAGCCTCGTTTCCTTCTGTCCATTGCGCTTTGTGCTTGTCGAGATTTCGCCGTGTCTCACATCTGCTGCTCTTGGCTTCCATGCCGAATCCACGGGCATGCCCTTCCCTTGCCTTTGCTTGTCCTTGCTCAGCATGTCGTTGGTCCAGTCTTTTGAGCCCTCTTGGTGGAGGCCTTCTCTGTCTCTATCGTGACCAAACGGGTGCGGCCCTGCAGCCACCTTTCTCCTCTGTGTGGCATCCACCTTCCACGTCCATCCGGATGTGGACGCCAACTCGTCCTCCTCACCTTACCTGTACCATATTGCCCTTTGCTGCATCCTCGACGCCGCCTCCGCTGTCGCCGCTGCAGCTGCTGCTCGACGAGGTGTGAATCGACTCGTCCCCATTCTCGTCCTGATCCGGAACATTTTGCTTCTCCTAGTGCGGCAGCTGCAGCAACTACCTTACTCTGCTCTGCACCGCTCCGCTCGTCGTTGATCGCTGCCGCTCTTTGCCTTCTGGTCGTCACCTTTTGCTTCCTTGTGGTTGCTACATCCTCCATCCCAATCCGTCGATCCATTCCTTGACGTTGCTTCTCTGCCCCCCTGCGCGGAGCTGCGATCTGCTCGGCGTAAGTTACCTTTTCCGGGACCAACTTGGTTCACCTCCTTGACGCCCAGTCGAGACTCTCCTTCCTTGGGACAGCGCTCGCCGCTTCTGGTTTCACCTTATACCCTCGATCCGAGAGTCCTGGCATGCTGACACAGGCGCAACCCTCCGAATGCCACGCCTGTCTCTCGCACGCCCTCCTCCCAACGCTTCTGTCTCTCCCTCTTCTGTCTCTCCAAGACAGTCTCTGTTGTTTCTGATTCACGTCTGCTTGCGTCTCAGGGTTGTCTTGTCTATCCTTGTCTCTCCTGCGGTTTCGGTCTCCTTCTTTCTCCCCTTTTTGATTCATCTTGCTTCTTCCCTCCTTGCTCATCCTGCAACTACTACCATCATACTTGTCTCAGCTTGACATCTTGCGCTCTTTACCCCACGCTCACTACAGCACCTTGCAGGGAACATCGACTAGCCACCGCGACCTACCAGATACCATCGACACATATCATCTCGACAGCTCGATTCATCACCATGTCTGGAGCTGCTTCCACCAACCCTGCGCTGAGCTTCGGTTCGGCCGGTCCATCTTCGCTGCCCGGGTCCAACTTTCAGTCACCTGATCCATCCTCGAGTTCGGCGGGCTACAACACCACCGTAGGCGGCTTCCCTGCCAGGACATATGGCTACGACGAACAAGCTCCTCGGTCGCAGCAGCACGGCAACTATACCCACCACGACCTCGGCGGTGCCGGAACGCTGGCGCAGACGCAGGCATTGGGCGGCTTCAACCCTTCCACCTCGCAGCACTATGCTCCTCAAAGCCACTTTTCGGGACACACCAGACACCAATCGCTCAACTCGGGCGTGAGCCAGCTTGGCCTCGGCGGTCCCAGCAGCGGCGCCTACTCGTTTGGTGACGTCAACGCGAACCCGTACAACAACTACAACTTGGTCCCAGCTCAGAGGTCTCCCTCGGCGCGCTCGTCGGGCCTTGCTCTCAAAACCTCGCCCACACGAAGCCGCTTCGCCTCGACGGGCTACAACGACCCTCGCACCGCCATCAACCGTCCATCTTCGCGCCCCGTCGGGCTCGGTGTCTCTGTGACACCGGGTCCCAGCAGCGATGAATCGATCAAGGTCGAAGGCGGTTCTCCCAGATCTCTTAAGCGCTCCGCCGATCCCATGGAGGACCTTCGCACCTCCTCGGAGCACTCGCAGCTGCGTCGCCCAGCATCGTTCCCCGTGCTCGGCACCGGCGGCGGAAACATGTACGGCCGTCCTGTGGGGCAAGACGCCCGTAATGCACAGAGCGTCGGTCGCCGCGGTGGTCGTGGTGGCGGTATGGGCGTTCCTGGCCAGGTCACTCCTGGACGATCCAACGTCATGCTTCCCGGGTTGGGAGCTGGGTTCTACGATGTCGATGCTCGCCGCGAGTCGCTTGGCTCGAATGCTACGTTGCAGACGCCGCTGACGTACCACGGCGGATCGGGCTCTTCGGACGAGCTGGGACTGGGCGGCAGTGGCATTCCGCAGCTCATGCGTGCGACGCAGATCCCGGGACAGATCACTCCTGCGCCTGTGATGGCACCCAACGATCCCATGTACAGTCCACCGGGAGGCAGCGGTGGTGGGGCTCCGCGAGCCAAGCTGGAACTGCACGGCAACCTCAACGACATGGCTGTCGGTTGGTCCCACGACGAGTGGCGTAGCGGTCGTCGACTCGTGCAGTTCTGGAGACGTCAAGAGGGTACCACGATCCACGCCACGTTCCGACCCATCTTGCCATCGCAGTACGTGCCCAACAGCATTGTCATCTCGTGCATCTTCCGCGAGGACAAGAACGAGTGCTTCGTCACTTCGGTCGACACGATCTACCTGCTCGAAGCACTCGTTGCAAGTCGCTTTACTGTCGAAGAGAAGAACCGAATCCGACGAAACTTGGAGGGCTTTAGACCGATCACGGTGAGCAAGAACAAGCGCGAATGCGAGCGCTTCTTCAAGCTGATCATGAGCTTCCCCAACCCGAAGCCGCGCAATATCGAAAAGGACGTCAAGGTGTTTCCTTGGAAAGTGCTTGCATCTGCGCTGTGCAAGATTATCGGCAAGTACATCGCGTCGTACGAAGGCGGGCCGCCGGTGCTCGGTGATTTGGGTCCGGATACGTTTGGTGGAGCGATGGGGGCGTCTTCGCTGTCGTCGGTGGATTTGTCCGGTGGTCATTATCGTGATGCGGGGGGATACCCGGGCGCGTCGCCCTCGATCAAGGATACGCAGTTGCCCGAGTCGTCGTTTGACTATGACCGTTCGGGAGGTAATGCGGGGATGTATGGTGTGTCGAATCCGGGCATGCATCATTCGGCGTCGACGTATGGTGGGAATACGTGGAATATGGGCAATCAGGGGATGGCTTTTAGCGCACCGGGTGCTACGGGTGGTTACAGCGCGGGCACTGGCAACGTTGCGTTTGCGACGGGGAGTGGGTCGCATAGTCACACGCACAGCGCCAGCAGCTACGACGGGTTCGGTGCGAATCCAATGGCGCCACAAGGTCAAGCACAGGCGTCGGATAGTGCTAACTTGTACGGCGGCGGACAGCAGGACAGCTACTCGTCCTCTGGTGCTGCTGCGCAGCCTGCGCAGCCTGCGCACAGCCAAGGACAGAGCATGAGCACGCTTGCTGCTGCAGCCGGGGATTACTATTCGGATCGTAGGTGATGGTGATACGTGTTTGACTTGGGTTTGATATTGTCACGCCTGCTTTGATTTATACACACGCGCTTGCTTGGCCGCCTCTTGCTCCCGATCTCTTAATATTTGTATTTGACTTGGTATAATTCATAGATGCATCGTAGAATAAGGTGTGGTTCGGTGATATGTGTAATAGGAGATTGGGGAAAGGTAGAAAGTTTGGCAGCTCGGCTGATGATGGTTTTCGCTGCACGGTGTGGATCACCGCGTAGAACGAAAACTGGGAGGTGTGGGGGATAGGCGAACGCGGCTATGCACAGAGGGTTCTTTCCCCGCGTGCACGGGACCCTTTTTTTCTCGACACGATCCTACCATCTCACCACCACCACCACCACCACCACCAACGAAGACAACAACAAAGGCAACAATGTCGCAACTCAACCCATTCGATTCAGCCGGCCTCGCCTCTGGCACCATCACCGTTCCCGCTCCCCCCCATGACCCCGATGTACGCGTATCGATCTTCTACCGCCATTTCATCTCTGCGTCGCCGACGGCTGTCCCGATCGTGCTGTTGCATGGGCATCCGCAAACGCACGTCATCTGGTCCTCTATCGCTCCTGTCCTCGCCAGTATGGGTAAATACCACGTTGTGGTGCCGGATAATCGCGGTAATGGTGGCAGTTCGGCACCGGAGGCGAAGAACGATGGTGAACGGTATTCGAGGTATAACAAACGCGAAATGGCACGAGACATGGCGGTACTTATGTCCTCACTCGGTTATGAGACCTTTCACATTGTAGCGCACGATCGAGGTGCAAGGGTTGCTCATCGTCTAGCGCTCGACTGGCCGGCAAAAATGCGCAAATTGATACTATTAGATATAGCTCCAACACTCGACATGTACGAAACAACAGATTGGCGCTTCGCCACCGTCTACTGGCACTGGTTCTTCCTCCTCCAACCCAACGCTGAATCCTTCATCACCTCTAACCCACAAGCCTACCTCAACGCTCCCATCACCCGTTTCCCCACCCCAGACGACCAATGGCGCATGTCCTGCTACCTAACCAACTGCTCCAACCCAACCAACATCGCAGCAATGTGCGAAGACTACCGTGCTTCCGCTCCCTCCAACGCACCCGATCTAACCCTGGACAGAGCAGACCGCCAAGCGGGGAGGAAGATCCTGTGCCCAACGAGCGTGTTGTGAGGTCAAAGAGGGTTGGAGATGTGGCGGGAGTGTCGTGTAGAGGAGGTGAGGGGGAGGGCGGTAGGGTGTGGACATTACATTCCGGAAGAGGCGCCGGGGGAGGTGTTGCGGGAGATTGAGGAGTTTTTCGGTGGAGAAGGGATGGATAGAGGTTGGTGGTGGAAGAATTGTGCTTTTCGAGTGGGCGGGATCAGAAGTTTTGCGCCAAAGAGGAGAGCAAAGTGGTTGCTATTGCAAAAAATGCGGTACAGTGCGACGCTCTTGAGGTGGTCTTTGTGTGCGTGCCTGACTCAGTGGCAGCTGGGAAAGCATTCAGTGCACGGCCAGGGGGTTGATCTGCGAGCATGAGTTGTTGGCCGCCCAGTGGCCCTCAAAACCCAGCACGCAAACATTGAATGGGCCGTTACCTTTGCCGGGTGATGCAGCGGTGAGGTCAAGACGCGGATGCTGTTCCTCGTATGTGCTTTGCCGTTATGTTGTAGTGGGGGTAATTTCGGCATCGACCAGCACGCGCCCGAAAGACGGTCAGCTCCGAACCTCGCACGCCTCTGAGCCTTGTTTTGGTCCCGTATCGCTATCTTGATGTGACTGACGATCCATCGTGAGCAACATCTCAATAGTACTCTGGCTGACGCATGACAACAGTATCGTCTCCCTCACCAGACTCGGACTGCCCACCGTTGTAATAGTACCCGGCAGCAGCAGGATCGCCATACATGCCACCCATGTCCATGCTGTACCCGTTGATCTCTGCGCCCGTAGCGGCCATGGCCTCGGCCTCAGCCATCTCTGCCTGTTCCTGCACGGTGGCCCAGACGGATGCCTTGTAGAGTGTCAGCACGAGACCCATCTTGCGTTCGAGCACGCGCAACTGGGTGAGCAGGCTTGCGTGTGCCGAGGAGGAGGAGAGGAGGGTTGAGAGTGCCGCAACCTGTTTTATTTTATGCGAGATGAATGTCAGTTTAACGATGAGAGGAGGGTGACTGAGGTGGGTTAGGGGGAAAAGGGGAAGGAACTTACGCGTCGAATGGTGTCTGCTAGACGAGCATATTCGCCGAGTAGTTCTTGTTCCTGCTCGGAGAGGGCGCGATGACCGGCGTATGGGTTGATGTAGGGTTTGACTGCGGTGGGCAGCGCTGCTACTTGGTCAAGGACTTCTTGGATGGTGGCCATTGTTGCGGTGATGGGCGATGTGTTGACGATGTTGGTGGTGGTGGTGGTGGTGGTGGTGACAACGCGTCTTTTTTTTATTTATTTATTTTTTATTGTTTCTTTTTCAACGCGCGTCGAAGAGAGGAAAATGGCAAAAAATAAAAAATAAAAAAGAAAATAAAAAAGGGCAATTTAAATTCAAGTCAAGTTCCGCGGCAACTTTGTCAGACAAAACCATCGACAACACCATTACCGTACATGGCAATCATAGACACATCATCGAGGAATAGGTGAAGGCTACATCACCATGATCAACCATGGCATCCGACGTTTACTTCAACCGTGTGGCGTACACACAACGTCGTATGCCATCACACCTACCACCTGACCCTTCTACTTCAACTGTTGGCACCCATCTCCAACGATCCGTAGGCACAACACGCTCAGGCGGAGCACTCACCTTCCCCCCACTCTACCTCGACCCGGTCGACTCACAACACACACACGGCCCCACTACCAACCCGCACTCTGCCGCCAACCCGTCCGCCCAACAACCGAGCTTTGTCCTCGGATCTACCTTCTACCACCACCCAGAACTCAACGCACTCGTATCGAACCACCTCATCGACGCCTCTGCCAACGCTGTGGACGCAGTATCGGGTACGGGACACGCTTTTCTGTCCAGCATCTTTGCGAGCAGAGACGGTAACGCGCATGATGGTGATTCGGACGCAGACGAGGCCGCGGGTGGTGGTGGTGGTGCGGATACCGCGGTGGCTGTTCCCAGGCCCAAGATCACGAGCGAGTTTGTCTCTTTGAACGAGGATTTGGTGCCGGCGTCGCTGGACATGCATGGAGATATGTTGCCTGCCGACCAGCATCCTTCGTATCCGTTTGGCAATCTGTTTGGGCCGTTGGGCGGGGTGATTGCTGCGGACAGTGCGATTGTGGGTGGTGCGCGTGGGAACGCTGCCAGTGCTGCAGGCGGGGGTGGTACATTGGGAGGTGGATTGGGTGATGCAGCAGCGACACTCGCGTTGGACTTTGGCGGCGGTCTGGATGGCTTTATCAACCTCGGCCATTCGAGTCATGGTCGTAGAAGTGCCGTCAGCAACGGCTGGAATAACTTTATCAACAGAGCCTCCCGCTCCAAAATCGTCGGCTCGAGTGCGAATACTGAATGGAACCTCGACGCTCACCACTCCACCACCACCAGCAGTGCTTCCGCAGCAGCAGCAGCAGCAGCAGCAGCGGTCAAAGAAGGCGACAACGCCCGACCATCACACAGAGACACCATCCTCTCCGCCAAAAAACTCGATCTCTCACCCAACCTCCTCTTTCGCACCAATACCTCCACGGTCCTCGCCCCGCCCACCTGGCCTTTCCGACGCCACGGTCCCGGCAGCACATCTTACGCTGCACTTCTCCGGCCCAGCAGCAACATCTTTGGCAGCAGTCCCGCAAGTCAAGCTGTAGCAGCAACGTTAGGTGGCCTACCCGCCTCCTCCACAATCCTCAAAGAGGTGTGGTCCGATTTAGCGCTTGAAGAGCTGCTCCCCACCCACATTGGCGAGACATCAGCGGTACGACATCTTGACCAAGAGCAAGACGACGTCGAACAAGCCCATCCTTCAAGAAGCCAAAAACGGGGCCCCAAACGACCGCGAGAAGCCGACTCGGACACAACCTTTGCCAAACGCCTCTCCACACTCGAACCCGACCCCTTGGACCTGCTCGGACCCATCTCACGAGAAATCCGCGGCCAAGCCTCTCAACCCTGGGGCAGCGCAACATCCACCCGCCGCCCACCCAACCGTCCAGCACCACGTCGTCGACGCTACTCGAACCAATCCGCCGACTCCGCCATCGAAACCGAACACGATCCCGATATCTACACCCATCGCGATCGTCTACGGTACAGCTTCGCCCTACCCGCGGCCAACTTCAGCTGGGTACAGTCGCCCGAAGCAGTAAACCCTTCGAACGAAGAAGAAGAGGAAGAGGGTGAGGTGCACGTTTCGCCGGATGGCATCGGCTGGTCGACTGCGCGGAGGATTTTTGTTAACGAAGAGCGCGATCGGTTGTTGGCGCAGGTCGCATCGCGAGGGAATGCAGCACAAGGGGTGGAATCGTATCGAGTGAGAGGGTTGCGTGCGAACCGGGGTCTGGTGCCTAGACCCGCGTGGAGGTGGGGAGATGCAGACGCGGACGACCCCGATCAGACCTTGGGTACGATTTCTGCATCCGGTTCGCATCAGACCCAGCTCAATGGTCAAACGCAAGAAACGCATGATCAACAGAGTGTGGGTGACTCTGTAGAGTACGAAGAGGAAGACGTAGGGCAAGACGAAGAGTTACAACGTGCGCTGTTGCTGCACTACCAGCGCGAGACGCACGAACAAGCAGAGGACGAAGCGGAACAAGAGGAAGTGCAAGCAGAGTACGATCTAGATGCGGCATATTCAGACAACGACGAGGATGTAAATTCGTTCGACGACCAACATACAGCATAATTTTAGACCACCACGAAATGGCACCACCGGTTTTTTTCTCAAAGACTCTGTTTCCGACGACATCCCAACTAATCACATCATTTTCACTCAACAAGTCTCTGCGTTTCTACTGTTACTACAGTGGGATTCTATTCCAACAGCTTCCCGACATTTGGGCACCGTACAGTACAGTCGCTTTTCAGTTGGAAGGCTTAATTCCACTGCATCCGTTAGTGCGAGATTTGATCTAGTTGCCACTACCGCGGAAGGCATGATACGGACTAGCCTGGTTAACGGGGAACACGAGCGTCTCGGCAATGTTCACGTGAGGCGGTCTGTTGGCAGCCCAAACGATCTCTTCTGCGATATCTTCGCCGGTCAGTGGCTGCAGACCCTGATACACCTTATCCGCGGCCGACTTGTCGCCTCTAAATCTAGTCACTGAGAAGCTAGTCTCGACCATCCCGGGTTGGATCTCGGTCACACGGATCGGCGTATCCACCAGCTCCTTGAGCAGAGCCGAGGTGAACGCGTTGACGGCAAACTTGGTGGCGCAGTAGATGGAGCCGCCGGGGTAACCCTCGCGACCGGCGATGGAGCCGAGGTTGATAATGTGACCCGCATTGCGCTTCTTGAACTCCCTAACGAAAATCTGAGTCAAGTGGAAGAGACCTTTAACGTTCGTATCGATCATCACGTCGATTTCGTCGGGAGAGATATCACCGACTTTGTCGATACCCAGAACGAGGCCGGCGTTGTTGACGAGGATATCGACGTTCTTTGCCCACTCGGGCAGGCTGGCGATCAAGTCGTCGAGTTGGGTGCGGTCGCGCATGTCGAGCGTGATCGCTGCAAAGTTCCCACCGGCGCCGGTCTGACCCTGCTGGTTGGCGAGCGAGCACTCGGTGGCTGCGGCGGAGAGTTGGTCTGCTCGACGCGCGGTGAGGATGACGTTGCACCCGGCTCGGGCGAACAGGATCGCGGTGGCTTTACCGATTCCTCCGGATGCGCCGGTGACGAGCACCGTCTTGTTGTGCAGGCGTTGGGTGGAGAATACGGTTGTCATGCTGGGGAAGATGCGTGGGGTTGACAAGGGGGAAGATGCGTTCTTGGGGGTGGATGACGATGCAAAGGCTCGAATGACGCCGAGAGAAGGGCGGGCAGGTGATGTGGGAAGGTTGAGGAGACGACGAGTGGATGCTTGGGAAACGCTTCGAAGTGTGTTGCGTGTGAGAGCAGCGAACGACATGCAGCGAGGGATGCAGTTCTAGCAGGATGAGTGGATGTGAGGGTGATGGTGGAAGAGGCAGGGTGGATGGAGCATCGAAATGATAAAGTCGTCGTCAGGGCAATCGAATGGGCGGTCATCTTGGTCTGTGCGGCGACGCCTTCTCCCTGTCATTGCGTCAGGAACAGGCGAATTCTCAGATTTCTCCGCCGAAACTTCCTTCTGAGCTCAATGTGATCATCATCCACTGCAAAAACGTCCTTTTCTCACCTCACCTCGCCTCACTCACTCACTCACACACACTCGCACTCACACTCACAAACAATCGCAACATCAACTGAAAAGCAAGTGTGCAATTGCCATGCTCTACTGCGCAGGCGCCGACCGAAGATCCTTCGCCATCTGAGCCTCTCTCCCACTCAACAGTCCTTCCGCCGTCTGACTCTGAGCCTCATCCACCACATCACCCAACTCTTCCACATCAGCTTCTGCCTCTCCTTCTCCCTCATCCTCGCCCACCTCATCGATCACAAACGCAGGACGCTCCTGTAGCAAAGCCTCCTGGGCTGCACGCAGTGCTTCTGCGGCGGCTTTGGGTCCTGCTGTGGATAAGTCGCTTCCTCTGAGGCTGATTCGCTTGTCTGCTTTTGAGGATGCGGTCGACTGCTTGTCCAAAGTTCGTCCTCGTTCTGCTTCAGACGCTGATGAGGCTGTTGATTGTGTGGCGGCGCTTGGCGTGCCTGACGAGGCGGCGGCAGCTTTCAAGTCTTGCGTCGACGGCGTGCGTGCCGGCGCACGTAACGCATTAAACAGCCGATTGCCCAGTGTAGATTTCCTCTCCTCGGCCGCTCTCCTCCTCTCCTCTGCCTCCTTCTCCCTCAACTCCTGCGTATCCATCTTCCCCCCATCCAACGTCGAATTGCGTCCAAACGACGGCCGTGGCCCGGTGACAGTATGCGTCTGCAGCCTCTGCCCGACCTGATCCGCCAACTGGTTCATCTTCGCCTTTCCCTCTTCTCCCAACAGATTACCCAAGAAGCCGACCACTTTTCCCCTCGCACCAGTAGTGACATCGCGACTATAGGTTGCTTCGCTTGTGGCCCAGCTGCTGTCCTTGCTGGCCCCGGGCACGGCGCGCGGTGCTCCCGGTAGACTTGGCGCGGTGTGCCACGCGTAGGCGCCGCCGCTCTGTGAACGTTCGACGGGTTCCAAGTAGAAAGATTCGGTAAGGTCGGATTTGAAAAAGGATTCGAGCACGGGAGAAGAAAGCACGAGCATGCGGAACGAGGCGAGTGATAAGAACGGTACATCCTGTCCCACGATGGGTTTGTCGACTTGTTGTTGTGCAGCTTGAGCCTCCGTGGTCGCTGCTGCAGCCGTAGAGGCAGTCGCAGATGCCTTGGACGGCTCAGCTGTAAACGTAGTTGGATCCTCACCGTCTTCATTGTTGGTAGTGCTTCCAGCTTCGGCCTTCAACTTGCCGGCACGATCGACCGCAATCTCCCACAGCGCGTCCGATGCTCGGTCGAGTTCCGACTGCCATTCGTCGGTGCCTTGCGGGCGCACCTCGCTCTTGGCCAGGTCTTTTGCATCTTTGAGAGAGGCCACCTTTTCGCCGAGCAACGAGGCAATCTCGTCGGCGACAGCGGCTCTTGAACGACCAGCTACGTAGGTGACGAAGCGCAGACCGGGGTATTTTGCTTCATAGATAGCGTTGAGCTTTGCTAGTCCTGTGATTGTAGTCGCGGAATGGAATGGGGGAAAATTAGTCAGAAGGATTGAGCCCCGAAGAAAAGGGGGCTATGTGCACTTACTCTCGAGCGTAGCAGGATCGACTTGACCGCCTTTCATCTGCTCCTTGCGAGACTCTTCACTGAGCTCAGACGTGGGCGCATTGAGGAGTGCACCAATCCTAGGATGACCACCGATGAACTTGGCACGACGCTCCACTTCCCAGCCTGGTTCATCTTCCACGCAGAAGCGGGCCACATCGAGCAAGCCTTCGTACGATTCTGGGCGGGCGTCTTCAGGTAGATCAGCGATGGCAGCGGCGGATTGCGATGCGAGGTCTGGCAGCAGATCCTTCGGACATTCGAGCAGCCGCAAGAGGATGGGTGAGAGCTGTTCGGGCGTTGCGTTCGGGATCTCGCCCGGTGCGATGATGGAAGCCGCCATCGCTGTCGATTGCAAAGGTGGTCCGTCGAAGGATGCAGCAAGAGTATCCGGAGTGAAATGCAAACAGACGACTGTAGCGTAAGGAGGATGCGACGTCGAGTCCCTGATCTGATGTTTCAAGGGGTGGGGGTAGGTGGTTAATGGTAAGTGATGGTCGTAAGAGATAGGGTGATTTGATTGAAAAACGCAAGCGTGTCAGTAAGAATGCACGGACGGCTGAGCCACGCTTCGGATTCGGATTTGGCCGTGACTTTTTTGGACCCTCTCACCGCTCTCTCGCGCGATAGGAATACCGAAGGAAACGCAGCAAAGACCAACACCCTTTTCGACAGCTCCACTCGACGTGTGTTTCATTTCCATCTCCCTCTTTCCTCTTCATCAGCAACCATCGTCAGAGAGCGAGCAAGATCGGAAACGCGCAATTATGTCGTCCGCTTCATCTGCCATCGCTGGACCATCCCAGTCCAGAGTGGAGACCAACTCGCGTGGCATCCCGCATGCTCCGTTCATCGTAAGTTAAACAGCACTTACTCTTCTAATTCATGCCTTCAAACAGTCCCAACGCTGACACCATCATTCATTTCTGCAAAAGCAGTCCAACGTGCAAGAATACCTCGGCGGACCAGATGAAGAGGTGGAACCAACACTGAAAAAGTTCCAAGAGACCATGTCCAAGTACAAGTTCATGGAGCTCAACACCGCACAGCGACGTCGTGGTCTCGAGGAAAAGATCCCCGACATTCGCAAGACGCTTCAGATGGTCAACTTCCTCAAGCACAAGAAGGACGATCCAGAATCGATAGAGACCACCTTCGAGCTCAACGACACGCTCTATGCAAAAGCAAAGCTGGATCCCGTCGACACTGTTCACCTTTGGCTAGGCGTAAGTTTTCTCCCCCAACCTCCCTTTCAGCATCCCCTGTTCCAGCTGTGGAATCACTCACCCACTCTTTCATTCGCGTTTTGATCGCAGGCCAATGTGATGCTCGAATACCCACTCGACGAAGCCATTACCCTGCTGACAGGCAAACTGGCGGGGGCAGAAAAATCGCTCGAATCGTCAAAAGAGGACCTCGATTTCTTGCGCGAACAGATCACCATTATGGAAGTCAACACGGCCCGCGTGCACAACTGGGACGTCAAACGCCGTCGCGAACGCAGAGAACAGCTGGAAAGAGACGGTCTCGCCGAGGACGGTGAATCGGCCTCGAAAACTTCACAGGCGTCGTGAGTTTCCTTTCCCCCGACCTGGCCCCACACGCACTCTTGTACACTACTTTTGGCGGTTGCCACGCAAGCAAATCCAAGGCTCTTTCAAGCGCTTGCAAGCGTTGTGTGTACGCTACGCCACATACATGGTGTCGTCGCCGCTGCTGGAAAAGAGAAGCAAAGTGTGACTGAACACCCTCAATGTCTCTCTTGTTCTCTCCTTTTGTGTGTTGTGCAGCGGCGGTGGCGGCGGTCGGTGGCTTTCTGACGATCGTGACGAGAGCGAGAGGGGTACGAGCAAGAATGAGAAGATTGCAGCGTCGCAAGAAGGTGTTGCGGAGGTGAGCAAGGCGGCAGATGGGACGGATGCGGCGGGTGAAGCGGCTCAAGCAGGGTCATCGGTGGCGGCGCAGCTGGTAGAGGGTGAAAGATTCACACCAGTATCTGCAAAAGACACTCGCAATGTCGCCACCACCACGACATCGACAGCGACACAACCCGGTTCTGATGCAGCTCAACCCGTCATCTCGCAACCTCCTCCTGCCAACGCCTCCTCCACCACCCTCGTCGTCCCACCGCTCAACTTCTCCATGGTCTCCCGCGGCATCTACCGCTCGGGCCACCCCAACGAGCGTAACTTCGAATTCCTCCGTCGTCTCAATCTCAAATCCGTCCTCTACCTCGGCACCGAAGACTATCGCTCCAACATGACCTCCTGGACCGCCTCTCAAAACATCCAGACATTCCACCTACGTTTGGCGATCAACAAGGAGCCCACGGCAGAGATGGATGAAGCAGATGTGGTCAAAGCGTTGCAGTTGATTTTGACGCCGGACAATTGGCCGATTTTGATTCATTGTAACAAGGGCAAGTACAGGGTGGGGTGTATAGTGGGGTTGTTTAGGAGGTTGCAGGGTTGGAGTCATACGAGTATCTTTGAGGAGTATAGCAGGTTTGCGGGCACGAAGATTAGCGATTTGGAGTTCATTGAGGTGTTTGATTTGGATAAGGTTTCGCTTGCTAGTTGACGTTGCAATGCGAATCATCGTTGCGGATGTCAATGCCTGCGCTGCTTGTGGGGTGATTCTAGAAATATACGTCGATCCATCCCCTCTGTCGAGCCAACGGCTGAGCACGACCCCGAACAGCATCCAAAATACGTGCTCTCTGCCACTGCCACATCTCAACCTTCCCTGCCGAACGTGGACAGCGAACGTACTCCATCAACACTCCGCTCCCACCCTCCGCCGCCGTATCTCCCCTAGGGATCATGTGTGTGATGATCGCAGGCTGGATGGCGTTGTTGACGTAATCGCTAAAGTTGGCACGAGCAGAGCTTCGTGTAGGGGTGGGGGAGAGGTCGAATGGGTCTTGACGAGTGTCTGTGTCCGCATCGTACGTACTCTCGGTGGCGGAATTCTTGTATCGTTGCGTGTGTGTTGCGTGCCATTGCCCGACATGGTTTCCCGCCGCCTTCCCCACAAATCCACCACTCGATTCCACCAATCCAGACTTTTTGGTACGTGGATCCACCACAGCCTCACACCCACCCAACAGCAACCTCTTCAACCTGGGCCAGGTCAGCATCCCCCTCGACGACCACGAAACCGCAAGCATCGCATCCGCCGACACCCACCGGCAAAACCCCAAATCCAACGTCTCCAGCTTCGTCAGACTTCGACTGAGTTTTCGTAGAAACACCCCCGAACGCTGCCGTTCGTCCATCCCTCCATCCCAAACCGTTGCGAAACGGGAGAGTGAGGAGCCTGCGAGACTGAGAAGTCGCAAGTTGGGCAGCTGGGCGAAGAGGGAGTGCATTTGTGGGGAATCTAGTGAGATGGTTGAGGAAAAGAGGGTGGTGTTGAAGCCGGCTAGGCTGAGCGTTGTGAGGGAGACGGCGGTGGTGGTGAGCATGCGGTTGAGGGTTCGTGGTGAAATGGTGGTGAAGGAAAGGTCGAGAGTGGTCACTCCATCTTTGGCACTGCTGCGAGTTAGGCTGGGTGTGTCTGAGTTGATGCTGTTCTCCCAGTCGTCGTCGGCTTCTTCATCGGCACCAGCTTGACCGCGATCCAAGGCGGAATCGCGAGGCCTGTCGAGGTCAACAAGAGCCTGAGCAGTCCACTTGCTTAACGGCCAGTCTGTAACAGCGAGTCGTCCGCACAATGCCATCATACGATCTCGCATGTGGCGAGGCAGATACTCGAGCACTTCTCGCAGCTGCAAGCGGTCCATATCCGGCCCCAAACCATGATCTTTACCTTTTCCCCTTGATGCTAGAGAAGGGCGGTTGAGAGCATCCGCAATCACGCAAAGCGCCATATCTCTCAGACTCAGCCCCAGCTTCCCTCCATACCCAGCGTCCGCAGAGTCAAGGTGATGCCGCAGACCAGCACATACCGCCGCATGATGCTTTCTCGCCCGCTGTCGAAGCTGTCGATCTCGCTCTGTCGTGTCAACGCTGTCCGAGCTGTCTGCGTCGTCACCCCTCCCAATGGTCGTCGACGAGATCAAGTCCTGCAGTCGCTGTCGATCGAAGTGACTCGCAACACCTCTTCGTATGCTGAGCCGGTCAAAGTCGTCCCTCCACGATTCCGGTGGGATAGGTCCCGCCACCTGCCGCTTCAATTGTCGTTCCCTCGATCGCTGATCGCGCTCCCTCTGCGCCCGCTCGGTGGAAGAGAGGAACATGAGCCCTGTTCGCGAGGACGAGGATGTATGGTCTGGTATCAAACGCTGCTTTGGTGTCACCGCGGTGCTTTCGAGATCTTCGGCGTCTTGCTGTTGCGCGCGAGCCAGCTTGGCTTGCAGGTTTCGACATCGACGCAGATCTTCTTCTCGCGCACGAGCAAGGCGCTCATTGAAGCTTGGCTTGGACGACTCTGCTTGCATCACCATATCGTATCATACATTGTTGACCTCGAGGCACAACAGTGGGTGAAGTCGATTGGTGGCGGTGGTGAGTGGTGAATGTGAAGAAAGTTGACGGAAGCAGCTCAGTTTTGTTTGTGGAGGGTTCGAATGTCGAAATTCCCGCGGAAAAAGCGCTACGAAATCCAGCCGTCAAAAATCGACACCATCTTCTCAAGCTCGACACACAACCGCAACCGCAAGCTACCCTTGAGAATACATCTGGACATTTACAACAGCATCGAAGCTCAATAGGGGTATACGAATAATGATGTACATAACGATTAAGCAATAATGTGTATCGGATGCAGCGTTGACGCGATCACGAACCAATCATAGCCGACAGCATGCGCTTGTAGTCACCGCTGGTCTCGCCCTCAACACGGTTCTTAAGACCGCGCTTGTGGAACAAGTGTGCATACGCAGGCTTGATCTGGCCCTCGAAACGAGGCTTGTTCCAGTGCAAACGTCCAACACGATAAGCAAGACGCTCATCCTTGGTGCCCATACCCTTCATGCTATCCTCGAGAAGGCGGGCGTCGCGGGTGATTCCTTGACCGTCCTGCTCTGCGCCGTCGACAATGTACCTCAACGCATTCTTCATGTGACCCGAGAATTCCGAATCGATCATCTTTGAGAGAGGTCTTTTGTGATGATGCTGGTATGCCTGAGCGACAGCGGCAAGATGAGGACCGCTGCGTTGGACGAGGATGCCGCAGATGGCGATTTCGTCGGTACCTGCGCCACGGGCGGCGTTGTGCAGAGCAGCAACATCGGCTTCGACAGCACGCTGGTCGACGGGGATGTTGTCTTGCTGACGAACACCCTGCATGGCCATGACAAACATGCGCTTGGTCTTGAACGACAACTCGCCTTCGACGACTTTTTCCATATCTTGACCGTAGGTGGCGCGGTAAGCCTGCTTGAGAATGTACATCTCCGAGTTGGTCCTGCCGAGGATGACCTCGTTGAGCAGGTCTTCGTGCGTACCTGCACCCTGGCAGGCGCGCTTGATGAGCCAGCAGTCGTAGAGCACAGGGCCGAGCACCTTGGCGCGAAGCGCAGCTTCGAACCAGCCAGAAGTCTCCTTTTCGAGGACGGTGGGCAGGTCTTTGCCTACGGTCGCCTTGAAGGTATTGCGAAGCGCATCGATTTGGTAGGCGTCGAGAGGAGCTAATGTTGCAATGAGAGCGCCTTCGTCGGTGCCGAACCCTTTGGTGGCTTTTCGGATCCTTTCGACGTCCTGGGCTGCGTTGTAGCCGGGCGGAGGTGGAGCGGGCATGTTGGGAGGAGGTGGTGGGACGGGCACACCGAGGTAGTAGGCACCAGAAGGTGGTGCGGGTGCACCGTATCCATGCTGAGGAGGAGGAGGAGCATGGTGCTGGTGATGTTGGTGGTGCTGCGGTGGTCCAGGAGGAGGAGCGTAGCCGCCGCCGCCGTAGGGTGCTTGAGGAGGAGGAGGTGCGCCGTAGCCTTGCTGAGGTGGGTAAGGATTTTGCTGCCAGGACATGATTGTTGGAGTTGGTATGTTGCTTCGGGAGGGATGGTAAGTTTTAGCAAGCTCTCTTATATCTCCTTGGCAAAGAAAGCTGAGTGGTCAGAACGGAAGAGAGGCACGGACCACCAACCTAATGAAGAGTTCCCTTCTCCACACCCACTTGAGTGCTTTGGTGCCTGACTGACCTTGTTCTTGGCACTGTTTGACTCGTCCGATACTGCTGCCCTTGGCTGGCCTGGCTTGGCCGACACAGCCCATTCACTGTACAGCACTTCTCCTCTTGTGGCGGCTGAGCCGAAAGAAAAGGCGGTGCACTGCAGCTGCACAGAGTCGATCCAAAGGAAACGACGTCACTTTTCTGCATTCACAGATTTCACCAGTCGCGTAAATTGCTAGTCGAGTCGAGTCGAGTCGAGTCTGAATCTAACACTGCAGCGAAATTCCAAGTCCGCATCCGTGCACGACACACGCATGTCAATCAACGCTCGCGACGATCAAGGGTCCCCTTCAGATCGACATTCCCACTGTCCATCACAGCCCTCTGCTGCTCAAAGTGCTGACAAGATGGTCAGCATGGAAGTCGACTCCAAGCTGCCCCAACCCATTGGTGCGGGCCATCACGCGCAACGGACTCCATCCAAGCGCAACTCTAAGCACAAGGCCCTTCGAGACTTGATCGCCACGGCTCTCCTTGCCCTTGTCTTGCTTGCTTTCCCGCGTCAGAGCTTCGACTATGCCTCTGATATCGCCACAGGTGCCTGGCGTTGGCCTTGGACACCTCGTGCCGTCAAGACCAACATCATCCTCTTGATCAGTGACGGATACGGCCCTGCCTCGGTCACCTTCACGCGTCACTTTGCGCAAGCGCTCAACAACGATACCGACTATAACAGTCATTTCCAACTACCCCTCGACACCATCTTGGTGGGCACACATCGTTCCAGATCCTCCTCTTCGCTCATCACCGACTCGGCTGCCGGTGCCACCGCCTTTTCGTGTGCCAAAAAGTCGTACAACGGTGCCATTGGTGTCACGCCCGATGGCAAGCCGTGTGGCACCGTGTTTGAAGCTGCTAAGCGCAAGGGACTCCTCACGGGTGTCGTGGTCACGTCTCGTCTCACCGATGCTACTCCCGCCGCTTTCATCTCGCATGCGGCTTCGCGTGCCGAAGAGCCTCTCATCGCTTCCCAGATGATTGGAGGCGACAAGAACCCTTTGGGCGAACGAACGCTCGACCTTGCTATCGGCGGTGGAGGTTGTGCTTTCTTGCCCCAATCGAGCCTAGTCTCGTGCCGACAAGACGACGAAGACACAGTAGAGTACGCCAAGCAGCTCGGTTGGGACGTCCGTCTCGCGTTCCCTTCCAACACCTCCTCCGACCAAGCTTACAACGACCTGCTCCGCGGCGCCAACCTCTTCGCCGAACCCCAACTCCCCTACATGGCCCTACTTTCGCCCAGCAACACGCCATACGAGATCGACCGAGTCAACATCCCCGCACCTCTACCGCTCAAACCTCTCTCGCACTACGCTCAGAAGGCGCTCGATCTTTTGAGCACATCCAGCCAGAACGAAAAGGGTTTCATCCTCATGATCGAAGGCTCGCAGATCGATCTGTGTGCGCACAACAACGACCCTGCCTGTCACGCGCGCGAGGCGCTCGCTTACCACGATACCATCGCCCTCGTCCAGAAATGGGTCGATCAGCACAATTCGAAGACGGAAAGATCGCTGCTGATTTCGACGTCAGACCACGAGACGGGCGGCGTGACGTTGGGAAGGCAGCTCAGCACTGACTATCCCAATTATGCGTACTATCCGGAGCGGTTGCTGAATGCTAAGCACTCGACGCCGATCTTGACTGCGGTGTTGATCGATTTTGTGCGATCGGAAAAAGCGAAAGTGAGGGGGAGGGGGGATGGACGGGTGAGCGAGAGTTTGGTGCGTGATTTCATTCGCGAGAAGATTCTGGGAGAATCTGGGTTGGGTTTCAGTGGAGACAGACAGGGCGGCAAGCCGACCGATGGCGAAGTGGATGCCGTGTGGAAAGTTGTCAGGGAAGAACTCGTTAAGCCTCACACGCGCGAAGTAGATCAGCTACTCGCTGCTGCTTCGCGCTACCTTCGACACACGCACACCACGCACCACGACGAACCTCTCCAGACTTCCAACCTGCTCGGTCCCGTACCAGGCGTGAACCTCGACGGCATCCGTCGAGTCATCTCCGACATCGCCGCACGAAGAGCCGAGATCGGCTTCTCAACTAGCGGCCATACAGGCATCGATATCAACGTCTACGCCCATGGCGCCGAGATGGCTAGACTGACAGGAAATCAGGACAACACCAACATCGGACAGGTCATCAAGGACGTGCTCCAGCTCGATCTTGATGCTGTGACTAGAGATCTTAACAAAGAGTAGATTGTGCATGTGTCGGTCCCGAGCTTCCGGCGCAACGAAGATTGTATGGCTGGTTTAATGACAAATGTGGATACGTTCGTTGACCTCACTTTCTGACTGTGATGAGCAGTCTGCCGCCAACCTCCTCCACATCACACACATCACACACAGCAAACGGGGATGAGAGCTACCGAATCATGGATTGCTGGGATTTCAGGAGGAGAGGCATGGAGAGAGAAGTTTTTTGTATGGGATGTGTAAGTAGTTAATGTGAAGATTTGTTCCCCGCAAACTCGGCGACCGATCCGTTCCTGCCCCCGAAGAGAAAACAAAGTATACAAGGGGAAAAAAAAGGTAGAGCAGAACTGACCATGGGCGCCAAAGTCGAGAGAACGTCCGTTGAAAGCGACGCAAATAGCCTCGAACATCCCCCATCTTAGTGTGAAGCTTATACCCGATCAGCCCAGCAAAATCCACAGAAACCAACTGATAGGTAGGGAAGAGTCACAATAGTTGAGTTGCTCCGAGTTGTATGCTATGGCGCCAAAGACAACGATTTTTTAGGGTCCCAAAAGACCAACGGTCGTAAGAGAGAGGGAATAGTGCGGAAAGGGAAAATGCAAAGAGAGGTAATACAGAACGAACGAAAGAACACGAACAAACGCAATCATCGAGCCCAATCAACACGATCCGAATCGAATCATATCAAAAGTGAGCTTTCAAAAGTGTGAGATGCGCGCTTAGTTCATTCGGCGAACGAGAGCGTTGATAGCCTCGCCACGGTCACCAGTGTTGCCGCCCTCGGTGTAGTGGGTGAGCTTCTTGCCCTTGAAGCCGCCGTTGGGGTTGGACAGCTTGAAGGCCCAGAGGAAGTTAGAGACGGCCTTGAAGTTGGGGCCGCAGGTGGCGATCTCGTGCACAATGTCCTCGATCGAGAGGATGCCGTACTTGCCAAGGTTGTCCTCGATGATCTTGTTGTCGTTGATGGGCAGACGCTGACGGTTGACCTTGGCGTAACCACGCTTGTAGACCAGCTCGCGGATGGTCTTGAGGTTGGGCGCACCATAGGTGACGTAGGGCTGAACGAGCTGGAGCATTTGCGAAGTGGCCTTGGTCAAACGAACAAAGACACCATTGTTGATCTGGAGGAGACGCAGAAGCTGCAGGATCTTGCGGGGCTTGGGGGCAATGTTGTTGATACCACGCAGACGGACGACGAACACAACCTTGGGCTGGCCGGCAATGTAGAAGTCACCCTTGGCCTTGGCGGCACGGCGGAGACGGATCTCCTCGCGCTCGGCGGTGCGGTACTCCTTGGTGTACTGCTCGGCGCGCTTGAAGATGACCTTGCGCTTGGCGAGGTTGGCCTAAGGGAAGGAATAAGAAGGATAAGAAATGACGGTCAGTCAGACAACTGTTGGGAATGCCGATGCCGTTGGGACAACAAGGATCATCACAACAACATCGCAGTCCATGCAAGCTTTTTCCTCCCCGTTCTTGTTCCCCCTCTCCCGCATCTTCTAGTTGCCGCCTGTCGACGAGGACGGCACGATCAATAAAAGGAAAACCTCAGCCCCGAAAGATGGTATAATTTCGGCAGCATCGTCCGAAGACTAGCCCGAAGTGTTGGTTGTTATGCATCACTGTGTGTTGATCCTTTGTTCGCCTGTTTCCCTTGTCCTATTCCCGCTTTGGTCCTTCCACATCCTAAATGTTGCTGCGGGTTTGTTCACTGCTTCCTCCTGCGATGATGTTGTGAAATCCATTTGCGAATATGAATGCTTACCTTCTTGGTCTCGGCGGCCTTGGCAGCCTTCTCCTCACGGGCCTTGGCGTCCGACTTCCTCTTCTTGAGGAGAGTCTCGGGGACGAGGATGTCGTGAGCCGCAGGGACGGTGCTGTTTTGGAGTGGGATCAAATCGAGTGCAAAATGTCAGCATTTGCGTTGCTATGGAGACGCAAACAATGTGCGTGTAGAGCGGCGATCGTGGCATGAGCAGCTGAGCGAATGGAGAAGCAGTGCAGCGGTGATCGTCGAGTCGTAGATGCAGCTGAATGAAGGCGATGCAAGGATGCTGAAGCATGCGGTAAATGGTGTTGCTTTTGAAAGTCGAGCATTGATGTCATGGAATCGCGATGCAATTGTCGTCCTATCAGATGCAAAGTCGTCGATGCACGAAGAAATGATTTGGCTCGATGCTGCTGTGGATAGCAGCCCGTTGGAATGACCCATCGTGAGCTCTACCCGCCAAGCAGGCGAGAATGTATCATAGCAAGCAAGACGATGGAGGTGACGTTTGCGGCCTGTCTGCAGTCGCTCTCGTCTCTATTGATGGCCTGAGATACTTCCAACCGATATGCTCTTTGACTAGCCATTGTTGGTTATGCTATGCCGCATCGTGCTATGGCATTTCCTGCAGAGCTCCTTCGACCTGATAGAGACGTCTACGACCATGACTGCGATCCAATACGATTCCATTGCTATGTGCTGCGGTTGATATCCCTGGTCTGATGTGATGGGTGTCATGAAATCCTGTGGCTGCTGTTGCTTCTGCCGCTGCTGATCTGCCGTGGATCGCATCACTCTGTATGAATGATACGTACGTTCGAATCTGAGCCGACATTGTTCTTGACGGAGAGGGGGATGGTGATGAGGAGGTGGTGATGGGGACAAAGAGATCGCGAGAGATGATACTGACCCCGCAAGGCGACTGGCAAATCTCAAACTCGTTCTGGCTGGACGTGGCTGACCTTGGCCAAATGACTGATGCGCTGCCTCGTTAGAGTTGCATGTTCCCTCACCTTTTGCGAATTTCTCAAAAGGAAAAAAAATATCGAGACTATGATCGATACTGCCTGTTTGCAACCTCTTATTTTTCTCATGCTTGCACATGGCTTTCTCAAATTACCTCGAAGGCGTAGAACAGCCATCACCGCCGCTGCCGCTCACCCTCTCACTTCAGCCGTGGGCGAAATTTCAGAGACTTCAAGTAGAATTTGAACCGGGCGAATCTGACTTGAAGTTTTGAATTTTTATTTTGAATTTTTGAATTAAGGCTTTCCATTTCAATACGAGCCAGATCACATGAAGACGTGACTTCGGCCGAGGTTTAACGAGCGTACGAGATTGATGAATGATTATACGTGTTTATGTAATGCAATTTGGCGCGCTTGGATCAACAGAAACGCATGCATGTTGGCGCTCATGTTGTTGTTGATTGGACCCTGAATTGTCACCTGTCGACATCATCGACTTGCACACCGAATCGACGGCCAGCATCAAAATAGCAGAGACGCACACCACGAACACACCCGATCAAGATGACAACGCCAAATACACTGACGCCGAGCCAAGGTGCGTCTGATCATCCTAGTCTGCTCGTGAACCACACGAAGCTATGCGGCGACTGATGCGCGACATTTATGTTCTCTATGCTTGACACAACAGAGGCCGATCGACAGCTTAGCTCCGCAGCTACAATATCTCCTACCACAAGCCCATCGGCAGCCGCACTGCAAGCGCTTGAGCAGTACAAGAAGCGTGACTCGTCCAAAGGTGTGTTCATTTCCCCAAGGCTGGCTGCTGGCGTTCAGTAGCACATTGGACACTGACACATCTGCTGTTCGCCTGGCTTTTTTGACATTACATAGTCGTTGTGCGGTTCAAAGCTATCGGAAATGCTCCCATCATGAAGGTACGCACCTATCGTACAGCCCATTGCACATCCAATCGCATCGCGCTGACGATCAACAATCGATGCTCTGCACCCTCTTCCCAACGCTCAGAACAATCACTTTCGCATCACAGCATTCAACCGCTTCCAAGCCGTCACCGTCTTTCTGCGCAAAGAGCTCAATTTCAAGCCCACAGATTCGCTCGTATGTCGTCACCTTTCCCTTGCCCTTCCTGGTACCGCGCCCTCACTTTTCAATTGAGCCGACTCTGACGCTCTTACATACCTCATCGCTTCGACAGTTCTTGTACATCAATGCCTCGTTCAGTCCAGCGCCAGATGACACCGTGGGCAATCTGTACAGAGTAAGTTTGGATCACAACATTTGAATAGAAGGTGGGAGAGCTGACCTGTTTCTAACGCAACGCGTCTCTCGTCCTACTCGCTCTTACAGTGTTTCGGTACGGAAGGTCACCTTATAGTCAACTACAGCACAACTGCTGCTTGGGGCTAGCCGCTTTTGGTCCACACTCATCGAGATCTGTCACTTATACCCGAGGCCAATCGCGCGTGCCTCATTCACCCTTCAATCAACTGCCTCTACACAACTCAGACTCGCGACTGGAATGCTCCTGCCCGGTGACGCAGGCTATCACACACAATCACTGCACATAGGAGAGACATGGAAGACGTGGAACGACTGACATTTCGAAGCAATCTATGGGGACAGTTAATCGTACCCTGCGCAGCCGCAGTGGTGGGCAACCAAGAATAACGTCGAAACGATCTCAGAGAGAGAGGGATAGAGTCACTGTCTAGTACACCTCGAGGACGTATCGCTCGTCCTCCTTGAGAGCGTCCATCTTCTTCTCGGCTTGGTCCTTGGTGAGGCCCTTCTTGACAAAGGCGCCCACGAGCGCCTCGTGAATATCGGGCACAGGCCAAGTAGGACCACAGACGAAGAAGTAGCCCTTCTTGCCCTCCTCGACATCCTCGTCGTTGATCAAGCCGTCCTGAAGCACTACTTCGGCCTTACCACCGGCGGCCTCGAACTTCTCAATCTCGGGTCCGAGGTACTGAGTCAGCAGATCGCCATCCTCCAAAATCTTGTGCTGGATGTAGACCTTCTTGCTCGTGTCACGAGAGAAGGCGAGACCCATGTGCTGGATGACGCCGTCCTGCGTGTACGCCTCGAGCTCTTCACCGTACAGGTACTCGGCGGAACGGTAACGAGAACCAAAGTAGTACACGAGCGGTCCGACGTCGATGCCCTGCGCCCTCTTGTGCGCACGAGCCTGAATGAAGGCACGGAAGGGCGCAGCACCAGTACCCAGACCAGCCATGATGATGGGTTGCGTGTCGATGGGCGGCAGCTTCATCACCGAGGGCTTGAGCGAGACGGTCACCTTGGCGCCCGGCTTGAGCTGCGACAGGTAGCGCGTGCACTGTCCGTATCGCGGGCTGCCGCTAGGAGTCTTCCAGTCGACGGTGACGATGAGCAGGTGCACCGACTCGCCCACCGCCGACTGAGCAGAGGCAATCGAGTAGTGACGAGGCTTGATGGGCTCAACGAGCGTCAGCAGCTGGTCGATGGGCAGACGCGCCGAGGGGAACATGCGCAGCACATCGGCGTACGTGAGCGTCTCGATCTCCGAGAGCTTCTTGAACGTCGAAGAACCTTCGGCGGAGCTGATGAAGCGCAGCCAGCGCGCCTCGTCTCGGTTGGTGGCCAGCTTGCCCAGCTCCTCGTAGAAGCGCTTGGGCGGCTTACCAAAGATATCGAGGTTCTGCTGCAGCGTCTGGAAGACGGTGCGGCTCTCGTGCTTGCCGGCCTCGGTGAGGCTGGGAGCATTGACGACCTCGTCGGCATCAAAGCCGGCCCATCGGATGAACTCGGCGACTTCCTGCTCGTCGTTCCAGCCGTGGACACCGAGAGCCTCGCCGACCTCGTACTTGAGGTCGGTGCCCTTGGTGCTGAGCTCCATGTGGAAGACGTTTCGGTCGTAGTCGACGGGGGTGAGACGTCGGTTCTCGGTGACCTCGACAACCCAGGTCTGCTCGGGCAGGTCGGGTCGCAGCGAGTCAGCCTGGGTCTCGTAGGCCTCGGAGAAGAGATGCTGCCAGGCGGACTGAGCCCAGGTGCTGCGGAAGGGAGCCGCCTCGACGCCGACGGTGGCAGCGTCCGGGTTGGGACCGAATCCGTTGTAGCGGATCTGGGTGGGACGCAGAGGAGCGTTCTGCTCAGCCTCCGAGATGGGCTCGGCCTTGGACCACTCGTCGTCGTTGAAGGCGTGGAGCTGGATGGCGCTCTCAGCAGCCGAGACGAGACCCTCGACGCCATCGATACCGACGGGTGCGGTGCCGAGCACGCGCTTGAGGAAGGCGGCGAGAGCAACGCCGGACGTGTTGAGCTGGACACGTAGAACAGCCACGAGGAGCACGGCGGCAGCGATCTCGGCGGGGACGACGTTGTCACCGACCTTGGCCTTGCCGCCACTGGCGTTGGCGGTGTCGGTGTTGAGCTTGTCGACGACGGCAGCAGCGTCGATGAGGAGGAGGCGAGCGCTCTTCTGAGCGAGAACACGCTTGTCCTCGGCATGCAGCTTCGAGTCGAGCTCGGCGACGTCCCAGCCAGGCGTATTGAAGATGACGGTGCCGCCACGAACGAGCGACTGGAAGGGAGCGTAGCTCTTGAGAGTGGTGGCGGGGTCGCTGACGACGAGCACCTTGGCGGCATTCTCCTCGGCGGCCAGGACGATGGGAGCGTCGGCAGCAGACTCGGGGCGGCTCGAGAGGATGATGTCCGAGCGGAGGATGCCCGAGGCCTCAAAGTTGTCGTAGCGCGAGAGCAGGCGGGCGTGGAGCTGGGTGTCGGCGCCGCGGTCTCGGATGGCACGAGCGGTGAGCTGAGCCAGGGGTGCGGTAGGGCTCGTCTCGCTGTCGAAGAAGGTGACGACGGAAGCACCGGAAAGAGCAAGGAGGTCGGCGTGGCTCTCCTCGGCATCGTCGAGCACGTCCTGGAGCTTGAGAGCGGCCTTGTGGTTGGCACCGAGCGTCTCGAGCAGCTTGTGCAGCTCGGCAGCGGTCAAGTCCTGGCCGGGGGCGAGTGCCAGAGGGAAGACGTGCGAGGGCACGTCCGATTCAGCAAACTCTCCGCCAAAGACGGACGAGACAATGTCCTCGTAAAGCTGGCCAGAAGCGGCACCGCCAGCGACCTCCTCGAGGATGTGGAGGCTCTCGACGGACTTGGGCAGGGCCTTGCGCAGGTCAGCCTCGTCCCAGTTGCGCAGGCTGCGAACCGAGAGGAGGGCGACGTTGTGGCGGACAGCGGGAGGCAGGGTGACAAGGACGGCACGGGCAGCCTGGCTGTAAGAACCGCTGGGGACGACGAGGACGGTCTGGGCCTTGGGCGAGCCAGTGAAGAGGAAGGGCTCGGGAGCGTCGACCTTCTGACCCTTGGTGGGGACGTTGAGAGTGCCGACCTCGCGACCAGCAAAGGCGCCGTCAAAGACGTGTACGACGTTCTTGGTGGACTGGTAGGCGTACTGAGCAAAGTCGACGGCCTCCTGACGAGTGGCAGAGAGGAGCACCTCAAACGAGTCGCCAAGAGCAGCGGCAGCCGAGATGATGGAAGCGTAGTCGTTGCTGATGGACAGCTCCTGGTCCTGCTCGGCGAAGTGGCTGGCGGCAGAGACCTGAAGGACGAGCTTGGCGTTGTCGGAGCCGTTGTAGGCGGCAAGAGCAGGGGCCATGGCGGCGAAACCGGCAGCGTTGGTGAGGGCGGTGACAACCTTGGCAGGCTCGGTGGAGGAAGAACCACGCTTGGCGTTAAGGTAGCCGATGATGGCATTGCCGGCACCGGAGCGGGTCTGCAACTTGAAGACCGAAGGGCGGCGGTTGAACCAGCCCTTTTGAGCAGCAAGCTGGGCCTCGTTCTCGCTGTAAGCACCGAAGCCACCGTTGGCTTGGCTCTCGTAGCTGAAGATGGCAGTGCTGTTGCCGTAGGCGATCGAGTCGATGGCGGCGGTGCTGGTGAGCTTGGTGCTGGAGACACCGAGCAGCCAGGACTGGGCAGCGACCTTGGCGGCAATCTCAGCCTCGGAGGGACCGTTGACGAGGCTGAGGTCCATGTGAGCATCGACATGCTTGGCACGGTTGGCAGGTGCAGGCTCGGGGACGGCGGCGTTAGCGGGCTGGGCGTTGACGAGTCCGGTCAGCTTCTGGCCACCGGCAGTGGCGTCGACGCCGTTGGGGGCGGCATGGCCGGGCAGCTCAGGCTTGGCAGGGGCAGCGGGCCAGCGCCCTTAGCATCGACCTCGTCGAGCTGCTTGGAGGCGGGAGGGTCGACGCGGCCGGTGGCGGTGATGCCAGCGAGAGCGGTGGAAGCGTCCTTGGCGGTGACGGCGGTGGTGGACGACGTGGCATCGGCGGAACGCAGCTTTGCATCCGAGACCTTGCGCTTGATCGACTTGTTGGGCTTGTGAGCGGGGGCAAAGGCAGCACGCGAAAGGGCGAGCGTACCGGCGCCGAGGGCAAGACCACCGGCAAAGATGGCAGCGCTCTGGTAGAGCGACTGCGACGAGGTGGCAGCCATCTTGGAACAAGTGTGTATATACGAATACGCACACGCACGCGCACACTAGGATTGGTGGATGGGGTGGAAGGGAAAGGAGGGCACGAGCGACGACCAACGTCTTGAAAGTCGAGCTCGCCAATTGTTCTTGTCAGCAAGGAGCGTTGCGATTTTTGCGGTGAATGAGCTGCAGCACAGAGTCTCTTCTGGTTGACCAAGTCAAAAGGGTCTCTCGGCTCAAACCCGCTTTCTTTTCTTGCAACGCGAGCAGAAATCAAGAAGACTCGAACCACGGTCAATCCCCGATTTAAATCAAGGCACTTCAGGAGCGGGCAAGACGTGATGAAATGGCGCAATTCGTTTTCCATTTTGCGTTTTCAATGCGAGCGGTGGCCCTGCACTCTAACAAAGGCGAATTTTGAAGATGAAGTGTCAGACCTTCGCGAGGGAACAATTTCGTACGAAGAAAAATGAACCTTTTTGGCCCTTTTTTTTGTGCCATCTTTTTCTGGCCCGTTTTCGAGATGAATGCTTCGCAGAACACTTTCGGGCGGAAAAAGGGTCATTAGACCATGGCCCAGTGGGTTGCGGAAGAGACCCACGATATACATGCTCACGTCGATCTCAGACTCAGACGAACACTACCTTCGATCTCTTCGAGGGAGCCCATCTGCATTGCCGCGACGCACGCCAGAAACAGCGAAGGGGTCGTTCGTAACCACCAAACCAACGGATCGTGCGGTCAATACAGACGCGAGCCGCCCCGTTCCTGAGCAGCGTTTCCAATTATAGATGGCCACGACTGTAAGCCAGCAAAACGAGAAAAGGAGAGTGAAAGGCCGGGGTAAAATTGGCCGTTAGAACATGAGTTCTGGCGTTCGGGCGTTCGAGCGTTCGGGCCTTGTCGCCGTTTTGTGCGGATCGCAGCGTCTCTTTCTCTTTTCGTCGGAGTTGCGGCGATTTTCTGGAGGAAATGTGACTCTCTTGGTGATCTTCGGATGCGGTTCCCGCTCGCTTCTCCAGGTCGACGATGTGCATCTCTGCCACGCAAAGTCCAATGCGGGCATCGCCGCAAGAGCAGACAAGCTGACGCTTGACAGTCGCAACATCAGGCGGCGTAGACCATAGAGCACTGTTGAGCCTCTGCATCGGTCTGCGATCTCTTCCTCCTGTCACTCTCTTCAGCGCGGCCTGAATTTCAGGGGTGAACTCGAGCAAGAGCAAAATCAAGATCTAAGCTCATCTCGGTCACACAGAGCAGATGTGACCGGGTGATCCGGTGAGGATGAGGATGAGGAGGAAGCATCTCGTCTTGATTGATTCGATGAAATCATATTCTGGAAGCGAGGCCAATTTTTCTTCCGTGCAGGATATCCGCTGCATTGGGCGGTGCACTGCAGCAAACCGACAACGGTTAACGGCGTTCAAAACGCACAAGCTCCAATCCTTCGCTTCGCCCTTTACTGCATCCTCCTACGCCTCTGCTCATCGACACCTCTTCGCTTCGCCCGTGAGCTGAACGCTGGACAGTCAGCCTTCGTCTGTTCCTATTTCAATGCCTCGCTGGAAGATGCAAATGCATCTTTGAGTTCGTTTTCGACTCTTGCAATCTCCAGATCAAAGCGTCGAGTAGCCCCTTCTCCGCTTGCATCCATTGCGCGGTAGCATCTCAACCACCACCTCACCATCCAGTCCCAGCGGCGCATGCGTCCAAGGTGACGTTCTTGATCGCCACAACATTGCACTCAGCTCATCATGTCGGCTACTGTCGTCACCGTACCGGTAACCGTGACCGCGAGCGAGTCCGTCGTCGTGGTCACCTCCACCATCGCCGCTTCCGACCTCCCCGGCTACACTAGCACCCCTACCTCCAGTGCCACGGCGAGCGCCTCCAGCTCTGCATCTGGCGCTGCTTCCAGCTCATCCTCTTCGACCAATGGCGCTTCTTCAGGCGGCAACTCTTCCTCGCACCATTCATCCACTCCCATCGGGGCGATCGTCGGGGGTGCGGTTGGAGGTGTGGCTCTGCTTGCATTCTTGATCGTCCTGGCCTGCCTCTACCGAAAGCGGTCCAATGCCAAAAAAAAGGCTCAAAACCTCTTCCCTGATGACACCAACGAAAAAGGCCCCGCCGTCATTGCAGGCCTTCCCCCCAACCCTTCGGGCTCACGGCTGCGGCCAACATGGGCCAACTACTCCAACTCGATCCAAATGACGGATGCAGGCTCCTCGATGCCTCTGCTCGAAAACGACATGTCGCTCTACAGCGGCTCTCAACTCAATGCTGCTGCCACCACGTCGGATGCTCGTTCTGCCCACATTCATAGACCTTCAACCACTTCTCTTGCACCCAGCTTCATGATGGGCTCTGTGGCTTCGTTCCCACACTCGCATAGCAGCCACTACGCCCAGCCGATCAACAGCGCCTCTATCAACGGTCAAGATGGCCCCTCTGCTTTCACCGGCGGTTATCCTGATGTGCACCGCTCCGCTTATTATGAACCGTACATGCCTCCCGGCGTCGACCCTCGATCCATGCCCGCATCGGCCATGGCTGGAGTATCAGCCGCAGCAGCGTATCACAATGCCAATGTTGCCTCCTCCATGCCAGGCTCCCCTCCGCCCATGATGGATGCTCGAGCTCACGCGGGCAACCCTGGCGTGTCGAGCTTGCCAATGGGTGCGGCGCCTTCGGACTATGCTGCTGCCAGCGAATTTGCTCGTATGCGCGGTGTGCCTCAAGGTGGCCACGTTGGCGACTCTGCTTGGTCGGGTGCCGTCTCCCCAACCCACGCCAACAGCCGTAGAGGTTCAAACGCGAGTGCCCTTGCTATGCCTCCCGCTGCTTCTCAGCTGCTAGAGGCGTCAGCGCACTCGCAAAGCGAAGTCGACAGTCTGCAACATCGCCGACCGCCAGCCGCGGGCCTCTCCGGCTACCAGTCCAATCTGAATACCATCCCTGGCTCTACGGCTGCATCCGAGGCGGCAAGCACAGATCAGCACTCAATGCATTCGGCAGCTTTCGGTAACCGTGGAGACCGCAGCATTCCTCCCAAGCTTCCGTCGATCCCTGCCTCGAGTCCGCTGATAGTGCAAGATGCCACCTCGTTTGCACCGCTCTCGTCACTGTCAACAGGTGCTGATCTGCCAGCTGGACACAGCGCAGCCACTCCACGATTGACAGCCGAGCCAGGCACCGATACGCTTCAATCCAGCGACCCATCCAATGGCGGAACATTCAACAGCGATGGGACTTACAATACATATACTGGCGCCACCAAGGGCCAATTGCGTGTCGTCGGCTCGAATGATACGCATAGTCGAGCCTCGCCCACCATCGCTGAAGAAGACGGCCACGCCAAGCAGCCCCGGAGAGACATGAGCGGTGATTCAAAGACGAGCGAGTTTTTGGTGGATGCGCAAGGAAAGCCGCAGCTGGGGGCAGCAGGGAGGCGGTTGGGTCAGCACTCGGCCAACAATAGCACGTCGAGTATCAACAAGACGGGCAGTCGGTTGATCGAGATGCTTGACGTCGACGAGCAACCGCGAGTGCCCGACTCTGTGACTGGCGGGGACGAGCAAGTGTCCAAGCAGACCGCCTCGCCAGCGCGACCACCCTTCTGGAAGGAACGCAGCCGATCAGCCCAGTCGATCACCAAGGTGTTCCGCAGCTCGCCACTTTTGAACGCCAACAATGCGCCCTCTGCGGCCTTGCCTGCTCACCATGCTCGCGCCGACGGCCAAGCTGCTGACCCTTCTCGTGAGCATCTGCCGCCGCTCGATCTGAGTGGATCTATGACTGGCTCGGCATCGCGTTCGGATTCGCCCAACAAGGACGGAGATGCCGACATGTGGAAGGAGTCGTCCAAGTCCAAGCCGACGAGCGCACTGCGAAAGTGGACCACCAAGAAGACGCCAAAGACGACTTGCAAGAACGCAAGCGCCGACAATCAAGTGGACGTAGATCAACTGTTTAGCTGATGCACCGGAAAGCTTGAAGCTCGCCTCGCTGTCCCGTTGGAAACCGCTGTATCTCTTTTGACCACCGCCTTGTATTACTAACTCTATCGACCACGATGCTTTCGCCCATCGTCTTTTTAAAGCAAACCTCTAATGTGTCTTCTTAGTGTCATCGGGATGAGCGCCGATCCGTGACTGAAAAAGGGGATCCAAGCCGATTGTGATCTGAAAGCGAGATGCGCTGAAAGTGACAGCCTCGGGACATTTGTTCGGAAGGGGGTCGCGCAACTCCGAGGCAAACTCAAAACCGCACGGCGAACGCATGAGGACAGGACAAAGACAATCGCCAAGAGCAAGCTGCCACCTCGTCATGCAAACTGCCAACTTTTGTCTACAACTTGCATTGTTCGCACAAAAGACAGAGCAAGCATTGCAAAGAGCGGTGACTAAACTCGTTCTTCTGGCAAAGGCAAGGCACGGTGAAGTGGAAAGAAGCGGAAGATCTCTCAGGTGCATGCATCTTGGTTCGACGTCAGCCAAGACTTTGCGGCATCGCGATCTGCAGGCCCTGAAAACTTGCTTTGCCTCGCATGATTTCTGCTCTAGAAGATGGCTCTCAAGCCAGCCTGAGACCGGGGATTGCATAGGCGACTTTGTAGAAAATCGAGAGGAAAACAACACAACAGACCCTCCTGAAGATTGGACTTGTCGCTGTGCTGAGGTTTGATCTTGGGAAGAAAGCGAGGGTGAAAGGCAGAGTCGAAATGAGAATCAATTGTGGCGGTTTTGAATCTTTTGAATCTTTCGGATTTTTTTTTTTTTTTTTTGTTCCAAAACGTGCTGCAAGGCGAAGTCGATCCCCCCCGCTCGTCTCGCTCCGCCTCGCTCTCACTCAGACAGATGCACCTCGACATCGCATTGTAAAGGAGAAAAGAAAAGCAGAAAAACAGGCACGGGATTCCCGGCGGCGACTCGATCGCATCGATGCTACAAACAAGCGAGACGACCGCTTTGTGTCATCTCGCTCTAGCGCTTTCGCCAGTGCTCAACGAGTTCAGGAACCAGGGCCGGCCGGCCACTTGACGGCAGTGTACGACTGGGTTTGGCGACCAAGGTCTCTTTGCACAAGGTGGTCGAGAGCTGGAGGCGGCTAGCTTGATCTTGTTCGCACCTCTCTGCCAGCGATGCTCTCGTTTCCAGACCGACTGGCGTCTCGAAGTGTGGTTCTTGTCGTTGCTCGCTGCGCTGTGATTTTGTGGCAGGCACAGAAGAGATCGAGAGAGAGAGAAAGCGACAGGAAGGCGGCTCACCGATGCGCCAAGCTTTCAAGGAAACGTCACTCTGTCACACGCAGAAGCAAAATAATCGACGTCGGCCAAAAACGAGTTGCGCTGCTGTTCTGTGCTCTGTGCTCGCTGCTTTTGCACTCGCTCTTTCGCTGACAACACAAGCGCCAACGGAAAGGATAAGAGAATCGAAACCTTCTTCTTCTCTTCTCTGGTCAGCCACATAACTTAGTCGGGCACGTTCAAGTGGCTGCAAAGGCCTTTTTGTAGCTCGTAGACTGTCATGTCTCATTGCATCTCTATACAGTACTTGCAGCAGCCCGCCCGCTGTGCTGCAATGTCCAGAGAGCAGCGAGTTAGAGAGGCGTTGGTTGTTGATGTGCTCGGAAGAGGCGCTCGGACAGCAATCAAAAGTTGTGCGGCTGTGTTTTGAAATATATTAGTTAGCTGCGGTTGTGGTGCTGCTGTTCCTTTTTGTAAATAATTTCAACCACTCTCTCGGCTGGCCCGCTTTCTCTGTCCAACTGCCTGGAATATTAATAATAAATAATCCTATTTTTCTTGCTAAAGGTGATTAGCGTATGTGTTTGTGTTTTGGATCGACGACCCTGAAGTGCACCCCTGTTTTGTCCCTCGTCTGCTCCTATTCCCTCTCGTGCGCGTCAAAGGCAATACTGATCTTGCACCGATATTCCGAGTTGCTCTGCTTTCTGCACAAATTTGAGACTGCGTCGCATTCAGCTGATGGACTCCCACCGACTGAAATCAAGCTCGGCACATCACAGCACAGCACCACATGCAATGCTGCTGCGTCTGTCCCTCTACTGTAATCTCCCTGCTGCGGGTGTGTGTTTTTGTGTGATCCCGCAGGGTGTGTTTCCCGTGCAAAATCACAATGCACAAGCTGATTAGTCGTGGACGGCCCTCTCTGGAAAAATAATGCCGGCACGTTGCACACACACCGTGTTTGGCAGCAGCACCGATCCTCAGCGCTCCCTCGCGAGCCAGAAAAAGCTTGAGCCTGATTCCTCACAGCCTTTTCGCTGCTTGTTTCTCCGCCGCCTGCCGCCTTGATCGATTTCCATTTCTCACTCTCCCTTGCGCTTCCTCTACCACACACACACACACGGCCTTCCTCTGTCATCCCGGCCATCCTCTTGCTTGTGTCTTTGTCTCCGCCATTGTCTCCCCTTTATCTCTTCCTCCTTGTCTGGTTCGTGCTACTTTGAAACGGTCGTAGCACCGGCAGCAGCAGTATCAGCAGCACGACTTGTCGGCCCGCAACACCCATCCGCCTTCTCGACTCTCTATCACCATTGCTGTTCGGTATCGGTGCTGTAGAAGGAGAAGCAAATCGTCGTGCCCGCTCATCGCCGTCGCCGTCGCCGTCGAGGTCATCCTTCCCGAGTCGCTCAAAACAAGATGAACTTCCTGTCTCGCGCCGGCCTACTGGCCGCCTTGCTGGCTTATGTCCAGATCGCACACGCATTCACCGTCACCGTCACTTCGACCTCGTGTTCCACCATCTACTTCACTCTCTCCCTCACACAAGCTGAGATTGTCAATACTCAGAACATTGGTATCTATCAGGGCACCTCACTCACCGATATCATCTCCGAGGTCAACATCACCGGCACTTATACCAGCACCATCACCACCTCTCAGTGGTATGCAGGCTTCTTCACACCCCTCACCACCTCTGGCGTCCAGCCAATGACCTTCCGTCTGCTTGACGCTGCCGAAGATGTCATCCCCGCTTACAATTCCGTCACCTTCCCGCTCAACTTCCGCTGTGGTTCCGTTATCACCACCTCGACTGCCGCAGCCAGCTCGCCTACCAGCACCCCCAACTCTGGCTCCAATTCCAACTCTGGCTCCAACTCGGGTTCCAATTCTGGAAGTAATGGCTCCAGCGCAGCCAGCAACGACAGCTCCAGCTCCGGCTCTTCTTCGTCCACCGGCGCCATTGCAGGAGGTGTTGTGGGAGGTGTTGCTGCTCTCCTCATCCTCGCCCTTCTCGCCTTCTGCCTCAAAAAGAGGAAAAGGCAGCAGCGCGCCCAGCAAAGTCGTCTCCGCAACGACGAGGCCGACGAGGCCGACGAGGCCGCCTTCCGTGCTCCCAACAATAACGACTCGACTGCTTCCCTCGCCACGGCTCCCGAGACCGCCAACACACCCATGATGCGCGACATCTCGACCAAAAACGTCTTTGCCGACCCTACCACTTCAGCTGTATCTGGCGCGCCATCGGGCTCTTCGACCTTGTTCAGTGCCAACAACCAGGCTGCCTCCAAGACCTCGTCCGGCTCGAAAGTCGGTGCTGGTGCTGCCACTGCCGCCGCTGCGGGCGGTATCGGCGCTGCTGCTATTGCTGCTCGCAAACAGTCGCGCGAACAGTCGCGTTCTCACTCGCCTGCTCGCGCCTCCGACCTGAGCCCCTCGTCCGAATCCGTCAAGGGTACGCCAACTTCGCAATCGCCTCCTCCCGTCCCTGCACTGCCCGCTGCTGTCGCTTCTGCCCCCACCTCTGCTGCCACGCAGCCCGCATCGCAGGACTCGGCGCCAGCCTCGTATTCGGCTACAAGTGCTTCCAATAAATCTTCGACCGGGCCTGGCGCTGCTGGCGCTGCTGGCGCTGCCGGCGCTGCCGCTGCCAGCAAGTCTTCGTCCGATGACAAGGACAAGGACAGCAAGGCCAAGACTAGCAAGTGGGGTTTCAAGCGCGCTTCCAAGGACATGGGTACCTCGAGCAAGCCTCCGTATCCACAGGCCGTTGCCGAACCCGTCGCCTCGTCAGCACCTGCTCCAGCGCCTGTGGCTGTCACCACCACCCCATCACCACCCTCGAGCAGCTCCAACGAGGTGCCTGCTTCGCCATCACGTTCGTTCAAGGTGATCCAGAAGCAGCCTTCGCCGATGCCTGGCTCGGCAGCAGGCCCCAGCAGTCCCACAGCCTTGTCGCCTCGATCGGGCTACGCAACACCTGCAGGCTCGATTCGTGGCAACAACTACTCGCGTGCCCCCTCGGTCGCCTCCATGTCGGCTGGGTTCGGAGATGCACCTCTTCCTTCGGGAGCCGCCTCGGTCTCGTCGGCACCCGTAGGCGAGTTTGGCGGCAACATGGCCGGGATCGGAGCGGGTCGCTCATATGCCGCATCGTCGGGCAACTCGACCAAGTGGCACCAGCAGAGCTACAATGTCATGCCCAACTTCAGCCACCGCGCTTTGGCACGCTCGACGCAGCTCGACGAGGACCTCATCTTTGGCAATCTGGGCATGGGACTCACGCCACCACCTGGACCGGCGGGCAACGGTAGCGAGTCTGGCAGCTCCAAGAGTCGCACCGATCCGTTTGGCGATCGTTGAACGATGAGTCTCGTCGCTCTTGTACAGCTCTACCGTTTGGTGCTCTTCAGTGTTTGATCCTCCCCACAAAAGGTCCGCGGCGCATGCATTTTCTTTCTTTCTTTTCTATTCGTCTTCCTTTCTTGTTCAACTATTGAACTTTCAATGTCCTTCTTTTCTCAGAACAATCACTGTCTTGATCGTCTTGCACTCGTTCTCTTTCGTTTGTCTATGTCTGCGGCAGCTTTTATCACAATCATTTGTTTTTGTTAGAGGGGCATGTTTTTTTCTTTTTTCTTTTGGTTTTGTTTGCTCTGTGTGGAGTGAAGTGAGAGGGTGGCTAGACGGTGTGAGATAGGCGTAGGAAGGAGGAGAGGTTGGGGTCGAGGGTAGGATTTTGATTTGTGACTGAGAGCAGTTCGTGAGCCTCGAGGTTGGCAGGGTAGTCGGTGGAGCCTGCGGTTTTGACCATTCTTCGATCGCGTTTGAGCTTTGCGATGCGGGAACTCGACTGTTCCAGATGTTCAGATTGATGTGCTAGAGTTTTGGAAAGTTCGACGATGTGTTCTGCTTCTGGGAGGAGCATTTGTTCCAGCTCTGTGATGTCGGCGTTCATTCCGAGGCCCATAACGTCGACTTGTTGGTCTGGGTTTTCTGCGCGCAGGAGGGAGCCTTCCTCTTCGAGGCGCCAGGAGAGCATGCTGCTGGCCAAGTCTCGACGTGTGGCTGTGGGGGCTGCGAGGTTGCCCTGCGGAAGGCGGGCGAGGGGCGGTACGAGGCCGGATTCGAGTTTGCCGTCGATGCGGTTGAGCGCGCGGGTGAGGCTGTCCGCGACCATGGATCGGATGTTTTTGGGCATCGAGTTGAGCAGTGGGATAGCGGTTCTCCAGATCAGGCCGCCCTCCGAGGTGACGCATTCCCGTTCTTCGACGCTGAGTCTGCGCCATTTGCGCAGGCGTTCCTTCCCGCTGGGCCAGCCTTTGCGTTTAACTTTCTTTCGAGAGCTGCTTCTCTGTCGCACTTCGTCTTCTGAAGACAAAGCTTGATCGTCGTCGTCTTGGTCGGTGGATTGATCTGAATCAGTTTGGGATGCGTCGTCGTCGTCGTCTTGGTCCGATGCACCGTCGATAAGTGATACGTCTGAGCCGGATTCTAGCTCGGGATCTGGTCTAGAATGACGCGGTGCTTGAGATGGTCGACTCTTTGGTAGTCCGATCGGTGGCTGTTTGGGCTTGCTGACAGATCCGGGAGGTCGACCGCGACGTTTCCCTTGAGCAGTTGACGTTGATGCGTCAGCGGCAGCAGAAGCTTTCTTAGCAGGGCGACCTCGGCGTTTTGACTGATCAGAGAATGAAACGCTGTTGGGCGGTGATGCGATTGTGCGACTACCTGGAGTGGAGAGGATCGATTTGGGTGGACGTCCGCGTGGTCGAGGCGCTGCGGTACCGTAGGATGTGGACGCGATGCTGTTGTCTGCTGAAGTGAGTGCCATCATAGCAGGCGTGGTGAGAGTGTTTTTGGATGGACGACCTCGCTTCTTGGGCGCTGGAGTCGACGATGCGAGCGTAGATGCGATGGAATAGTCAGTCATGTCTCTGCGTGAGGATGGTCGGGCCGGCGTGGGTGCGCCGACAGTAGAGCTGAGCGAGACGTTGGCGGTGTGATGGCCTCTTAGACGCGGATCTATCAAGGAAGATGAATCATCCCATTGCGCATCTGGCCTGTCTTTTCTCGGGGGCGGCATTGTGATCTCAAAGGATTGGTGATGGAATGAGAACGAGAACGAGAACGAGAACGAGATGGATGTGACAGCCAAAGTGAAAGTGATAAAGTCGTCTTGTTTGCGTGATTTCAGAGAGAGGGAATGCAGGGTTTGCTTGCTGCGGCACAGAAAGAGAAAGAGCGGCGCGTCTCGCCTTTTCTCGACGCGTTTCTCTCTCTCCACTTTTGCTTTTTGACCCAACACTCGACTCACCTTCATCACCACAACCATCGTCACCGTTACAACACTGGCACATCCCGGTCATGCTCCATCCTCTCAAAACATAGAATATCCACAGCTATATACTCGGAATTCAAGATGAGCAGCAGGCCATCAGGCTCCCGCGGTGGAGGTGCCGCCAACAATGCAAACCAGGCAGCTCCAAGAGCAACTTCATCGCATCGATTCGCCGACCGTCGACAAGAGCGCATGCGTGGTGCCGGTACTGCTGTAGCAATTCAGCGAGACTTTCAATTCAAGCTACCATCGAAGCGAACTGCACCCGCTTCCACAGCCAACCCAGATGCGTCTACCTCTGCCGACTCTTCCTTGACCAGACGCAAACCAGGCCGACCTCGAGGGTCAGGTCTCAAACAACGAGCTGCTGCAGCAGCGGCGGCTGCAGCGGCGGCAGATCTCAATGCTTTCTCGCCTCCACCACTGCATGACGAGCTGCCATACTCGCCTCACACGGATGCATCCGGAAGCATGGGTGTTGGCCGTCGCATGGCCCGACCAAGAACATCAGCCCCCGTCAGTAGTACTCCCGCCCCATCGCGCATCACCAAACAAGGCCAGCCGCGTACAGCCTCCTCTGTAGCTGCTGCGACGCGCAGAGCCGATGACGACGAAGAGTTGGGCAGTCAGATCGGCGACGACTATTCGGGCTCTAGTGCCGATGCCAGCGCCGGTGGCAGTGCAGGCGGCGCTGCAATGATGGATCTTTCGCCGCCTGGGTGGGATGACGGAATGGACGCTGTGGACGAGTCGTTGCCCATGATCCCATCGCCCGCTGCGTCTTCTTCTCATGTCGACTCTTCGGTACGTCGTATGCGGCCTAGCATTGGAGGTGCCAGCGCGTCTCGCCTCAGCATTGCGTCTCATGCAGATTCGCCAGCCGCACGCGCAGCTCAGCGCAACCTCGACGCACGCCAACGTCGTCGACAGTGCAGTCCAGGTACGCAAAGGATCTCAAACCAGGCGCCAACGGCAACAACGACAGCAGCCAAAGCTCGTGGTGGTCGACCAACATCCAAACCAGCAAACCCTGCTGGGCGTGCACTCGTCCAAATCCCCACCGAAATCGAAGACGAGACCGTCATGGACCGCACCATGCTCGACCGTCAAGGTCGAGGAGCCTCCACCTCGACCGCACGAGCAGCGCCTTCCAGTCGCGAGATGCAAAAGCGTCTCAAGCGTGCCCTCTCGCTCGTCTTTTCCGCCGACGAAGCAGCAGACGCAGACGATCCCGATACCTCCCGCGCGACCAAGAAGCGCAAATCGGCCAAATACCTCAACGACGTCGACATCATCTGGTCCATCGTCGACGAGGAACTCCGCAGCGCCATCGAGGAGCAACCTGCCAAAGCGCCCTTCTTGGCGCTCAAAGCCTTACGCAAATCGGTCCGGTCCAATTTCCTCAATTTGAGCGAGAAGACGGATAACAGGACCACGCTCATTTTGCAGTTGATGAGGGCGAGGAAGCAGAAGCGCTTGTTGAGGAAGGAGGTTTTCAAGAAGAGGAGCGAGTTGGCCAAAACCACGGTGGAGGCGGGGGAGAGGCAGAAGGAGTTGGATGATTGGAGCAACGAGGTTAGGGAGGTGAGGAGGTGTAACGCTTTCTTGCTCAATCTCAGGCATCAGGCAAGTGCGTGGGCCTGAACGTTGCAGTCAATTTCGGAATAGGATACCACTCATCGAATAGGAAGCAAAGCGTGCGTGTCGTTGGTATGAATGATGCAAGAGCTGCGTGTGTGCACAAGACAGGGAGGGCATACGGTTTGCCAAAGCAGGATTTTGTGTTCTTTTTGATTTCGTCAGATTACATTCGAGAGTGTTTTTACCATTGATAAACGAACCTTGTCAAGTTCGCGAATGCCATCTTTACTCGCGCTTGATAATGATAGCCGAAGCACCACCGCCGCCGTTGCAGACACCGGCGCAACCGTACTGACCGGGCTTCAACGCATAAGCCAGCGTAACAACGATCCTAGCACCCGAAGACCCGATGGGGTGACCCAACGAGACACCGCCACCCAACACGTTGACCTTGCTTGCATCCAACTCCAACATCTGGTTGTTGGCCAACGCAACGGCGGAGAAGGCCTCGTTGATCTCGAACAGGGCAATGTCGTCCTTTGTCAATCCAGCTTTTTCGAGCGCCTTGGGGATAGCGTAAGCGGGTGCGATGGGGAAGTCGATAGGAGCGCAGGCAGCGTCTGCAAATGCCACGATCTTAGCCAACGGTTTCACGCCCAGCTTCTCCACCTCGGCAGCGGAAGCCAACACCACCGCAGAAGCGCCGTCGTTGAGCGTCGACGCGTTAGCCGCCGTAATGGTTCCATTCTTGTCAAACACCGGTCGCAACGAAGGGATCTTCTCCAACTTGACATTCTTGTACTCCTCGTCTTCGCTGATCACCATGTCGCCCTTCTTATCGCTGATAGTAACGGGGGCGATCTCGTTGGCGAAAGCGTTGGCCTTCCACGCTTCGGCGGAGCGGCGGTACGATTCGATCGCAAAGGCGTCCTGCTGCTCTCGGGTGATGGAGAGTTTCTTGGCCGTGTTTTCGGCACAGTTGCCCATGGCGAATTGGTTGTAGACGTCGAACAGGCCGTCCTTGATGATGGCGTCTGTAGCTTGGACGTGGCCGTACGAGTTGCCTCGGGGGAGGTAGTAGCTGCAGAATGGCGGGAACAGAACATCACAAGGGGAGTGAAGCGCGGGGTTAGAATCGAAATCGTACTGTCAAACTCGATAGACTCCAATTCTTCCATATTGTTCGACTGCTCCCCATCGAACAGCCGCAGCAGTTGGCGTGAACTCGACATCGACGGCTGTGCATCGGCTGTGCGGCTATTGGACGGTGGTAGCTCTCCAGCACGGGTCAACAAGATTCGGCCCAAGTGGGAAAGCAAAAGCAAACACCACGGCAGCCAGGGTCCGGCTGAGAAATTTCCGCGCCAGTGATGGATTGTTAGGTCGCCATCCCAGAGTTGGCCCGAAAACGGCAAAACGGAGCGCGGGCTGTGCTGGTTGCCATTCTTCGACCAGGAAGCGCTTTCCGCACTGCGCCACCAGCGAGAAGAGCAAGGAGGCCAGAAAGGGCAAGCAGCGCAGCCCGCTCCTCAGGCCAACAAGAGCTATTGGGAGGAGCCGATTCCTATGGTTGGACAATCCTAGCCTGAATCGTCTTAAAGGTCTTCCCTTGTAGACGATAGTGAATACTTACGGAGCGTTCGACATAGACTCCATACCACCAGCGACCATAACGCCACGCTGACCCAGTGCGATGTTCTGAGCAGCGAGCGAGATGGCCTTCATACCGGAAGCGCAGACCTTGTTGATGGTGGTAGCCTCGGTGGTGTCGGGGCAACCGGCCTTCAGCGCGACCTGACGAGCGGGAGCCTGGCCGACGTTGCCCTGGAGCACGTTGCCCATGTAGACCTCCTCGATCTGGTCCGGTTTCAAACCCGCGCGTTCGATGGCAGCCTTGACGGCGACCACACCGAGTTCCGGAGCGGTGGCTTTCTTAAGCACACCGTTGAACGAGCCGATGGGCGTTCGGGCGGCCGAGATGATGAAAACGTCGTTGATCTGCGACTGTTCCCCACCATAGAAGCACAAAGGAGAGGCAAAAAGTTAGTGGTCAGTAACTACAATCTGCCTTGGTTAGGCGTGTGATGGAACGGAGATTGAAGAATAACTTACCATGATTCTAGCTGTCTGGGAAAGTCGTGCGACGGCGGTTTGGTAGAAAGCTGGCATTGGAGAGGGAGAGAAGAAAGATGCAACAAGAGCCGTTGAGGTGAGAATCTAACGAAAGGGTGGGGAAAGCACAACCAATCGATTCAGTATCGATCTGCACACTGCGTCCAAGAAAACCGTACGACTTTTGAGCAACGCACGCGCCCTTCGAAACGCAACTGCAAGCATGTCACCCCATTTCCCGCACCCTCTGCACACTTTGAGCTGCGTGAGCTGTGCGTCTTTTCCGTTGCTCTCCGCTCCGAGACCCAACACGCAGCCTACACGCGTCCATTAAAATACAAGAATGTGAGATTTCTCAGCTGATTCGACCATAAGCTTGCTATCCCGAGGACATACAGTAGTTCGACGGGGCCATTCAGTTAAGTAGCTGCCCAGCGAGCATCTCGACGTCGAAGTCGCACATTCAGATGACAAAGATGACAGGAATACCCTTTCGAGCACGAGAATAAAAGTACATTACATTAGGGATAAGAAAGAATTGGGGTCATGGCACGAAGTACATACAGCCCAAGGTACCGCTGCGTCATTTGGCAATCTGAGCCTTGTTGCCGCCAGAGGAAGAGCTCGAGTTGGAATGCATGCTCGACGGACCTGTTGAAGCATACAGCGAGATGGCGGAGATTGGGAAATTGCGGCGTTCTCCTCCTGCTCCTCCACCAGGCAAGGGTGCTACATGGCGTTGATGTGGCACGCCGCCACCGTGACCCTGCGGACCGGGGGATTGCGCTTCCACGCGAGCCTGCAACTGCTTGGCCACTGCCTGCACCTCCTTCGACAGGCTGCTACTCGAATGCCTGCTTCCTCCACCAGTATGCTTGGCCGCCGCACCAGCTCCCCCAGCTGCCACGGGCGATCCCCTCGACGCTGTCCCCGAGCCTCCTGCACCATACGAGGGAGAAGAAGCAGCCGTCGATCTCGCCAGCACAGCATCGACAGGCGTGCCAGCACCACCAAGGCCCTGCGAAGTGCTCGGCCGCGGAGACACTGACGACGCGTACGGCGTGCCCAAGGGCGACCTGGACGTGCGCCGCGACGGACTATCTCTGTCGTCGCACTGATGACGATGGCATGCATCTCGACGTACAAACGACCTTCCACAGTTGGCGCATCGAAATTTTTTGCCCGGAGTGCCCAGCCCCAACGACACCAATCCTCCTGTATCGCCACCGACCACCTCTTCAGGGTCGCCGTGGATGCCCGGTTCCGCCTCGTTTTCGTGGATGCTGGCGACATGGCGCTGCAGATCGTGCTTGCGGCTGAACGAGCGTCCGCCTTCCGACTTGCAGCTTGGATACGGACAAGCAAACGGCTTGGCGCGAATCGGATCCGGATCGTGCGTCGACAGATGCGTGTTGAGATTGTAGGCGCGCGCAAACGCCTTGTCGCACTTGGGACACTGGAATCGCTTCACGGGTCCTGAGCGGGACTTGGAAGCGGGCGAAGCAGAGGATGCTGGCCGTAACGGACCAGCGATGTTTGGCGAGTTCGAGGTAGAGTCGAGGGCAGCTCCTTGTTCCCTGACAGCAGCTCTCGCCAGCTCCTGCGATGCTCGTGCAGCTGCAGCAGCTGCAGCCGCCGCCTGCTGGATCGCCTTTTGTGCAGCCTCATGCTCGTCGCCCAGACGCTTGATAGCTGCGGCCAAGGCACGCTGGTCCTCGCTCGAACCACCGAGCAAATCGGCATACGCTTCGATTCCTATGGCTTTGGCAGCCGCAGCCAGATCTGCGCCCGAGAATGGCTCTGGCTTGGCATCTTGTGGAACGGTAGCTGTCGCATCCTCAGTATCAATGTCGGCAATGAGCGCATCCGCAGCTCTCTCCTCCTCCTGCCTGGTCATTACAGAAGTGGGGTCCAGTTCCTTCTTGACAGGCGTAGCGGTGTCTGTGGACGATGTTGTTGCAAAGACGGCCTGTTTGAGCGCTCGATCGTGGTCCTGCGGGAACTGATACTGTGCAAACGTGTTTTGAAAGCTCGTGGCGAGTGGGACTGGTGCATCAACGGATGCAGATACATTCGATGTGATTGGTGCTGGCAAACTGCCTCCTGTCGATGGTGACTGCATGATTCCTGCCGATGGTAATGTTGCGTTCCCAGAAGTGCCGATGGCGCCCAGGGCCGCATTCTGAGTGATGACTGGGGCTGCTGCTGCTGCTGCTGCTGTTGGAACAGATACTGAAGGCGCAAGAGCAAGGCTCTGTGTCATGGGCGGCTGAGTGTTAGCGTTATTGGCAACGACGGAGCTCGAAGTGGACTGGATCAGAGCTTCCACCTGCGCTTGAATGGACTGGGCGTCGAGCATGCTGCCGGTTGGTGGATCGACACTAGTTGGCGGGATGGATGTTGTGATTGTAGACGGCGCCACTGGAGCTGTCATTGCAATGTTACTGCTAATCGCAGCAGACATGTCGGGCAACGGCGCTAGATCGGTGGCAGCAACTGAAGCAGCATCGGTCGGGTTCACGCTGAGCGAGACCGACGGAGCTTGGCCGATCGCACCAAAGGACGGTGTAGGTAGCGCATGATGAGCAGCGATCAAAGGTACGGACGAGATGGGTGCTGGTGGAAGCTGGACTGGACCATTTGTGAGGGGGATGCCCGCGTTATTGATGATGGAGGTGGCCGGTGACGTGGTCGTGGCCGAGGGCCCACGCCCGGCAGGGTATTGCTTCCGTGCAATGATGAGCTAGTTGCGCAAGTCGGCCCAAGCTGTTGGCGAAACGGATCAGAGATATACAAGGTCAGCGCTGTCAATAATCGCCTCGAAAGCAGAGACGACTGCGGCATGACTGCGGTAGCCAGGGTCCTGCTGCAACCTGACGAGCTACATTGCTCTTTCGCCATCGATGGTGCGGTAGATGTGCTTGAAAATGAGACTCACCTTGTGCATACACAAGCGCTTCACTGGGCCGCCTGGTGTGCGATCTGATGCTGAGTTGGCTTGCTCGCTCGATAGGATATGGTTGAAGCTTGTCAGCGATGGGATGGCTGAGCGCAACACCAAATCTGTGCAGCAGCAGCAGCAACGCCCTATTAATAAGTTGAGCAAGCCAACTTGCTGACACCTTTTCGAAAAAAAAAGTTCACTTCGAGAAATTCCAATTTCCAATTTCCAAATTTCAACCTTTTTTTTTTTGGGGGGGGGGGGGTTTCAATTTTGTTCAAAAAAAGTGTGATTCTGAAAATACGTGTTGTTTGACTTGTTCCTCGCCAATCATGCACATGCTGCTCGTTAGCCTACCGCCACACTTGCTTAGGGCCAAAAAGCCTCGTGCAGCTTATCCTTTTGCTAGCCCATATCCCTGCACCTCAAACAAACCAGAGAGACAGGGCAACAAGATTGGACCTTTTGAATTTCAATTCATGTTTCAGAGACATAGTTGGTATGATGATGGCAATTGAGTCAACATCTTTGCAGTGGATGACCCAATGGGTGTTAGGCAGATGCAGAAGCAGCCACCATGAGTGGGCATTTGAGAGACATGGTGGCTCTCAAGCACCAATCCAGTGATTTGGTGGCAACTAGATCAGGTGTACTCATGAGCACTCAAATCCCTCTTAGCTTGTATTCATGTTATCACCTTGCATCGAGACTGTACTACTGCCATTGCAATTGGGTAGTGTTGGATTGAAGCTATCATGCCAGAGTGGCATGGGCAATGTGTTGAGCTGCTCCAAGGGCATGCTGTCCCTGAGGATTTCTGCAAACATGGTTCACATATTGAACTGGTCCAGGCAAGGATAATCTTGCTCAGCAGACACACCTCAGATCCATAGTCATGGGCAGTCTGTTCCAAAGATGGATTCCAGCCTGGGCTGCATGCCACATGGTGTGCTGGCAAAGGCTGTGGAGGTACCCAAGTCTAGGAGAACAGTAAGCAGAGCCTGATCAGTGAGTGGTGTCTTGCTGGCAGGAGATCACTGGGTGCACCTTATTCAGGGACCAGCAAACTTGAGCTTGAGATGCAGCTGCTTGGAGGATGTTTCAGTGCTTGATTGTGCATCAGTGGTGTTCTTTGCTTCCCATGCTAGGTAGGTCATGAAACAAGCAGCATGCTGCTCATTGCTATGGTCAGCACCAGCAGCAAAATGTTGATTGAGATCACCAACAAAGACCAGGATCAGGCCATCAATGCCAGGCTGTGTGTGAGCCATCTGAAGCCCAGTTCCATGCTTCCAGCAATACCACAGGAATTTGGGTGTGATCTTGGTGATTGGTTTGGGCAACACATCAAAATGTATGAAATTGGTCCATAGCTGCACACCAGTCCTGTGATTGGTGTTGGAGGTGGTAATACTGCTGCTGCTGCTGCTGCTTGTCACAGAGTCTTGTCAGGCTTGTTATGCACTGTGATCTTTGACTGCTTGAAAGCATTGGTACAGCTTGTTGCTGTTGCCACTGTCAAGGATGGCAAGACTGGCAATGATGTCATCAAGCTCCACAGGATCACAGATGACTTTGGCATGGTCAGAGATGTCAAGTGATGCAGATTGGGCTTGCTTGTGTTTGTCAAGTGCTCTGTGCTTGACAGCATCCCAAGCTGTCATAAAGAGGATTTGTGCAGCAAGCTCTCTGTGTGTGCCTTTGAGTAAAGCAACTTCTGGACTGACAAGGCAGTACCTTTGAAAGTTTTCCATAATGGGAGTGTAGCTTGTGACTGCCTTTTGCCAAGATGAGGGTTGCCAAGCATGTTGCTTGGTGGCAGTAGGCAGCATGATGAGCAATGCAGCAATAGCCAGTGCTGGCTCAGAAGGTGAGTCAATGTGCATGCCAGCTTCTTGAGTGACATGGCTGAGGATGCACATGTGGCAGTCAACCAGGCTGTTGGCCAATGTCTTTTGCTTCCCAAACAAGACAGAGCATTCTGAGTGCACAGGCACCAAGCCAAGGGCAAGTTGAGAGGCCAAGATGCTGAAGCACTGTGAGTGTTTCAAATATTCAAATGTAGGCCAACCCTGAAGCTTGAGGATGATGTTAGGCCAGAATTCACTGCATTCAAGTGAGCTCCAATGTGGTTGGCCATAGGTGAGAATCTGCAAGAGCAAGCTTGCCTCAGAAGTGCATGTGAGGCCAACATGCTCTTCAGCAAGCATGTCAAACCCAACAGTGGTAAAAGTGGGCAATGGAGCCATGTTCCTGTGCCTCACAGAGCCCATAGCATTGATGTGTTTGATAAGGTGGGTAGTGCTGCTGCTGGTACTGAGGAGCACCAGCCAAAAGTGCAGCATAGTGTGTCTTTGCTTGAGAATGTTGAGGTAGTTCCATGCATGCCACAAGCTGTTGAGCTGATGTTGGTCATTGGGCCTGCCAGAGATGTTCATCTGTATGCATTTGTCAAAAGCTACAAACATGGGAGGGGCTGGTGCACCATGAGTATGGTTGCACAAGAACTCCATGACTTGAACAAGTTGCATGTTGAGGAGCACAACTGGCTCAGCTAGGAAGTGGTTGAATATGGTTTCATAAGATGCTTCTCTGAACACTTGGTGACTTGAAGCCAGTTTGGTGGTTGCCATGGCTGATACAGCCTGAAAGTGAGCAGTGCATGTAGGATTCACACCAGCCACTCAATCAAGGGTGTTGAGTCTCAAGAGATGTGCATACTTGTTGGTGCCCAAGTCATGTTTGGCCAAAGCTTGGGCAAGAGTGTCAAACCAAGCCCTGAGGAAGCAGGTGAGGTGAAGATCATAGCAGGATGGGTGAGTTTTCTGGGCATTGATGAGAAATGCGTGCACACCTGAGTCGGGGAAGGGGTAGCCAGCTTTGGAGTTGGCATCAGCATTGGGGTTGCAAAAGCAGACATAGAGGAGTGGCACTTGATGTTGCAGCTCGAGCACCATGTGCATCTTGCCAGTACCACTGGACTGAATGATTGGAGTACCTCGGTAGTAGGGTGCAGATTCGCTGGAAGCCGTGTGTTACAGGAGCAGCTCGAGGATAGCCTCGAAGGCGACAGCGAGCTGGAGCAGGGAATGAGGGTAGTAGTGTGGCTACATTTGAAGCAAACAGGAAAGCATGGAGGAAGGTATGGAGGGGGTCAGGGTGTCACAAAGTTGCACCTCAAGAATTGGCAGTCCCCAATTTGCAAGGACATGTGACCTTGATAATACAAGCATGCCAAGTCTCAAGGTGCATGACATTGCACAACCACAGCCAGAGAAGTTGGTACAGGAAGCCCACACTGCAGGCAGTGGAGGGCAAGGGATCCCAAAGAAGCCACCATGGACGATGTCAATGCTTGGTAGGGTGGGGCAAGATGAGGTGGAGCCCCCTGGCAACTGCCCACACTCTTGCTCATGAAGGACATGCTGGCAGTCTTGAAGGGAAAGCGGCCTAGGTGCTATGCAGCCAGGTCAGAAGGGACATATATAGTCAATGGCTGCATGACAATGGTATGGGTGGAGGCCCATCCACTCTATTATTTACTATTATCATTACTACCTTCTGGTATATACAAGCTAGGCTTTCACACAGTCCTATAGTTTGTTGCTGCAATTGACTTGCATTGCAGTATATACTCATGTGATTGCCAGTATCAACGCTAGAACCTCCACTAGCATATGGCACCTCAACCATAGCAGCACCTCAACTGTGGCCTGGAACCTCCACCAGTCCCTATACAGCAGCAGCAAGCATTGCCCCGCTTCCAGACAGAGGCAATGCCGACTTCCACCCTCAGCAAGGCCTGAAGAACACTCAGGCTTAGTGCTAGGAGGGAGCCAATGACTTGGAGTACAAGCGAGCATGCCACGCTGCCTCTGAACAGAGTGTTCACAGGGGTCAGTCAGCTTCAAGGATCGAAATAAGCTAATTCTCGAGAATCAACAACCTCGAGAATTAGATGGGTGCAAACCTCGAGCTCCGTTTTCCTCGATTTCCGAAGTCAGGTGCGCGATCCCTGACACCATGCTCATCGAATCGAATTGGCAGTTGGTCTGGATGGCAAATTTGAGGAAGCAATTGGGTGCATCACCATGATACTGCCTACCAAATTGGATTGCAAGGTGTTGGTTGGTACTCTCCACCTCAGGAGCTCTACTTGGTGGTGCTGAGGTATGTGCAGGCATGGTATGGACAAGATGGGCCAAAATCAAGGTGAGCTTTTCATCCTCATTGCTCAACTTGGAAAGGTGATCTGCAAGGTTGACATATGTGGCTGTGATTACAGCAGTGGTAGGTGCTTGAGCAAGACAAGCACCAAGCAAAGGCATAGCTTGTTGAAGGTCATTGCAATACCTATAAAGAAGTTGACCCAGAATGCTGCTCATCTGATCAGGGTTGAGATGCATTGAAAGGTCATCAAGCACATTGGTGCTGAGCTGAGTGAGCAATCTCCAGCAACCAAGATGCTTGAGCTGGGCAAAGTAAGCCACTGCTGCTTGTGCACATGGAGACGATCCAGGTACTGAGGGGGTTGAGAAGCACATAGTGGTGGTAGGCTTGTGCAGCAGCAAATGAATGTGCAATTCATCAGGTAGCAGCACCTGCTGAAGAAACACTAGTAGGCTATGAAGAGGCCATACTGCAGGAGCAGCAAAGTGTGCACTGAGTCATTGTTCAAGATAGTGCAAGAACCTAGATAGGAACACAAGTGATAGGCTGGTACTCAATGGCTGAGGATCTGGATTGTCAAGGAGAATCACATCATAGTGTGGAATCTGTGTTTCATCCCATTCCTGTGCAGACAAGAATGACATGTTTGGCAGATCAACAGCTGGCAAGTGATAGCTGGACAGAGATGATGGTGGCATGACCTTAAGCCACGCTGTGTGATTGATTCACTTGGTTTGCCTGTGTCTGGCTGAGACGATCCAATTGAAAATTCAAGTTTTGAGCCAGCTCAGTCTTTTTCAATCACAATGTACAGTCTGTAGGAAGTTACGATTGCAAGTTAGGTCAAGCATCAATTGGGAGGGTTATGTCTGAACCAATTATTGATTATAGGTGCAGATAATAGATAACTCTAAATAGAAGTGGAATATCTCAGGTACATATCACTGCTCTGATACCAGCAGCCTAGTAATGCAGGGAGAGTGCACTCCTGGATGTCACAATTGTCATAGGGTTGGTAGCTTGGACTTGTGCAAGTTTCCAATAAGTAAGGGACTAACTGGTCTGCACAGAGTGGGTGCTCTCTTTGCCTACAATGAGTTCTCAGTAGAGGAAATGGGAACTTGATTCAATGATGGATAAGTCTGTGGCTACAGTACATGGTTGTCTTATATATGTGTGACTCTGTCCATCTGGTGCCCCTTCTGGTTTCTCCATATTGATCCGTCATTGTCAGTGTGGATGATCCACTGTGAGTACAGACCTGGATCCTCCTCACAGGGATCTCTCCAAGTGGTTGTGTACTACCCAACACTCTGACTTGATTCTGTATTCTCCCATTGGCTGCTCCATGCCTTGCACCCAATTGGTTGAGGCATCTGTTGTACCTATCTTAGTGCTGTACCAATCATCTTGGCCCATTTGCTGGTCTCATCCATTCAGGTGTATAGTGGATGCTTCATTATGCATCCCTGTGAGGTCAATGCATTGTCAGTACCTACAATAGCCAATCAGCCACTCCCTCAGTCATTCATTCTTGGGGCAACTTGGGCTGGTTGTCATCTTGGCATGCTATTGGCTGTGAGTGTCCATTGTCCCAACAGAGTTGGGGGAACGGGTTATCAGCACATGCAACCTGTTGTCTGTGCCAACAACATGAAGTATGCATGGAGGATAGTTTACCACTGAAAATGGTGAAGGTAAATCGCTATGATTTCCAATAAGCCTTGCCATCTGGTTGGCTTGACAACGGGATGGCCGGTGAAACTACATTTGTACACATAATACTTTGTTAGACCTACGTTTGTTCACATCTTCATCTGTTATACCTACATCTGTATACATCACATTTGAGAGAACGTTGCAAAATTGTGTGGTATATACACTATGTGGCATTCAGTTTTTAAAAAGAAATTTGACTTTCCTCTGATGCCAGGCAGGTACAACTTTGATCTGCTGCTGTTCATTGCAGACCAAGAGTGAGCCTGTCAGAGAGCATGGAATGCAAAACCTTGCCACTGCTTGAGTGTACCATCAAGTCAAAAACAAGGCCAGCAATCTGGATGGAGAGCAGTGGCTGTAAGAAGTCAGCATGTAATGCTCAAAAATGCGTTTTTCTGGCACTTTTGACATGAAATGGCAATGTCTCAGGCCGGCCTGCCTTGCAGCTTGCTTCAAAACACTGCAGTTAAAGAGCCTGAGGTATTATTATGATTGTCTACAACAACTTTCTCCAAGCACCTAGGGTGGACTAGAAGTATTGAGGATGCTACGAAGCATAGCAAAGCTAGGTTTTTCAGGAGGCAGTTCTTCAGTGTAATTTGCCATTGGTTTTTTTCAAGAACTGAATGATGCGTACTGTAATTTGCTGACAGTCTGTAATTTTAAAAAAGCGCGCATGTAGGTGCAGCGGTTAAAAAAACGTAAAATTTACAGAAGTGTAAGATTAGGGTAGCAAAGTTGTTTCGGAGGAGCAGGGTTCGAATTGGGCTTCGACCCCTTTTTTGTCTTCTTACGTAAGCTTACATAAGCTCATTTATGTAAGATTACATAAGCTCATTTATGTAAGATTACATAAGCAATAGTACGTAAGTACACATAAGCTAATGCAGCGCTAACGCAGCAGTCATACACAGGTTGTATTTTTTTGACACAGACCTTCTAATCTGTTACAAGATCAGTTGGTACGTTAGTTCCCACACACGGGTGTTGTATCAGCCGATGTGTTAGTTGTAAATCACGGCAGTTTTTACGATGTGTATACACATGATGCTGATTGAATCAAGGGTCGAGCAAGTGCTGAACAAGACCTTGCCTGCTCACCTCACGCAACACGGACTCCGGAGTGTTTGGACCGAGAGCTAAGACGTCGGAGCTCATCAGCAAAAGACGCCTCGGCGGCTGCTCAAGGACCAAACGCCGAGAGCACAATCTTATTCCTCATGCGGCCACGTGCGGAGGTAAAAGTGGCATAAGAACGTGTCGTGCCAAGGCGACATGTCGGTCCAAGCCGCTGATCGCCATGCTCATGTCGCGATCAGGCGCAAGTTGACTGTGCGCGATACCAAAACAACGAGACAGGGTTGTGCGGAAGGCAAAGACGCAAACACCACGTCGAAGACGCGTGAATGAGTTTCAGTTGCGTTGCCATGAAAGCAAAGCTGGTCATGATCGCGAGGTGCATTTCAAACGTATCGTATCAAGGTTGCAGTGTTTCTTGATGATCTGTTCCTTGGAAGCGAAGCTGGTTTGCAGCCGAGCCTGCGCTTCGAAAGAGTTTGGGCACACGCGACCCATGCGAGCGACGTTTCATGGCCCAAAATGCACGCTAGACTGCATTTCTGGAAGCTCGACTGGAACTTGAAGAACGTCACCATCCACTCACACACTGCTTTGCGGATAAGGAAGGCTCTCAAAGCTTGTGCAGGAATGAGATATGGTCGAAGCAAAGGCTTCAATGTACTGTACCACAGCGGGTCGGTGTGGGCTTGGAAACATGGCAGCGCCGATGCAAGTCGATGCTCTTGCTGCGACCTGCAACACTTGCTGGCCTGTGTGTAAAGTTTTGCTGCACGACTCTGCAGCTTCAGGGGGTCAGCTCGCTGTCGTCTTTTCGTAAAGTCACCGAGCTGGGTTGAAAGGGAAAGGGACCAAAGAGCGCTCGGGGACGCATCTCAGACCTGCTGATGCTGCTGCTGGGTTTCCATCACGTCCGCGTGGGCTCTGGGAAAAAGACGAAGAGGCGCAGAGAGAGAGAGAGAGAGAGAGAGAGAGAGAGAGAGAGAGAACTTTGTACTGTACTGTATGCGTGCACAGTTTCAGTGTCGAACTTTTGATTTTCACCCCCTTTTTTTCTTTTTTTCTTTTTTCTTTTTTTCTTTTTTTCTTTTTTTTTTCGAATGCGCATCGGACGCAGACGCAAATCCCAACGAGACACCGCAAATCTAATCTTGAAAATCTTGAAAAAATCCTCAGGCACCTCGTCACTGTATCAGTCGCCTCTTTTGAGCCGCGTTTCTCTCCGACTCGGCTACAACCCGCAACCAATGCGACGGTCTGTGGCCCGGCGGAGCAGCCGGCATGCCTCTGGGCACCTCGACGGGCAGATACAGTAGCGCACAGCCGAGGAGGAACCGCTGCAGAGACTCTGCTAGAGTGCTGTTCTGCGTAATGTTTGTTGGCAGGCGACAAATTCTTTTCGCTTCTGCGGTTGGTCTTTGGTCTGGAGCTTGGACCGTTCTTTTCATGCTCGGACAACAATATGTCTTTACAGTATTCTTCCCAAAGAGGCGCTGAGTTGAGCGATTACAAAGCCTGTTTTCTCTCGCAGTCACTCGGTTCACTCGGTCCGTGGCTCTCGATGAGTGAGCGCGCTGCGACGTTGGCTGGCTGCATCCTCGCTTGATTTCGGCACCGTCGATCCTTCTTGATGGTCGAGTGCCACGCAAGAGAATGTGCTCAAACCTACAGACTGTTTCTATAATCGGACTGATGCTGCAGACTGCCCTTTTCAATCGCCGCCTTGCTGGTCCCGAGTGTGAACCGTTTCTTACCAAGTTGCTAGTTTGCCCCTGTCCTGATGGAAACGGCAGCTCGCGGTCTTCCTTTCCTGCAAAAGTATCAAGTGTCACCTCGACCTTGCTCCTCTCTTTCTATCCCTCACCTCCTTCTGCTCAAGCTCATCCTTTCGACCACCGTCTCCCAACCTTGTTCCTCCCCCTTCGCATCCTTCAAGTGCCTTGTCGACTCTGATCTTGGCACACTTTTCTGCGCATCTGGTGCTGCATCTGCCGTTCTTTTTTCTTCACTTGACTTGATTTGGAGCTGCCGATCTGCTTCCACTTTCACTCCCACTTTGATTCGCGCACATCGAGCTTCTTCTCTAAGCTCCTTTTCGACCAGCACACTGCGCTTCCTCATTAGCCTTTGCTCCGATAACGCACGCGCAACACTCACTTTGATGCATAGTCACTAGATCGGCACACGTCCCGAACAAAAGTGTTAAGCGCGCGTTCGCCTCGCTTTTGTCGCATCACAACAGAACGCCACAGAGATTCTCCTCTCTCTCTCCTTGACAAGAGCAACCGTGATTTCAGACGCGCAGCCAATCAAGCAAGCAACCTGCAGCTGTGATATCACACAATGTCGTCAAATCCGGTCTCGATCGACAAGGACGCATCGGCGCTCGCTGCACCTGCTGAGCCGCGCTCTCCCTCGTCTTCCCTTTCGCCCTTGCTCCCTGCGCACATCACCAACCGTACCAGAGATAGCAGCTTGGACTTGCCAGATCCGACCAGACCCACCTCAGATCGAACCGAGCTCAGTGTCGAGCGTCCCATCTACCCACGCACAAGCAGTCTCATCCGCTACTACGCTTCCAGCGCCCTCTCTGACACCGACGACGAAGGCCCTTACGACGGCATGGCCGCTCTTAGGTACACTCAAGACTTGGACGCCTCCGACAGCGTCGACACCAAAGACGTCAAAGCCAGCAGCCCCACCAATCAGCACAGCGTCGACACTTCCGACCTTATTACCCTCTCGTACAGCGTCGACGCCGGCTCACCCACCCCAAGCACAAAGCGCTATGCCAACTTGGGCATGTCCAGGCCGCTCTCGTTTCATCCCAACGATCAAAAGGTCAATCCACGCGCAGTACGCGATCCCTTCAGCCTGCCCGCTTCGCTCGTCGGCTCAGCCGTCAGCATGAATGCCTACACGCCCACTTCGCAAGCGCCCGACTTTTTCAACAATCCTTACTCGTGGGATACCATGGACGGCAAGGACGAGCCCGACGACGACCTTCACGATCCCGACACGCATACCGAATCCAAACACGGCTGGTTTGGCGGTACGGTGGGCAAGCGAGGTGTGCTCAACATTGGCGTGCTCGCCCTTCTCTCGATCGGCCTCGTGCTGCTCTTTGGCGGCTACCCCATCATCTCGTACTTTTCTCGTCATCACGAAACCACAAAGGGTGGTTACAACCTCGGCGGCGTCAATGCATCTGGTCAAATCGCAAGCATCCCTGGCTTCCGCTCCTCGCTCATCGACCCCGACACGCCTCAAGACGCCATGACGCGTCTCAGCCCGGACGGCACCAAGACCATGAAGCTCGTCTTCTCCGACGAATTCAACACCCCTGGCCGCTCCTTCTACCCCGGCGACGATCCTTTCTGGGAGGCTTCCGATCTGCACTACTGGGCCACCAACAACTACGAGTGGTATTCGCCCGAAGCCGTCACCACTTCCGACGGTTCGCTGCGCATCACCCTCGATCAGGTCGAGACCAACAACCTCAACTTCCGCGGCGGTTTCCTTAGCTCGTGGAACAAGTTCTGCTTTACCGGTGGTTACCTTGTAGCCAGCGTCCAATTGCCAGGTGCCCCTCGCGTCGCAGGTCTGTGGCCCGCTTTCTGGACCATGGGCAATCTCGGACGTGCAGGATACGGCGCCACAACCGATGGAACCTGGCCTTACTCGTACAGTGCGTGTGACGTCGGCACACTCATGAACCAGACCGATGCAAACGGCCAGCCCGCCGCTGCTGCCATTGGCGGTGATGTCATGTGGAACAGGAAGGCCGAGTCGACTGCGCTCTCGTTCCTGCCTGGCCAGCGTCTGTCTGCTTGCACCTGCGCTGGCGAGGACCACCCTGGCCCCATCCTCAAGGACGGTACCTTCCGTGGACGCAGCGCACCAGAGATCGACGTCTTTGAAGCCCAAGTCGACGGCACGCTTGGTCTGACCGTTTCGCAGTCCATGCAGACAGCGCCTTTCAACATGTACTACAACATCACCAACACCACCGGTCCAGCCTACGAGTTCTTCCAACCTCAATCGCATCTCAACTCCTACAATGGCCAGAACGATCAGCAGGCGCTCAGTGGTATTTCCATGGCATCGCAGCTCGCGGTGCAGCGTGGTGGAGATGGCAGTTTTGCCACCTACGGTTTCGAGTACGAGCCCGGTCCGAATGGCTACATCGACTGGGAGTCCAATGGCAGGCGCTCGTGGAAGGTCAACGCCGCCGCACTTGCTGCCGATCCCGTCAGCATGATCAGCGACAGACACATCCCCGAAGAGCCCATGTACATCATCTTCAACCTGGGTATCAGTCAGAACTTTGGCACGCCCGACTGGCGCCGCCTCCGTTTCCCCGCCATCATGTCGGTCGACTGGGTGCGAGTCTACCAGGACCCCGAGTCGGAAAACGTCGGTTGCGATCCACCCGACTTCCCCACCGCCGACTACATTGAGCGTCACAAGGCAGCCTACACCAACGCCAACTACACCGTTTGGGGTGGCACTGCCGAAGAAGGTGGCTACGGTGCCTTTTGGCCACGCAACAGGCTGTATCCCGAAGCTTGCTCTGCTCCTAACAGCACCCAACCCGGTTCGCCTGTCAAGCCTTACCCTCAAGCGAGCCCCGTGCCGTCTAATCAGATCGCCGTCGGTCAGAACTAAGAAGCAGTCATTGCCGCCTCGTCTGTTCCTTCATTTTGCTTGCATATTTTACCACTCTTTTGATGCGCACGCGCGGACTCGATAAGAACGGTCCTTCGAGCGCATTCAGCAATTCTCTCTTAGCAAGACTCTTTTGCATTTGCTTCTCAACACCACAATCTTGTAATCATATTGCATTTAGCGCCCACAAAGTCGAGCACTTTGCTGCGCATCTCTCTCTTTCTCTCCTTCTCTCTTTCTCTCGCACAGAGCCACTCACACAAACACTCATTTTCACACACATCCGAAACGTAATGGACATTCAAAGCTTTCTCTCTTCAAACAATTTTTGCGCACAGTGAGGGGCCAGAGGAAGAAAATGAGGAGAGCGTGATCACCTGTACAGCCTTGCCATGTCGCTAGTCGGGTCCATGAATTCTACTGTAGATGCAACTCGTGCTGCTCGCGGGTGAGGTTTCGAATCTAGAGGCAATTGAAGCTCTGTAGCTGACCAGATCGTCGTCGTCATCGTCCGTGTAGAGATCGTCGTGGTTGCGGTGCTGGTGTGGCGGTGGTTGGAGGAGGATCGAGGTGCATTTTGATTCTTGTAATGTCATCGCTAGTGGCGGGACGAGGTTGGCATACGACAAGGCCATAGACATCGGCCACGAAGAAATCTGGAGTGGCGGAGGAGTAAAAGCCAGATCATGGTTGAAAGGGGGAGCTGGGTGGCTGAGTTTAGGTTTCTTTTGTGCTCCGTCATCTTCGTGTCGATCAGAGGAGTCAGAGTCGCTTTCGGTGGTGCACGTCGAGGACGTATGTCCCTCTCTAACCTCGGCACAGGCGGCAGAACGAGCTCCGTCTTCCCCAACAGCAAGAGCGGCGAGCAAGTCAAATGAAAACATCGTATCCATCGAGCTGCTCGACAATGTTGAGCCTGAATTGAGCGAACCCAGATTTACCATCGGCCGACTCATCAGCTCTGCCAACGTCTCCAAGATCGACAGCTGTTCTGCATCTGCGAAAGAAGCTGGCAAGCGGGGCGATGGGTCTGAGGCCTGCAAGATCGGTTGAGACGACGCATCGGGCTGTTCGAGCATCTGCATTAAGTGTCCTAGATCCGCGCTCTTGTCGACTCCTAGCGGTAGCGCCTCTCCTTGCTCGCCAGCGATACCAACGATGTCCGCCGGTGGGGCAGTATTGATAGCGGGATTGGGAAAAGCTAGGGAAGAGGCGCTGGAAGCAAAGTAGTTGTCCAGCGCCGACTGTAATGTATCCTGCTCCTTAGTAAGAACGAATTCAAACCTGAAAGCAGAGGTATCCGCACCTCCCGTCCAGTCGTCAGAACTTGAAGTAACCCCTTTGCTAGTAGCATCACTTTGGGGGCTACCTTCATTTCCATCCACACCTACGCCAGCGAAAGCGTCGATACTTTGCCTCGCTGCCATCGCCACCACCGTCGCCGCCAACAAGCCCCTCTGTAGCGGTGGACTAGCCATCGGAATCTGCTGCAACGCATACTGCCCCCGTCTTCTAACATTCGAAAGCCGTTCGAGCTCTTCACGCGCCATAGCAGCCGACGGCGAACGATCGGACAACTGTCCCAACGCCCACAGACACTTCTCAATCCGAGCATGACTCTCGTCCAACTCCCTCCACTGAAACAACGAACGATATCCTTCGTGCAGCTTGATCTCGGTCTTGACCACTGCGGTGATGCTATGCACCAAGATCTCGGACCACGGTTCCGTCAACAGCAGATTGCTGCCCGAATCGCGGACGTACTCGAACGTAGGTTCCAAACTGCTAAACGACGTCGTTTGGATGGCTGCAATCAGCAGAGCGAGATCAGAGCAGGCCCGATCGCGAAGTTTGGCGAAGATCCCGGATCTTGCCCGTTCAAACCTAGCCTGTTTATCGCTCGATCCTGCCATATTTACCGTCTGCACCATTTCGACAAACAGCAAGATGGCCAGATACCATGGAAACGCAAGCAAGACGTACCACGACTGTATGGATGCCGGTAAACTCGCGCGAGACGCTCGAAAGCTATCGATCAGTGGACCGTAGATGGTGTTCCAGTGGTACACGATCGACAGACCACTTCGAATGTGTTGTTCGACGGAATGCCTAGAGGCGCGTCGCCAGAACGACATTTGCAACCGACTGATTTGACGAAACATGACCACTTTGACGGAGGTGGAGAAGGCAAGTGTCGCGGCGACTTTGGCGGGGTCGCTCGGCCAGGAGGTGACGAATTCGTTGGCGTGGTGTTTGTGTTTGGAAAAGTCGAGGATGTAATCGTCCCAGATGCCCTTTTGGCCAGTGGTGGGAGGGGAGTGGGGATAGTTGGGAGAAAGGGTGAAGGGGATGCAAGAGATGATCTCGCTGTCTTCATCGCATACGACGGGTGGATGTTTGCGTAGGACGCTCGTCTCGGTATCGATGATTACACACAACCAGTAAAGCATGTGGTAGGTACCTTCCATTCGCGAGGTTTCCACCGCATCTGCAACCGTGTTGTCGCCAAGTGCAGCTGTAGCTGTGGGAGCAGGTCTCTTGCTTTCGAGATCGGATTGGATCTTCCCCGCCATCGTCTCCTGCCCACCACCAATCCCTTTCGTAGCAGACTGCGCATCCGATCGAGCTCGAGAAACACCCTTCACTTTCGCATTGAGCGCATTCCACGGACTCACACCTCTACGCTTCCTACCCTCGATCCTAAACTTTATACTGAGCAATTTCCTCATCGCAGCCACCAACAAAAACGTACCCTCCTCCGCAGGCGTCTGCCAACCACTCGTATCCAACGCACAATTATCACCATTCAATTCTAGATCAGCATCAACACCCGCACGCTCGAGTACCTGCCTCGGTTTCTCCGTCCAGGCGAAGCTGATGAGCGCAAAGATGACGCGAAACGAATCGACGTTGACCACCTTTTGCAGTTTGTCCCTTGCGCGTTCCCAGAGGGCTAGTCTGATCTTGTTTTCGGATGTCTTGCCAAGGGATGTGGAGTGAGATGGGTTTGCAAGGCCGCCGATCCAGCTAGGGGTCCACTGAGCAGCGAAGGCGAGGACTACTGAGTGGAATGCGTCCATGATGTCCTTTTCTCGATTTGGCGCGTGTTTGAGAAGTGTACTCGCGCCACGTTCGAGCTCGCAGATCCGCCAGTAGGCCAGCTGTTGACTCGATGATGACGAGGAGGTGGTGGAGGGTTGAGGCGAAGAGCGGTTGATGAGCATGTAGGGAGTGTTGGACGAGGTGATCCAGCATTTGAGGGCGTGTTCTGCTGCGCCTTCGTAGACGCGGATGAGGCCGTCGTTGAGAAAGATGCGGTCGATGGTTGTCGTCATACGGGTTATGGAGGAGGTGGGAGAGATATCGATCATGTTGAGAACTGTTGTCGCGACTGACCCGACCCTAGCTTTCGCTGGCGCTGGGCGGCAAGAAGCGCCCGACTCTGTGCCATTCTGCGAAGTCGAGATAATACAGGATGTCTGCAAGCTTTCAATAGCTGTATTCATTTTTTCGACGATCGCAACTGGCGCTGAATGCTGCGACTGAACACGATTCTCGACTGAATCGTTACTCATCTCGTTGAAAGCCGACAAAGCTGTCGCGGGCACAGCCGCAAAAGGACCACCAGATAAGCCGTTTTGCGCAGAAGAGCTGGGCACACCCCCGATGATAGCACATGTTGGAAAGTGCACGTCTTGCCCTTCTTCCTACAATTCGAGCAGGCGACCTTGTTGCTGTTCGCTTCGGCTACCGAGTCGTACTCAGCATTGCAGGCACGTTTGCCTAGGCGACATCGATCGCAGGATCTGTACTGACGGCGTCGAGAGTCTTTGGCGGCAAAAGACATGGAGATGGCGGTTGCTGTCACTGTCGGTTCCGACTTCATTGTTGTACTGTATATTTGTAGCTGTTGCACTACGATTGACCACCTCGAGATCCGTTGCGGCTGAAGGGAGGAGACTCAATGTGAAAGATAGTTTGGGTGCGAATGGAGGATGGTGATAATGTGGGCGATGCTGATTGCTGGTCTATGGTCGGAAGTCTCAGACACTTTCTCGCACAACCCAAGTTGTCTCCGCAAGCACGAGGACGGAGGACTCTCCTTCCTTGGTACATGGCATTGCAGCATGGAGAACGGCATGCATCGGCTAAAGGGAAGCTGCAGACTTGAGAGCGACGAGGTCACGAGAAAAGTGTGGGGAAAACACAACGAGGGTCCCGAGGCTGCGGGGTACGCGGCAACAAAAAGGTGCCGACCACCGACGAGGTCGTGGATCCCAACTCATGGTCCAACGTGCGCTGCTTCTGCGTATCTAGATGCGGCCTCTACATCGGCCAATTGCCCAGTCACCACAGTTCAATGGCAGATCCAAGCGTGCTCGACTCTGTATGCAGCAGCACGCTCTCACACCAGGCTTCAGCAGAGTGGATTGCTTGTCACAGTGAGAGAAGGGCGGGGCGGTATTGTGGGGCTGAGGTGCTAACGGCGGAGCGCAAAGTGACATTCGAAGCAAGCAACCGAGACAAGAGTCGTCGTGCCTTGCCTCGTGGCCACAGAGTCGCCCAGTTGACCGGCGTCCACCACACAGCAGCTTTGCGGCCGAGAGCGAGAAATTTAGAAAACCATTAGCAGTCGTCGGTCTGACAATTTTGCCTAGAAAAAATCGAGATTCGGAAGACGGGAGACAGGAGCTGCAGAGTCTCGAATTTTTTGGCTCGAAGAAAAGCAGAAAAAGCAAGCAAAGCAAAGCACAGCGTGTGCCACCACCTCGTCCAACTCGATAGCAGCTCGTGTCTTGACCATCATCACCCATCACTTGCAGCCACACCGCGACGGTTCAGACTCAAATATGGCTGCATCCACGAAATCGGCCACACCAGTGGCTCCAAAAGATATCAGCAACCTCTTTGCCTCTATACAGAAGTCGGTCTCGGCTCTCAGCACCTCGGTCAAGGCTTTCGAAAAGGACGTGGTCGATGCAGCATCCAACGATTCGACCTCAAACCCATTCGCATACCCTGATGGCATATCACTACTCACAGTCAAGAACGATGCTATGCTCGACTACTTGCACCACGTCGTTGCTGTCTGCATCGCCAAGATCTCGGGTCGTTCACTCGCCGCCAGCAGCAGCAAGGCCGACGCTGCACAAGGACCGGCCGATCTCGTTCAGGACCTTGTCAAGCTGCGCTTGATGCTTGAAAAGCTACGTCCATTGGAGAGCCGTCTCAAGTATCAGATGGACAAGCTGCTTCGTGCCGCTGCTGATGCAGACAAGGAGATCCTGCTGGGTCGATCCAAGCCTGCATCGACCAAGGCTAAGAAGAACAGCAAGGGCGACAGCAGCGACGAGGACGCTGACGACGCAAGTGACGACGATCTGGCTTTCAGACCTAACCCATCCGCTTTCATGCAGGACAAAGCTCGTACGCTCGCCAAGTCGTCGTCCAAGTCCAACGGCGCATCAAGGAGAAAGTCATCTGGACGCGACTCTTCCTTCGACTCTGAATCCGACGAAGAAGATGGTGGCAAGACAGCTGTATACCGACCGCCCAAACTTGTACCCATGTCATACGATCCCGATGCACGCACCAACAAGAAGGATCCACGCTTTGCATCGGACAAATCTTCATCGATCACGCGCAACTCGGCTCTGCTCTCGGATCTCACAGCAGGCATGTCGTCCAACCCGTACGAAGCCTCTTCTGGCGGTGTCGGGGTCGGAGGTCGTGGCAAACTCGCCTCCAACACCTCTTCTCGTGCCAAGGCATTGGCACGCATGGAAGAGTTCGAAGAGGAAAATTTCACTCGTCTCGTCATGTCCAAGAAGGACGCTCGCAAGCGCAGACGCGACGAAGCCGATGTGGCGCTCGGCGGTGCCGGTCTCAGTTCGGGTTGCGATGGAAGGAGGAGGATCGGTGGTGGTATGGAGGAAGAGTTTGGCGATTTGCTCAGAGGTGCTGGGTTGGACGGTCGCAATGGAAAGAAGGCCAAGAAGGCCCAACACGCTTACGATGCTTTGCGAGCCAACAGCAAGGCTGGGTCAACGCTGCAGAGATCCAAGAGCAGTTCGTCGCGAGGTTCGGCGGCGCCTGCTCCTGGCAAAGCCAACAAGTTCAAGAACCAGGTCAATCGCCAGTTCCGCAGGTGATCACATTGAGCTTGTATGCATGCAATCTAGAGACCTTTTGCCAGTCCTCCTGAAGCAAGCAAGCGACGATGCGCATGTGATGAACCTGAAGTTCGAATGTGAGACGCATACAGTCTAGTGACAACACAACGTACCTGCAATTCAAGAACCGTCATTACGCCTCAAGCAACCTCATCATCGTCGTCCCCATCATTGCCATCTTCGTCTGAACCCGATTCGAAAAAGCCTACCACTTGAACCTGCCCTTCCGACTCGTCTCCTTTCTGCTGCTCTTGTTCGTCCATGGATCGCGTGACACCATCGTCGACGCCCCTTCCACCTCTGCCTTGATACTCGGCCGGATCCCTCCGCTTTCGGCGCTTCCGCTCAAGCCTCTGCCTCTCCAGTGTCTGTTGGATCCATTGCAGCTTTTCCGCATGCGTGCTACCACCTTGATCTGAGGATGAGGCGGCTCGAGACGCCAGGATATCGTAGTACACTTTCTCAGCCAGATGTACAGCTGCATCTGTGAGCCCAGAGATTGACGTTACCGGTTGGTGATCCTTGATGGATGGGGGTGGGAAGGGGATGCTCGACAGATTGAAACAAGTGAAGTCGACAGGTGACAGAGGGACGAGTTGACGATACGTCAGCTGAAGCAGTGGTCGCGTAGCGACCGATGCTTCGGATGGTCGTGTGTCGTTCGTCAAGGCGATCACTTGGTCAAGAACAGGCTTGAGAACTTCCTGTGCTGATCTTTGCGTGTCGTCATGGGATGCTTCTGTCTGCACGTAGTAGACGTATTGGCCTTTGGGACACGAGAAGGTGCCTTCGCCCATCATGAGTACCGTCACTGTGTTCGGGTTGTTGCCGATCGAGCCAGGAGGAAATACGACGAGTCCTGTTTCTGGCGGCAGGTTGTGTGTAGCGGCAGTAGTATCTGACGCAGGATCTTGCGGATTCGAATTTTCAGTCGATGCTTCGTTGCTGTTCGGTGTGGTGAAGTGGATTGGTCTGTCTAGAACCAGAACCGCTCTGTACAGAACAGCCTGCTTAGCCTTGGTAGGTTGCGGTTGATTCCCTGCGATGCCGAGCTGTTGCAGCACTTCATCGCTAGATACGACATAGTCCGCTGTTACGCTGCTGTCAATTCCATCAACCGCAATCTCCCACTTTGTATCCACTGCACCTCGCTTAGCCGACTTGATCTCGTGTGCAAGAATAAACATACCTCCTTTCACCGCCGATGCGCGACAATACCCCTGCGCCAGCTCTCCCGCACCTCCATACTGTCCCACCAGGTATGCCGAATTGCCGTATCTGCCCACACTGTGCATGTGACTCTGTGCTCTCGTCATAGCCACCTCTGTTGTCTCTGTCGGAGAGGCGCATAGACACACGCCATACGCAACCGCGTCGACCAGATCGGGCGACATCTTGTGAACTTCCGCCAAGTACTCGACGAAAGGTCTCTGCGCCGTGGTTGGGTTCTGTGCTAGATCCGACTGCCAGTCTTCGGTTGCAATGTACATGAGCAGCTTCATGAGTTTGCGCTTGGCGATGAGCGAGAGCGTTTTGGTCTTGAAGATGTCTTCTTTGCTAGCGGGCACGCTTGTCAATGTTGTTGTCGTGTCGTCGTCGGTTGTCGAGGTAGATGCGACACAGGTGCGCTCGAGCAGGCGGAAGGTGGCATAGGACGAGACCTTGGATCGAATGAGACAGTCGATTGATGGACCAGTTGTGGGTAGCAATGTTGGCGCGAGTGAGATAGCATAGTGACGATTGAGGGACGCCAGCGATTCTGGCAACTCGAAAGGGTCTTGAGGTGTTTGCTCGTTAGCCTTGCTTGAAGCAGGGAAGCTGAGGTCGATATTGTCGATGCGAGCCGTGGAGGCCGCCCCCTCTGCTGAGCTTGACTGCATACTCTGCGCCCATTTGAGCAGTTCGGAAAGCGTCAGACTCGCCCACTGATCCGCATAGTAATCGTTCTCGTCAATGTGGATCACCGAAAGGCCAGCTGAAGCGAGCGCCGCTGATAAGATGCTTTGAGTAAGACCGGTGCTGAAGATGGCCACATCGTAGTGGGCCTGGTCCAGCGACATGATTGGATCTGAGCTTCGAACGTGCCGTCAGATGATGACGATGTTTGAGGAGGGAGGAAAGGATAAGCAAGGGCGGATCAACTTGGTCGTTCAGGGTCCAACCAGCGCAAAGTCTCCGAGATCCGAAATTTTGATCCGGAAAAAGAGACAAAAGTTGGCTTCTACGATTCCTACTACGATTCCTACTACGTTCCGCCGCCCCCTCCTCCTTGCCTCGCGCCTTAGCTAACACCTTTGTTTCGTTCTAGTACTGTACTACTTTCGTTTGCGATTGCGAATGAAATTTGATTGAGCGTACGTGTGAGAGCGTGAGCGTGATCGTGAGCGTAGGGTGGGTATGGGTAGGGGCCGGGGCCGGGGCCTGCGAGCTATATGAGTCTGAGTAATGCTTACTCAGCATGTTGTATCGGCTGTGTATCATTTTCACATACCTGCTGTGTTAGGCCTATTTCAATCAACACTTTGGAGGGTCAAAACCCCAAATTTCTCGATCCGGACTTTATCGCAAATTTTCACCTTGGACCCAACCAGGGGTCCGAATAACTCTTGAGGGGGTATCAAGTCGCAATTTGGCAGAGCTTACGTAAGAAAACGTGTTACCCGCAAGAAACCCGTCCTTGGATTTACACGTGTAAATGGAATTTCAGAAAAGTTGATACCCCCTTTGCTTCCTTGTTTCCTTCTTACGCACCAACCACATCATCCGTATCCGTATCCGCATCCGCATTCGCATCTAGCTGCCATCATGGCTGGCATACTAACAGCAGCTGCAGAGCCACAACAAGCTCCATCTGCTTCCGTTCAAGTTCGAGTCGTCGAAGCTGGAACAGCCGCAAGCAGCTCTTCTCGCAGTAAAGTGCTGCTCCCCGTCGATGTCATCCGCACATTGAAGCTTCAGACAGGTGATGCAGTATTGGTCATCGCTGACGAGTCGACCAAAGATGCCTCATTCATCGTTGGCACAGTATGGCCTTCTTTCGCTCTGGAAGCTGCGACCACTCGCCTTCCCGTTACTGCTCAGCTTCCGACCAGTTTACAGCCTGGCCAAACCGTCTCAGTCCTCCCTTTCCACGCCACACAGACCAAGAGCACTCTCCGAAAGCCTCCTACGGCTACCAACGTTACACTAGCTGTGTCTTTGGAGCAGTCTACAACCTCGACCTCGCTGGCCAAGCTTGGCAAATCCGACCGCCAGATGCTCACCATCCATGCGAAAGAGTCTCTCACCGATCTCGAATGCATTCGTCTCGGTCAACAACTGTCCTTGACTTTCCGGGGAAGCTTATACCACTTCTTTGTCTCTGATATCGTCGACGTGAATGGCCAACCAGGATGGACAGTCCCAACTTCGACAGGCAGCACGACGCACGTGTGCTTGGTTAGCCGCACGACAGAGGTCTCCATTGGCACTTCGACTTCTGACGCCGATTCAAATAAGGCGAGGCATCCAACCACCGCAGACAAGGCGCTCAACGAGACAAAAGCAGACCCCTACTCGAAACTCGGCGGACTGGACCGACAGATTGCCGAGATCAAGACCTTGATCGAGATGCCGCTCATGTCCCCTGAGATCTTTGTTCAGTATGGTCTCAAGCCACCCAAAGGAGTCCTACTCTACGGTCCACCGGGAACAGGAAAGACGTCGCTCGCGCGAGCAGTTGCCTCTGCCACTGGATCCTCTTACCTCACCATCAACGGTCCTGAGCTATCATCCGCTTTCCACGGCGAGACCGAGTCCAAGCTTCGCAACATTTTTCGAGAGGCTAGGCGCAAGAGTCCCTGCATCATCATCATCGACGAGATCGACGCTTTGGTGCCAAGAAGAGAAGGCGGAACTGGTCAGGGCGCCAATACAGACGGTGCGGGTGAGGTCGAACGTAGAGTTGTTGCGCAACTGCTGACGCTTCTCGATGGTATGGAGGAGGTTGACGATGACGAGGACGATCTGCAGCAAGACGATGCAGACTTTGACAACAAAATTGAGAAGAGGAGCACCACCGCTGCGCGGTCAGGGTCGGTCAAGGGACCTGCTCGTGTCGTCGTTCTTGCTGCCACGAATCGCCCCAATGCCATCGACCCGGCCCTTCGTCGCCCCGGCCGTCTGGACCGTGAGATCGAGATCGGCATTCCTACTGCCGTCGCTCGAGGCGAGATCATCCGCACCCTCATCCGATCTGTTCCGCACGACCTCACACCACAACATATCGACGATCTCGCCAGCCGCACCCATGGCTATGTCGGAGCGGATCTTTCCGCTCTCGTTCGTGAGGCTGGTATGCGAGCCGTTCGTCGTACATTCGCTCGTCGTCGATTCGCATCCGACCAACTCGAGGCCAAGATTCAATCCATGTCGCTCGAGACGACAAATGCCAGCACTGCTGCCGAGACGACGCTCGACGAGGTCACAGCTGCCGATCTTCATGCGGCTCTTTCGCTCGTTCGACCTTCCGCCATGCGCGAGATCTTCCTCGAGCCACCCAAAGTGTACTGGTCCGACATTGCCGGCTCTTCCACTCCTTCTGCAGGCGGCTCTGGAGCCCTGTCGACCAAGTCGGTGCAGTCTCAGGTGCGTGAACTCGTAGAGTGGCCCATCAAGCACGCTGCTGCCTTTGCGCGGTTGGGCGTCTCGCCACCACGTGGCGTGCTGTTGTACGGTCCACCCGGCTGTTCCAAGACGCTCATCGCACGAGCTCTCGCTACCGAGTCAGGACTCAACTTCCTCGCAGTCAAAGGACCCGAGTTGTACTCCAAGTACGTCGGTGAATCGGAACGCGCCATCCGTGACACTTTCCGAAAAGCACGAGCTGCAGCACCTAGCATCATCTTTTTCGACGAGATCGATGCTCTCTCTTCCAGTCGCGACGGCGATTCATCTGGTGACGCGCTCAACAGCCGCATCATCGCTACCTTACTCAACGAGATGGACGGCATCGAAGCCATGTCTGATGTGATCGTAATCGGCGCCACCAACAGGCCTCAGTCGTTGGATCCTGCGCTGTTGCGGCCTGGCCGACTCGACCGGCTTGTCTACGTGGGTCCTCCCGATCACGAGGCGAGGAAGCAAATCTTGAGGACACGTATGGCAAAGATGGCGGTCAGCACCGACGCGGTCGATCTGGACAAGCTCGCAAAACTGACGGATGGATGCTCGGGTGCCGAGGTCGTTTCGATCTGTCAAGAGGCTGGGTTGTTGGCGATGGACGAGGATCTCAATTGCCAGGCGATCGAGCAACGCCATTTCGAAAGCGCCGCGCTGTCGGTCAAGCGTCGTATTACTTCGCTCATGATTCGACAGTATGAAAGTTGGCGCGATACGCTTGTAGTCTAAAATTTAAGGCTCGTACCCGGCCGCCGCACCATTGCTTTCTGCAACAAGGCCATTGAAGCTCTTCTCTCTCAGACGACAAGCATGAACACGAATGGGTTGAATGCGATGGAAACGAGTTTGATTGACCATGACTGAACGAAAGATACTGGAATGAAAGAATGCAATTAGGACTGCGAGCGGAAGCCATTACGACGAAAAAGGAGACCCTATAATTGGACAGATGGAAAAAAGAAAGACGCAGATAACCCTAGTTGTCGCCGTAGGCTGCGATCGTTTTGTAGTACAGCACGGAGCAGTACGACTCTTCGATCTTGCTCGCTACCAACTGACTGAACACGGTGATGTAGAATAGCACAAACGAAGAAGCAAAAAGCCACCAAGCTGCACGCAATACAGCGCCTCGGATCTCGGCACGCGAGTATTCGCGGGTCCAAGCGGGCAGAACCGACTTGGATTTCTCGAGAAGCTGTGCCTTTTCAGGATCTTGCTTCTTGGGTTTAGAAGGCGGGTAGAATTGACCGGGCAGATGAACGATGAGGACGTAAACGAGTGCAGTCGAGATGAAACCGACCAGAATCTGCATGAAGATGAGCCACGAAGAGCGACCAAGCGGGCAGATGAGGAGGGTGGCACCTGCGTAGTAGAAGGCGTAGAGGAACGCTTTGGCAGCCAACACGGTCCAAATCATGGAGGCGTTGAGGATGAGCTGCTTAGGATCGCACAGCCTTAGTGCGTGACCTACGTGATCGCTCCACACTTTAGCAGGGATCTTGGCGGGCAAGACGAACATGCGCAACATAGTAACGACGAGGAAGAAGCAACCCACTCCCAACGAGATGGCGATCTGAACACCAATACGCAGCTTGCCAAACTTAGCGTCAAGGAAGGCACCCCACGCCCAACCCCAAACACCGCCGATGATCCAACCGCAAACCACATCCAACGGCCAATGCAGCGCAAGGTATAGACGAGAGATACCACTTGCCAACGTCAAAATCGACAAATTGGCATGCATCGAAACGGGGAAGTTGAACTTGACATCCGCCTGGTTGCGTGAAAAGTAGTAGCTCGCATAGACGCAAGCCATGAAAGCCGAATGACCCGACGGAAACGTATAGTCGTACTGCCTCAATGGCGTCTTCATCTGGTACGGGTTGAGCTTGAGACGACTCGCCGCCACCCAAGCCGGTCGAGGCACAGGGCGCAACACCTTGATCAAGTTGACCATACCAAAAGTCACCACACAAGCGCGCATGATGATGCTGACCTCCAACTGGTTCCATCGAGACCAATAAATGCACGCTCCGACGATGATCAAGATCGACTCCTGACACGCATAGTGGAAGATCAACGAAGGAATACGGAGACCAGGAACGCTCTGGATCGCATTGATCACGCCGACCTCGAATTTGCGGTAGGTGGGGTGCAAACGTGCCGAGAGAAGGTGCCTCCACGCGACCTTGTCACGATAATCGATGTTGTGACGCCCACATTGCCTGAGCGAACATTCGACGATCTTGTCTTCGCACTCTTTCTTGATCTCCTCCGCCGACCTGCCGTGAAGCTGCACAGGCCCGAGAAGCGCATAAGTAACCTTAGCGTAAGGCATCATCATGAGCAGCAAAAAATCGAACAAGAAGCTCGAGTCGGCCTTGCGAAGGTGGATCGGGTACGGCATGTCGTAGCTGATGCTGACAGGTACGATCTCGACATCGTGCGGGTTGGCAGCGGCGAACTCGAAAGTGGGCGAAGCAAATTTGACAAAGTTGTTGCGAGCCACGGTGACAGCTTGAGGAAAAATCACAAGGTTCTTGGCAAGGACAGGGTTTCGAACCCACTCTTCGAGCATCTTAACGAGAGAAATGCCGCGTCGCTTGACCACCGAGATGGGACGGCACAGGAATCCGGTGATACCAGTGGAAGCGACCTCACCGACGATCATGGACGAGTTGGTCAGCGTGGGGAGACAACCGTCGAGGAAGATGTATGGGTGCTCTGCGCAGTAGATGCGTCGAATGGCGGCGTGCGAAGCCTCGCCCCAGACAGACGCGGTGAAGTATTCGCAGGGAAGCGGGTTGCCCTGTCCATCCACGAGGTTGAACGAGACGAGAGGGAAGATCTGTTTAGGATGCAACCCCTTTGGTCCTCTGAAGGAAACAACCCATGTCATCGACACCAAGACCCAGATGAGCTGCGCAACGCCAAGCATGATACCGAAAGGAATGTAGAGGATCCAGAGGAACGACCACCATGTGAGCATCTTGGGGTTGAGACGACGCGTAGGCCACGAAGCCTCGCAGGCGGCAGTGTCGAGTTCGGTCTCGACAGCCATCTTGACGTTTTTTTTCTTTAGCTCGACTTGCCAAGCTCGAAGGGGAACAACGACGGATTCTTGAGAGTGCGAAAAGGTTGCACACTAGTGATGGTGGGAAGGAAGGGACGAAGGAAGAGGGGAAGGAATGATGATGAAAGAAGGTTTTGGCGAATAAGTGATTGGGAGTGTGTGATGAGTAAAGACGAGGTAGCAGAAGGGGAAAGGTAGACAAAATGTCGATCCAGCGGGAAGGATTATCTTGTCTTGATCATTCAAGAGGAGCAAGGTTGAGGCAGTCACAAACAAACAGAGACTTTACAAGGCTGTGAATCCAGTGACAGAGCAGGACAAGCAAACAACCCTGTTCGCGCAAGATCGATGCTGATTTGGGTTCGGACGTAGACGGAGAGGGTTGCCGGCAACTAGGAGAGACACCAAAAAAAATCCACATCGCAGAGTCGAGGGCAGTGGGACCGAGCGGAAAATTGTGCTTTGACGCTATCGTGATGATAGCCGTAGGCGAATGATCAAAGCCTGGAAGGATGCATACATGTGCACTTGATGAGCGGCAATGGTCGCGACCCGGCTGGGTGTCGAGCGACTGGGTGTAGGCAGTGCGTGGGGGCGAGAGGTCCGCACAAGCCCCATGTCTCAGATGCGGTCCTGGACAGCTGGAAGCATCAGTCGAAACGCCGTCATTGCGCCCTTTTCGGCCCATCCTTCTCTAGCCTCGAATTCTGGGTCATGCTTTGACCGCATCGGAGGCCAAAAATGTGAAACGGCAAAACCCACTTTTTCAAAATTTCATTTTCACCAGAAAATTCAACCGAGCGAAAATCAGAAGAAACAAGAAAAAGTCAATGGCTGGGTATCCATTCTCCGAGAAACAGTCTACTGGACAGTAATGAGCTGTCTGGGGGCAGTACCCTGCATTCCTCTTCACCTGCCTCTCTTCTGAGAATTCGATCCATCCGACCCGAAGATACCAAATCTTGCAGCCTTGACCGAAGACTCCGACAGTTTCACCTTACTGCCCCAGAGCTGAATCAGGAAAGCTGCTCAGCTGTGCCGTAGTAAGCCGCGATTTGAATGTCCGCAGACACTCTGCCTTGACTTGGCCGCGGAATTGCGCCTTGGGTGTAATGTCCGGGCAGAGTGGATGGCATCGCTTTGGCCTTCTGCTTTTTGAGGCAAGGCAGAGGCCGAAAGGATTCTTGTCTTTGCCAGCCTTCGCTCGCAGCTCTTCAAGCGCGATCGGGCTCTTCTTTCGTCGCGCTTTCCTCTCGCTTGTCAAACCCTACTGTGCGTGCAGACCACTCTGGCGAACACATTCGCAAGAAGACAATTCCTTTCGAATCTACCATCACCACATCGCCAAGATCGTCACACCTTCCTCGCTGCTCAACAGGCTCTCTCATCGTCGTACACAAGCCGCTTGCTTACTTCCTTCCTACCACGGCAAGCAAGAATACTCGTCAACATGTTGTGCACAAGAACTTTGTCGAGCTGTGTAGCCATCGTTGCGCTGCTATCCTTGGTCGCAGCTCCCATTCACGCACAAAACACGGCTTCGACTCGATCGGTGGCTACAAGCTCGACTGCGTCGGTCTCTGCTACTGCTACAATCCCTGCTGTCCCATCGGCATCTCCAACCGTGGCTCCGTACCTTGCTTACTGCCCCGCCGAACTCGAGCTTCAGATCACCGCTTGCCTCGATACAGTAGCGCGCGACGGAGCCGTGCTGCCTTGCAACCCAGATGACTGGTGGTGCAACTGCAACAACTGGCAGGGAATCCTTTCGTGCTATCAGCCCTGCCCCAATCTGCAAGAGCAGCTCGACATCGACTGGAACCAGCAAAACTGTCAGGGCCAGCACGGTTTTGCAAACTTCTACGGAGGCAACTCGACAGGTACCTACCTGGGGTCCAACATCACCACCACCGGATCCAACGGCTACACACGCAGCTACTACAGCGAGATGCCTGTCACCTCGAGCTCCACCGCGAGTGCCTGGTCGTGGTCATCAACGGCTTCTAGCTCGAGCAAGCAGCGCTCCTCTTCCTCATCAGCAGCCACCTCGCACCACTATGCCGTGCCCGCTGGCCTCGTTGCATGCTCGCTTGCTGTCGTAGCAGCTGCCAACTTCGTACTCCTCTAGTGTATTTGCTTGTTCTCCATTGTCGTTTTGCATCGTTTCCGTCTCTCATCGTCACTGCTACACTTTTTCTAATCTCATCATCTTTCTGTCAGGGTAATATACATACATTGTTGTGCATTCTTGTCTATTTGCTGGGTCGGGGCTTTACTTGAGTGGCTGTTTGTCTGAGGCGTGCATCGTGCCTGATTCTCTCAGCAAACACTCGGATCGGGTCGAGTAAATCCGATTCTTCGGTTAAAATTTTTTTTTTCGCAAAAATGTAAGGTCGAGACTCACAACAAACTGAAATTTCGAAAATCCCAACTCTTGATGGATGGACAGCTCGAGCTCACCATCGCCTCTTCTTCATGGTGATTAGCTGTGTAGTTCATGCAACATCAATACAGCAATTAAGCAGCGGCTAATGCACATGATCAGTGGCGGCGGCGAATCCATCAACGGGCATTCAAGCTTAGAGATGGTCGACTTAGGCGATGGCAATACAGTTCGATTACGCACAAGTTTCGCTCAGGCGTTCGAGACACTATCAAGAACATGGGTCGACAACAGTCGATGGTTGACGGCTGTGGATCCAAGGTACTTGACCTGAACATGTGCGGCCGAGCAAGAAAAGCTCGCGCCCTATTCTGCTTTGGTGCGTCGCGTAGCTCAGAGGGGAGCCAGGTGACTAGACTAGTCAGATAGCTACCAACATGTCCAGAAACGATCGCCATCCACGTTTCAACCCAGACTAGGCGCCTGCTCATGGTCAAGTACTGTCTTTCATCTGGGTCTGGTCCAAACCACGGAATCACTGAATGCGGTAGAGGCATGAAACCAATGCTATCTGGCACCAAGATCAAGACGCTAAGCTTCGTCGTTTACCGTCAAAACAGTAGGTGCGTCCCTGAACTAGCTAGCACGTGGGTGCACCCAAGCATCTTTCCCTTCTCGATACGATGCAACTCAGGGCGTGATCGTGCAGATCCAAGTCAGACTTGAGACCGGGAACTCGCATGGCGTCGCATGAAGCGAAAGTCTCCCATCAGGGTCCTCCTCGCGCTGCTCTCATGCCGACTAGCGTAGCGGCTAGGGTTGTAGCGAGCTGCTACTTGATCAACTAGTGCAGGGGGAGCGCCGCGATAAGGGAAACAATGTCAGGAAAGGGGCGATGAACCATTGATCATGTAGTGTTCCTTGCGCTAGACTGGGTTCTCAAGAACCTAGACCAAGTTCTAAGAACGATAGATATTGCACTAAGAAGCAAGAGAGTGGCGGAAGCTTGCCCAGTACGCTGTGTTAGTTCTTCGTGTCGGGAATCTCTCAATGCAGACTGCCTACGCTAGTCAATAGAAATTCAGCGAACCCAACCGCTCGCGTCGCTGTAAACAAGCAGGCTTTCATGCAAGAACATGGGCAGTGCGAGCCCGTTTATTGACCTGATGCGATCGAAACCAGACTTTGCTTAGCATGAATCACGGTCAGGATGACTTCAAAGCTTGTCACCATCGACTTTACCACGGAGCAAGTCCTACAAAGCGTCTGTTTGTGTCTAATGGCGGTAACTGCTTCATGCGGCGTTTCTCGTGTTACGTCTCAAGCGTGAGAGATTGATCAATCGATAGCACCATCACACACCTGCTATAACGATGATCGTACCATTCATGGACACCACGCTTGAACTAGGCTACCAAGAAACGATCGATAAGGGTCCCTAACAGGATACGACTTGCTCGACTTGGGCACCTGCAAAATGCGTGAGAGTCGCAAAAGCCGATCCAATGTACAGAGCCTCGGATACGGGGCAAGATCTGGTCTAGAGCCGATCCGCACTCATGCGAACGAACTAAAGGTGCGTGTACCATGTCTCATGGGCGGCGACCAGGAACCCATCTTACCCAAGCTTACCCTGAAAAGAGGGGTAGCAGCATCCATGTGGACAAACAGTTCGCTACTTGGGCGGGAGGTTGTCAAATCTGGGCAACGTGGATACCTGGCTGTTCAGGTCTAGCAAGTCCAGGTCTTGCTCGGATGTCGAGTGCGGTATTCTTAGCGGATTCGAGACGTGCATAAGCTACGTGATGGTGGGAACAATGGCCTATCCAGAGATCTCCGAATGGTGGTATCGGCAGCTTGTGCTGAAGGAAGGGTTCGAGTAACAGGGGCAATGTTGAAGCAGAATGAGGTGATTTCGCGGTTTCGCTGCAAGCACACAGCGCTCTGCCATGACCCAGGCGCTATCAGCTAGGGTTGAAAAAAAAAAGCACCCACGCGGCACGCTCTCGACCGGCGATCGAGCCAGGAACATCAACATTGCCGTCGATCCTTTGATTCTATCGGTCTTTGCAGCAATCCTTTCACACGATCCGTGACGGCCAGCGATTGTTGTTCATCGAGAGCCGCACAACCCTCTATGACCGAAAGCATGACGGGTATGGATTGAATCTTCTAAATTTGGCAAAAGTAGAGATCGCGTCCGCAATGATGACCGACAATGCTTGCTGAGCGTGGTCTTTATCGTGGGCATTCTACTCAATGCACCAGTGCAATTTGTCTCGCACATGTGAGTCCTAGCGACAGGGAAGTGCCTAATAATCGGACTTAGATTAGCTTGTTGACTCAAGCGGTGAATTGAATAAGGCTCGATAAGGTCAAGATGGTCAAGGCTGCCAACACTATGATGCGAACGAGCCAAGTTGGGCATTAAAAGTGAGACCATGGCAGCTCGCAGCTCGCAGGTCGGAGACTGGACGTATTGCAGACTTTGGACACGGGGGCCTGGCTCAGATGCGGCGGAGATGCAAAACCCGGCAGATGGGCGGGCGAGGCGCAAGCAAACATTCTGAAAGGCAAACGCCTCGGCCATCTGAGCTGAAGCCCGCTTTGCAGTCTGGTCGAGAAGGCTGCATCTCGCTGGTCCAGAGCGGCGAGGGGAGACAAAAAGGGAAAAGTCCACGCAGCTCGATTCAGGGTCCATTCGAGGGGCGTCTTACCCGGTCCGAGACTGGATGCAAGCCGCTGACGAATCAAAATTCATCAGTCTGTCACACGTTCTCTGTCGCACTTTTTGCAGGGTAACGGTAAGCAAACAAAGCCACAGACGCAGACGCCACGACCGCGTTCCTGCACATGGCCGGGATAGAGATGCCAGACTGCAAGTGAATGAGCAACCAGAGCCCGCGTGTCCGCCGCTCTTTATGCAGAAAAAAAACGCAAGCCTTGTTTCAACGCCGAATTGACCGCCAGGCACCATCTTGCGGCGTTTGGGCTTGATTGGCGTTACTTTTCGCCGGTCGAGATGGCCGGCATGACGAATCTCACTGTAGCAAGCACGGGCAACTTGCTTTTCTGCTGCCGCTGCACACTACACTTGGCAGAGGGGATCGGTCGTTTGCAAATCGTGCACTCAGGCGAGACAGAACCACGCTAGAAACGAGCACGCGAACCAAAATCGACACTCGGCTAAATTTCAGTCGACAAATTTCTTCCATCGTGAGGCCGTCTGCTGTATCCCCCGTCCCGATCATACTCGTGTCGCGTTTTCCATGTTTCAGAATGGCAGCGGAACGGCAACCTATGACTGGCGAGTTGTCTTGCGTGCTGGCTTGCTGATCCTGCAAACAGTGTTTGTCTCGCCGGTGCGAGACGGCCAAACAGATCGGTTCTGCCATACAACGATTTCCTACCAGGGCAGAACCGGCCCACCTCGTAGAAGCGGGATAAGCGAGTCTAGGCGAGACAGGCTAAATGGAAATCGGCCCTCGCGAAAGATTCGGCAACGGTAAAGCAAAGCTGGTGGTTACACGCACCCAAGATGCCGAAGAATCTTCTTCGTGCGACGACCCTTGCCTTGAACATCGAAAAAGGGGCCAAGAGAGCCACGCGTGCACCAAACGCGAGATGCGAGCGGCTCTGGCAATACTGAACCCTCTTCTGGACCCTCGTCATCAGCGCCATTGGCAGGTGAAAAAAAGAGGCTACTGCCGTTCTTATCGATTGACAACGGCGAACAACCAAACCAGCTTATGCTATCTTCGCTTAGAAGCGATCTCAGGAACGAACCACTCGATCTGAAGCGCTAAACCTTTACTGTGTGAAGGTACACGCTGACGATCACTGCAGCGTTGTACCCGCGTCTGGTGTTGAGCCATAGATAAACACTATCGTCGCTGCAAGTCGAGAGTAGGATCGCGTGCTGGCGTACAGCAGGTTGTTTCGCCCTTAGAGACGTGGGAGAATCTTAGCATGAGAGATACATGAGGCGAATCTCCCACGATAGTGAAATCGGGCAGTGCGTGTCAGACTACCCAGCGCCGAGTAGGCGCTACCGTGAAAACACGGAGAGACAGTACATCGGGACCCATCGTGGGATCATTTGAAGACAAATAGCAGCAGCAGGGCGTCTGTCGGCACTTAGGCCCAAAAGACGTGCATAAACAGACTCCTCAAGCATGAAAAAGACTGGGCACTGGGCAATGAGATCCGACCTGCGCCCGTGCTTGCGCTGCATGAACTGAGAAATCAATGACCTGTCTCGCCGTGACCAACTTGTGACGCGATCAGGTCTTGGCACTTCCAGAGAAATCGAGCTATTCGGTTGCAACGGCCCTCTGAACTTTGTCCTGGGCTGAGTATGAAGAGAACCAGAGCATCAATTTGTAGATCCACAGCTCGCCAATCCTGTTGGTCGCTGTCATTCACCTTACCATTCAGGTCCACGCGGATGCAAGCTACATCCGTTTTCCACAAAATAGAGTTAAATTAAATTGAGAAAAATACATGGGTTAGAGGATGCTCACCCAGAAAAGGTTTTTTTTTTCCCTAAAAGAATTCGCTCAAAATTTCTGGCTGGGCTGATTCGCGGTGTATGAAATGCAAAGTCGACTCCAGACCATCGGCAGACCTTCGTGATGCTCAGGGCAGTCGTTTGTACGAGGTCAGCGTACAGTCTCTTTCTTCTTGAAACGCTGTACCATCCGGCTAATGTTTGCTGCTCCGAGACACGGATCGATATGCTTTGGCCGTTGAATCAGGCCGAATACCGGCGTTTTTCGTTGCAGAGGCCCTGCGGACAGCTTGCAAGAGCCGTGGTCGCTGTGATTTCGTTGTGTACGCAGGCCTTTCTTCTGCCTCCACTCTTTACACGAGGTTCTGTCTGAACGCCTTCCGAATGCCTTTGCCAAAATTCTGACCTCCAACCTCAAGCCTCCCTCGCCCTCGCCCTCGCTGCTATCTCTTCTCACCCTCAACCCTGCTCACCTCGAATTGTCATCGCGACTCAATACTCGGACTCACGGATTCATCAGTCCTTTTTCAGAATCACTGCCACCATCAAGAACCCGTGAGCACCAAGACAACCATTGGTTTTTCCTGCGAAGATCAACCACAAATCAACTAGCACAATGCACGTAACAGGTTTCCTCAAGATTGTAGCAGCCGCAACTCTGCTCCTAGCCGGCTCCAATTCGGCCACCAGGCTGCCAAACGACAAGTACACTCTTCTCGCCAAGCGTGCGGCATCAGGAGACGTCTCGTCGTCGTCTTTGGTCAAGCCAACCTGGATGCATCTCGAGAAGCGTGCATCTCTCCCTGATGTCTCTGAAGCACTCTCTTTGCTCGAGTCGATCGTTCCGGGCCTCAATGTCACCACTTTGAGGGGCGATCAGACGCTCAAATACTCACTCGCTGGTATTCCTATCAACAATACCGCCAGTCTCAGCCAGGCCGAGGTCGATCGTGCACGCAGCTGCCCCTCGATCGAGTTCATCACCACGCGAGGTGCCAACGACTCGTACGCAGATGGTTACTGGCTCAAGGAGATGGCTTGTCAAGTCATGTCTCGTCTGCCCAACGGCACCACTAGGAGAACCGAGACCAACTACGACTCCAACATTGGCAATGACTTTACCTCGCAGATCAACGCAGCCCAAAACGGCAGTTGGTGGGTTGCCAACTACACTACCTTGCTCGCCCAAAGCTGCCCGAACACCACCATCATCATGATGGCCTACTCTCTCGGTGCTGCTGCTAACGTGGTAGCCAGTACACGACCTCGCTTCCCCACGAGCCGTATCAGCGCCGCTGTATACTGGGGTTCTCCTCTTCGCAGTCCTGGTCGTCCGCAGAACCGTGGCGACGCTATTTCGGCGCTGGGACAAGACGCCTTGCTTGGTTACCGCACTCCGCGAGGCATGGAGCCCAGGGTGCGAGACTACTGTGTCAAAAAAGACATCATTTGCACCAACTGGGGCAGTTTGACCGCGCACTTGTCTTATGCGAACTCGACCATCCAGGACGAGACCGTCGATTTCCTGGTTCATTCCGCTCTGGCGGCCTGATTCAACAGCCTCGCGCTGCGCCCTCATCTAGCTACTCTTTCTCGTGCCCAGTATCGTTCCATGTAACTTTGTCACCGTTTTTATAATCTCAGAACTGGTTTAACCTTCCTTTCCAAGATCAGACGATCACGCTTAAAGAAGAGATTTGACCAACACAATTAACAATAAGGCTTCGAATTCCGGTGACATTCTAAACGAAAGACGATTACAGATAAACTTAGAAGTTGAAACGCATAAAGACAGGGCTGAGCAAGATCGGGTAGAAAATGTGTCCGAAGACCGTGATAGCACCTGGCCAGAAGAGATTGATGCCGTAGATGCAGAACTCCTGACTGAGCAGGTTGGTGCCGAAAAGGAGCATGACTGTCACGAAGCTGAACATGACCAGGTAGCAGTGCCAGTATCGGCTGAGGATCTCCTTGACCTCGTCGAGCAGGCTCGTCTCCTGCACGTCCTTCTGCGTGGCAGCCCAGGTCATGTTGTATTCGATCGGGTGAGCCAGGATAGCGAGGAGGATGTGGTAAGGAAGACCGGAGAAGAAGACGATCATGGGCCAGAAGTAGACAAATTGCCTCTTGAAAACGTACAGGAAGCCCTTCTGCCTGCTTCGCAGGAAGCAAAGCAGCCTAGCTGCGGTACCACCGGCCGAGAAGACGACGAGAATAGAAAGCCAGATCCTGAACGAGTCGACAATGTACTGACCAGTCTGGTTCTCGTAAAGGCCGACGATGATGAACATGATGACAGCAAAGGGGAAGCTCATGGCCAGAGCGTAGTAGCTGAACATGTACGACAAAACGGTGATCTTCTGGGCGAGACTGCACTTGTCACTGGTGAGGAACTTGACAAACAGCGGCGTAAGCGGTCCTTTGGTCAACCACAGCCGCAGAGGCTGCAGGATGATCTCGGAACAGCCGAATGCGTACTTTTGCCAGCGGTTCAGCTCGTCAGAGGGCGTCAGCGAGACACCTTCGAGGTAGCCCAAGTTCGAGTAAGCAGCCCAGCGCACGACGTAGCCCTGGAGCTGGAGACGAAGCGACATGTCAAAGTCTTACGAGACCGAGTTTTCGGACCAGGTGATCAGCTGACCTGTCTTGGGGTCGCGCTCCGAAACCTGGAGAAGAGCAGAAGTACGGATGTAGGCATTGTGTCCGACGAAGGGAGCGGTAGCACCGCAGGCGACGAGCCAGCTAATCGAAAAATTGACCACATCAGTGAAGAAGTCCATCATGTTCTCGAAGAAGTGGTCGGCGACGTACATGACACCGGAGCAGTGCTGGAGAATGGCAACCTCGGGGCACGTCTCCATCTCTCTGGCAGCGTCGAGGAAGGCATCAACAGGGATACGAGTATCGCAGTCAATGAGGAAAATGTAGTCTCCCAGACGTACATCTCCCTCAGCCTGGGCTCTGCCGTCGCGCGCCTGCAAGGCCATCTCGAGCGCCTCGTCGTAGGTCTTGGCACGTCCACCGTCCAAGAGCTGCTGGACGTCGTAGCTAAAGTCGAGCACGAAGTTCATGTTGGATGCCTTCTTGAAGCGACCGGCACGCACGAAATCATTGTGGCCATGGCCGGGACGCGAGACCCAACCGCAGCCCTGAGTCTGGTAGAACTCTTTGCGCGCCTGCTGCTCCTCTTCATCGATGAGCTGCATACCGTCCTCGCAGACGAGGATGTTGGCTTTGCCACCTTGCAATTCGTACTTTTTCATGGCCTTCTTCATGTCGAGGATGGTGGGCGTAATGACACCTTCGAGCGACTCCTTGTAAACGGGAACCTGAATCGTGATCGAAGGCAGCTGAACGTCGATGGGTAGCGGTACGGGCTTCTCGCCCGAGTAGTAGAGAGAGTTCTTCTTCATGTTGCCGTAGGGCATGAGGATTTGGGCGATACATCCAAAGATGCTGTCCGTGAAGAACTGCGTGAGCATCATGAGGAAGGGGATCGCCAGCAGGGGAAAGAGGTACCACCAGTTGTTGAGCGTCACCGCCGCGACGAGGATGCTGCGCATGAAAATGCCGCTGAAGAGGAGATTGAGGCCAAGACTGAGACCGGTGAGAAGCGGGGCCAGCAAGTAGATGGGACGCTTTGCGGTTGTCAGCTCGGGGACCATGACCTCTTCCGTGGCGTCCATGCCAGCTTGCTGCTTTTCCGAGAAGGTTTGCGACTTCTCATTGAAGCTGCTGACCTGCGAAGCGGAAGGCCTGTGACCGCCAAACTTGAACTCGGAGGGCTTGCCGTGACCCAAGTCGGAGTGCGAGGCGAGCGAGGGCAGACGGGTCTGCGACGAGGCAGCCGAGCTGATAACGCTGTTGGACCTCGAATGGCCCGATCCGTAGATGGAGCCCTTGCCCGCGCTGTACTGCACAAGGCTTTCGACGTAGTTGCCCCTTCGGAGCGACTCAAAGTAGTCGAGCACCGAGTTTTGGAAGCTGGTGGCGGCGTCCATGAGATCCTTGCCATCTTCGGTCCAGACGACCATGATTGCTTCGGCCTGGATGAAGGCAGCACCTTGACCTTTGCGACACGACCAGAGGCTATCAAGATTTTTGACAACCTGCACACGCTGCTGCGGTGTCAGGATGAGCTCGGTCTGATTGGATCGAAGCGTTGAGAGTGCCGAATCGATGATCTCGGAAGAGATGATGATGGCCGCTTCGCAGCGAAGCTTCTTGATACTCTGCATGGCTACACCACGGTAGGTGTCCATGGGATAGGCAGCGTAGACGTTGTCGTGAGCACGGAGGAAGATGCCGTTGGCACCGCTGTCCTCACGAACCAAGTTGACTCGTCGTGCTTTGAGATACATGGACTCGGCAACCTGTTGTGCCAAGTGGAATAGAAGCGTGCCCTGCTCTGGCGTTTCGACGTCTGATGACTGGATGTTGGACTGGTGGTCTGTGTAGGTAGCAGAAAGACCATCTGCCGGCGAGGCAGTATCGCTCGTTCTCCTTCCAGCTGCGAAGGTGGATGCCGAGCTGGCATGGAATGCCTGTGACGCCTGGGTCACAAGACCACTGCGCGAGAAGTTGGAAGCCATCTTGATCGTGCGAGAACTGACCTGCTTGCTAGATCGGCTCGTCTAGGGTATGATCTTGCAACCGCCCGCTCGAAGTCAGGCTGGTGAAAGACAAGTGTAGCGAAGGTGAGACGGAGCGTAGATGTAGTGGTCAGGAAGAAAGATGAAGAAGGCTGATGGTGAGAAAGAGAGAGCCGTATGCGAAGGTCGGGTTGTGAGAAAAAGTGAGGAGGAGGTGAATAAGGGAGCAAAGTTGAGGCGCAGTCCTGAATGAAGTACAAGGAATGAAGGAAGGCTCCGTTGGTGAAAGGCAGTATAAGCGTCGGTTTGGCAAGCTCTGATGCGCACTCTCGTCATTCTCGAGCGGATAGGCACAAGAAACAAGACACGACAGACCAATTGATCCCACAAATCGCATGACACAGCGTTACTGATGCATCGATAGCTGTCCGCAAGAGACCATACTACGGCTGAACTCGTAATTCTACCAAATCACAAACAGATTTGCGAATCAAGAGGCTGTTGCCTTCGGCTCTGAAGGCCGGCTATCGGTGTAGAAGCGTGGTGTCAGAATCTTTCCATGGCCTCGACATGACCGTCCGACCCAGAAGCGGATTAAAAGTAGAAAGAAGAAAAAGAATTTTTAAAGAAAAGGATTCTGGGTTATCAAATTTCCTGGAGGTGCAAAGTGAGACCCGAGTTGAGAATCATGTCTCAGCCGCTGAGACCTGAGTGTTCGGCGGCAAACACACGCGGCCGCAGCGTAGGGCCGAGCTGACGGCAAATCGCTACTGCAAGGTACAGGTTCGTTCCGCTCGAGGTTGGACACCAGCTACTGCAGCACCACAGAGGCTGTCCTTAAGCCAAGCGCACTAGTCAATCGCCTGTCGTTAGCCGTGTGGCTTTTGTTTTTCCGCAAAAGTGTGGGTTTACCCAGTTGGATCGATCCGCGGCATTCTGAGCATCTGGATGCAGGGTTGAGAGACACTTGCTGATGCTGCTTGTGTCTCAATATCTCGGAAGGGATGATGCATCGGATGATCTCTGAAGCCTGAGCCAATTTCGGTGACCTTGGAGCACGCTGCTGCTGCTGCTGCTGCTGTCGGTGTGAGTTCGCTCTAGATTGTTGATCGGCGTGAGTCTCAAGGTGATGATACGGCCTGATCATGTCGACTCTGCAGCGTGCAACAGGACCCGTAGCACCGATGCAAGGTAAGGGACGAGGCCTAGCTATGTCCGCAAAATTTCAGCCCAGCGCATAACTCTTTGATTTCTTGATTTTTGAGAAAATGGCTGTCATCCGTGCTGCGTGGACGCTCCATAGTATACAGCTTGAGCTCCTTTCGCATCAGATCATTCAGTCACCCCTTCCTCTGTCAACACAACAAGCAACATCCTACCTTCCAACCACCGACGTCGAGCCCTCCCGCACTCCTTCATTATCTGCCATCGCTCGAATCCTAGAGTTCGACCATCTCCCTCCGAGCAAATACGCAAGCACTTTTTCCTCAACCTGGCTCTGCCAACCTCAAGAGAGGATTCGATCAAGATGGAGAAGCTGGGACCAAATTCAGCGGCGGCGCAGGAGCGTCTAGCCTGGCTCAATAGCAAGGAAGCCAAGAGCATCCAAACGAAGAACAGGCGTGTCGTCTTGGTTGGCGTCATTTTTGGCATTGCCGCCATGATCGCCGTCGTCCTGGATGGTGTGCTTAGAGTCGAGAAGCAAGATAAGCTCTGTCTCGTGCTCGACGACGAATTCTCCAACGGCTTCAATAAGTCGACCTGGTCGCACGAGGTACAGCTCGGTGGCTACGGTACTGGCGCGTTCGATTGGACCACAGAGTCCGAAGCAAACACCTACGTCGAGGACGACAAGCTCTACCTTGTTCCCACCCTCACCGTCGAGAACTTTTGGCCACCGTACTTTAACACGGACGGATTCAAGCTCAACCTCGTCGCCTCTGGCAACTGCACCGGTACGAGCGAAAAGGACTGCGCAACAGGCAACAGCTTCACCGACGGACGCATGATCAACCCTGTGCAGAGCTCTCGAATCACCACCAAGAACTCGGTCTCGATCCGCTACGGCAAGGTCGAAGTGCGTGCCAAGCTTCCCACGGGCAACTGGCTCTGGCCTGCCATCTGGATGATGCCTCGCGACTCTGTTTACGGCATCTGGCCTGCGAGCGGTGAGATCGACCTGATGGAATCGTCTGGCAACATGCCGCGTCACCGCATGGACCAGCGGTCCACGGCCTCTGTCCAGTCGTCGTACCACTTTGGACCAGACTGGAGGAGCAACGCCGGTGGCTACCACACGGGCTACCAATTCCGATGGCGCGACTACTTCAACCAGGGCTACCACACCTACGTGCTCGAATGGAACGAGAAGCGCATGCGCGTCTACGTCGATGACCCGTGCACCACCATCTCGTACTTTGAGTTCCCCAAGGAGCCCATGTGGGACTACGGCAAGTTTGCCGACATCCACCTCGATCCTCCCATTACCAACCCCTGGAATCGCAGCGAGAACCCCAACATTGCTCCCTTTGACCAGCAGTTTTACCTCATCCTCAACGTCGCTGTTGGCAGCAAGTACTTTGAAGGCACCGACGACGTCGTTTGGAATGGCGAATCCGCGTTTCCTGCCACCACGTTCTGGAACAACATCAAAAAGTGGTACCCGACCTGGGCCACTGATCCCAAGGACCGAGGCATGGCCGTCGATCGCGTTCGCATGTGGCAAAAGTGCTAGAAAACACGCTCAAATAGCATTAGATAGAATCTTCGTTGCATCTCGTCTTGTTTCCTTTCCTCTTATCTCTGCGTTTTAGTCTATGATTCAGTTTGCATTTAATGTCACCGTCTTGCATACCCTTCTTGGTTACCTTTGTGTGTGCAAGGAGGCTTGAAATTGTTCTTCGCTCTGTGAGAACTGTACCCGATCGCAGCGCAGCTTAGTAAATCGGGTCGTCTAGATTGGAATCGGGAACCGTGATTCGGATTCGCCGCTTTTTGCGACCCTCTTTTTCGCAATTTATTACTTGTCTTTTGCTTTCTTGTGCAGATCTTGAGGTATGTACCTCTTCGCCACACCCAGTTTGCAGGCTGCATAGGTCAGGGGCTCAGCGAGATTAATTACGAACGAAGTATAAGCGCAGAGACGATGCTACAAGAACATAAACAAGAACCCTTGACACAATAGAGAGACAGGCTTGAAGAATGGAACACGACAGTCCGCGCTCAGCATCGCTGCCACATCTTGACGGAGTCGATGGCCATTCCACGCTTCTTGGGGTCGGTGGGCCAGGTGGGCAACCAGCGCGATCGGGCGGCCCAAAAGTCGGCGACCGGGTTGGTGCCGGCGTTTTGCCAAGGCTTGTTGCGGTCGGCATCAGAAAAGTAGCCATTGGTACCGCCAACGGCGACGTTGAGGATGAGGTAGAACTTTTGATCGAAAGGAGCGCCCTTCTTGCCGTTCCAGGGGTCTTGGATCGCGGTACCATTCCAGAGGAGGTGCGAGAGCTTGCTGAAGGCGAAAAAGTCGCGATTCATGTCGAGCTTCATAATGTGGCGGCTGGGCCTGTCGACCCAAGTGGTGAGCGAGGTGGGGGTCCAGTCGAGACCAAACGTGTGGAACTCTTCCGAAAAATAGTCGCGAGGAACGCTAAAGTTGGACGTGGTCAGACCCCATCGATCCGTGGCAGCCGAAGGTCCCCAGTGGAGGGTCGAGGTGACCGAGTTCTGGTATCGGTCCTTGCGAGATTCAACGACGTTGCCCTTGGACTCGATCATGTCGATCTCACCGCTTCGGGGCCATTCGCCGTATACAGAGTCCTCGGGCATCATCCAAATTGCGGGCCAGATCCAGTCACCTGCAGGCAGTCGGACTCGCACCTCGATTCGACCGCGGTTGATGGAAGCCTTGGAGCGGAACCTGGCCGACTTGATGGGCTGCAGGATCTGGCCGAGCGTCGAGTTGGCAACGCTTTCGCAGGCAGACTGAGAAATAGGAGAAGCAGTGCACGTGCTGTTGAGGCTGTAGGTGGTGTTGCCTGTGATGGCAGCTTCACCGACCTCGTCCGAAGTGAGGGTGGGGACGAGGTAGAGCGTGTCATTCTCGATGAACGAGTTGTTGGCTTGCGTGGTGGTCATCTCGAACTCGTTATTACCAAAGCCATCGGTTCTGACTTCGTACTCCCAATTGTCCGTGTTGAGCGTGGTGCGCCCGGTGAAGTCGTCCTCGAAAGCGAGGCAGAGCTTCTGCTGAGGGGTATTGATCCAGCCGAAAGCGATCACGATACCAGCGAGGATGATGGAGAGCAGACCAAAGAAGCTGAAAGCGAGGTTGTGCTTCCTGCCGTCCTTGGCTCGCTGCTCGGTCGCAGTGATGGAAGAAGCCGCGGAAATTTGTTCGGCAGGGCTCTCACCGCCAAAAACGGGGATGGTGTGGGAAGTGGTCGGAGGCGCAATCTTCTCGTGGACACTGCTAGCAGCGTGCGAATGCGAGATAGGCAGGTGGATGATCGACGAGGCAGCACTACTTGATTCCGAGCCGGTGAATCTTGGAGTTGCTGAGCTGCTTGAGTTCCTGTAGTGGTTGCGGAGGAAGTGCGGCACTTGGGATGATGGCGACCAGCTGAAGCTCTTCTCCATGGGAGTGGTGTGTCCTGACGACGAAGGCATTGTGAGTAGTGTCTTGTGTGTTGACGACAATCTTGAAGGAGGACGATGGACGATGGAGGGGATAGGAAGTGGGAAGAAAGGAAGGAGTGGGATGGAAAAGGAAAAAGGAGGACGGATTGGTATTCAAGCGAGGGAAGGAGTTATTGTCAAGAGGGAAAGACTGAGTTGCGAAGACTCAATATGAGAACCGTCTGGTGTGCAGCTAGCCCTTCTGCAAGATCGGTTGAGCGTCTCGCGAGACTCTAACCAAGCAGTTGGCGATTGATGACGGCGCGCAATTCGCAAATTCTTGATCGCGGCGGCTATACCTCTATCGATGAAGGAAAAGATCAGAAAGTGACTAACAGGCTGACGGTACAAAAATTGCGACTCGGAGGCGGTCTTTGGTCACGGTTCTCGGCATTGAGCCTGAGACAGTACGGAGCTTGGACGAATCGGTCCAGTCCATCCGAGTGGAGGCATATCGAGGGCGTATGGTCCTGCGACATGCGTGCAATAATTGTCGAGAGTGTGCTAATCTGCACTGTACGGTCTCGCCCAGTCGAAGCGGTATGGCATTCGGCGGAGCAAACAGATACTGAAACCTCAGACGCTCGACAAAAAGATAGGCACCCGGCTATACAGGCCTGGGTGACCAACGTATCATCCAGAAACGGAGTAAGACGTTTTCGGACACCGACGTATGCATGGAAGCCTTCTGGATCCACACAATGGCGATCCAGGTGAGAAGGGAAAGGCGGGCATGTCGATTAGGGCCAAAGCAATCAGAGAGTCATTTGGTCGATCATTAACACGTTTGATCAATTAATTTTACCAGAAAACCAGTTTTCTTGGTCGGTCGCGCCCTCGTCGCTGAGACATGGATAAGTGCTCGATGACTTCGCCAAGCAAGGAACAAAACAGATTGGTTGCAGTCGACCCAGGCCTTGCTCTACGCTGCTCGAGTGCCTTGGACTGAATTTTGCACAGCGAGTTCGGCGATAATCGTTGCCCAGCCGAGACATTCTCACACACACAATGAGCTGCCTTGCTGCTCTTGCGCTTTGGCGAAAGTCTCACAAACAGAAATGACCCACATCAGCCCACACACAGACTGCCTGGCAGGCTTGTTTGTTGCTGTCACCCACGTCTTCAGCCTCTCAGCCCACGCTTCTACGCCATTGTGCTGCTGTCAAGAAGAAAACCACTTTTCGCCTCTGCTGCTTCCCTCCCGCCAAAATCCTTCCTCCTCTTCCCCACTTTGAGCCTTGCACCGGCCTTGCAAAATCCGCCCGGCTCTTCCAGCCTGGCTTGCCCTTCACGGCCTCGACTCTGCCAAGCAAGCGTCCCTCTGCATCGCCTTGCTTTGCAGCTTCTTAGGGTAATCCGACTCCGCCAGGGCCCAAGCCCAGCCCCTCCCTAACGCTGTTCCCACCACTCAACGTCGAGAATTGCAGCAGCTAAGGTCATCCAGCCCCTGCTCATCCGCCTGCCCCTCTCACCTTCGCAACCCCCGTGCCCACAAATCATCATTTCACCGGCCCGGCAATCTTTTCTGAAACGACTTCTGCAGATCGACGGCTCCGCTCTCTGAGACAAGCGCCACACCCATGCCTACCGCAATCCAGATCCACTACTTCCGCTCCTGGTTCCTCTCGACCCAAGTGAAAAATCCTGGTCGGCCTCTCCAGAAATCTAGAGCATCACACGCTGCCGCTTCAGATCCAGGTATCGCTTTTTTCTCGCTCGAGCTGTTTGTTCCGTTCGCCTTGGGATTCCGTTCTCAGACCATTCCGAGCCCTTGCCTTGGGTGTGTGCACGCACAACAGGGCGCTTGTGTTGGCCGTATCGTCCAACACCGTCCGGACTCCTTTCGCAGTCGCTTGCTCTGGCTCTCACCTGAGCAGCCGCGATTCGGCCTGAATGTCTCGGCTTTTTCCCACCGTGCCCTCGTTTTTTTGTGCATCCGCTCCGATTAATGCGATACTTCGTGCTTGCCTAGTTTTCCCAGCGCTTGCCATTTTGAGAGGGGCCCTATCACCGGCTTGTCATCTTGGTCGACCTTCCGGAGCAAGGAGGCTAGCTGGTATAACGTTTCTTGGCTGCCAGGAAGCCTTGCACCAAGTGTAACTTAAGGACGTGACTCTTGTCCACAGTGTTTCTTACTTCTCTCTCTTAATCTCATCCTCGTTTTCGTAGATCATTTCACTCCCCATCCCCCTACTTGATCTTCTTCCCTCCATCTCGACTGGTTTCTTCCTTCCCTACCTCATCCTACTTTCGCTCCTTCCTCATCAAGCACCACTCACGGATTTCGAGCAAAGCCTAGGTTGTTCACTTCAGCTTTTACTTTCTCGCACAGCAAGACCTCCTCGTCGAGTCGCTCGTCGACCAACGCAACGTCAAGATGAAGCGCATCGATTCTAGCTCGAGCGTCTCTTCGCTGCTTTCGCTTCCTACCTTCAACCACAGCCTGACTCCATCCTCAAGTGTCGCCGGCCACGGCCGCCAGATGTATCTCCAAGATCAAGATGACGACATGGAAGTGATCGAGTCAGACGACGAGGATCGCATCGTCCCTTTCTCTTCGGCTTCCACTTCGTCTTCCAGTGCGCACGGCTGCGGTCACTCGTCTGCAACCAAGTCTCAGCGACACAGGTCTGCGCGTCGCACCGACTCGTACATCCTCACTACCGCCCCTTTGGCTACCTTGCCTGGTTCCTACACCTACCACTCTACTGCCGAGGACTCTGCTGAGGCTGGTCACTCGACTGATGCCATCCACGCCTCGCTTGTGCTCGCACGTCGTATCTTTTCGGTCGCTGTCACCGAAAGGTGGTGCAGACAAGACAACTTTTCCAATGCGGTCGCCGTGCGTGTTCAAGTTGGCAGCTACATCCTCTACCCTCAGGAGGGTTCGTCCATGCCTGCTTTTTCTCGAGCAATGCTCAGGCTCAACTGCGATGCTGCCATCATCATCAACACGCCCCTTGTCGCCGCTGCACTGTCGACGCTCAACCCTGGCGAGAACGAGATCCGCCTCAGCTCTTCCAAGCGAGTGCAGGTGGTCCGCAGTCTCGACTACCTCGGCGGTGCTCGTCGTGCCCAGATGGCCGCGTTCTCCGACACGGAGCAGGTGCTCGTTATCTGGACAGAGTCGTGCCGAGATCTCATCGAGCAGGTGCGCAGCTTCGAGCGCTTGCTCGTCGACTACGCCTGGTCCATCACTGCTGACCCTACCGCTTCAACTTGCAACAGCATGATCTCACGTTTGCCGTCGCTCATGTCGCTCAACACGACGCTCGAGAACCAGGTGGTCACCGCCTCTAGCTCTGCCGAGACCGATCTCTCTCAGCTTGAGAACTGCGTTTCCGAGGTGCGAAAGGTGCAGACGTTTGCCGGTTTCGTGCGTGGTCTTGGTGTTTGCATCGCAACCGTCGTTGTTGCCAACTGGATCCGCACCATCGTCCAGGCAGTGCGACTCGATGGCAATCCCATCTACCTCGTTGCGCTTCTGGCCATCTTCCCCATGTTTGTCGTGCTTCTTCCGCTCGCTGACAACATTGCCAGCTACGTCACCATGGCACTCGGTCCCATTCGTCCCATGATGCGCAACTCGCGCTTCTACTCGGGTGTCACGCCTGAGGCTCCCCTGGGCAAGACCATCCTTCCTCACGTCACCATCCAGATGCCTGTCTACAAGGAATCGTTCACGCACGTTCTGCAGCCTACGCTCGACTCGGTGCGCGCCGCCATCACCGAGTACGAGCTGCAAGGAGGTACCGCCTCGATCCTCATCGCCGAAGATGGTATGCTCGTCGTCGACGAAGAGGAGAGGCAGGCTCGTCTCGACTTTTACCGCCGCCACGACATTGCTTGGATCGCTCGTCCCCGTCACGGCGACATGTTTGTTCGTGCAGGTCGCTTCAAGAAGGCTTCCAACTTGAACTTTAGCATGCAGATCTCCAAGAAGTACAAGGAATCCATCCTTGCCAACTCCAACCAGGACCGCGAGGCTCTGCTGCAGCGCATCCTCAAGGAACGTCACCCTGAAGCCGATGGCGAAGGCGACGTCAGCATCGGTGAGCTCATCCTGCTCATCGACTCAGACACTCGTATCCCTGCCGATTCGCTTCTGCCTAGTGCCTGGGAGATGGCCTCTTCGCCCGAAGTTGGTATCCTGCAGCACTGTTCTGGTGTTCTCATTGTTGGTTCTGGTTTCTTCGAAAAGTCGCTCGCCTACTTTATGCGCTTCATCTACTTCTTCATCTCGTGGCAGACGGCTACGGGAGAGGTCGCTCCCTTTGTCGGTCACAACGCTTTCCTCCGCAAATCGGCCATCGCCGAGCTCGCTGAAGAGTCGCTGAGCGCCAAGAACAACGACGGCTTCATCCAGCCTTGGTCCGAAGAGACTGTGTCCGAAGATCTCGACCTCGGTCTGCGTCTTCTCCTGCGCGGCTGGATCACGCGATGGGCTACCTACTCCAACTACGGTTTCCAAGAGGGTGTGTCTCTCACCTACGTCGACGAGGTCAACCGTTGGCGCAAGTACACGTACGGCATCTTTGAGCTTTTCCTCAACCCCTTGTGGCGATGGCCCGTTCAGGGACCCGTACCCAAGCTCATCCGCTCCGTCTTCTGGTCGAGCAAGGTGCCGATGCACTACAAGTTCCACCTGCTGGCCTACGCTGCCAGCTACATCGCCATCGGTGTTTCGCTGCCCAGTGCTCTCGCTCTCTACTTTGTTCAGGGCTGGATGGGACCTTGGTTGCTGCCCTTCTTCGTCCCTTGCTTCGAATACTGGATCGTCTCGCTCGTCATCTTTGGCGCTACCGGCTTCTTGGGTGTCACCATCGCTCGTCACCGAAGCGGCGATGCAAACATCTTTGTTGCTTTCGGCCAGCACTTGCTCTAGTACCCCATGAACTTGATCACCGTGGTTTCACTCTCGTTTGCTCTCATCAAGGCCATGATCGTGTACATGGTTTCTCTGCCCATCTCGTTCGGTGTCACTGCCAAGGATGACAGCGACTTCCACTTTGCCACCGAGGCACTGCTGGTGCTGCGCCAATTCTGGCAGTCCAACACGCTCTGCGTTGCTATTGTGGCTGCTGTCAGCGTTCTCGCCACCTCGGCGGTGCCCATCGGCTGGCAGATTGCCGACTGGCCCACGATGCTCCCCATCATGTTCATCGCCGTGGCCACGCTTCTGTCGCCGTTCATCCTCAATCCTGCTCTCATTCGATTCTCGTTCTAAGCACCGTCTTTTCCTTTCTCCATCGACTTGGTTTCGATTGGCTTGTTTGACACGGTTCACTCTCGTGGGCACATTCGTTTTTCGTTCTTTCTTTGTATCTTGTATCTTCGTGCTAATTTCAAAAGATAGATTCTCACATACGAGTTCATTCTTGACTGACTGAAGGGAGGCCGCAAACATGATGATGCAGAGCGGACCATGATGCGCTTTGGCATTCTTCTTCTTGACTTGTTCCTCGCATTTTCGAGTCGGAGTTTAAGGAGACTTTTTTTCTCACGCCCACGATGCCGGCAAACTTGCCCCGATTATTGATTTTATACTGGTGTTGGAACTCCGCCGGTGATGACGAAAAAGCTTCTACCGCAGTCGATATAGTGTGGGGCCGCTGAGGCGTTCCTGCGTCGAAGACCTAGACAGATGATTTTTTACTTTGGTCAAGTCGATCCATGTCTCGGTTTGTCTTTGTTTCGCTGCGCCAGATGTTTTGTTTTGCCGCCATTCAATGCTTAAATTTCCATCACAGCTTGCTTGTTTGTTTCAACATGTCAGCTGTGCTACGTCATGGTTTGTGCAACTTGAAGAAGCTATTGTTCACACGACAATGGTCATAAACGCAGAGCATGGGATCAACGTGGCACCATTGTTCTGCACAATCCACGCTCATCGTCCATTGACATAACGGATGGTAGCTGCGTGTCCTTCATACCGATGCTATTGTTTCATACGTCTCGCATAGATCGTAGATCGCGGGGTTGGTGACGGTACCATCGTCTGATACATCTCGCATAGAACAGGTACGATGGACCGCTGTGGGTGACAGCGTTCCATGCGTCTTGCATAGACCAGGTACCGTAGATTGTCTGAAACTGTACCGCTCGGCAAGCTGAAACTCATTCCGCCGCCCATGGAGCGTGGATTTGACGGTCGTTGCTGCTCGCGCTGCCCGGAGAGCTTGTACCACATCCACGGCTGAAACTGTTACACAAGAGAGGTTGACGCGATCCATCAGGTTCGGCCGACTGGCACATGGATGTCGCTACACAAGACGTCCATCCATGCTCGTGGGAACAATTGCTTCGCATACCATGTTTCATAGAGGCTATTCTTGCGGACTGCGAATACACCGGAACCTATCAAGATGAGATCGTATCCAAGTCTCAAAGATCTACCACCAACGCAAGTAGCATATAGGTGAAAAAGACCGGGTACGGCTTTTTACTCTAGATAAGCATTGACTCAAACGGAGCTGTGATGGCTTCATTGTTGTGACACATCTGACTTGTCAAGCGTCAGAGTTCATGCATACTATATGGGTCGGATAGCTCTGACGATTCGATGCTGCGTCACTCTCAGTACAAAGTATTGTCACTGGCAAACTTTATCACAGACCTCGAAGGTCACCGTATTGATCTTACTCCTAGTAGGGGATGGTGGATTCGGTCCCCTAGGCGGTCAGAAGCCCAAGACTTTGTCCATCGACGAGCGGAAACACTGCTGCCAGATTACTGGGTCCAGGCAGAAGCCGCCGAGTCGATAGAGGGGGTGTATTCTAGCAGGCAGTGTAGGCTAAACACCATATTCAGAAGAAGCAGCTCAGCGGCGAGGGACACTGCTGACAAAGGCCAGAGGCCGCGGGCGATCGCAATTTTTTCTGCTTCGACAAACAAACGTTGGATCTTACATACAATCGTCTTTTTACCAAAGCCGCGGAAATGCCGTGGACGGAAAATGCGCGGCAAGTCTGAAAGCGGCATTTGCCTAATCGAGCTAAGTTATCTCCCTCTTCTGTCCTAGCGTGCAACAACATTCTTGAATGCAAGCTGTAGGCGAGCATGAAAGCGGTGTAGACGAAAGACTACACTGTCCAGAGCTCTTCTTCATGATGCCGCAATATAGTGAAGGTATGGTGAACACGCACAGGGCTCGCTTCGTCTTCGACGACCGACTCGACTCGAACCAGTCTTTCAGATATAAGGCAGGGCATTCTCGCAGAAAGGACCGCAACTCCAAGATCAGATCAAAGTCCTCGACCCGAACCTAACCACACTGTTCATTATGACCATCTCCAACGTCTTGGTATTTGGAGGCACTCAGGGCTGCGGCCTCGAGACGCTGCTCCTGCTTCTCGACTCGAACCAGCTGTACACTGCTACGGTGTTGGCACGCAACCCGGCTGCATTCAAACAAGCGCTCGACGAGCGTGATGCGGCTTTGGCAAGCTCCTCCACGCTCTCTTCCAAACTCCGGATCGTCAAAGGCGATGCACTCAGGCTCAAAGACGTCTCGAACGCTTTCACGGAAGCTCAGCAGTTTGGTGGCAACGTCGATGCCGTCCTCTATGCCATCGGTGGAAGTCTGGTCTTTTCGTCCAATCCTTTTGCTCGGCCTACACTCTCACCCGAGTCGATCTGCGATCGTTCTATTCGCAATGTGACTGACGCACTGATTGCCCTTGACCAGCCTGAGCAGCCGCGTCTCGTTGTCATCTCATCCAACGGTCTCGGAAAGCACGGCCATTCCCTGCTGCCTTACCTCATGCGTCCGCTCTACTCGTTTCTGCTTCGCGCTCCTCACGTCGACAAGGAGCGGATGGAGGTCTACCTTCAAACTATGGCTGGGATGCAAGACATTGATTTCAATCCAGTGCCCGACGCGCATGTCGAGAAGCAGCCCAAGATCAAGAAACTTGCCATCGTTCGACCCGCTCTGCTTGCCAATGGCACAGCGAGCAAGAAGTTCAGAGTGGATCAAGAGCTTCGCGGTGGATACACCATTCGTAGATCTGACGTTGGCTTCTTCATCTATCGCAACCTTCTCGGAGGTCCGGAAGACAAGGGGCAGTATGTAGGCAAATCGGTCATGCTGGCATACTGAACTCACTTAAGATCCCGACTTGTTTTTGACCCCTACACTGCCTACACAATCAACTTCACTGTCTTGTATCTACGAGTTCACTCTCTCACCATGGACTTTCGAGCCAATGCGCTATCGAGCTCACGTTTGCTGATTCTACCGACTTCAATTCTACGTATTACTGGAAAATATGACAAATCAAAGGAGTGTGGTTGAGCCGGAGGCTGTGCTCCAGTGGAAAAAGCTGCGGAACGAAAGAGCACGGGTCACAAGATTGGAAGACGAAGAAACGCAAAGCAAAGAGACTTCTGGGAGGGGGGACCTCATCGACGCGATCAACCGGACGAAGCAAATGTTCGACAGAGTTGTCCGCAGTTGTTGGACCCCGTCTGCCTCGCATCGCTCTCTTGAATTTGTGTGGCTGCCACGGCAGGGATCACTGGTGGCCAACGAAAGATTCGGCACATAGCTACGACAGGGAGCTGCTCAGTTGCACGAGGCAAGAATGCACACATTGGCCTTGGAGCCGCTAGCATCAATGCCCGTGTTCTTGGTGCTGCTGCTCCCACCTCCAGAACCGCCTTGGTTATTGTTCGTGGTGTTGTTCGTGGTATGCTGCGAGTTGTCGATGTTGTTGTTCTGCGTGTTGGTCACGGTGGAAGTCGAGCTCGAGGTGGCCGAGTTGTTCGTGTTGTGGCTATCAACAGTGGTCTCGGAGTTGTCCGCGTAGTTGTGGCTGTTGTCCTGGTAGTTGCTGCTGTTGTCGGTGTAAGAATGCGACGAGTTGTCATTGTGGTTGTTCTCATGAACATTGTTGGTGGTAGAGGTCTCGTTGGTGTTGTAAGTATCGTGCGAGTCGTGGGTGGATTGGTCAACGTTGGTGGTGTTCTGGTTATTGTTGGTCACGTTGGAAGACTGCGTATTGTCATACGAGTTGTTGTAGACATACGTTGGGCTGTACGAGCCACCACTGGACTTGGAACTTGAAGACGAGCCGGCAGAGGAACTCGAAGTCGCGCTCGAGCTTTCACCAGACGCAGCCTGCGAGTCAGCTTTGGATCCAGCAGATGCATGCGAGCTTGAGCTCGAGCTGGCGCTGGACGAAGCGGCAGACGAGGCATCTACCGTTCTACCACCTTGAGCAGCAACAGCGGCAGCGTTTCGGTTGACACAGAAGCAGATGCTCTGGTTGTCATCGCTGACGCTCCATTCGTTGCTTCCTGATTTACCGGAGGTTAAGGCAGCCCTCTTCTGTAGGTCAGAGGTCCAGAACTCGGAGCGCTTGAGGATCTCGAAAGCTCGCTCAATCTCGTCGGGTGTGGCGTGGGGAACAAGATCTTGTCGTGCAGCAAGGGCTCGTCGGCGGCGCATCGCATGGGAGAAAGTGGCCGAAGCAGTGCGCTCCTCAGCCACAGAGGAAGCGAGCGTAAGCTGCACCATGGCGAAGAGAAGAACCGCGTACGGGAGGAGAGTGGGGAGGCCTCGAACAGGTCGGACCATCTTGATGTAGTTCAAGGACTGATGTCGGAGTGTAGGAGAGAGAAAGATGTCTGAAGGATGGGAGGTGGAACATGGGACGCAGCAGCTAAGCGCCTTTATGTACCCACGAGCGGCCTTCTGTCAGAGGTTCACGAGGTTTGGCCCTTCTCTTTGCAGTCCTCTGCCTTCATCAGGTGACGAGCTTGTTCTGCGACAATGACTTCGTACAGTCACACTGTCCTCGATTCCGCGGAAAGGCAGGTCCATCATTGCGGGTCGACCAGAAAGGGACAACCTCGTGCTACACAGACAAGGAACAGACTGGGATAAGTTTCTACACGCGCCACCAGGTGCACGGAGCTCTGAGCTGCATGCTGCAGCCGTAAGGCATCAAAGCGGCGGTACATCAAAGAGATTTGTACTTCGTCGCAGAAAGGATAGTGCGAGCAAGTAGGCAGGAGTTAGCGGCAGAAAGGGAAGAATACATCAAGGCATTTAGCGAAAGAAGGGATCGACAAACTCAGGCAAAGAATAGAGCACGATGCAAGGGCAGCTGCATGCTAGCACCGATCATGTACCAACCTTCAATGCAGTCGACCGTGTTCCGGACAGAACAGTCTATTCGTATGCGAGGAGGCGGAGACGACTGCCAAGTGATGGTACGCAGCACATGCACTCATATGGAACTTTCGTGTGGAGAAGCCTTGACTTGGCTCGTTCCGTCAAAGGAGCTTCTTAGTTGCTCTACTTGTTTCGTCTCGAAGCCATTGTCATTCGAAGCACGCGCTTGAGCGCAGATGCCGCTCTCTGATCCGCAATCTAAATACAGGGTGGTGCACGGAGTGTGGGAAGATGCGTATCCTTTATACATCGGGCCACAAGGTTCAGGGCGCAGGGGTCTTCCGCATCACCATGTACAACAGTGGTCCACATGCGCTCACAACAGCGTGATTGGTACAACAAAATGCCGACAGGTATATGGCCACTTCAATGGCTAACTTGTGGTAGCTGTCGAGCCCCTAACCCTAGGCGGCTGACGCAAGTGGCTGGAGGCGGCCACGGCCGCTCTGCCAAATGGACATGTCAGGCCAGGTGGAGGGCTGCTTGCAGTCAGTGCAAAAGAGACTGGTCCAGTGCTGTTACGGTTTGAAATTGGTTGCAGTCAGACATGTGGAAATTCAAGGAAATTCAGATGCATACTCACACTGCTCTAGTGCCCAGGGGCCAAATCCAACTTTTTCAGTGTGCAATGGCCAGCAGTTGCAGTCACCATCAGCAGCTGACTGCACATGCCAGCCCCAGCTTGATGGCAACTGAGCCAGAGACCGCAGACCGCAGAGCTCACACTGCTCAGACCGCAAACCGCCAACCGCAAACCACAGACTGCAAACCACAGACCACAAACCACAGACCAATCACTGCACACCGCTCACACCACACACTGCAGACTGCAGACTGAAGACTGCACTGTGTTTCTGAGCTGACTGCTGTGTGTGACTCTAGCCCTAGGCGGTGGCCGTACATCGCTGGTTACAGCCACGGCCGCTCCACCAAATGCACAACAATCTCACATGGAAAAGAATCTATGGTTGCTGGGCCAAAACACTGCTCTAGTGCCTTCTACAGTTTGAAATTTTTTGTGGTTGTGAGGCATGCAAATGCAGGGAAATGCAGGCCGGCGTGGACACTGCTCTGGTGCCCTGTGGCCCTATCCAACTTTTGAATGCAATTTCAGCATGGCCACCCTACATGCTTGCAAAATCATGGAATGGAAAAGATGCGTGAAATGGATGGTCAGTGTGTGTGGCCGCTCATCACGGCCACAGTCCAACACAGTTGTGGTTGCAGTCAGAAGTGGGTTGAGCTGGACCACTAAGGATGGTCCATGCTTTGTTCTCTTGGCTGTGCAAAGGCTGTACAATGGCTGTACAAAGGGTGGGGGCCATACAATGATGGCCGTACAAAAAGTGGGGGCTGTACAAGGGCTGTATGAAGGGTGGGAGTCTTGTGGCTGCTCTCACAGTCAGCAGTAACGCTTTCTTGGATCCATGCCTTGTACAGTGCTTTGCAACCGTGAGCCCTACCCTTTGTGACTGTAGACCATAAGCTTTGTGACCGTAGACCATAAGCTTTGTGACTGTAGACCATAAGCTTTGTGACCATGAGTCTCAAGCTGTCTGCTGCGGAATCCAAGCGTCTGTCGGACCTTGCAGTCTGCCAATAAAGGGTGTGAGTGGTGAGAACTTCAGAAGATCTCCCACTGTGGATGGTGTTGCAGCCAGCAGACATGGGGGACAAAGCTTATGGCCTCTTTGAGTTATGGTCTGACATTGTCTGCACTGAATGAGTTGATTGTTATGACCGCTGTCTGCTTGGTGTGGCTGTGATGGTCCCAGCTGAGAGACAGACACGGTTGCACTCCTTTGTCTGTCCCATATGCTCAGCTGTGTGTCTCTGCCGATCCTGTTTGAGCCTGCTGAGGGTGATGCTGAATATAAACATGCTGGCTTCTTGCTGATGGACTCACTGAGATTCATCACTCACTCACTGTACTCTTCTGCTCCCAGCTCTGCATCTCTCTTCACCATGTCACAACACTTTGACTGCTCTTTTGGTGCTGGCAAGGATGGCACCAATGTCCAAAACAACAACACCCAGTGTGTGGTGACTTCTGTCCCCAGCTCTCCTGGTGAGAGGTATGCATTTGCAACATGTGTCACCATGTATCAGTGCAATAACTGACAATCTACTGCTTTTTTCCACAGTCTGACTGCTGATCCCTCTCCCATCAGCACTGCACAGATCATGCAGCTGCAGGAGTTCCACCTTTGCTTGGTTGCTCACCCATGCATCCTAGTCTGCACACGTCCCAACTGCGGCTATGGACTTGCACTGGTGCCATTGGTCAAGGAGATGGTGGCTCATGTGAAGCAGTTCCACTCCTACATGCTGGTGGATGCTCAGCTAGCTGCACTCAAGCTGCTCCTTCCAGAGCTGAAGCTGGAGCATCCTTTGGCTGTGGAGCTCAAGAAGGAACTCTTGCCGGTGCTGTGCATCCCAGAGCTGGCAGTCAGCTATGATGGCCGCCACTGCACGGTCTGCATGTACAGCATCAAGAGCAAGTCTGCCATGAATGGCCATGTTCAGCAGCACACTTATGCTGACGGTGCAAGCAAGTACCACTGCAATGACGCTGTCCAGTTGTTCTGGGAGAGCAGCCAGACCTACTGTTGCTACGTGCATGTCAGCCATCCCACATTGGTGCCTCTGCCTCTGCCTGCAGCACTTGGTATGGCTATGTCTGCAGACAAGCTGGACGATGCCGCCAAGGCCAAGGTCAGCACTCTCATCAAGATGGAACAGGAGCTCCTCCACCATGCTGGTCTCCTTGCTCCGCAGATCCAGCCATCAGGGTACACTGGTAACCTTGGTCCTTGGGCACATGCCCTGGACTGGCAGATGTACTGGGCTGGCAAGCCGGTGACTGCCATTGCTGCATTGAACAGTGAACCCAAGCACTGGCCTGGCGCTCACTGTTATGGTGCTCACTGGATCTACACTGCCAGCAAGAAGGCCACTGTTGGCTGGATGAGCGGTCTGCTCACCTCCAGCCGCAAGATGCAGACCACCTTCCACACTCACAGTCCAGATGCAAGCAAGCCATACAGCCTTAGGAAAGACACGGTCAAGAAGTGTACCGAGCTGTGGGCGCACATGCTGGTGCTGCTCTTCCACCTCTTTTTTGATGGTGACCATGCTGGCTACTATGGCAAGGCTGAGCTGTATGCTCACCCCCTTGGCTTGGATGCAGAGCTGGAGGATGCCCTTCTCCAGCTGTGCGACTTCTATGGTTGCATCCAAGAGGAAGACAGTTGCGGTGACCCTGTGGTCACAGAGGAAGACAGTTGCGGTGACCCTGTGGTCACAGAGGAAGCAGAGGCGCTGCTTCTTCAGCTGTCGGTCCTGCTGGTCATGCAAGAGCCGGTGGAGTTTGGCCACACAGAGCAGCTCATGCTCTTGCACCTTTTCCTTCACTTGTGCATCAGTGCTGATGGCATCCTCAAGCGCTATGTCCACCACAACAGCCACTCTGCCAGTGCACACCTGCAATCCCTTCACTGCTTTGGCAAAGTGCTGGCACAAGACGATGCAAGCAGCTTTGCTTTTCACTGGAGCAAAGATCTTGCCACTGTCACCTTTGGCCTTGAGGAGATTGCGGTGGAGCGGCTTCAAGCTCTCCTGCATGGTGTGCTGCAGCAAGCAGACCAGCAGCTGGCACAGCTATGTCTTCTGGCCAAAGCCAACAACATCCATTTGGTCAACCTAGCGCTGGTGCAGGACAACATCTGCAACACGCAGCCAGGCTTCGGGGTTAGGGTTAGGGTTAGGGTTAGGGTTAGGGTTAGGGTTAGGGTTAGGGTTAGGGTTAGGGTTAGGGTTAGGGTTAGGGTTAGGGTT